>JBBGBA010000037.1:0-649810 GCA_038088335.1 Mesorhabditis sp. LJ9110
AGTCGTCAGTCTTTTTACGCTATGTGTCACTTTTCACTCTATCGGCAATAGCCTAACGGTTCTCCTTGCGACCAAGGCTTTTCGGAGAGAGCTGCTACGGCTTTTTGGTTTTGCATCGTCGATAAGTGGTTGAGTCGCAAATGAAGATTTTTATTACTCTTAATGAAGCGCATATGCCGCGTTTTTAGGATACCAACAAGAAAACAGTGATGTTGGTGTCGTCGGTACCACCAACCGGTTAGTCTCATGATAAATATTTTTTATTATCAGGCAGGATTTACAATCGATCTTCAAGACGGTTTTGTAAAAAAGTTTACCACCGGGCCGCCGGGATATTTACACGCATAATTCCGTCGAAGAGGTCTACGAAGAGGTAAGTACATAAAAATATCCGCTTCTCCCTGAGACACTGGTGGACCCGACGCGGCGACATCCGCGAGCCCTCTGCTCTTCGAGCCTTATGAAAATTTCTATTGACAGAATCCTCCCAGCATAATAGGCGGTTTAGAGTGCCAGTCTCTTATCTTTCTAACTATGGTGCCCAATTCGTCAAACAACTGTAGAGCCAGTCGTTATTGTCTCTAGGGTGGAACAAAATCCCGATTCGGGATGAGTCTGATGAAAAGGGGCTTATCAATTCACTGACGACCGCGAATGTAGAAGCGCTCCACCTATTTTGAAAAACATTTAGTTGCGAACACTGTGAGGACACCATTTATCAAGCCGCCCCGCTTTCACGTAGAGTTGTTATACTCAAACAACAAACAACTCAAACAAGTTTGCTTTGTTTGAGCCCGAAAAGTTTCAAATCAAACAAGATTGTTTGACTTGTTTGAACGGCTAAACTCCAGATAACCTTCAGCCGACCCCCTACCGTTCTCCTCTGTTCATCTACAGTTGTGTAAAGTGTACCAAAATACTCGCCACAGCAAGACGAACATTTTGGTAGACTATACACACCTGTAGATGAACAGGAGCCGAGATACAAAATTGGGTGCCGGCTGGGGGTTATCTGGAGTCTTACCGTTTGAACTTGTTTGAGCTTCCTGAACTGTTAGATCTTTGACGATTTTTGATGGACCGGAAGTGGATCCAAATATCAAAAACAAATTTTACCGGAAAAAAAAATGTATGCTAATTGCAAAAGTACTAGAAAAACACGTTCTAAATCAAAAATTAGCATAGAGTTCAAACAAGATCGAACAAACCTCAAACTGCTCAAATAGTTCAAACAGTCTTGTTTTGTTTGAGCGATCAACGGTCATCTCAAACAAAACATGTTTGATTTGAATCTTCGAAATCCCTATCAAACAACGTTGTTCAAACAAGCTTGTTTGAGGCCTTGTTTTGTTTGAGTAATAACAACTCTGCTTTCACGGGACAAAATTTTGCAACCTAATGTAACGCCGAGTAACCGACACGGAAAATGGCAATTTCATTCAATTTCGGTTATTATTTTTTAATCCTTGCTGATCAATTTTTTCGACAAAACAGGGCAAGTACACAGCAACAGTAGATACGGTACTGAAATTATCATTGTCCGAAACCCATTAGTTCAATTTGAGAATACCAAAACAAAATTGTGTAGGAAAATCAAAGGTTGATCTCTTCTGCGGCTCAGTATAAAAGGTTTGTACCTAGGCAATATACGCGTTTGAAGCAGTGATAACCAAGCTAGATATCAATACAAACCTCTTAAAAAACTAGCCACCAAACTCGGAGAAAACGGCCGACGAAGGGATTTGCCATTTTGGGGCCCGAAACCCCAATTTGACATCTTTCTAAATCGATCAGGAAAAAGGTATGAGGCCACCTATTTAAATTTTGTTCGATACATTGTATAGTACTACTGCTGCTCCATTTGCTGTTAATTATTCAAGCAACTGTGGCCTCATTGGCGGACAAAATTTTTACGAAACCTAAACCGAGCGAATATTACACTGCGCATCGTTTTTGCCCCATAACTTCAAAAGTAGCAAAAGATGGAAGTTGAAATCGGGCGTGCAGGAAGTTCATACCTGACCCTCAATCATGCTAAAATATGGAAAAGAGGATGGCTGCTTCCATAAATTTTTTGCGTCCGAAAAAATTGTAATTACTTTCGGTCCAACCTGATACTAAAGTTGAAGCAAGCACGTCATGGCCATTCAAGCCACTGGTCTTTTAGTAGTCATTAAATACCATACAGTAATTGTATTCATTGATACGGTGATCAGGGCGCGTGATAAGGTCGTGATAAGGACTAGGCTCTATCGTCTCGCACCAGCGAAGTTACCAATAAAGAGAATTACTGGATTTAATTAATAGATGTTGGTATTGCAACCGATATTTGATCCCATCAGTCGCGAGTCTTGTAGGTTACGAAAAAAAGGACAATAATAGGACACGAAAAGTCCACGTGGCTGCCAGGGTATGGGAGCACCTGCCCAAAAGCATTGATTCTCAAGTCCGACTTTCTGGGGCAGGTCCAAGAATCTTATGTTTCATCCGTCTCCGCAAGCCGAAGCATGGATTATCCGATTCTACTTCAGCTTCTGGCTGGTCGGCATCTTAATTTTCAGCATCACCATTTATCTGATGCTTACACAAAAGAACGCCCTTGCCAAAAGCTACAAATGGGCCCAATTAAACCTGCTAGTAGGTTTTTTTAAATTTTTTGTTCTTATCCAAAGCTTACAAGGGGTGCTTTTTTTGCGTCATCGGCAAAAGCTTACGAGACCTAGCTCATTCGATAGAGAATTCGATTCTGAACAAAACCCCGTTGTTCTTTTTTGCAGCATGGCTATCCCTGATCTTTATAAAATAAAACTGCACCCAAAAGCCTCTCTTTTGGCTGGAAAGGCGCTCATGGTAAGGGACGGTCACTAGTATTTTAATTTTATAAAATCAGGGATAGCTATTCTGCAAAAAATAACAACGGGGTTTTGTCACGAATCTCAAATGACTAGGTCTCGCTTGCCGATGACTAAACTCCTTGTTGACGCCCAACTGACCGACACCACGATAGCTTTCACGCAACCAATAATATATGCCCCATATTCGGCCGTGAAAATGGAATGCATCTTCGCGTTGGATCGAGTACAATTCCATTTTTTCGGTGTAATAGCCGGTCCGGAGTTTGTTATAGTCAATTTAGGCGCTTTATTTCACCTTCTTGGCGCAAACTATCTGCGCTTTTTTGTATACCGGCGTCATAAAAGCATCAAAGACCACCGAGCTATATAATATTTATTACGCTGCGGCAAAGTATTACATATTTGGGTTGGACGTGGCATTGACGGCTGCGGGCAATATTTCCGTCTGGGTGGCCTATCATCAAGATTTGGTTTTGGATGATGGAAAGGAGGTACCGTAACTAATCTGTCTGCGAAGTTCATAAAACGATGCATTTTAGATCTGTAGCCTAGAGCCGAATTTATGCAATCTCGACAACATTTTCTTGGTCCGAATGCAACCGTTCGTCGTCAATATGATGCGCTTCGTCGCTGCCCTAGCCTCAATTACAATACTTTCCTATGCCCATCTCGCATTTACGAACATTTATCAATATTTTTTCGTAAAACAAAACCCAGCGCTCAGCAGGCGCACCCAACTTATGCGACGCTACGTGTGGATGGTGTTTGTGTTGCAAGTCAGTTTTTCCAAAAGCAAAATTTTTGTTTTTGGTCACTCTCTGCCTGTTTTTTCTTGGCACTTCCAATGTTGATATTGTTGTTAGTTTTTCTAGACATCATCCAATGGGAGCCGCTAGTCTGGGGTTTGTAGATCCCCGCTTTTTGAAAGTTTTTTAGCAAGCGGAATTGCGACGCTGTGGGTGGCCTTGCATTCGCTCGGCAATACTCTAACGATTTTGCTGGCGACAAAGGCTTTTCGTTTGGAGGTTATGCGCAGACTGCGGACGTTGCCTAGGGTTGGTTTTTCATTTTGCCTTTTAGTCAGTTTTTTGCTATTTTTAATCGAAAATTTAGAGCCTCATCGTCTTCTTCGGGGCAAACTACTACCCGACCGTGATGATCGAAACACCCGTGCGACTTGTGGCGACCGCAAAATCGTCGATTCAGACCATGCCAATGAGTCAATAAACCCTCATCACGCAATCTGAAGCTTCTCAGTGACGAACGATAAAATTTCTGGGTTTGGTCCCTTGTCAACGAACAGAAAATTCCACCTGCAGGGGTGCGGCCATGGCATAGAATTTATACATTTGGAGAGCATACTTTTAGTTGAATGTTTTCGCCATCGTCATCGTCATTTTCCAAACCCATAATCTATGCGCCGTACGCCGTACGCGCCGCCACTGGTGAACAATTGATTACTTCCCAGCCCACGATACCTAGCTTGCCAAAATTAACAAGATCCACACAATTGGCACACGACCAACATAGATAAATCCAGTACGTACCAATATACATTTTTTGTATAAATAGCGGATGCGTTTCCACATTGGTTTTTTAGCTAGTCCTAAGCATAGCTAACTTTACGAATTTGCAATTCAAAATTGCGTTGTAGGCCGAAAAATTGATTTGTTTCGAGCCAAAATGGCCAGATTTTCGACTGCTTTTCGACCTTTCGATTTTCGACAACATCACATCAGGTTCGTTGTTCAAAAATTTCCCATTTTCTGTCTGGTTTCCAACCACTTGCGCTCGCTTCACCTGCCACTCCCAACTTCGGGCCCATGCCACGCCACATTCATTTCTCTAACCTTGCTGGCGACCGACCGATCAATGTTTTTGCCGTCGCCTCAAAACGAAGCATTGATCATCGCTCTCTATTATATATCCTGGCTTCTTGGGTTTATGGCGTTCAGTCTGGCCGTGTTTTTTATGACACACCGTAAAACCTCGCTGACGAGAGGGTATAAGGTGGCGCAATTGAACCTGTTGGTACGTGTCGCCGTTTTCCGTGTTCGTTTGATGTTACAGGTCGCCGCTGAGCTTACCGATACCACAATCTCTTTTTCAAAACCCATCATTTATTCTCCCTATCCCGCCGTAAAACTAGCAAGCATAATTCGTCTTGAGTATTTTGGCTTCCACTTCTTTGGGGTATCTCCAGTGTCAATAATCAATTAATGTTTAGAACCTCTATGGTATCTTTCTGGTCCATACAGTATGCTCGCTTCTGTACACTGGCGTTCTAAAAACAGAGCAGACCTCACATTCCAATCGGGTTTATTACCACGGTGTCTTAGAGCGCGCACGGGGGTGGGGATGGGCATGGCCTAGTGGTCTAAGGCGGCGGCAGGCGCGGGGTGTTGGTTCGATTCCTCCCCTCGGCTAAAGACGCGACACCGTTTTGCTTTTTTTGCAAAACGTTTCTGCAAAGCACCGTCAATAAACCTTTAGCGAATTCCACGTAGAAAATTGGGCAGATGGGACGGTCCCGAGGCCGTAACCAGAAAAACTCTCGATTTTTGCTTCAAAACGTTTCAAGTCCTTATTTTTCCCGGCGATCGCCCAAATTCTTTGACCAAAATGTTCCCTAGAGTCTTCTCTATCGATCGCCAGGTGGAACATTTGTAATTCTTCTCGAAAAAAGTTATAGCCTTTAGAAGCTTTTTCTAATACATTTTGGGGGCCAAAAGGGGCGTGGCTAGCCAGTCCCTCCCATCCCTCGTGCGCGCTCCAAGTAAGGCCTAAGACGCTGCTGATCAGGTAGAAAACTTCCACCACCTGCCGAATCAAGCGAAAAAAAATTTAAAGTGCTAGTTCAGATCTGCTCATATGAACAGCAGCTCTGTGGAATCAACGACATGTTCCTACTACAGGACGTGAAGGTGATGTCCATCGTGTTCCGTTAGCTGGCCTTCCTCGGCCTCTTGACAATAATATGTTATCTGCACCTGTGTTTCGCGAATATTTATCATTTTTTTTTCGGTTCATAGAAACCCAAGGATAAGTCTGCGCACCCAGCAGATGCACCGATATTTTTGTTTGATCTTTGTCTTGCAGGTAGCCTAATGGCTTTGCTACGGTCCGGAATGTGATTTTAGTCTGCCACGGCTACTTGCATCTTGGCACTGCCATTTATATTGCTCGCGCTTGTATTTTTAGGCTCATTGGACTGGCATCCGATAGTCTGGGGTTGGCTGTGATTTTTTCAAAACTTTGACGCCTAGCTGTCGGCTTATGTACATTTTGGGTCAGCTTCCACTCGCTTGGAAATAGCCTAATCATTTTATTGGCCACAAAAACTTATCGGAAGGAAATTTGGTATTGGATGCAAAAGGTATATTGGGTAGGATATGGTCTTGATATTTAACAGGAATCTTCTAGAAACTGAACCCGTTCGTCCTCGCTACTCACTCGATCCACACACCACCTATAATCGTGATTGCTCCTAGCATTCCTTTATCTTTAAGCCATACCCGTTGATTGCTTGATAAAAGGTTGCACCCGTGGTGAATGCGAACATCATGTATTATGCTAGTTTCGAAACTTCAGGAGAAAATCGAAAGAAGAAAATTCGAACTGAGCGGCAGCAAATAGACACTAAATAACCATATTAGGTAACCTGGTTAAATTTTCCATTTTCTGTCTGGTGGCGCTCGTTTAATCTGCCACTCCCAACTTGGATCCATGCCACGCTTCATTCATTTCTCGACCTCGACCTAGCGTTCAGCCTGGCCGTCTATTTATGCTATAATGCACCGTAAAACCTCGTTGACGAGAGGCTATAAGGTGGCGCAATTGAACCTATTGCCACGTGTCCGCTTCTCATTCCATTCACGCCTATTGGTTCGATCTGACAGCTCCCCGCTGACTTGGAGTGCCTTTTTTGTGTCATCGGCAAAACCTTTCGCGACCTAGCTCATTCGATAGAGAATTGAATTCTGAACAAGCTTCCGCTGTTCATTTTTGCGGAATGTCTATCTCCGATTTTATAAAATTAAAAACTAAAAACAGCATTTTTGGACCTCGACGCAGGTCAAGCAATTGAACCCATTGCCTATTTTTTGCCACAATTTTATGTTTGCCAGAATTTTCATAATGCCGGGATCTTATTTTGCCGAATTTTGATTTTTCTGTAGTTTTATTTCCGTAGTAAGTCATTCCTTTTGCGTGATTTTCGGCATTCTTATTGAGTCTCTTCAACCACGACGGTTTGGAGCGTCATGCTGGTCCCAGTGATGTTAGAAGTTTTGGAAGCGTATGCGCCCTCTCTTTTAAACCATCTAAAAAAATGACAGACAACCAATTTCTGTATACCTTCCGAGAATCGCGTAACGATAGTCCTTGATGAAATACATGATGCAAATCGGATCTAGGATTGGGTAGAAGGAGATGGTGATCGGCACATAGTTGCAAAGCCGTCCGAGCGGGATATGGAAAAGCGGGGCGAAGAAGCAGATGACGCATGGGGAATATTCGAAAATGGCGGGGATCACCGTCTAGATGGATTTTTTTCTTTTTTTTTATCGGGTTTTAACAGAATATCTTATTTCCCTAAAGGACATTTTTTCGAAGTTGCCTTTAAAGTAGAGTTGTTATTCGACCCGGGTCGAATTGGTCGAAACTTTTGTAGGCTCCCGCAGCGAAAACTTTGTAAAATTCATAACTTTTTTCTAACGTAGAATTCCGCTATTTCGTCTTCATTTTTGATTCTGTGAGATCATTTCCTACATCTTGAGTCCTTAAACTATAAGTTTTCATGCTAGAATCATAAAGAACGGCCTCATTGCCTTGTTCCGCGCGCGGCCATTTCTCGGAACCACTTCCGCTGCCATGGTGTGCCGCTCTTTGTGATTCTAGCATGAAAACTTATAGTTTAAGAACTCAAAATGTAGGAAATGATCTCACAGAATCAAAAAAGAAACGAATCAACTTTAGAAAAAGTTATGAATTTACAAAGTTTCAGCTCAAAAGTTTCGACATTCGACCAGGTCGAACTCTTCTTTACAAGGATCAGGAGGGCCTAGGAAAAAAAGCGGGTTTTAGTTCTAAAATTAGTATAAGTCCTCTCTGCTCCCTCCTGACTTGCCCCGCTCTCTGCCCATTTTTTGGGGGTACGACCATTACTTCTAAAATCATTATTTCTAAAAGTCATTACTTCTAAAACCGTTACTTCTAAAAGTTGGTACGTTGGATTATGGGTTTTTCGGCACCTTTGGCCATATTTATGCCCAAAAAGACGCTTAGAATTTTAGAAGTAATGACTTTTAGAAGTAATGGTTTTAGAAGTGATGACTTTTAGAAGTAATGACTTTTAGAAGTAATGGTTTTTAGAAGTAATGATTTTAGAAGTATGATTTTAGAAGTAATGATTTTAGAAGTAATGATTTTCGAAGTAATGTTTTTAAAAATAATGGTGGGTAGCCCTATAAGAAGTGAAAATTGTCAAAAACTAAAAATGTTTCTTTTTAAGTTTAGTACTGTATTTCTGAGTGGCTGTGAGCAGTTGAAACTCCTAAAAATCGTTGTATTCGCTAAAAACGGTAATGCTTATGTCAAGATGCTGTCAATCCTTGCACTAGTTTCTAACAAGGAGTTGTTTTTGTGTGTTTTTGGAGTTGTGTGATGTGATATAGCTCATTTGAGAGAGCTTGAGATTTTGAGAAATACGATTTCTGGGAATTTTAGGTAAAATAAGTGTGCAACCAAACGGTTACTTTTCGGCTCACCTGTATAATTAGGGCTTTGAAGAGCTCCTTTTGCAACCTTTTCGATTTTTCACTCATTGTGTTGCCCTGAAATTTTGTTTTTTTCGGAGCTGTTAGTGCGTCTGATTTTGCTTCTTTCGTTTGTATTTGCATCACCAAAAAAAACTTTTTAGTGATGCAAATACAGTTGAAAAAAAGGCTGCGGCTTACCTGGAGTGTCCAATAGATCTTGCATCCACAGAAGAATATCACGGCAAACGTGGAGAGGACCTGGGTCTGGATGCAAAGCAACGCGGCGATGTGCTGTAGGTGCCACACATAGGTCCCGTCGGGCATTTTGTACTGGAAAACGGAGATTGATTTTTAGCATGACTACAGGGTGCCCCAAAAAAATCCCCCTACCTAGCGGTCCGCAGTCGAGTCCGCCTTTTACGATTTTTGGCGATCAATCGAAAGCTCTCGAAAAGCGAGAAAACAAGCGGGTTTTGTTTTCGAAGATTTAATCTCATTCCATCGATATTTAAGGTTTTTCCAAAAAGCGGTCATTATTCAGCACGAATTTCGCAATTAGCATGCGGATGTTGCAGAAATCAGCAGTTTTCATGGTTTTTGGACGTAAAAATAGTGACTAAAAATACATAAGAAAAAAATGAACCCTCCTTGTTTTTTCGCCTATTCGAGAGCTGTCGATAGATACCTAAATGTTAAAAATCGGATTCGACTGCGGACCGCTAGGTAGAGGGGTTTTTTTTGGGACGCCCTGTAGTGTTACCTTGTAAGCTACGCCCAACGTCGCCGTCTTGTCCACGTCAAACTCGTACTCGCGCCACATTGCTTCACGGATTTGATCCTGGCAAAGATGTGTCCTTACTTGAAATTTGTTTCACTCACTTTATAGTCTGGCGTATAAAACATTAAGTTGTGCTGAGTGTTGACCCAAACCGAACAATGGGCCAACAAGATAGCAATGTGTACAGGAACGTAGCGGATTTTATCGTAGAAAAACATCCATTTCGGCCTAGCAACTTTGGAAACGGGAATTTCGGTATTTCCTTACTTGCAGATCAGCAGGTATCGGTATAGAAAATGGTATGTGATAAGAACAAGGCTCTAAATTATGGTTGCGGCTGGGCATGGCTTGCAACTGGCAAAATCTACAGGTTGTACGAAAAAGCACCCCCCCCCCCCCCCGGAATTTCGCCGTATTACCTCCGACCGGTCGCAAAATTGGACCAGAGTTGTACACGGGCATGACCGACCCCAGGTTTCGGGGGGCAGCAAGAAAAAATTTTCGAAATTTGAGCACCGCAGGCGAAAAATTTCGCTAAAATAGCAGCGCTGCAGGCTAAAAAGTTTTCAAGTTTAAAAAAATCGTAAGGGGGACCCTTATGTTTTTTTCGGGCCCGCCGGATTTCCGGGGCTGTCCCACTGCCCCCCTTCTACGCGCCTGGAGGTGTATCAGTTCATAAATAACCACAATCCTGAGTTATAGCCCGCCAGCTACAGTAATGTTCAAGATGCGACAAAAATAAATAAATAATCTTTATAACTGATTTTACATAGGGGTTTTGCCGGAATCGACCCTTAGAATATTACGTGAAAATGAAAGAAATGAATTACGTACCCCGAGAATTTTTTCCTGACACCAATTTAACGAAATAACCCGGGTTTAAACGCTTTTTAGAAACAAAAATCGTCCCGGACCATAGAGGAAATAAGTCATTCCCGGCAGGAGGTCGATGAAAATCAATGCAAATTTCAAAAATATAGCCGAATAAACTTTTAAAAACGCATAGAAAGCAGTATTTTGGCTATAACTCGAGAAGCGCGATAGCGATCGGGCTATAACTTAGGACTGTCGTTAGTTAGGGTCTGATGCAGCCCTGTTCTAATTTTCGGAGCGATCGGATGTGGTGCGGCAAAATGCCGGAGGGGTGCTTTTCTTGGGGCACCCTGTACAGAATCGGGAAGGCCAAAAATATCGTACCCCGCAAAACATGCAGCAATAAAACATCATTGCCCAATGGGCCACCTCTAACTGGCCGACAAAAATCCCCGAGGTTGGGAACACAATAAAACCATATTCTTCGATATGCATGTTCTAAAAAGGCTTGCAAACGTTGTTCTATCTCGGGTTAGAATTTTTCTCATTCAAGGTTTCGCCCTTTGGGACCCGTTATTTTCAAAAGTAAAGCAATTTACATGAAAATAATTACGTCAATTCGAATTGGTTCTAGTATGGTTGCAGGTGCGCAGTGACTGTAACCATCTGGTATAATATAAACTCACGGGTAGCACGATGATATGAACGGCTGAATATAACATGTTAAATACCACAAATGTGATCATCAGATATTTATATGTGCCCATGTGCTTTGGGCTGTGCTTGAGGATCGTAAATACCAAAATAGAATTCATCACATAAGATACGCTTCCATTCACGTAAATGATCAGCCGGGCGAAGAAGTCGAATGTCGTATTCATCTGGAAGTAGGGGTTTTCTGCACAATAGGGGGGGGGGGGGGGAAGGAGGAATGAATTATACACCGACTTGTATTTTGGTTCAACCATAAAAACTCGTCAGAGAAAAAAAGATTGCCCGGGGGAATCGCTGCCCCACCCCATCCACCGTACCCCTGGCCCTATTTTCATGGGAATCCCGGAACGAGGTCGGTACTTATGAGTGTCACGGGGTAATTTTGAGGCGCAGCTAAACTACGCTCTTCCTACGGCAGATAATTATATACTGCGGCCGGTTTTTTGGCCGGCTGACGGCCAACGAGAACGAAAAGTATGTCCGGGTTTTTGGTAGGTTCCTGTTTTGTGATCACCCAGGGAGTGCAGATTCGCGAATTAAGAATTTGAGAATACGCTCGAGAAAGGAAGTAAAGAGCTAAAAACGCCGACTATTCAAAAGCTTTGGAATTTGCCGAAACTGGGACATTTTGGGCGGTTTTCGGGCTTAAAAACATTCATAATATTTTGCATATGATCGCTTCGCAGGTTCTGAAAGTTGTTTCGGATTCATCGCAAAATTTTGCAGCAGAAGCTCCGTCCCGTCTAGAAATTCGATTGTCGCTAAAAAAATCAGCATGTAAGAGGTGATAATTGTGGAGCTGCAAGTAGGTCAACAACAGTTAATAATAAAAAAAGGTTTCAAGTTTTTGGAACACTTCAGGTGCCGTTTTTTTAGGCTAAATTATTGTTTTATCAAAGTCAAATACTCGATTTCCAGTTCCGGATCAGAAATCACTGCGGCCGGCTAGATCGGATGATTTTTTGGACACCCTGTAGCGGTGTCGAAATCGAAACAACAACAACATAAACGGGCCAGGTGCGTTTGCGTATGCGTTTTTCCGTAATCGTTGCTGTCCTTGTGCAAGTTCAATAATCTTATCGACCCCCGAGATACACCTGCTCCCCGTGAAACCCTTCGACAGGCCTGTAGTTTCGTGACATCGATTTTCAAAAGGTCTCCGCGCTTACAATGTTTCTACCCTCGCCCGAGGGTGAGGCCTGGATAATCCGCTTCTACTACCTTTTTTGGTGTCTCGGTTTCGTGTCATTCAGTCTGGCTATATTTTTCATCACGAATCGCAAGACGTCAGTCACACGTGGCTATAAAATTGCGCAATTAAACTTATTGGTATGCTGTTATTCATATCGTAACTGATTCACAGATCGCCGCCGAGTTGACAGATACCACGGTGTCTTTTTCAAAACCTATAGTCTACGCGCCGTATCCAGCCATAAAGTTGGCGAGTATATTTCGAGTGGACTACTTTCAATTTCACGTCATTTCGGTATCTTACCCTACCAGTAGTAGTATCCTTTATAGATTCTCTATGGTATATTTCTATTTCATACGATTTGCGCACTTCTTTACACCGGGCTGCTGAAAACGGAAAAGTCGACGCATGATAGTCGTATCTATTACATTGCGGCAAGATGGTATATCGGTATCCTTTATTTTGTGGCGATTATTGGAGAAATTGTTGCGATTTTCGTGTTCTACCATCAGGGGTTTATGATTAATGATGCTGACGTGGTAAGGGCACATACAGTAAGAGTTTACCTTACCCCCTCCCCCACACCACGCAGCCGAAAGGTCTCAAAGTCGCACATAAATTGGCTACGGTTTACTTTACCCCCGGCCGGAAGTTTTTGGCTATAACTTTTTTTTTTTACATTATTGTAGGCTCAAATTAAAACTCTTAGTATATTTTTCGATGCCCTATCGAATGGCGTTGCGAAAATCCCGACAAAATAAGCGAAAATACCGAAAACTTTGAGACCCTTCGGCTGGGGGGAAGTAAACTCTTACCCATAAATTATACGATTTGCTATCATAATTTCGAAAATTCTTTTGATAATTTTTTCGATTTACTACTTCAAATAATTCTGACAGTTAGAATTATAAACTTTGTTTAAATTTGGACAGTTCGAAGAATAAGATTGAGATTTCGACATTATGAAGTTCAACTTTATGAATTCGACATTCTGAAAGTAACCCCTACTATAAAACCATTCACAGATATGTGCGCTGGAGAAAAACCTATGTGGGCTGCAAGATATCTTGCTGCTCACCAACTCTAACACGATTACAATATTGTTACGCCTCATTGCGATCTTCATCGTTATCACCATGATTTTCTACCTTCACCTTTGCTATACAAACATCGATCATTACTTTTCCGCCTACGCGAATCCGAGCCTCAGCCGGCGCACCCAACAGATGCATCGATATTTTTGCATGATATTTCTATTTCAGGTCTTTGGTCAAAAATTCACCCATAAACAATGGCGTTTACAGTCTTTCACCGCGGGTTCGTCGCTGGCACTCCCTTTGATTCTACTAACCCTGACTTTCCTTGGCTTGCTGACGTGGGAGCCGATAATTTATGGTTAGACTTATAAGCAGCCGTTGTTAGGAGCTCTTCGAGTTTTGCGATGTGCCATAGCTCATTCGATAGAGCTTCAAATTCTGATCAAATCCCATGTTTTCAAGACTGTAGAACGCTGCCGATTCCAGACTAGGGTTTCGCAATGTTAAATTTATCAAAAGCTGGCCAAAAATAGGAAAATTCAGCCCTTCTAGAGAAACTTTCTCCAAGGCCCTAGTCGTTCGCCAGTTTTTTTTTAAGAAAGAAATTTTTTTGAGGAAGTCAAGCTCTAGGGAATGAGCTGATGCACATCGAACGGCTCCGAAAGCCCCTGAAAGCATCTGCTTTTTAGCCGTGGGGCTCTGTACGCTTTGGATCGGACTTCACTCACTTGGGAATAGCTTGACGATATTGTTGGCTACGAGAACGTATCGTCGCGAAATGTGGTGTTGGATGCAGCGGATATATTGGGTACTTTAGAGGTCATTAATTAAGATTTTGAGATTCAGAAACTAAACCCGTTTGCCGCGGCTGTCCATGCTATCAAGACACCTCCAACGATACGGACGGTGGCCAAATTTCCGCAAACTCCCACGCAAACTCGATAAGATAAGGTGCTAATAAATCTAATCTTGGATTTTTTTCTAGTTTTTCTCACGTTTAATATTCGACCAAAGTTAATGATAGTTTCAAGATTTTATGCAAATTGAGGATCCAGATATGTGATATGTCTCAGGCCGTCAAATTCCATTTCCGGATCAGCCGGGACGATTCGGTGACCATATGTCTGAGCTTGCTTGTCACTGAGGCTTCGTAGGCGACCTTGGCTGGTCCTGATACGCGTCAATTTTAGAAATAGAAAATTATTTTACCTTCAGCTAAATTGCTCATCAACATTTTTCGCAGATTCAGGAGCATCGGGGTGAATTTGCACGTCATATGGACATAGGAGTGCTCGTAGGTGTCCATGAACTAGAACATACTACAACTGCAGCGTCTTGCATTCCATTTTTTTTGTAAAGATAAAGCGAAGAATATTTAAATAAAGTTCTGCGTAGAAATGTAAGGAATGGACTTTTTCCTAAGCGCCAATAAAACTTCTAAAATACTTACATCTTGAAAATCTTTCCATGGAAATGGAGCATCACCGCTGTATTCCCGCAGCTTATCGTAGTAATAGTGAAGCTGAGCGGTTTTTCGGAAAAAAAATTAAATTAAAACGGGCTTGAATGAAATTTATTACTTTTTGTCATAATCCTCCGTCGTTTGCGCACAGGCTAACAACCTCACGATGTCTTCATGCGGATTCCCGATCCGGCTGACCTTAAAAAACGATATTTTCGGTCTATTGAAAGGTAAAGCTACCTGCCAATCAATTAATGAAACCATAGTATAGTCTCCATTTTCTTCTTTTCGCCACAGCATATTACCGAGCCATAGGTCGCCATGGATGAAGATACGGTGATGGTGGCCTAAAAATACCGAAAAAATATTGCTTTTAAATGGTTCAGAATCTCTTAAAGAAAGCTGTATCGGTCTTTTGAGCGTCAAAAACCCTTTGCAAAATCACGTAATAACTTACAGGCAGCAAAAACCTTTTCCTGGTACCCCTCCCAGGATTTGAACATTTTTGTGACGACGCGCAGTTCTTCTAGCTCATCCTTGATATCCGGAAACTCTGTAGATACCGCGTCGAGGATCTTGCTCAGAGCCTAAAAATCTGTCTTTAAAAGCTATTAAAAAATTATGGAAAGATTTTAGAGGTACCACTCACCTCGAATGTTAAAAACTCGGCCATCATCCTCTTGTGATTATCCCCGGTGATCTCTGCGTACAGCTCCGGGTATCGAATCGCTAAAAAGTGCTAATTGATCATTTTTGAATTATTTAAGCCTACAGCTGCTTCGATAGTTAAATTTTTTCACTTACAATGCCCATTAACCATTGCCAGCTGCTCGAGAACATCGAGAATTGCGGATTCCTGGATTTCATGGTACAAATGTCTTGTCACAACGTCGTCAAAGTGTTCTATGGCGAAGTAACCTAATTTTATAACCACTTAAGCCACCCCTTTTGCAAATACCTGCATCAAGTCCATCAACACCTAATTTCCGGCCACAATAAAACTTCGGAATCCGGAATTCTGCCGGGTAATGCCACTTACCGCGGGCATTTTCGAAAAAGTACAACTCGTTGTCGTTGGCCTGAAGCATTGTAGGTATAAAAGTGGCCATATTTTTAATAGTAAACTTAATAAACATTTTATGAATGTTTTATAGCCTCGAGGGCAAGAAAGAAAGCTTGCAGCTCTCGCGTTTTCCACCGCATCGTTTAGATTCACCCCAGGGCTGCTGCCAATCGCTGTCAATCGGTTGGAATTTGTAATCTAAATTATTGTTTTTAAAAAATATAAAAAATAATATGAATAATAAAAAAATACCTTGATACAAGCCTTGTCCGGAAGACCAACGAAATCCCCTTGCCAATCAAACGTCGCCAAGAAAATTTCGGAAATGCAGCCCTGAATCAGAAAAGGTGCACCATTTTTAAAACCCTCAAAATTTTCAAAGAGTTAAACTCACATTTCCCTCGCCAATTCGCTGCCATCTTCGATTAGGGCCTATTTTGGCAGTGGAGTTGAACGCGGCTTGGAAATCTTTCTAAAAATTGATATTTTCGTTATTTTCAAATCTTCCATTGGCCTTGAAGGTATACCTTGTTTTATCAGGAACTCTAAAGTGCATAAAAATAAAGGAAAATTTACTTCAAGTATATCCCACGTAATCGACGAGCCGCCAATTGCTTCTGGGTTTAGATCGGCCATTCTAAAAGTTGTGGGCTTCTCGGTCAAATTTGCTGTATTCTTGATATTCGAACAAATATTAATTAATGGAAATGCTCAGTTAAAGTGAGAAAAATTATAGATTGAAATTACTTGATCTTTACTGTAAGAAAATTTAGTGAATTCGAGCTGAAAATTACATAACTCTCCTTTAAAGCATCTGTTAAAAGGCAAGGATTTGACAAGACTTTGTGAGACTCGAAAGGCATGGGAAGCTAATTATAAAGATTGACCTGGCGAGGCAGCCAGCAGAAGGGAGATTGCCAGGCACAAAATGGCACAGACGGCCGCTTTTTTGTACCCCCGTGTTTTCGATTGCACAACATTTCCCAACACAGCTCTTTTCCACGCGATCAGCCAGCTCTTTGATCGACCGTAAAAAAGAGCGTTACGTGCAAAACCTAAAAACTTAAAAACTACTACAACTACTACAACCGCCTCGGGCAGCAGGTTGCCAAAAGGAAACATCCTACCTTATATAATTTGGTAGCGTTTCTTTGTGTGTGTGTGTGTGTGGATGTCACTTTCGAGGCCCGATTTGAGGGCCTTCCCGTGTCCAAAATGCCTTAATTCTCCGTCACCCGGGGGAATCGACCCTCCTCTTTCCGATGGCGCTTTCAGAATCCAGATAAAATACAAGTTCACAAAGTTAAAGCCGGTTTTATTGATTTTTGGGGGTCCGGGAGGGCTAATTTGCATAATGTGAAAAAATACAAATTTCCTCATTCTTTCCAGTTGCACTCGCGAGTTTGGTCGTCTCTTTGGATCTGCCTCTAGATGCCTTTCCTTCCCCTGCCCCTGGCAGTCCTCTTGAGGCATAAAACGGGTGTTTGGCGCGTCCTACCAAGCATTGCATGGTGTAGTGGTTAGCGTTTCGCCGTGCTAATCTAACCATCGGAGGTTCGATCCTCGGATATCGTAGTTGTTTTGCTTTCTGCTCGGAAAGTGCGTTTCGGAGTAGATTTCCGTGTAGGGACGTTATTATGAAGTTAGTCACTTAAGCCGCAGCTATAGAATGAACTATAGAATGAAGCTACCCGCTCAAGCATGCGCCGCAGGCGAGGCGTAAAAGCCCGCGCCGCAGGCCAAACTGCCAAGCTAGCGCGGCAGATTGGAACGACGCTAGCCGCAAAGGCTAAAGGTTCAGGCCGGCCCCTGAAACTAGCGTCGCAAGCTTCGGAAGGAAGTTAGCCGGGCAAGCTAGCGCCGCGGGCCCAAGGTCAGAGCTAGCCCTTCAAAATTGCGCCGCGGGATAAGGAGGCTCAAGCTTGCGCCGCAGGCTTAAGTATGAAGCTAACCTCCAAGCTAGCGCCGCAGGCTTTAGAACGCTAGCGCCGCAGGCTAAGAATAAAGCCAACCATTGAAGCTAGCGCCGCAGGCTTTAGAACGAAGCTAGCCGCTCAAGCTAGCGCCGCAGGCTTTAGAACGAAGCTGGCCGCTCAAGCTAGCGCCGCAGGCTAAAGAAGGGGTTACTGCTCAAGCTTGCGACAGGCTTTATCTCGAAACAAACCGCTCGAGCCGGCGCCGCTGGATGAGGACCTGCGCCACAGGCCTAATAACGGCACTAGCAATTTAAGTTTGCGCCGCATGAGAATACAAAGAGGTTTGCATGAGAGATGTGTTTTTCTTTCTTCAGGGTAACTTTATGTGTCAGGGCGCTCGATGCATAGGGCCTAGACGGGGTCCAGCGGGGGAGAGTCGCGAAGCGGCTCCTCCCCCGCTGGTATGCAAAATAAATTTAAACCATCTAAATTCTTTAAGACGATAAATAATTCTTTATTCTTTATTTTCTTTATTTGGCTTGTTGGGACGGAATCGCTTATCAATTCTGGCAGATGTGTCGGCGGCGAATTTGTTATCAGGAATGCTTTGAAAATGCACACTAATGCGAAGCGGCATGACCACGCCGTCTGGTGATTTCCGGGAAGCCAGACTTCCGTCGTTCTAAAACCTAAAATCAATCTCAGCTACCGTAGTTGTTGCAGGTCCTACCGAAGATCACGTTTTAATAAACGACTTCAATGGCTGGGAACCTTCTGGAAAAACTTGTAGGGCCATTTTCTTGCATTTTTTACATTTTTCTGCCCACACACTTCCATCCATACGTCATTATTTATTCCTGGACATCCAGCGGGACCCATTTTCCTGAAAAATGTCCTCCCATTCAACTGCTAGAATATAAGCACTCGAAAATCTCGATAAGCTTCCTCTTCGTCTTGTCCTGCTCCTCCCCCAAGAAGCGCATCCCCACCCCCGGATTCTTGGGAGGAATTCATTATACTCAACGCGCGTTCCTCCTTCTCCTAGTCCGTGACTATTTTCAGAAATCCCTTTTTCCTCGCTGACCCTCGCATTCATCACGCGCGGCTTATTTTTCCCGAGTCTAGGGCCCGGGGCTCACTTTTAATCCCGGCGTAATGTAGCGTTTTCTGGGGTTCTTGACCCGACTGGAGGACATTGTTTGTTTCGCCCAGATGACGCGGTTCGGCTTCTGATTTTGCGGAAGGCGTTCTGTACCTTTAAGGGATTTTTGGGACAAAATCTTTGTAAAAAGGCAAACTAAACGAAGGTCTCAAATTCAACATTCCGTAGCGGAAGTACTTTTTAGATCGAATCGCGCTCCGATACAACGAAACGGTTTGGATATCTCCAAATTTTGGAAACACTGCGAATCGCTTACAGTAAATTTACGGAACTATAATTTTGGTAGTAAACGAAGTTTAGTTTGAGTAATTTCAATGAAAGCAAGACATAGGGTTGGGTAAATTTACGATGTCAACCGCTTAGTTGAAATGGTACGCTTAAGCTAAAGTAAAAAATTAAAAATTCCCACTCAATCCTGCAAATGCAGTCACATGCGCAATCTATGCTTTTTTCTGATTCCCTGCAACCCATTCTCGATAGGCTGACGTGGCAGCGTGTTGGGTGCGAAGAATTAGTGAAGCGAACGGGAGGGTGAATGTTCAAGCCCCCATGAATGCTAAAGATCGTGCGTTCCCTGCCGCTCCCTGGGGGCCATTGGCCAGAAGCAGGTCCGGGGCGCAAAAACGGCTGGAACATAAATTTCAAGTAATTTTTCTTCCTCTCCCGGGGAGCCGGAGGGGGTCCGAGGACCCAATGTGCCCTCCTGGCCCTCCAAAATAGGCTAATTTTGGCGCAATGGGTTCAGCTTCTTGGGGTTGTACTTCCTTCCTTATTCTTGTTGCAATATTTTTATTTAGTAAATTTACAATCCCAAATTTTAAAAAAGTTTCAGTTTTATCGGTAATACTTTTTCGAGTAGTATTAGTTCTTGCGAAAAATAATTTTTTTTTGTGGTGTTGTATAGGATATTTTTAGTATTTTACATCATAATCTTAATTTTTTAGATTCAGGGATTTGTTAACTCTAATTTAAAACTAACGATGATTTTTTAGTAATTATGAAGCTAAGCCTCCTGCTCATCTGCTTGGTCTCCATCATTTTCATGGCCCTGCCCGCCGAGGGGATGGTCGGCGGATTTGGAAGTGAGTATTTTCACGAAAATCTCTTAACTTATACCTTTTTCAAGCTATATAGATGAATTTCACATGATATAGTCTAACCTTAACTTAAGATACCTTAAAAACCCATCATTCAGCCTTCCTCCGCCGCCCTCGCTACTACAACTACGCGCCAAGCCGCTACTACGCATCGAAGTATGGCTTTGGGAGAGGGCGTGGATAAGCTCTGAACCGATCAATTGGGATTCCGTTGGCAATAAAGATATTATTCCGGTTATGGCACCTTTAACGCGGTTCTACCTTTTCTTTCCGAAACTCGACATCAGTTGCTCCTTCAGTCGAACCACTGTTGCCCAATAAAACGCACTTTTCGGAATTGATCCACAGAATTTATGTGTTTAAAAAATTTTATCCTTAGCGTCATTGCTCAGCGCTTTGGGTTCTCCAACACCTCACAAACCCCAGGATTCCCCTCTTCATATCCGACGCACTCCCCACCAACATGTCGACAGTCCGCGTCGTCGACGCACTGCCATGGTTCCAGTTCCTGAAATCCTATCCTATAAGCGAGAAAAGTATGTCTGTTTTCTGTACAGCCGATTTCTCGGCCGTCAGGCCGAATTTCGAGCTGATTTTTGGCATGGAGGTGGACAAACACATTTGTCAGTGATGCATTTTTTTGTTTTACGAAATTCCTTCATTTAACAGTTTTATGAGCAAAAAAGTGAAAAATCCTTAACAAAATGGTTTTTTGCCGCGTTGTCCGGAAGTTTTCTCAGCGCCTAGAGGGAATTGGGGTCTCATTTTTGGAGGGTAGATGGGAAAAGTATTTCCCCAGATACATTTTTTCGGATTTCGGAAAATTTTTGAAAACAAAGTTTTTATAAGGATTTTTCTGGAAGGTCCTTAATAAATCGTGCCACGGGCGGTGGTGTCCAGGCCATAACTCAATTCACATGGCGAATTTGGACCTGTATTTTGGACCACTGATGCATTCAATGGCGAGGATCACGCGCATCTTATTATTTTCACAAAATTCGACCAGCTTCCAACTCAAAAGTTGATTTTGTAAAGTGGCCTGTAGGCATGCCTGTCGGAGGTGCTGGAGCCCATTCCTTTTAGCACAGCTCGGTTCGGCCCCCAGGATATGAAGAGACCTTTACCGCAGCCGGTTCCACCTCCCCCTGTGATGTAGTGGATCAAGGCCGGGGCTACAGCGTTGAGGGTCGCGGGTTCAGATCCGCGGGAAATTTAGCTTTTTGCTTTTTTGTAGTTCAGCAATGAAACATATTTCTAGGCTTTCCGTGTGCGCGATTTAGGCCTGGCCTTCGCTCTAGCGCCGCAGGCCCAAGAAAAGGTTCTTGGCCCAGGATCTCGCGCCGCAGGCCAAGGATGGGCCCTTTACTCAGGCTCTAGCGCCGCAGGCCAATGTAAAGGTCCTTGAAACACGCTCTTGCGCCGCGGTAAATCCGGGAGAAAAAGCAGTAGCTAGCGCCGCATGCTCAAGGATTCCAGCGCAGCACTGGCCAAAGAATGGTCTGACTCAGGTGCTTGCGCCGCAGGCTAAAAAGAAGCTATTCAAATTTATAGTTCCTGGACGGGGTCCAGTGGAAAATGGCCGCGAAGCGGTCTTTTTCCACTGGTGTCCAAATAATTTCCAAATAATAGAAAATGATGGTTAAAGATGCGAAGCAGTCGGGCCCACCCCCTCTGCGTCGAATACTGACAAATAGCCAGTTAACGCCGCAAAGTGACCGCTCCGCAATTTTTATGGTGCATTAGGAGTTTTAGGATCAATTTCCTGGAGTTTTTCGTTTTTTACCATCAAGTTCGATCCTCACGGACGCGATTTTGACTTACTAGTCCCTTTAAGCTTCACACTTCACACGACGTACCCCGCAGAATTTGTGCAGCATGGGCAAAGGCCGCAATTTACAAATCCGGTTCTGTGCCCCCAACCACTCCCGTCGGCATTGAGCATCCCGGACGCATATTAGTGACTCCTGCAATTTCAATTTGAAATTAACAGGTCTAAACTTTTACTCACATGGGTTGTCAAAGCGGCATCACCGGCAAGAACGACGAATAGGAGCAGCAACGGAATTTTCATGGGCAAAATTATGCAATGCACCGCATTTTCGCGACTTTTCACCGCTGTGCTGCTTCATTGTGCAAGCAAAACGTTTGACAGGCGATGGTCGGGGCCAAAGCTCATCGAAATTTACCTGTAATTCGGATCTCCAAAAACTACCGTATTGCCTGTAACATTTGTTTCTACCTCGTAAAAATCCGTAGTTTTAACCTGTGTTGGTCGTTTTTCATAGGCTCTTCTTTTTCGGGGCACTATTTTTACGTGTGTCACTCTCCCTTTAAATCAATTTATCCTCTAAAACCGTTTTTGCTTATTGGCGTTTGGGGTGCGGCAACTATCTACAATTTCCGGGGTCTCCCTCAGAATATCCGCGACACGACCCGCCGAACCTCTCGCAGTCGGCGTCGTCGACGCATTGCCACATTGCCAATCCCTAAAAAGCGTTCAAATTTTGAAAAAACCTCAAAATAGCTTGAAGCGTCAAAACGACTATAAAAGTGGGCGTAACAACTCACACCGCACAATTTCATCATGGGGAGAATCTGCAATTTGCAGATTCCATTCTTGCCCCCCAGGCCGCGTCGTGCACAATCCGCGTCGCGGAAGCAATGTTCGAAGTCCTGAAATTTTGGTTGAATTTACTAAGATGAACTGTTACTTACAAGGCCCGTTACAACGGCCAGACCAGCCAAAAAGACGCACAGGAGTAGAAGATAAACCTTCATTTTCGAAATTGTAAAGCCGAATCGGTCTGCTGTCCTTTTCAGCTAGCCTGCTTCGTTTTGCAAGCAACACATTTGGTCGGTGGCGCTTACTTTTGCCAAGTCAACGATATGCACTGATTCCGTGAGATGGGGCAGGGTTGCGCCTCGGAACTGAGATCGTATAGCTACGAAAAAATTGTATACAGGGCGTCCCAAAAAATCGTACTCTCTCTAGCGGTCCGAAGAAGGATTGGATCGGGATGAATTTTACACCCTTCGAATGCCCCTGAACCGGTGAGAAAACAAACACTTTCCGTTCCTAAATTTTTTTTGGCACGCATTATGTATTAAAAAGATTAGCCTTGCCCTCACTTGCATTAAAAAAACATAGTGTACTATATTGTTAATATCATTTATCAAATTATAATTTTAGGGCAGGGCGCAGACCGACACAAATCCCGGGCTTTCCATCAGTATAAGTAATGCATCTCCTCCCATACCGTTTGCAATCGTCATCAGCCACGCAACGGCCCGGGTGCACTTCCTGCAGTTGAAAATGTTTTAAATTAATTATAATTTAGGTTTTAGTTTGGGAAAATCTGTGAAAAAGTAAGGTAGACTAGCCCTTAAATTTACCGCGCAGTGGCTACCGGCCCGCCACTTATCACAAAACATCCGTCTGCCTCCTGGTCCACGATCTTGGCAGTCGGCGTCATGCTTACAACTCTATAACAATTTGAATCTCCATTACATTTAAATTATATGAATTATCGCCATTTTGAGCGCTTCTAGACCTGCTAATTGGTGTAACCGAATAAGTGGTATCCGCCGACATATTCGACGACAAAACGTGACACCCTTTTGATACACACTTTCGGAAGATACCTTCCCATCACCTTGCACATCAGCAACAATAGCGAGAAGCCCGAACAGGCACAACAGCAAAAACTCCATCACCGAATTGTTCAGCTACGGTACCGTTTCTGAGTGCTGCGGCCAGACAATAACATTTGATCGGGGAAAGAAGTCTGTGGTTTGCAAGTCTGATACGAGCGGCCAGGCCAGCGTCCAAGGTTCAGCGGGCTCAGAGTCGTACCGTGGATCCCCTGAAAAGATTTGCAGCTGATCAGATGATTCAAGAAAAGGTCTGGCCTAGAATTCGAACTTTCGCGCCTTCCCCCAAAAAATTGTGGACCTGCGAGCTGCATTGTCATCTCCTTGTAGCCCCAAAAAAGTACCCCCTCCAGCGGTCGGGAGGGAGCTCGGTTCCTATGCACTTCGAAAACCTTGAGGCATGAAAACCAGCAAATTTTGTTTTCTTTGAAATTGTTAGCATTTTTTCTTTGTAAGACTGCTGGAACTCTGGAAAGCACACTGTCACCCCGATCGTGCGACCCCCAAGAACGCACAGAGAGAGGCGTCATTAGTAGCGCCCCGTACTGGGCAAAGTCCCTCTGGGGTTTGGGGCGCCTCTTACTCCCTTCCACACGCAGCCCTGTGGTATAGTGGCTAGCGCGTCGGACCGTGGAGCGAACCATCGCGGGTTCGACCCCCGCCCGGTGCACGACTTTCTTGCTTTTAACGAAATTTCATCGTTTTGATGGTCTTTAAGTGTTTTACTGTTTTTTACAACAAAAATGCAAGTAGCATGCGACCACCAAAAATCTAAGAGCTTACAGATCCGTAGGGTTTTTAGTGGTTAATGCTTGTCCCGTGCGCGCTCATCTGTCTTGCGTTTTTCCCGGATGCACATTGTCTTCAGTCATTTATTATTAGCAACAGCTTCAATTTTCATGCTCAGAAGCAATAACCGGGCCTCCCCTTGGTAGCTCCCACGCACATCACAGCGGACCCAGGGCAGTCGTCATGCCTCGCGCAATGGCCAATTGCCAGTAACTGAAAGTTTGCAGTTTTTCAATACACGTCTGTTTACAGGCTCTCTTATATGGAACCTTGACCATTGCCTACAGATGACACTACAGAAACAACCTACGCAACTGACTCACCTCGCAATGCCCCAGGAACTCCCGGCCAAACCATGTGCAGTACTTTCCCCTGGGGCAGTTGTCGTTGCTCAGGCAAGCCTGCAAAGCGGTTGAAGGAAGGGGAACAGGGAATTGCGCCTTGAAACGGCTGCGACTCCTACCTCGTTGGCGATTTTGGCATCAGCAACCAATGCGCACAGCAGCAGCAGCAGCAGTACCCAAAATTTCATCGTCGAGGTGGTGAAGTCGAACGTCTTTCCGACGCTTTTTCTACCCGGCACAGCTTCATTTTGCAAGCAAAAGATTTGTTGGCAGGAGCTTCCTTTTTGCAAGTCAACGAGACAAGTCCCTTTTTGAGGGCTACTGCTTCATTTTGCAAGCCAGAAGTCCAGGGGCTCCACCCCTTTTTCGAAAAGAAACGGTGCGGATATTTTCGAAAGTCGGAATTAAAATCGGAAATCACTAACGTTTTTTGCACATAAAAGGTAGTTTTTAAGATATGTGGACGGATGGTCGCCCGACAAACGATACATCATTCGATGTAGAATTTTCGTGAACATTCTTGACATCTGGAAACCGCATAAGACCATTTCGTGTGGACGAGGCCCTCAAGCAACGATACGCAAAGCTACGCCTGGTCATCTCTATGTGTAATTTACACAAGGATCGATCGCCGAGAGAGTTGTTTGTCCCGCGTGCAGTCACTGTGTTTCTTATTTTCCCCGGATCCACTTGTCTTCAGTAATTTATTATTGGCAACAGCTTTAATCTTCATGCTCACAAGCAATAACCGGGCTCCCCCACGGTAACTCCGACGCACATAACAGCGGACGGAGCGCAATCATCGCGCCTGGCACATTCGTTAGTTGCCAGTTTCTGAAAGACCGAACTTTTTTAATAAAGATAAGACCGGATCTTTTCTATGGAACCCTGACAACTGTCTCACAGGGGACTACCGCACGACCTAGTAAGTGAATTACCTCGCAATGTCCCCGAAACTCCCAGCCATACCATGTGCAGTACTTTCCCTTGGGGCAGCCGTCGTGGTCCATGCAAGGCTGCAAAACGGTTGAAGGAATGGGGAAATTGTTGCGTAAGTAGCAGCCTGATTCTTATACCTCGCTGGGAATTGCGGCATCAACAACAAGGGCACCCAGCAGCAGCAGTACCCAAAATTTCATCCTTGAAGTGATGAAGTCGAACCCCCTTTTGGCGCTTTTTCTACCAGAATCGATTCATCTTGCAAGCAAAGAATTTGTTGGGAAACGCTTCCTTTTTGCGCGTCGGCGATCAGCATTGGTCGATAGAGCTGGGAGGTCTCTGGCCCAACTAAAAATGTATACTAGGCTGGATGTACACGAAAGGCTGCAATCGTTTATAAAGTTCGGATTTTGTCAGGATGTATACAGGGTGTTTAAATAAAAACGCCCACCTCTAACACGATGCATAATTAACGACTCGGCATTCCAGTTACCGTGATCCATAGCCTAGACAAAAACACAATTTTAACAGACTTCGTGTTTTCCGGGACATTTAAGACTTTCCTCATACTGAATCGAAAAGCCGCGTAGGGGACATGATTACGATACATTTGGGAGGAGCCGGCGGGCGCGTGTCGCATTCCGTATCGTGCCGCGTGTCGGGATGCGGCTTGCGCAAGGGATGCGTCTTGCACTACGAATCGCGCTGCGTGTCGGGATGCGTCTTGCGCTACGAATCGCGAGGCGTGTCGTACGGGTATCCTCGGGATGCTCAGGATGCATGCATATCGCGCTGCGTATCACGCTTGGTGTCGCGCTGCGTATCGCGCTTGAATGTTGCGCTATCTGTCGCGCGGCGTGCCGCCTTACGTGCCGAGGGCGTGCATAGGCACCAACATATGCAAATACGTTTTCCGGGAATTTGGAAAAGAGGTTTGGATTTTTTTGAGGGTTATTGCGCAGTGGAAGGAAGCGCACGCGTCGCGTACCGCGGTACGAGGATATCCGTAGACCAGGTTCAAAAAGATAATATGACAATTTATTCACTGTCGACAGAATTTTTGGCGCCAGAATTTATCACGGCACCCGCCGGGCTTCCCTTCCTCATACCCACGACATTCGAGGTTCGAGTCGTAGGCGCAGTCGCTGTCATCCACGCAAGTTGCCGGTTCGAGCAGCTGAAAATCGATTTCTATTCATAATTTGTGAATCTTATTTAAAGTAACATTAATTCATAAAGCCAAAATGATTTTCGAAGCCAAAAAATAAATACCGTGCACAGTTTGAACCCTTGTTCCGCGTTGAATTTACAGTGCATGTGCTCCCCCTCAAACTGGTTACGACGGCAATAGTGGTCCTTTACGCATACCTTAAAAATAATTATAGATTGACCGATTTCGATTTTTACATAGGTTTCAGTAGCCGCTACAGTAGTCACGAAAGCCAGTAGCAGGACGAGCGTGGGGTTCATGTTTAATATTGCGATTTTATGGCGTGGGGGCTATATATCGTCGCTTCATTATAAAAACACAACATGACTAGGTGTGCTGAAAATGAAATTGAAAACGCAAAATGATTTTTAGTATTTATAAAGTTCCTTTGGGGGACAAATAGTATGCCTTTTGCGTGTTAGAAAAGCCTCCGGGTTTTGTGGAAGTAAAAAAATATAGGGTTTTTAGATGGTAGTCGAAACAGTTTTCACGCTATACATTGCTAGGCTCGTATAATAATATATTATAAATACTGTTGTTCGTTTGAAAAGGTTTTTAATGTTCATATTCATATTTTAATAACCTTACAATTTTTTTCTAAAAAAAGGATAAAAATATTGTTTTCCAACCAAAATTAAAAATTTCGACGTTTTTCAAAGGATTTTGAGTCTATGTTTGCACTTAGCTATGATTAGATTTTAACAAAAAAACCATTAAAATACTTGCAATTACGTTGCCAGGAATTTGCTGACTAATACAAAAATTCGTTCCCCCACCATAATACAAAAGCACGAAATTAGACACAGTATGACTACGACTACCTGAAACTTAAACTTGGAAGCTCATATAAAGGAGCAGTCAGGGTAAGTAGTTGTAGCGTTACGTTTAACAATTCTGGCGTCATTATCTCCTCCAGTAACCCATCGCGTTTGAAAACTATCAAAAGAACAGATCCAAATTCATTTATTGGTCAAAGCGCTTTCTTCATCAGTAGTTTAGCAGGCATATTCCGGGTTTTCCTTCCGAATAGTTCTTACAGTCGTAGTCAACTTCTTGGGGACAATCCTCGTCGCGAACACAGCTAAGCTCGTGAAGAGGCTAAAAAAATGGATAAATTCATCTGAACATTTAGATTCGAATGTCAATTTCTCAAGAGGAAAGGTTTTTTAGCTCGGCCGGGTATTGCTACAAATGATCGACCATCCTTAGAGGATTAAAAATAAAATGATTCTTGAATAGTTTTTGCCAAAGTGGTTTCCTTAAAAAGATATAACAGTTTTCAAGTGATTTAAAGTCTTGAAGTGATTAGTACACGAATTATAATTCTTTTCTACTTTATAATCACCCATGTCTGCAAAAGAATCTTGTGACAAAAGCATTTCAAAAAAGACCCGCGTGAAAAGGGTTGCGGTGTTTAAAATTGTAACGCGAAAGGCGACTACTATCTACTGAAAATGGTTGATGCCTGGATAATTGCGCACCACCGTAACTATCGTTGATTAAAAAGGTATCTATCGCAAAAATCAATTACCGTGCATAGCTTGCGACCATTGGATCGCGCCTTGCAATACATGCGCCGGCTTAGGAACCTGTTACGGCAATATGCGTCGTCGTGGCAATTCTGAAAAGGGCGTAGTTGAGGGCTTGGAAGTGATGGATGACACAATAGATTTTCGAAATTCTCTTACCAAATCGTCTTGCCAAATAGCCGCCACCGTTGACAGGACGGCAAGCAGCAGCAGAAGTGGCAGCGAAGTTTTCATGGTACTCTGAAGCTCTAGAGAACCTAGAGCCTTTTATCGTGGTGTATGAATTTTTCAAGCAGGTGAATTGCCCGATTCTGCTTTGCAAGTCAACTTCAAAAATGCTTGGGGGATCAGGTCCAAGAGCGGCGTTGAGAAATCCGAAAAAGCCAAAGACCAAACGAAAACGGATGAAGGAATCCGCAAAAAATCCTTTTGGAGAGAGAGAGAGAGAGAGAGAGAGAGAGAGAGAGAGAGTAGTAGGGGGGAGGGAGGGAGAGAGAAAGAGAGAGAGACAGAGAAAAAGAGAGAGAGAGCGAGAGAGAGCGAGAGAGTGAGAGATAGAAACCTGGCCCGGATGGAAAAACTAGCACACTTCAACAAAATACGTTGCGTAGCGTTATTTTGCACCTGCTCGCGATAGTCTCAGACGGCCCCGATAGCCCAGCTCATTCTTCATGCCTTTCGAAGATTTTCGCTACAAAACCAATCTAATACACCTAATACTCATCGTCATAGCCGTTCCAATGACCGTCGTTACGATTACGATTATTATAACGGGCACCCCGGCTCGGTCCCGGGCCTATATGCCGTATTTGTTGATGATCGAGGTGTCGTCGTTTCTTTTGCTGTTATTGGCTGGGTGGTTGATACCCTGTTATGGGGCTGTTTTCCGGGGAGAACCATTCGCTTGCTTCACCTTCGGGCCGGTTCTGACGGTGACGACAGCGCTTTAGAAGTGGCTGGGAGATGATGACCCATTACTAGGGCTTCGCCTTGAATTGGTGAGGCTTTAAAAAACCTATTGCCAGGCAAATGAAGAGGCCCAACTGGTTCTTTCAACAAAGAGGGGGGACCTTTCGGCATAAGTCTAGAAATGTAGTATCTTCATAGCAACGTCTTAATAGTATTTTTTGTAAGTAAAATAACTATTTTTCAACAAAAAAATCTAAAAAATTTGAAAAAGGCGTCATTATCATCAAAGATCGGCAATTTTTGGTGCAAAAATTGATATTTTTGCCTATTCCTAATAAAGTTTTGTATAGTTTTTATGTTTATGAATAATAAAAAACGATTCTGAAACACTTCCACTATTATAGCATTTCCCAATTTTTCCCATATTTGACCCATTCTGAGCAAAACGTAAGCTTTGAGAAACTTTTTCTCGCACATCGGGCTCATTCCGAAGATCGGATTTATTCCGAATTTCAAGCGCCATTGAATGAGCTAGAACGATACCTAAAAATTACGCTGTGTTTAAGTTAACAACCCAATTTTTAGGGAGTATTGGGCTATACGGGAGCCACAAATATTGCCGGCTATTTTCACGCGCTCATCTATAGACACCAGGCAAGGCACACTCTACAATCGTTTTTCAAGTGATCAGCAACTTTTAGAGGGCAAAACCCTGTTACGAAGGGGAAAATTCAAGCCAATTCCAGCTCTCCCAACAGCCCGGAGCCCTGCTGCGAATTAATAAGTACTTGCTGGCCTTCGGTATGGGGGTTGTGTACGTCGCGACTGCGACGACGGGCATCTACTTTGTTTGGAAGCTCGAGCCGAGTCGCGTGGTAGGCCTAAACAAAACCTCGATAAGCAAGATGAAAATTGGGATGAAGCGAATTCCGCCTATATTTCGGCATGGCCAAATCGCAACAGCCAAAATCCGACGAGAACCAGACAACCAAAATCCCGACAGCCAAAATAACAAAAATGCCGACAAGCAAGATGCCGACAACCAAAATCCCGACAACCAAAATCCCGACAGCGACAGAGATTTTTGACTGCGGACGTTTTGACCGTCGGGATTTAGGTTTTCGGGATTTCGGCTGTCGACTTTTTCGTCTGCCGGGGTAGTAGTAGGAGTCGGAACTTGGTTGTCGGTATTTTTACCTACAGGGATTTTGACCGTCAGGATTTCGTCTGCCTGGTTCAACTTTCAGGATTTTTGAAACCTCGGAAACCCGAAATACTGCATTTGGAAAACTATTTTAGGTGATGGCCGAGGTGATCCCTGTTCAATTTGCGGCATTTATGAAAAATAATGCGGCAATCTGCAGTAACACCATCTCACTAGCTTACGGAAGTGTCGTAATGTATGTTTATTGATTGCTGAAAATTAGATCTAGTTCCGGCATTTTCTCTGGTGCGGCGTTAGCAAGTCTGTTTGCCCTCCATGCCTATGTTTCACTGAAACGATCGTTGAATAACAAAAAAGCAAGGGACAAGTCAATTCATCTGCTGTTAGCAATGTCAGGCCAGGTACGGATTTCATTAATAATTGGACTACTTGTGCCGAACTTTGCGCTGACTTCGAATCTAGTCTCCATAAACTGCCAGATTGAAAAGTTATAAAGCTGGTCGTTGTCCAAAAGAGGCCCCAAATTGCCTAATTTCGAGGATTTTTTATTTTTCGCACTGTGTATGATGGTTTGGCAGATTTTGAACCTAGATTCGTAAGCAGCGAAAAATGCTGCACCAGATGGGCCTATTCAGAGCCGCGTTTCGAAACCCGACTTCCAGTAAAAAAGGTTTCCCCGGAAAACCACACGTTCAGACCGGGTTTGTTTATGTGCTATTTTTAATTCCGTGCATTATCTTTACATTCGCGAAAAAGGACGATGACTACGCGATACTGTGTGAGTTTGGCTGATACGTATTTGGATACCTCAACTCTATGTTTTCAGGGATGGCATCAATATTGATTGTAAGCCTGCACAACGTTGCCGCTTCACTATTTATCGTCGGCACCACGCCGTCATATCGAAAAACGGCTCGCCTGTTGTTTGATAGGATTCTCCGCTTGGCAACAGGTAAGAAGAAGTCAACAGTTATTTGACAAACTATTCAAATCTGTGTTAGGCTCCCTGATCTCTAACCTAACAACAAAAACATCGGTTGTCATCTCGCATGTTTCGCCGATGAGTGTTGTGCATCCGAGAAATTTTGGGAGATAAATTTTTTATGGCAAAAGTTTTTACAAAAACGATTCCGAAAGTCTGAACTAGGCTGTTTCAGGGCCGGTCCCAGCCTCAAGCCAGGGGGGACCTAAAAATAGGAGAGTCTCGGGGGGTCAGGTGCCCGAACTTTGCAACAGCATGGACTCGAGTTTGCGCACGGTACTCAGAAAAAGGACACAAAATATGTAAGAAATTTAGGTATCTCGACGTTGTGCTATACTATACTACCGGATTTCAACTTTTCAAAATACAAAATTTTGCAAATCGCCATGATTTAAAATTGTTTTAGAATTTTTAGTACTCAAAAACTAATAACGACACGATGAAATAACACACTATATTATTTATTCACAGTAAGATCTAAGACAATAAATTAAAAATTGGGTTAATTACGTCATAGTATAACGATAACACACCGCCCCCGATAACACACCAGAACCGGTCGTACGTCAATCGTTTTTCTGTCCAATCTATGCCTTTTGAAATGAAGGCCTGAGCTTTGGTCAAGGTAGTTATAGACCCCTAAACAACCGAACTAACTTTTTTTCACCGCATCAACCCCATCGATATGACCCAGCCTACCTCCCAGATTTTCACCTGCCATTTGGCAAAACTAGGCAAGAGCCCGACTTGATCCTGTCGTCTCCCAATTCTCATGACTTTTGACGACTGGCGAATAGCAGCTTCTATTATATACCAAATTCTGTTGATCACTGCCGTTCCGATGACAGCATTCACCATAGTGATAATTTACACGGCCACCCCGCCTCGATCCCGGCCCTATATGCCGTATCTGCTGATGATCGAGGTGTCGTCGTTTGTTCTGTTGTTATTAGCCGGCTGGTTAACGCCATGTTATGGGGCTGTTTTTCGAGGAGAACTATTTGCATGTTTTACGATGGGACCGGTACTGACGGTGACCACCGGGATTCAGAAGGTGCTCGGGGTGGACGACGAGCTGCTTGGATTAAGGCTGGAATTGGTAGGGTCGATAGGGTATTGACGGTGCAGTGTAAAAACATATAACAGAGAGAGAGAGAGAGAGAGAGAGAGAGAGAGGAGAGAGAGAGAGAGAGCGAGAGAGAGGGAAAAAGAGAGAAGGATAACGAGAGAGAGAGAAAGAGAGGGAGTGAGAGTGAGAGAGAGAGAGAGAGAGAGAGAGAAAGAAAGAAAGAGGGACTGTTAGAGTCCGATCGAGCGAGCGAGATATACAGAGAGCGTTAGAGTATAGAGAGAGCGAAAGTGTTTGGGAGACAGCGAGAGAGAGAGAGAGAGAGAGAGAGAGAGAGAGGGAGAAAGAGAGAGAGAGAGAGAGAGAGAGAGAGAGAGAGAGAGAGAGAGAAGAGATGAGAAACAAGAGACAGGTGAAAAAGTGGGAGTGAGGAACTCGATGATTTCGTTCTCATTCGTTTTCTAGCAATCAATTTTGTTTTTCAAGGTCTAAAAAGAAAAATATCATGTTATTTCAGGGTGTCTTGGGCTACACTGGTTCCACAAACATTGCCGGATATTTTCACGCTCTTGTTTATCGACACCAGGTGGGGTCCGATTAATACTTACTTTGCCTCAAATAAATTACCATTTCCAGCTCTCGCAACACGCCGGTTCGCCGCTGCGTGTTAATAAATATGTGTTGATGCTCTGTCTAGCTTCCGTATACGTGGTCACCGCCCTGACGGGCATCTTCTTGGTGTGGCAGATTGAACCGAGTCGAGTGGTGAGGTTTTTAATATTTCTATATAACGATGCGGTTTTGGACATATAAATAGGAAAATTAGCACGAAAAGCACATCAATTGAATGGAAGATTGATTTCAGGTGGTTTCCGAAGTGATTCCCGCCGAATTCTCCGAATTTATGCGGACGAGCGGGGCGATATGTACTAACCCCGTACCATTGGCTTACGGAAGTGTCGTAATGTAAGACAACACTTTAAAATTATTTTTTCAAGGTCGCCGCGCTACCATATAATCAAGGCGAGCGCATACTTCCCCTTAAAAAAATGCAGGCTCAAGTCTAGGAAACCCCCCACCCCAGCCGACTTTTCAACTCTTCCACTTGCCTTATTTTTATTTTTCGCCACTTTTTCGTCTGAATTGCAATGTAGTCTTACTAATTAGCCTACGGCAAACATTTTGGTATACTTTAGAGCCTGCTAGCACAAAGGGGGGGGGCCGTGATACAAAAGTTGATTTCGGCTGGGGTTGGGCTTTTCTAGACTCTTACCAAATGGACAACCTCTGTTTCAGTTTCGGCATTTTTGCCGGGGCAGCCATGACGAGTATCTTTACCTTCCATGCCTACCTCTCGCTGAAGCGATCCCTGAATCATAAAAAAGCTAAGGACAGCTCAATTCATTTGCTGTTGGCGATGGCTAGCCAGGTTGGAATGAAATTCTCGTTTAAACTACTGAATTAGACCGGATTCGTATACTTCCTATTCGTAATCCCATGCATTATTCTAACCTTTGCAAAAAAGGACGATACCTATGCATCCATGTGTAAGTTTTTAGTGAATTCTTTTTATCAATTTACGCATAATTTTACATGTTTATATTGGGGGAATTGATATTTAGGGATATTGGCTATATTGATTGTCAGCCTGCACAACCTTACTGCCTCCATATTTATCGTCGGCACGACGCCGTCATATCGAAGAGCCGCACAGCTGATTTTTGATCGCCTTCTGAGGCTGACGGGGGCAGGTGAGAACGGATTTAGCATTGTATTTAGCAGGTGAGGCTTAGGCTTCTGTACCCTCTATGGTCAAGTGGAATTCGTTTCGTAGATAGCACATCTTGTGCAGAATTTTCTGATTCGAATCTGTTTTCAGTTGGGAACCCCTCAGATTTAAAAGTTACAAGCGTTTAATCCCAAATGCCACGTCGCTTCTTTAAAACGTTCTAAAAATTCCGTAAAATACTTTTGAGGGAAGAGTAAGGCATTTTCCGGGGTAAAAAAACGTGCTCTTTCGAATGGGCTACCTCACGAAGCCGTAGCTCAAAATTTTTAAAATTTCGAAAATCGACTATCTTGGGCAAGGGTAGGCCAAAAAAAATTTTTTGCAAATTTTGAGCTACGGCTTCGTGAGGTAGCCCATTCGAAAGAGCACGTTTTTTTACCTCGTAAAATGCCTTGCTCTCCCCTCAAAAGTATTTTACGGAATTTTTAGAACGTTTTAAAGTAGGCGATTTGTGGCATTTTGGGTATTAAAAACGCTTGTAACTTTTAAATCTGAGGGGTTCCGCAACTTTTGAAAACAGATTCGGAATCAGCGAAAAATTCTGCACAAGATGTGCTATCTCACGAAACGAATTTCCACTTCGACCATAAGAGGGTTACAGTTAGGCTCAGGGGGTATGCTTAGGCTTAGGGTTTAGGCTTAGGCTTAGGGCTTAGGCTTAGGCCTAGACTTAGGCTTAGGCATAGGCTTAGGCTTAGGCCTAGGCTTAGGTTTAAGCTAAGGTTTAGGCATAGGCTTAGGCCTAGGCTTAGGCTTAAGCTTAGGCTTATGCTACAAGCTGCCTAAATTTTATGATGAATTTTTATAAACTTGAGAAAGCCCGCAATTTTACAACGAAATCTAAAAAAATCCAATTTTTCGCCTGGCCCTCTGTTCCCATGAAAAAATCGTGCCAGTCAATTACATGCAAAAACGCTGCTGAGAGGCATTGAAATGTGCTAAAAAGTGCTGCACCCAAATCCTACCTTATATAATTTGGTCGCGTTTCTTTGTGTGTGTGTGTGTGTGGATGTCACTTTCGAGGCCCGATTTGAGGGCCTTCCCGTGTCCAAAATGCCTTAATTCTCCGTCACCCGGGGGAATCGACCCTCCTCTTTCCGATGGCGCTTTCAGAATCCAGATAAAATACAAGTTTACAAAGTTAAAGCCGGTTTTATTGATTTTTGGGGGTCCGGGAGGGCTAATTTGCATAATGTGAAAAAATACAAATTTCCTCATTCTTGCCGGTTACGCTCGCGAGTTTGGTCGTCTCTTTGGATCTGCCTCTCGATGCATTTCCTTCCCCTGCCCCGGGCAGTCCTCTTGAGGCATAAAAAGGTTTGACGCGTGCTGCCAAGCATTGCATGGCGTAGTGGTAAGCGCTTCGCCGTGCTAATCCAACCATCGGAGGTTCGATCCTCGGATATCGTAGTTGTTTTGCTTTTTGCTCGGAAAGTGCGTTTCGGAGATTTCCGTGTAGGGACGTTATTATGAAGTTAGTCACTCAAGCCGCAGCCTAAAGAATGAAGCTACCCGCTCAAGCATGCGCCGCAGGCCAAGGAATCAAGCTAACTGCTCAAGCTAGCGCCGCAGGCTTTAGAACGAAGCTAGCCGCTCAAGTGCGCCGCAGGTAAAGGTTCAGACCGGCCCCTGAAACTATCGTCGCAAGCTTCGGAACGAAGTTAGCCGGGCAAGCTAGCGCCGCGGGCCCAAGGTCAGAGCTAGCCCTTCAAAATTGCGCCGCGGGATAAGGAGGCTCAAGCTTGCGCCGCAGGCTTTAGAACAAGCTAGCCGCTCAAGCTGCGCCGCAGGCTTTAGAACGAAGCTAGCCGCTCAAGCTTGCGCCGCAGGCTTAAGTATGAAGCTAACCTCGCAAGCTAGCGCCGCAGGCTTTAGAACGAAGCTAGCCGCTCAAGCTAGCGCCGCAGGCTTTAGAACGAAGCTAGCCGCTCAAGCTAGCGCCGCAGGCTTTAGAACGAAGCTAGCCGCTCAAGCTAGCGCCGCAGGCTTTAGAACGAAGCTAGCCGCTCAAGCTAGCGCCGCAGGCTTTAGAACGAAGCTAGCCGCTCAAGCTAGCGCCGCAGGCTTTAGAACGAAGCTAGCCGCTGAAGCTAGCGCCGCAGGCTTTAGAACGAAGCTAGCCGCTGAAGCTGCGCCGCAGGCTAACGAATAAAGCCAACCATTGAAGCTAGCGCCGCAGGCTAAAGAAGGGGGTTACCGCTCAAGCTTGCGACAGGCTTTATCTCGAAACAAACCGCTCGAGCCGGCGCCGCTGGATGAGGACCTGCGCCGCAGGCTAATAACGACACTAGCAGTTTAAGCTTGCGCCGCATGAAGAATACAAAGAGGTTTGCATGGGAGATGTGTTTTCTTTCTTCAGGGTAACTTTATGTGTAAGGGCGCTCGATTCATAGGGCCTAGACGGGGTCCAGCGGGGGAGAGTCGCGAAGCGGCTCCTCCCCCGCTGGTCAAAACATAAATATGCACACGCTCGCAAGCTCGCTGTTTTGAAGGCGATCGAGTGAAAAAATCCGTTGTGACCCTAAAATACCTAAATCGAGGACCGGGAAGCTACAGGGTGTCCCAAAAAAAACGACCCATCTGGCATTTCGCCGTGTTACAACCAACTGGCCCCAAATTTGGACCAGAGGTGAATCAGACCTTAAATAACACCAATCCTGACTTTGAGCCCCATAGCTACAGTCGTCTTAAAGTTATAACAAAAATTAACTTTATTTTCCACTTTTCATCGGGTTTCCGTGCAATTAGACCCCCTAAAAATTAAGTGAAAATGATTCGGTAGGCCTTCTTTACCTTAAGAAAGTTTCTCCGGACTAAAATTAATCAAATAATCGTCGATTTAAGCGATTTTTACAACACAAAATTACCCAAGCTCTTAAGCGAAATTAGGGATTAACAGCCGGAAGTCGACGCAAATCGATGCAAAGTTCAAAAAGATTGTTTAACCGAAAAAACTGTTTAGAATTGCGGAAAAAAACAGTATTTTCCTTATAACTCGAGAACGACTGTAGCTACGGGGCTAAAAGTCAGGATTGTTGTTATTTAAGGTCTGATACACCTCTGGTCCAAATTTGGGCCCGGTTGGATGTAAGGCGGCGAAATGCCAGATGGGTCGTTTTTTTTGGGACACCCTGTATGCAGGGACGTAGCGTAATACAGGCCCCGGGGGCCCGGGGCCCCCCCCGAAATCGGCCGGGGCCTGAAAATTTCATAAGGGGGGACCCTTATGATTTTAATTTTCTCAAAAATTTTGCTGCCTGCGGCGCTATTTTTTCACGTTTTTACGGTTATTTGTAGAGCTATGCAAACTTTTTTTCAAAAATTTTTGCCTGCGGCGCTGTTTTTTAGGCAATGTTTTGAGTTTTTTGGAAAATTTTTTTGGGGGCCCCCCCCCGAAATTTTTTTCTGGCTACGCCCCTGCCTGTATGTCTGGGGAAATATGTAGTTCTGGGAGATAATTTTGAACCCATAAAACATCGAACCGAAAAAATTTTCCATTAAACAGCTCTCTGAGCGTTTAAAGTGCTTATAAATCTTGGTTTCAGGCCCAATCTCATCCCCCTTGACGGCAAAAACATCAATCGTGGTCACCCAAATTGCGCCAATGCCTCACAGAAATCTTCGAAGATAAATTCATTTATACGTGGCAAAAAATAGTTCATGCTTGCAGAGAATTATCACATAGAATTTGTATAATTTTTTTGAAATCGCACATTTGATCAAGCCTTGAGCACGCTTCCGTTCTCCTTCTCGATGATTTCCTGGGCTTTCTTGATGGCGGAAGATGGGTCGCTGGTATTCTCGACCTTGAAGACGAAAACTTAAAAATAAATATAAAGCTCACCAAAACACCCCTCCATCCGTATTTCTCGGCACCGTCAAGGTTCAGCTGCAGATCGTCGAGGAAGAGGACCTCCTCCTTCTTGATGGTCGGGTCAACTTTGAGCAGTCGAGAATGGGATAGCTAAAAGTGATTGGGTTTTTCGGTTAGAGGGATGTGAGACGCAACGCGCGATCCCACGGGACGCTTGCGTCGCATGCTGCGTCGCGTGTTGCGTCGCGGGGTTGCATTAATTACTGCTCACATCATAGATTTTCCATTCTGGCTTCTCACAGCCCTCCTCGCGGCTCTCCACGATCGAGTCAAAGAGGGCCTTGTCGACGGGGGTGCAGTCGTGCTTTTTCTCCTAAAAAAATGGATAAACAGAGTGAATCCGACCGCCTTCAGAATTTTAAAGATTTCGTCACGATATCCTATGGAGTTTGCTGTGCTCGTGACGCGCACATCGATTTCGCGTTCATGTCTCGCAGTGTGGTTCGCTGTATTTTTTTACCCGGTTTCCAAAGTTTATCGGCCCTTCCTATTTTTCTCACCTTGTCCACCCAGAAGTTGTTCGTCAAAAGCCCGGTCTTGATGTCATTTCTGCGGAGCTGAGCGATGAAATCGAACATGATCTTGTGCTAAAAAATTCTCGTTCATCTCGACCTAGAAACCCTGACCTTGCTGAAGATGTCGGGCTTCGAGAAGCGCTGGAACCAGCCGATCGACTCGGTGCGGGTGGTGCCGAACTGAATTTTTTATTGAAATTGTGCTTATGGATAGCTTACGATCTTGTTGACCGCCTCCACCATGCCGTTGGCCTCAAACTCCTCCAGACTGAGCTTGCCGGTCATGAGGTCCGAGCTGTTGAGGAACAGGTCGAAGAGCTAAATATTTTCCTCGATTTATATGACCGAGTCGACTTACTAGAACCTTTAAAATAATTAATTACCCACCACTTTCTTCTTTGCGTGGAAGGCATCGTCCGTCACCTCGAACTGCTTGGCGAGCTCGGCCAAGAATTTTCCGACTTGGTCGTAGCTGACTAGCACGCCACCATAGTCAAACACGACGGCTTTCACGACCATTTTTGTGTTGTGGTGTTGGGTTCAGGGGAACTGGCGAGCCGGGGGAAGTGCAAATAAATTTATGCGGCGGACCTACGTTTGGTTCTGGGCCGGTTACGCCCATTTTTCCCGTTCCATGATATGGATGTAAATCCGAGAAGCACCACCGGTTTTTCGGGGAAACCGGAGAGAGAGAGAGAGAGAGAGAGAGAGAGCGAGAGAGCGAGAGAGAGCGAGGGAGCGAGAGAGCGAGAGAGAGGGCGGAAGAGACATCATCAGAAACACAAAATGATGGACGACGACCAAGCAAACAGAAAAATGATAATCGCCCTGGAGAGAAATCGGCTGATACGTTTTTCGGTGTCTATATCATTGGAAATTCCCACGACTGATAGCCCCCCAATTTGTGATTGACGATGAATGTGGGTGGCCATTTTCGTCAAAGATCATATTTATTGCACCAAAATTAATTTTTGCGTGGGATTTTTAAGAGGGCATTATTGGGCATCAACCTCCAGATGGGTCCCATTTTCCGCCTTGATCAGCTCCAGGGCGCGGGCTAGGGCTTTGCGGGGGTCAGTTGGGTTGCAGACCTAAAAAGAGCGTTTAAAAATGTCGTAAAGATTCAAAAAAAAAATGACCCGATCCCGAAAACTTACAAGGACCGCCTTCCATCCAAACTGCTCGGCAGCGTCGATATTCTCCTGAACATCATCAAGGAACAGAACTTCGTGCTTCTCGATTTTTGAGTCGGACTCAACGACTCGAGAATGGCAAAGCTAAATTGAAATTCAATCGATTGAAAAATAGCTTTAGGTTACCTCGTAAATTTTCGGATCTGGCTTCTCGATTCCTTCGAGGCGACTCTCAACTACCGCATCAAAAAGGGCCTTGTCGATTGGCGTGGATTCGATTTTCTTGGCCTAATTAACATATATTGTTTAGTTTTTCTTGTTGTTTAGTAAAAAGGCATCATTAAAGATTCTTGCGAATCAACTTACTCACTTAAAATTGATAAATTATGGAACAGCAAAAATTAACTCAGAAAATTAATAAAAGCCATGATTTTCCTACCCACCTTGTCGATATAAAAATTGTTCGTCAACAGGCCCGTCTTGAAGCCGTTCGCCCGGAGAACATCGATAAAGTTCAGGATTGGTTTGTGCTAAAATGGGCGCGACTGTTGGAGCTTTTACGCACAAAAACGCACATAGGAGAACATGTTCGGGTCACAGAAGTGATGCATCCATCTGATCGGTTCTTTGTGGTTTGTACCGAACTGAAAGCAAACATCGATATTTTTAGTGTTTTGCATAGGGCCTTGGATAAAATTGGCTTTTAGAATGAATAAGTGGAGGACTAGATGGTTGAGCTTGACTTACCGCATGATTTAGCGAATCCAGGAATTCGGCTTCTTCGAACTCCTCTGCCGTAATTTTTCCCGTCATTAGCCGACGGTCGCCGACGAAGAATTGGAAGATCTAAAAAGATTCTCTAACCGTCATACCGTATTTCTATAGTTTAGTAATTTGAAATTATACTCTTTAAAAATTAAGCTTAAAGATACGCCAATACAAAATCTTTAGCCTTTTTACGATGCAAAATTGCCATTTGACCATTTTATAGGGCTGGCTTTTCAAATCAGATAGAAATGTCTATGTCAATTCCTAGAAGCTAAATTGCCATGCTCACTTTAAAACTCGAAGCTACTTACCTTGTCCTTCCGGCTCAAAAACGTCTGATGATCCACCCCCAAATCATCCGCGATTTTCATGAAAAGCTTGGGGAGCTGGGAATAACTCATGATTACGCCACCAAAATCGAACACGACGGCTTTGATCACCATTTTCTAAAAACGCGATCAATAACTTAGGCGTGAAATAAAAATAAATAGAATTATTAGCGAAGGAAAGGCAATGGATAAACGTAAAAATAATGCCAAAAATCTTTATTAACAAAACGCTTCGGTTTTGGCAGAAGTCTGTGTTGCTCTAGAGCTTCCGCAATTGGTCTTTATATACCCAAACTTTGTTGGGCTTATCAGCTGTCCGGGAGTGCCGTGTGTTTCTAATTGTCTCGAGGGGTTGTAGTGTGTTGTGTAGAGTGGTTGTTTCCTTCTGACTTTCTGATCGCAGGGGGGTAGATGGATGGTTCATCGAGTTAGACAGAAAGCATAACAAATTTTGTATTTTGTGTCGGGGTCAGACTTTTTGAAATCGGCTGCCTGGCCTTTTCGGAGTCCCCAAGTTCAGATAGCGCTTTCCCAGGCTATTAATAGACCAGCCGCGGCTTTCCAGCGGCTTGGCCGCTGCTAGCGGCTGGACTTCGGGCTACCCCCTGCGCTCCCTCCCCCTCGCCGAAACGCGCGCGACCTGGCTCACTATGCGAAAATCATGCCAACCCCCGTCCCCCACCCCTTTTGCTAAGGAAAAAACTTTCAAAGTTAATTTTAATATTTTAAATGAAAACATTTCCATAATTTTTTAATCAGTCTGGGGGTTTCTGACCACGCTCTATCCGAATCCGAAGAGAGCTAAGCTCTAGCTCCTTTCCCCTTCGAGTTGAATTCGGGACACGACGCACGGACGGACGGACGGACACCACAGCAAAATTATTATAGTTGATTACTTAATCTACCCCTTAAATTTTTGACTCGACTCTGAGCTTATATGTTTTCAATGCATATTTCAGTAAAAAGCCGCGCGTTTTCGCGTGAATTTTAGCTCTTGTCTACAGCCTTTTCCACTGGCTTCCATTCACATCTAGTTTTTTTTCTGGAGCACTGACTTGTTTCTCATTAATCCAACATTTACCCAGCCAATTTTTGCCCTTTTTGCAGACGACCGCAAAGTGCCAGAACCCCCTATTTTTTTGTATTTTGTGTCGAGAGGGGGCAGAAATTGGGAAGGCTGTCAATGCTATTTTGAGCTCTTTCCCTGCGCACCGGCTGGAAAAATTGATCACCCCCAAAAAGATTGGGTTGATAATCGAGACACCCGAAAGTGGTCGCAGCGCCACGATAAAAAATTGAGCCCATTTTAACATTGAGGGGTCGGGAAAGTCGTAGCCTATGGATTTTGCCGCTCCGCGACAGATAAGTCACGTTTTAGCACACCTTCGGTCTCTTTTTCCAATGCGTAACCGATTACGACTTTTTACAAGGCGGCCAAAGGACAAGCACAATGTTCGTCGAAGGTCCAACAAAACGCTTTGCATGTACAGCTTGTCAAATCCATACATTCCTAGTTGTTTTTGTTAGTTCAGGCAATCTCGGTTCTGGTTCATTAGCGTGCACAGCATTCCGCCCTTTACCAGTTGTGTTCGTTTGACCGGGACAGGATGGCAGGCATACAGGGGAATGGAGAATCTGCGCTCTGGCCCCGCCCTCTGTTCTCTTCCCCCGTGCCCTATAGCCTAGTCTCACTCTTTCGCCGCCTATTCCGCGCCCCACCCCTCCCCTGTCTGTCTGCACCCCCGCCCTCTGGCGCACTATCCGCCAGCCTACTCACGAACACCGCGGAATCATGTGGCGTGGGGTTAACGTAGTGGCCACGCCCACTCGCCCCCGCTAATGAACAAGAACATCCATCTCCTTCGAATGCGCAATTTAAAAACTCTTTAAAGGGCTAGTGAAGTAAAAATATCCATCCATCACATGCCCCAAATTGCTCCGCATAACCATTTGATGCCCCGGGGGTAAAATATTTATTCGACAATCGAATGTAGAACACAGAATAAACGATGATTTGGGCGGAAGTAGGCAGGATATGGGGGGAACAGGGGCGAATCTACTACAACATGCGAGTAGGGAAAAATCGGGTAGTTGATCGAGGCGGTACTTTGTAGCTTCACTGGCACTTGGGGCAGCGGCTTCATCGCAGCCTTTAGGCCTTGGACGACCTCTTGGAGCGCTTTGACTTCTTGCCGTCGGGGGTCGTCGACTGCGTCTTGTTCGACTTGAGCTCTCGGCGGCTGGATTTCTTGGATTTTTTGGTCCTCGGCTGCTGGGAGGTGGACTTGCGCGAGCTGGGGTCTTTCGCCTTCTTGGATGAGAGTTGTTCAGGCTGAAAAGAAGGTTTTTGGGTTTTTGTGAAGGTTGAAGCTGGCTTAAGTGCCTTAAGCATGGCAAAGTTACCTCTTTCTCTTCAAGCTGCGAGACGGCATCGGCAACGGAAACTTGGCCCATCAGCGAATCGTCTCCAGTGCCCGGCTTGAAAAAGTAGCGACCGGAGAATGCCGCAACCACGCAGAGGAGTTTGACGAGGATGGCTGAAAATAGGTAGATGATCATTAGAGCAAGAGAGAGAGATAGAGAGAGAGAGAGAGAGAGAGAGAAGAGAGAGAGAGAGAGAGAGAGAGAGAGAGAGAGAGATAGAGCGATAGATCAACAGAAACCCACTCATCACAAACAAGTAGATGCGCATCTTGTTGCTGTCGTACACCGAGCAGCTGCCCTGCTCGTCGAAGCACGTGCTCTTCCAGTAGACGCACGCCGTGTCGATGATCTTGCCCATCGCCAACACGCCGGGGATCGAGCCTAAATAGTGAGCACCACCTCAGTCAGCCTTAAGTCCAAACCGGCAAAACGCATCCACATCCAGCTGTAGCAAATGTAGGCGTCGCGGTGCTCGAAGGCGACCACCCTGCAAGTACGGTATCTAAAGGCTAAAAGTTGCCCCACTTTAGCGCGGCATTCTGGATCAAGGGTCCGGTGGCGAAGGTGAACAGCGCCATCACGGCGAACAGGACGAAGAAGGCGTACTGGAAACAGATGGATATCTTGAAGGTTTAGGTCAACGCGGCATCGTTCACGGTTCTTTTGCATTATCGGGGGAGGGAGAGGGCAAAAAATTCTGAATACCCCTAAAAAGGATAGTAACTTGTTAGAAACTCTTTTAATAAATCCCTAGTCAAATAAAACCATATTTCAACCAGAAAAATTAGAATCACTTCCAAAAAACCTCAATCTTGGTACAAAACGACCAATTTTGGTCGAAAAATCTATATTTTTTGGTTGTATGTTTTATTAAAAATTACTGAAGTTTTTACGTTTCGAAAAAGTACAAAAAAGTTTCGAAGCACCTCTGCTTTAAAAAAATTGGATACGATGCAAAATGTACCGCCCCCCACCGCCCGTTAATGCAAGAGAGCACCATTCGCGTTGTGGGGAGCGTTGCAGGTCGCGTAGAGCCTTGCGTCGCGGCTCGTGTCACGACTCATCCTCATCCACCCACCTTGACCCACGGACATTCCCCGGAACACCAGCCCTTCGTCAGCACCCGTTCCGACGTATCCAGGCACGCGCACTCGGACCACGTCGAATTTTCGAAATCCTAAATCACATCGTCTTCAGGAAGTCTCGAAACCCCAACCTCAACATGACATCCCGCATGGCATGGGGACAGGTACGAGATCTTCGTGCTCTCGTCGCACACCGGGTTGAACATCTTGCGGTCGCAGCTGCAGTTCCGGTTGCATTGGAGGTTGGGGCCGAGGCGGCGGTTGAAGATTCCGTTGCCGCGGTCCTCATCAAGCCCGGTGATGATCGTCGCGTTTCGGTAGCTGAACAGGCAAGTGAACACCTTGAAGATGTCTTACTAATCGTTGATGCCGGCAATCTTGGTGCCTTCACAGGGGAGGAGCAGACATCCTGCGCATAGGGTGTTGATGGCCATGCAGGCGATGCACCACTTCAGGAGGCCACTAAAAGTAGGATTCAGGGAGTGTGACTCTCTCTCACTCCCTCTCTCTCTCTCTCTCTCTCTCTCTCTCCTAAACACGCACGGCACTCGATTGTTCTCCATATCGCCCAGCTTTCCGCCCAACAAGTTCCCGAGCAGCCCCATCGGAATCACGATCACTCCTGAGAGCCAGAAGATCCGAACAAACTCTAAACCAACCTGTGGTCAACGCCGCTATCCCGGCCGTGATGCTGAACAGGTTCTCGAGCAGCTTCGGCACGTAAGTGATGAACCCGTTCATCAGCAACGATTCGAGCGTTTGGAACACGATGATGCACATGCACGTCGGGTTTGTGGAGAACAGCTAAATACTGCGACTTCAAGAAGTACGGGCCCTCACCTTGAAAAGCTTGAACAGCTCCCACTTGTCGTTGGACAGGTCGACCATCAGATCGGCGTGCGGCTGGAGCTCGTCTTTGGCTTTGCGATTGTCGGTGTCTAAACAAAAACGTGTTTCTCTCACTCTCTCTCTCTCTCTCTCTCTCTCTCTACCTCGCAGCTTCTTCGGGAACATCGTCAACGGGATGCCGGTGATGAGGAAGATGAACCCAGACATCATCCATCCGACCCACCACGCCCCGTACCACCTCGGATCCTCGTCGCTCGTGATCCCCCAGCTGCAGAATGCTCATCTACATTGAAACCAAATCTTTGTACTGATTCGGCTCGGTGATCCCGATGTCACCCCAGGTCTTCAGAAGCGCCGTGCCGATCGGGAAGGCCATGGCGGGGCCAAGGGTGCACGCGCCGAGGTAGAGGGCTGGAAGGGGAGATTAGAGAGAGACAGAGAGAGAGAGAGAGAGAGAGAGAGAGATCGAAATAATACCCATATTCCTGCCGGTCCGTTGGTTCGAGTCGAACTCGTCGATTGTCGAGTAGCCGAACGTGAACAACGGGCTGGCACCGAAACCGATCAGCAGCTGCCCGAGCACCAACAACGGGAAGGCGCTGAAAGTATGTCTTAAATCCACGAAGTTTTCTGCTCGCTCTCTCTCGCTCTCTCTTTCTCTCTTTCTCTCTCTTGCTCTCACCCCCGATAAAACTCTTACAAATCTTCGGTGCGCTTCTCAGTGCAGACGCGCTCGCGGCTCGCCACACAGGTGTCACCTTCCGGGCTGCCCGGCTCGTAGTAGCCGCTCCAGAATTGCGGGATGACGACGAGGAAGACGCCCAGCGAGGCGAGCACCATCCCCCAGCCCATCGTGCGCACTTTGTTCACTGTAAAAAACCGGAATCGGCTGTGTTTTGGTATCTTAAGCGACGCCGACGTCTTCAAGCAGTACCTTTATTCGCGACGAACGCTATTGGGATCAGCGTCAGCCCGACGGCCACATCGTAGCTGCCGGCAAAGATGCTCGACTCGGTGGAGGTCAGGGCGAAGCTGTAAAACAAGGCAACTCTCGCACTCACTCACTCACTCTCTCTCTCTCTCTCTCTCACTCTACTCTCTCTCACCGACGCTCCAGCGATTGAATGGAGATCGACGTGAACCCGTTGACGACCATCCCCTGCACGAAGGCGTTGGCGCAGACGATCGTCAGGAAGACGGGGAACACGCAGAACTTCTGCAGCCATTCCGGGTGAAACCTATCGACGTAAGGTACTCCTCCGGACTTTTGATTACCCAAAGAAACTGCATCTAGTCTCGATCCGCGGCTCCGAGTCGGCCTGGGGCGCTTCAGAATTCTTCGGGCTCGGATCGGATTTGCCCATTACTGAATGGGGGTAATTTGCATACGAAAAATTTCATTAGAAATTTGCATCTAGAAATTATCCAAAAACCCGACCGAGTAGGTGGAGCGGAGGAAAAGGAATGAAAGCACTAGAGTCAAAATGTTGAAAACGGCTGCTGGTTTCCTCTTTTCCCATGCAAATTTCTAGGCGAATTCAGCAATTGAAATTTTGGATGCAAATTCATAATACTATGCAAATTCGCGTCAAATGTTTATTACACACAGCAGACACCCGTATTCGTGAAGTGGTTTTTTGGAAACTCTTTGAATTGTTCTGGTTTTTCTGGTAGATGCATGTTTAGGAATCTTCTGGAGCCACGCGATGGTTGCTGGACAGTTCTAGGGGCTAGAAAAGATGTATAAAAAGTTGGGTCAATAAGTTTCGGTACCTTTTTCTCCTTCTGCTCGTCTGGCTCTGCCTTGAAGCAATATCTTCCGACGGCCACAGCGAGAGCGCATCCAACTTTCACGATGATTGCTGAAAATCGCAGGGTTTCGAAGGTTTAGAGTTGATTTCAAGGGTAAGGCATCGTAATTTCGACCCTGTCAAAATGGTTTTAGTAACTCACTTAACGCAAACAGATACATCCGTAGCTTCTCAACGTCATACACAGCACAGCTGCCCTCAGAATCCCGACCCAAATCACTGCAGCTGGCCTTCCAGTAGAGGCAGGTCTTATCGATTGTCGCTCCAAAGAGATAGACACCGGGAACAGAGCCTAAAATCCATACCTTAACTGCTACCTAGATAGAGATGACGTACCGCAAAATCGCATCCACATCCAGCCATAACAAATGAAGGCATCGCGATGAGAGAAGGACACGACTCTGGAAGCGTATGGTTTTTTGTAAGGACGAGAATGAGCATGAGAGCAAGAAGAAAAAATCCGATAGAGAGTGATAGATAAAGACAGAGCCACAGAGAGAGTGTGAGTGAGCGTGAGCAAGAGGTGGAGAGAGAGTGCGAGAGGGAGAGGGAGAGTGAGAGAGAGCGAGAGAGAGAGAGAGAGGGAGAGAGAGAGAGAGAGGGAAAGCGATACTCACTTTAGCGCCGCGCTCTGGATCAACGGACCGCTGGCAAAGGTGAACAACGCCATCAGGGCGAACAGGGCGAAGAAGGTGTACTAGAATTTCAGGATTAAGAGAAGCACGATTTTTAGTTTTAATAATTTAGAGGTCAGCTAAACTTTAGCTGCTCACGCTGTAACCTCCGAAATCTACTGCTGAAACCTAGCGACGCGCAAAAATTCCAGTTTTGGATTCGATACGTAAAATCCCAATTTTTTTGCTCTGCCTGCTTACCATGGTCAGGTTGCAATCGCTATCACACCATCCTTTCTTCACAACATCCAGCGTGGCGGCCTTTTCATGTTGAGCAGAGCACGAGCACCCGGACCAGAACAGCTTCTTTAAAGACAAATAAATATTCCATTGCGCCACAACGTACAGTTCCATTAAATCCGAGTTTCGCTTCTTGGTGGCAACCAGCATGACAGGGGGATAGGTAGGTGATTTGGCTCTTTTCGTGGCACACCGGGTTGAACATCATGCGGCTGCATTGGCAGTTTTCGCCGCGAGGGCCATTGCAGGTTCCCTCAGCCTTGTTAAAGCCTTCGTTGGCTTCGGTCCAGAGTTTTTCGCCGGATTTGTAGCTAAAAAGGGAATAAAAATTTGCCCATTTTCGGGTTCTGTTTCACTCTCTCTCTCTCTCTCTCAAACTTACGGTGTATTCAGCCCGGCAATCTCCTTTTTCGGGCAGCTCAGCAATAGTGAAGCCGAGCATAACACATTCAACAGCATAAAAATGAGGCACCACTTGAGTAATCCACTAAAGATATCATAATCTTCTTTTAGGGTTTATCCACTTACGGCACTTTATTCTTCACCCGCTCACCGATTTTACCGCCCAGGTAATTGCCGATCACACCCATTGGGACAATGATAAGACCTATAAACGTGAATTCAAGAAGTCGTTGTAGTTTTTATTTACCTGTAGCCATGGAAGAACCTCCAGATGTAAGGCCAAACAAATTTTCGAGTAGCTTCGGGATGTAGGTGATATAGCCGTTCATTAACAGCGATTCCATCGTTTGCATGGCGATGATGCACATACAAGTTGGGTTGAGGGTGAAGAGCTGGAAATGGAAAACGATAGTTTACAGGTTGCCTGAGTTTAAAGAGGCTGGTAGATGCTAGATTCGACCTCGCTTTTAACTAGCCATCGACAGATATATACCTACGTTAGTCAGTTACGGTACGTCAAAAATAATGATTTTTCGCAGCCTATGCTCAGATTTCACAAGACAAATTCGCAAGTTTGGTCAGCTAGTTCCAAGTGTAGTAGGCGCCGATGTTGACGCCTCACTATCCACTAAAGACGATTCACTCTTTTGACATACCTTAAACATCCTCAATAGCTCCCATTTGTCCCCAGATAAATCAACGTTCAGATCGGCGTGAGGTTGTAGCTTGTCGTTGGCCTTTCGTCTGTCGGTATCTGGAATTTCCACTTTCTCTGGCATCATCAATGTCTCACCATTAAGTTTTTTCGGGAAGAACGTCAGTGGAATTGCTGTGAAAAAGCTCAAAACCCCCAGCACTGCAAATGCTATCCACCAAGCGCCGTACCACCTGGGGTCTGAGGAGTCGTCAATACCGAAACTATAAAGAGGATCTTGAGAGAGAGAGAGAGAGAGAGGGAGAGAGAGAAAGAGAGAGAGAGAGCGCGAGAGAGCGATATAGAGAGAGCGAGAGAAAGAGAGAGAGAGAGAGAGCGCGAGAGAGCGATATAGAGAGAGCGAGAGAAAGAGGGAGAAAGATAAAGTCACTCACTCGGTACTCTTCGTCCTCCCGACATCGCCCCAGATCTTCAAAAGTTGCGAGCCGATCGGGAAGGCCATAGCCGGGCCAAGGGTACAAACTCCGAGGTAGTAAGCTAAAAATTAACAAGATATTGTATTCTAGGCATAGGCATAACCCATATTAACCCCGGTTCGTGTCGTCGAGTCAAATTCATCGATCGTCGAGTAGCCATAGGTAAAAAGTGGGCTTGCCCCGAAGCCGATCAAGAGTTGGCCGATCAGGAGGAGAGGGAAGGCACTAAAAGAATCACGTTTAATTTAAAGGTATAATTTATTTATTAACCATATATAAATTCTTTTAAGAAAGGTTTTGATGTGGATCTCAAGAATTTTTCAAGCGTCAACTTAAGACACTTACAAATCCTGGCTCTCCTCGGGTGGGCAAACAGCTTTTGGATCGGCCAGGGCTCCGCAAGTTTCACCGCTAAAAATAGTTATTTATACTTAAATTACTTAAATTTTTCCGCGTTCTAGTTTTCTACTAACGAAGTAGAAAGGTATAAAAACTATGAAAATACCTACGTTTTACTTCCAGGTCGATAGATCCCGCTCGTAAATTGTGGAATAACTAGGAGTAGGGTACCGAACCCGACCATCATCATCCCCCAGCCCATCGTTCGGACTTTATTAACTGAAATAGGAATTATGTATCTATTATTAGTATCCATTATATTTTCAATTTAAGCGGCATACCTTTATTAGCAAACCACGAAAGTGGCAACAACGTCAAACCCACGGCTACATCGTAGCTTCCAGCAAATATACTGGATTGTTTTGAGGAGAGGGAGAATCTGAATAAAACACGTATCTTGCTTATTCAACGCTTTTAATATAAATTTTAGTGATACCACCGAAAAATTTACTCGTTTAAAGCAGTAGTGCCTCCAAAATTGAATTATTACCTCCGTTCCAGAGATTGAATAGAAATCGAAATAAACCCATTGACGAGCATTCCTTGTACGAGGGCATTCATACAAACGATTGTCATAAAAACAGGAAAAACCGCGAATTTGTGAAGCCACGGTGGGGAGTATCTGAAAAGGCTTTCTTCAAAAGATATAAACAGAAGCTTGTTTCTCTCTCTCTCTCTCTCTCTCTCTCTCTCTCTCTCACTCTCTCTTTTCTCCCTCATAAAACCTAAATATACTACATTTATATTCTGGCTCTTTCGCTGCCACCACCTCGACCGGTTTCTCTTTTACCCGTGACATCTAAAAATAAGTTTAAAAACGTTAAAAATCAAGCTAAAAACTTCAAAACCAGAAAACCCCAATCACGACAAAAATGAAAATGAAATTCCCGAGCAAAGTATGCCTGGGAAAAGCAGCAAATACGTCAAACGGTGCAGCAGCAGGAGGCAAATGTTTTTGTTCCCGCGATGAGTCAACCGAGACCAGGGAATTCAGGCCAATTTTGTGATGTCCACCCGGGGTGGTGGGGAATTTCAAGGTCATTTTAGTATTTCACTGGGTGTTTCCGGAAACGTCAAAGCTCGCAAACCGGATTCTTTAAGATCGATTCAAGTGTTTCTAAAGACGAAAATGACTTTGAAGTCATGATAAATCAAAATAAAGATGTTGAGACCTTGCGAAAATCCTTCTAAAATTTATCAAAGTTCTGGATCACCAGGATTTATTAAAATATCCATAAAAATGTCTAAAAATCCAATTTCGGCCTTAAATCCGTAAAACAATCGGTGTAAATCGATTCGACTGGTTTTAAAAGTTAAGTTTTCGAGTATTTTGCGGCAAAAAGTGCCGTTTTTAACCGGAAAAGCCATAACACGTCAAGCTTTTGACCGGAAAGTAGGAGCATGTGAATGGGGGGGAAAGTAAAAGGCAGCGAGTAAAAGAGAAAACGATAGGCACAGCGGGTAGAGCACGAGCAAGAGAACGGAGGCGGCTCTGTGAAATGACCCAGTTTTGGAACGGGAATGGCCGCCGAGGGTTTTGTGGGATCAGAAGATGAGTCAATGTGGTGGGAAAAGAGAGGGAGGCATATGCTAAACAAAACAAAAAAAATAGGTGCTAATCCGCCCGTAGAGCTAGCCAAAATAATCGTATCTTAAGGGAAAATGAGCGGTAGAAATGAAAAATGACTTTGAAAGAAACGACTTCAAAAAACTTGCCTGAATATGAAAGTTAACCTTAGCCGCCTAGAAATGACGTTTAAAAGTATAGAAAAAATCTTAAGGGTTTTAAGTTCGTTGTTAAGCTGATGGTGAGGCTTGGCGAACCCGCGGAGATTCTTGGCGGGAAAAGAGTACTAAAAGGCAGAATAAAAGAGTTACTGTATAATTGGGTTTTAGGATTGATTTTAGGCTTAACAGGTCAAAGTCCTGGTAAGCTAGCAGAGATCTTTTAGGAAATGACCCCTATGGAGCTTAAAAAACTCGGCACCCATCCAAGAAATTATCAAACTGGGTTGAAACCGATGATGGATCCACCCATTAGCCTTTTCAAAAAGCACATGGGCTGCTCCATTCGACGCCGGGTGGTTCTTTCATCCGGGGGCAGGCGGTGTGGTGGGATGTGTGTGGGGGAGAGCCAGTTTGTGAGTCTGACTAGCCTAGGGATCCGCAGTCTGCAATATCCCGTTCTGACCTCATATCCAGATATTCTGAAACCTCAGGCGGTGGCAATAGAGTCTTCGATAAAGGATGGCAGAGAAAGTGAGAGAGGGAGAGAGAGATAGAGGGAGAGAGATAGAGGGAGAGAGAGATAGAGGGAGAGAGAGAGCTAGAGACCCGAGAGGTAGAGGGAGAGAGATAGAGTGAGGATAGTCAGAAAAACCTGGGTTATAGCTAGGCCAGAGATCGCGGTCTCGAAGATTTTTCGGACTGTTTTCAATCCATGCTGGTCATGCTCATAAATATTTATGAGATTTTCTGCAAAAATGAAGGAACCTGCCAGGTATAAAAAATTCCGTAGCAAAATTTTATTCTTTTACGAGGCATTTTCTGTTGTTGTGGTAATCGTAGTAGTAGTGGTAGTCGTTGAACTGCTTGAAGTCGTCGTCGTAGCAGTGGAATTCGACGACCCCGGCGAGTCAGTGGTGTCGTTAGGATTGTAGGGAACACATTGAGACACCGACACTAAACAAATCTACAATTCCAACTATTTTTGTGGCCCTAAAAATCAATCATATAACTTCGAACAAGAAAAACCAGCTTTTTAGATATCAGGTTGGATAATAAGTTCTGTCACAATTTTTTGAAATCGCTCGTTAAAATCGCAGATGTTCCCGATTTTGGAGTATGTGGTATCAACTATAATAATTTTCTTGACGCGTCCGTCCGTCCGTCCGTCTGTCGTGTCCCAGATTCAACTCGAAGGGGAAAGGAGCTAGAGCTTAGCTCTCTTCGGATTCGGATAGAGCGTGGTCAGAAACCCCCAAACTGATAGAAAAATTATGAAAAACTTTTAGTTTAAATTATTAAAATTAACTTTGAAAGTTTTTTCCTTACAAGGGAAGTGCACGACCGGCCCACGAGAAATCGACACGATACATAGTGGATCTGATAGAATCGGATACGGGGATTCCGAATCTGTAATCAGAATTTGCTAAATAAAACGGAGAAAAAAGTTATGAAGCATCAAAGTTGGCCAAATCGCCAAAAACGGTACCTTTAAGGGCCAGTAAAAACCGGGGGAACGGAATTGAGGAGAAAAGAATTAGTGCATCTTGTTCAGCAGAAAAAACGCTTTCGAATGAGCTGCAATACGTAGCATTTGCAAACAATTCACTGAAAAAAGTTTTTTGGATTCACGGGCAAGGGTATGGCCTGTCAAGTTCATAGAAGAGATTTCGCGAAATCATCGTAAACTTGAAGTAAGATAGCTCATTCGAAAGCGCTTTTTCTGCTGAACAAGATGTACGAATGGGTTGTCGCAAATTTCCATTCCCTGGGCCTTTAAAGGCCCATAAAAGTCCGATTTTGGGCGATTTTACCAACTTTGAAGCTTCATAACTTTTTTCTCCGTTTTATTTAGCAAATTCTGATTACAGATTCGGAATCCCCGTGTCCGATTCTATCAGATCCACTATGTATCGTGTCGATTTCTCGTGGGCCGGTCGTGCACTTCCCTTGTTAGTAAAAGGAGTGGGGCCCTTTCCGGGAGGCCACGCCCTTCTCTTCGCCCATCTTCCCAGGCCCTTCCCGCGCCCAAATAGCTTTTTAAGTTACTTTAATACTTTTAATACTTTTAATACTTTTAATTATGCTAATTAATTATTTAAATCATCTGAAGCCATCAGGGAGGTATTTAGGTAGTTTTTGAAGGGGATTTCAGCCATGGGGGGTATCTGAAGCCATCAGGAGGGTATTTAGGTAGTTTTTGAAGGGGATTTCAGCCATGGGGGGTATCTGAAGCCATCAGGAGGGTATTTAGGTAGTTTTTGAAGGGGATTTCAGCCATGGGGGTATCTGAAGCCATCAGGAGGGTATTTAGGTAGTTTTGAAGGGATTTCAGCCCTGGGGGTATCTGAAGCCATCAGGAAGGTATTTAGGTAGTTTTTGAAGGATTTCAGCCATGGGGGTATCTGAAGCCATCAGGAAGGTATTTAGGTAGTTTTTGAAGGGGATTTCAGCCATGGGGGTATTGATGGAGGTGGGAAAGGATGTGGTGGAGTGAGACATGTAGGGTAGCCCGAAGGCCAGATGGTTGCAGTCGCGAAGCGACTGTAACCATCTGGTGGTTTGATAGGTCTCACAACATTCTATTCTGGGAGGACCATCAGCTGACCCAAAAATTGAGGGACGTTGAGATCAGGGCCGAGGAGGTTTTCGCAAAATGATGCAAAAGCGTGTTAGCAAGTTATCTCTGCATAGAGCCATTTGCATGCGATACCTTAACACCAATCGATAGCTCTCGAGGAGTAGATATCGATAGATGTTGAGATCATCAAAATTGGACATCGGATGGCCGAGATACGATCCCTTGAAATTTGACCCATTTCTTAGAACTTTTCCCAAAATCCCATACATGTGATAGCCCGCGGCCAAAACCTACCGTTTGATTTTCAAAGAACCGAGCGCATTTTGACCAAATGTATGGGATTTTGGGAAAAGTTCTAAGAAACGGGCCAAATTTCAAAGGCCGATATCTCGGCCATCTGATGTCCGATTTTGATGATCTCAACATCCATCGATATCTACTCCTCGAGAGCTATCGATTGGTGTTAAAGGTATCGCATGCAAATTGCTCTATGCAGAAATAGCTTGCAAAATCGGTTTGGTACGTTTTTGCGGAAAACTTATCGAAGCTCTATCTCGGCGACTCTCATTTTTGAGTGCGGTAGGGTCTACCCAAGGTAGAGCTCGAGGATACCTATCAAACCATATATCCCACTAGTGATTTGGGCACGTCTGCAGCCTTAACAAGCGATTCCAAAAAATTGTGACAGAACTTATCATCCAACCTGATATAAAAACCTACTATTACAACTTTAAAAATTAACGTCGTCAATCAAACTTACCAGCATTCTGGTCATAACTCGACTGGGCATCCGTTGTAGTTTGTAGCAAAAACGGCCACCAAACATTCGTCGGCTGGCCGTCCCTCCAAAAATTGTATGCAGACTGTGGGTAGTAGACAAAATTGTACCACGGCTGGGTTTGACCGGGTGGGAAGGCTGGGTAATTCATCTGAAGTAGAGGATACTAGGTGTACTGAAGGGGTCTGCGGAAACCTGAGCATTCAGCTGCCATCCATTCGGCTGGCCCAGAAAGTTCAAGCCGAATCCGATGGATTGTTGGTTTTGGCCGGGCATTCCGATTTGACGCTCTGAAAGCAGGCGAGGGAGTAGCTGAACGAACCAGTTGAACTTTAAAGGCCCCTGGAAAGATGCATTTGGCCAAAAAATAAAGAATTTTGCAGCGGGCGGGAGTCGAACCAGCGATGGTTCACCCCATAGCCCAGCGTGCTAACCAGTACACCATGGCGCCAACCAAGCCGGCGCGGCGAAAAGCCCTCAATACCCTCGGGGCCTTCAACAGACCGTTTCCGGGTTTCTCGTTTTGTCCCGCGCCGAAATTACGCTTTGCATAAAAGTTACGAATTCGTAATCTGAATTACGTAGATAGTAGTCCCCCGTTGGTCGCTCACCCCTGGGGACGCTCGGCCATCTTTCCAAGGGTCTTTAAAAGTCTCAAAAAAGTTAAAATCTCCTACTCATACAAAGGACCATTACGCAATATGCGTAGCTCATCAAATCAGAAAAAATTACTTACTTTTTCGACCACCATTACCGTATCCGGAGGGATTCCTCGGAAAATTTATACCGGAATCGTAGCCTTGACTGGATTCATAACTGGGATCTCTAGGTGGAAGCCCTTTCCATTCAGGAATCCCGTTTTTCGAGAAATCGGATTCGGTCTAAAACGAAAGGTTGCTGTCAAATCCTAAAACACCGAAAAACTCGTTTCCATCGTACCTGATTCGGGTCAGAAACCTTTCTGTGCTGTATCACACATTTTGGGTTTTGGACGCAAAAACACTCCTGCTCCGCATCACAAGCATTCATTACTGGGACACATTTCTGCAAGTTGTAAAGACTGAAATATCGTATTTCTCTCTCTCGCTCTCTCTCACCTTTCTCTCACTCTTTCTCTGTTGTTCTGTCCCTTACCTGCATACAATAATCAAAAACATATTTTTTCTTGCACTGCTGATAATTGGCCGACCCTCTGATGCAACGCACAAATCGACTAGAAAAATGCTACAAAAGCTGCATATTTCTGGTACCTGCAATCCTTGGCATTTGCCTGCACATAGGTCTGGCCATATGCGCAAAAGTAGGGTTCTCAAAAATACGCTTGTTTTACGGTTTTTTACATATAAATTTACCATTTCTACATTGCGGCAAAACACCTAGAATTAGGCTAGAGAATAAAATCAGATATGGCATCATTTTTCAGCCGCCAAATTGACCGTGCCAAAAATCGAATGGCATACCGCGGGTTTTGCATGTCATTTTGCTCGCCCAACTTTTTCGGTTTTTCCACTCGGGTTATGGGTAATTTCGGGCAGCCGGTACAGGAATGTGGGCTGGAAAACAAAATATACACAAAATTCTAAAAATTCTAAAAAAAATATACGCTATTTTTCTCTCTAGAAGGTACCTAAAGAAAGGAGAAGATGCTGTGAAATTTACAACTATTTTACAGCCACCGGCGGGCCGTAATCTTTATGGTCTTTTTAGGTGATATGGAGAATACGGAGCCACACGCGGCCATCCGGTTTTTGTTTAGAAAACGGAGGTACTATTCCGGATTTGGCTAATTTTCTGGGTTTTAGGAAACAAATTTGTTTTTATTAGGTCAGCTCACAGATACCTTGATATCACGATAAACCTCATTGTAAAAGACCAAAACGTGTCTAATTTTGTTTTCATAGCCGTTTTAAAGGCCTCAAGAAGTAAAATTTACCACTCAATACTGGATGAGTCCGAATTCCGGGTGAGTACTATCCACATTCCAACTTTGTACAATCATGTCAACAATGTCTCCCAGGAAAATCAAAGCGATCGCGCGCGAATTTGTTTGTTTATTCAAGTTTTCTCTCAGCTTTTTATTACTTCTTGTTACATCGTTGTTTAGCTATGTATAAAGACTCTTTTTTAAATGCACTAAAGGCTGATGGACTTAGATGGAGCCAAAAATCCACATTTCCCCTCAACGCTCCTCTTTTTTGGCGGAGTTGGATGAGTTTCGGGTGACCGGGCTGGAGCCGATGAACATGTACAGGGTCGAATTGACGTAAGAAAATTTAAGACACGGTTTCAGCTATTTTTTATTGATCATCTCTATCAACAAAATTCCAGGTTGATCCACAAGACCAAATTCATCGCCAATGCCTTTTTCATCACCGACCAAACCGGAGAGATCGATCTGGCAAAACAGGCGCCGCTCTTTGGCTTTTATAAAGGTATTTAATAAAGCTTTTAGGTACCTCTGTCGTTGAATTTCAGGAGCCGATAAAATGGGCCTATTCACTGCGCTCTATCAAGACCCTCGAGAGCGGTTTGGCTCAAAACTGAACCTCACTCCCGTGCCGGATAGTCTGACCTACAAGATCTCTGTTCATTTTATGTAATGAAATCCATAGAATTTTTGAGGGTGTCTTTTAGGGAAGAGCCGCTCGCTCGTGCTGAATTAGAAATTGAGCGTGTTGTCAAGGCGGAATCCGTGGTTAGGGAAGAATTGGAGCACGAAAAGTTGGAGGGAACTGTTTTCTACCCAAAAGAGCATGGTATGTGGCAGAAACGCTGTAGTTTGTGGTCTTTCCGGCTTCAAAACAGTTATTGGCTTAAAAAAAATTAAATTAAGATTCCAAACTCCGCGCAATCTTGGACCTATCTGGGGTTGGAGGCCAAAAAGAGCACCGGGCCGCGTTTCTGGCGGAACAGGGATATTACGTCCTTTCCTTGGCACTGTATGGAAAAAGCGAAAAGCTGCCGACGACGCACGAGCGGGTGGAAACGGAGTATATTTTGGTAGGTATCGAATCAATAGACTTCAACGATTTTTAAGATTTAAAAATTATTCGCTAAAACCTACCACCCTCTTGTCACTAGGTATCGACTATCCCATCGTATTGCAATCTCTGTTATTAAATAAGCGTGTTTTGTCGATTTCGAGCCCATAGATCTCGATTCTCGTCTTTCTAGTTCCTTTGAAATACTGGTAAAGCCGAATCAACGTTTTTCCATTTTTTAGGCGGCAATCGGCTACATCACCAGCCTGCCTCAAACTACTGATCAAGTCGTGTTGATTGGTACCTCGCTAGGTGGCACTTGGTCTTATCATGCTGCCACGAGATCGGAAAAGGTATTGACATTTGAATTTGTATAATGCCAACCCGTTTTAATTGTTTTTATGGCGCCATAAAAGTAAGTATAAGATTTTTTTTACTGATTTATTCACCTTTTCTTCCAGGTAAAAGCCGCCATCAGCATCAACGGACAAGGAGGTTATTACTTCGTTTCTCAAATCCGGGAAAATGGCAAGAAATTGCCCTGGGCTCAGTGAGTATTTCCAAGGTTTACAATGGCCACGACAAGGCAATATAACCATCGTAAAGACGCTACGATGCAAAAACCAACAAAAACATAAAAATTTTGTGGCTTTTCAGGCTCACCCCAGCCGCCATGAGCCAGGTCGAGATCGAAAACGGCTGCGTTTCCTACGCAAAAATGTATGGTGCCTGCAAAGCCGAGGAAAAGCACCAGATCCCAATCGAGAAGCTGAAGGAACATCAGAATTTGCTCTACATTGTATTTTCCACTTTATGCCCCTAAAAATCTCCTTTTTGTTAGGCAAGCGAATGGGACAAAGCCATCCCGGCCGTGCAGCAATTGAATTGGATGGAGGAGCGGATGAAGAAGGCGAAAAAGGAGAGCCAATTTAGGTGGGGAAACTCGGAAACCATAAATGAAGATTTTAGTCATGACACCGCCAAAAAGGGCTGTCATATGCTCGACGTTCCATTTATGCCGATTTGTGACGTCACCTACGTGGCTGGTAAGTCGCCACTGCTTTAAAAAGTAGCAAATAGGCTAAAGGGATATCTAAGCTCTCGAATTCTCAAAAAGCAAAAAGCGCTTCCCATGCCGGGAATCGAACCCGGGCCGCGTGGGTGAAAACCACGAATCCTAACCACTAGACCACATGGGAGGATGGGAGAGGGCGCGGTAGGTGGTCTCTTATCGGGTAGGCGGATCCGGGGCTGACAGGAATGAGCAATGGGGGGGGGGGGGCGAGGCCGGGCCAGCAGACAGCCTTTGTGACGATTTTTCAAAATTGACACGATGTAGTTTTTAATATTATATTCCGCAAAATATTAACCCAAGGCTCACTTTGAATTATTATAATATCTGTTGGATATTAATATAATCAAATATATCAGCATACATTTTTGAAATTCCTTTGATTTAGGCAAATTCCTGCTGTTTGGCGGTGACCCGTACGTGTCCGGATGTGAACAGCGGCGCATTTGGCCGAAGATTCTTGACTTTATTCGTCAGAATTTTGAAGAAGCACATTGATTAATTTAGGTGTTTAATAAATGTATCTCTATCTTTCCGGAATAAAAACCGAGTCATTTCTGGTTTTGACAGGTCCGGAAAAGTAGCGAGTGCCAAAAACTTTCAGGGCGATAGAAGGAGGGTCAGAGATATCAGTGACAGTGAGAAAGAGCGAGAGAGAGAGAGAGAGAGAGAGCGAGAGAGAGAGAGCGTGAGAGAGAGCGAGAGAGAAAGAGACAGAGAGAGACATAGAGAGGCGTGATAAATAGCGTAGCATCAAGAGAAGAGATGAAGGGAGACACGGTATTTCATTTTTTTCGTTTCGATTTCGGGTTATAAATCCAGTATTCAGATTGCAAAAATTATTTTTTTGTGTCATTCTGGGTAATTCCTACAATTTCGCATCATTTAACCCATCCCAGACTACCGTACGCCAAGACCTACGCCTCGAGAAGCCAATTTTTTAGCGGTTAGCCCATTTTTTCACCTCCCCTCCGGCACCCCTGGAATTGCCTCTCATTTCCATCGCATCAATTCGCGGAACCCGCGAGGGCCCCCATTCCACCCCCTTTTATTCGAGGCCCAGGAGGGTCTAGGGCCCCTTTCTGGCCCCTTCTTTCTATATGTGTGTGTGCTCGCGGAAACGGGAGATTTATTACTTTCCAATTTGGGCCCGCAATTTTCATTCAGGGGCCAATGGGGGGCGAGTGGGCCACGCCACCCATCCCCTCCGCCTTCGATATCATAAATTATTCGGGGGGCCCGGAGATGGTAAACTTGGGCGGGGCGGAGGTGCTTCATTAAATCGAACCCGCGGGTTTGGATCACTTTTTGGGATTGGTTTCTGGGGGGTTTGGCAGGTAGTTCTTGGGGGTTGGGGGGTTCTGGAGTTGGAATGCCTAATCCTAAGCCTAACCCTAATCCCAAGCGCAACCTGAGCCTTAGCCAAAGCCAGGAGCCGAAGCAAAGCCTGCCTAAGCCTACGCTTGTGGGGAAGTTTTTACCATTGTAACTTTTTTGTTCCAATGGTAAAAACGGAATTTTCGCGGAAGATACGTTGGTTTGGTTCGTGGCTTTGAAAAAATCAATTCTAAAAATTAACGAAAAGTGGAGTTAATCAGTCTTTTCATGGAGATTAGGGTGCCACGCTTTAAAAAGTCTTTTTGAAAACTAAATTTTGAAAAATTACGTCATAGGATTGAGCGCTGGGAAATTTAAAGAACAGCCAGAGAAGCTCCGTGCGCCTTCTGCCCTTCGAAAAGACCTTGAAACTCCGCTTGAAGTGCTAATAACATTCGTGACGAGTTCAGGCAAGAAAGCTCAAGGGTTTGAGACGTTCCTTCAGCTTTTCAAACCCATTTTGAAAGTTCGCGCGGGAGGTTTAGCTATGAACTTCGCTGGTGAGTGACTGGAAAAAACCAACAGCCGAAATCCCGACATTTCCGAAATACGAATTCCGTTTTCGGATTGTCGGTATTTTGTTAATCAGGGTATCCCTTGTCGGTATTTGGGCTTTCAAATTTCGACACTTCCTGGTGACCGGCATCTTCACTGTCGGCATTCCCACTAGAGACCGTCTTTTGGTTATTAAATCCGTCAAAAAACTTCATAATTTTTTCCAAATGCCCCGCACTTTTTGTGTCTAGGCCCTAACAAAATAGCCGCTCGTTTTCCCTTCCCCTTTTCAGGCCGATCTAAATTGAGGGTGTGTGGCCCTAATCTCTTCTCCGAGTCAAATGACCAACCGAAAGAGACGGCAATTTGCCGGATTTCCCCTGCCCGGAATACCTCTCCTCCACCGCGGAATTCCCGCATTTCAGCGAACCCACTTCTTATAGCCTAATTATAGCGCTTTAGACCTGCGATTTTTGGGTACAGACTCGTGGAAATTTGCCTTCTGAAATTGGCGGGGTTTGAGAAATTTCACATGTCCTAATTGTTGTAGCTTATGGGGCTCCTGGGAGACTTTGTTGCGCTTTTCGAAGAATTTTCGAGCTCCTCGATAGAAGTGCGCTTGTTTTTACGATTTCTCCTTTTCCTTTCACTTCACGCATCGTTAATGGGCTATCTGTTTTGAAAACAAAAAATTCTCGCTTGTTTGAAGTTTAAGTTTTTGAAATTATGAGATAAATGATAAGAAGCTGAAGCCTGAGCACGAAGCCTAATCCTAAGCCTAAGCACCATTCTAAAATTTGCCGACTTTCGGAAGCCTGAGCCGAAGCTTAAGCCTAATGTTAAATAGGTTAGCTTAGGCTGCTAAAAAGCGCCAGACTCGGTACGATCCGGCATTGCCTTTTGACTGTTCATATGAACAACTACGACTTGCTCCAAAACACGCGTAAGCCAAATTTGAGGAAGTGGCCCCCGGGCCTCAACCTAATTTCATGTAGCTCGCGTGTTTTGGCGTGTAGTGTAGCCAACGCCACCCGGTCAATCCTCTCATTTCATTTGAATCAGGGCTGTCAACCTCGTGAGCAGGAGCTGAGTCGGACAGTCACGTTCCTTTAACACCGCCTAAGCTCCCCCAAAACTCGTGCTCACGGCCCGCATGCTATGCTATGGGTATTTTGGCGTGTTGTGTAGCTTGACCTGTCCCATGAAGATGTCGTTGCTCATTTCGCGGGTCGTTTAAAGGGATTGGGACGACATCACAGTATCAGACGGCGATTTCAATATCTCGATGTCACACGCCCTTTAAACCCCCTAACTCCCCAAACTCTTGCTCCTCACCGCTATCCGTTAACCCGCCAAACGGGGACATCAATTCGTTGTTTAACCCCTCGTCTCAGCCCCTCGGGTCCCAGCTTTTATGTGGCCATTCAATGTGGCCAAGGAAAGCGATAGGGGGAATGTGTGGCGGAAAGGCTGAGGAGAAGCCGAAGAGGATAGATATATCTAGCGGGCTTTTCCCTGCCTCAAGCCCCGGCAGCACACAGGCCGACGATCAAATTAGGAGCCCGATGCGATGAAGGGGGAGGGTTGGGTGATGTTGCCCTGGGGAACGATGAACCAATCATTCCACGGGCGATGCTTGGGGGTGGCGGGTCCTTTTTCGATGTCTAGCAGTGAGCTGCGAATAGGTTTTGGCGTGGTGTTTGATCCTGGTTCATCCTTAGAAGCTATTTAGAACTCTAGTTACCGGTATTTCAATCCGTGGATCCGGAAGTTTGGCTTTTAACCCCGACGACACTAAAATAACCCTCAAGGTTTTTGAAAAAACTGAGATGATGAAGGGCAACGTTAACTTGGTGTTTGATGTTATTTCCTTTTCAAAAAAACGTAGAACGTTGAGTATGGTTGTCTTGACCGTCAAGTCCCACAGTTTTCTTTCAGTGACAGGGACCATAAAAGTCACCTTTGAATCTCTATTTTTAACCCGATCATCCCATTTTAAAGGGATCAGGAAGCTCCAGATAAATTAGCCATAGAGCCGGTTTTAACCTCAAAATTTGCATAAATCGTCTCTGCTCGCTCTCGCCTGTTCCCACTCTCTGCTCCGTATTTTGCATTAGCATTTCCGGTTGGCAGCTTGTCAATTGTAGATGGGCCCCAATCGATCGATTGCCCCTTTAAAGGACTCCTGATTGCAACTGGTTATTTTTGTGTTTACAGAGATTATACCGTAAGACTCGCAACACAAGTTTTTTAAACAGCCCTTGAAAGCAGCGCTAGGCTCAAAACTCAACGCTCAAAACCAAACCCACGCTTCTCCGAGGAACGCTGTTTGCCGACCAACTTTGCCATTCCTTCCGGCACCTGGTGGTGCACCTAGAGACCAAATTTTCGGCCCTACGACTGTTTCTGTGCTCTTTGATTCTTCGACGCATCGCGTCACTTGTCTTTAACCGTACAACCCGAAAAAAAGCTTCAAGCAATTCTTATCAAAAGATGCAAAAAATAATTTGTTCCTACGTTGTGCCAGTCCAACTACGTGCCCAAACTCTCGTCCACCTGCGCGTCGGTGCCTAAAAATTCTCAACTCATAAATATTTTCAAGTCGAGCTCCTGGATTCTTTTGAGCCTGCAAGCCCGGTTTTTTCGGCTCGTTCTCCTCTTCCGCTAAACTATTATCGATTTGGCTCTAGCATGCCGAGGATGATCCCTTTAATGGCCGGTCATCCATCACGGTCCGGTGTTTGCAGGAGAGCGAGAGAGAGAGAGAGAGAGAGAGAGAGAGCGAGCGAGCTCAAGAAAAACAGCGGTGTCGATAAATCAGCTGTTCGCTAAACATCGATCATCAGCTGTTGATCCGCCGGGACACCTCGTGCACTTCGTTTCCTGTCGCAAAAACGCACGGGCTAGATTTTTTTGTTTTAAAGGGATAGTGACATTTAGAATTGGCCGATTTTCGGCCAGGTACCGGAAAAATTATGAAAATTCTCCGTACTTTTCAATGTCATAGATTATCTACTTTCTCAAGCCATGATTTGAATCTGTTTGCCTTGTAGCAAAACCAGTCCCGTCCCGGTTTTCTTGAGATTTGAGGTCAAACACGTTCCTGTGAGCCGTCAAAGATCAGGCCGAATAAATATAATAAAGCCGAGGCGGCCCGGAAACTAGACAAAATAAAAACCCGGGAATGCCGGCTTGAAAATAGGTTTGAGAACGAGTTTTGAACATTTCGTATGATTGCTTGGGCTCATGCGGGACTCAAAAACCCTTATTTATCGAGTTTTAAGACAGAGAATGGCACTATAACGCCACTACGATCCCCAGATCCAAACACGCCAAAAATCTACTTTTTCTTGGGCTACTGGAAATATTTGCAAACGCCCAAAAAACGACAATTTTTTTCTAAAAACATTTTTCTTGGTCCTCCGCCTGGCTAAATAAACTAGCAGCTGCACGTTTTTCGGGCTTAACCTGCCCGATCGTTGCCCGGTCGCTGATCGATGCCCCGAGGGTAAATCAAGAGCTCTAGCGCCGGGCCACACACCGGGCCCTATCATAGGGCCCAGAGCTCGGGACCCCCGGGCGAGAGGAGGGAGTACTAGGGTGTGAGGGTGAGAGTGAGTGTGTTTATGTCTTTCAACCGCTCTCTCTCCCCTCTCTCTCACTCACTCTCTTTCTCTCTCTCCTTCTTTCTCTCTCTTTCTCTCTCTCTCTCTCTCTCTCTCTATCTCTCTCTCTCTCCCAGCCGCAGTGTTTTTGCTTTCTCTGCAGTTGACGCGTCAGGAGCCTCACCCTGCCTGGGCCCTCCGCCCTTAGGGCCCTCCGCCCAACACAACTTATTCATTCCTGCTCCCCTCTTCCGGCATTCCCCCATCGCACCGCTTCTCCACCAGTTTTTTTTTGGCAAAAATCCACGAGCTCAACTGGGGCATTGCGTGATGATGCTCTATCTAGCCCTCGGATTACCAGAACGATTGAAAATTAAGAAAAATGCTCGTATTTTTCGGATAGTCACGTCGCTGCTTGCTTTTTCGAGCTCGGGTGACGGACGAACCGCTCGAGGTTAACTTTAAAGATGTCATGAACACTTGCGGATCGTAAATTAGAGTCCCTACTTTTGCACGGCGCAGCAAAAAGGTACTACAATTCCGCACCTTGTATTATGGCTCTAAAGGAGCGGAAATTAAGACCCTTTAAGACCGGCCATTTTGAAGTACGTGACCCCCTAGCATTTCAGGTCAGAAATTTTAGCGATCAGTATTTTTGTATTCAAATTCAAATCCGAAACTTCCCCTTTCTAAATCTGGCTCTTCGATCCTCGAAATCAGCAAATTTGACTTCTGAATTTCATAGTGCAGGACCTTTCAAAAAAAAAATTCCGCTTTAAGCGCTTCCTTTTCAAAAAAAAAACGCTCCGTTGGGACACCTCGTCATCCGCCATCCCAGCAAAGGCTCATCGTCGCTCACTTTTTCCGCCCTAACCAACCAACCACCGCTCCCTCATCCATTCATCTTCGGGGGCCGTTCATCCCCCTGGCGGTGCCCTAATGCAATTTGTCCCTCATTCTCTCTCACTCTCTCTCTCTCTCTCTCTCTCTCTCTCTCTCCCGCTCTCTCTCCCTCTCTCCTCTCTCTCGCTCTCTCTCGCTCTCTCTCTCTCTCTCTCTCTCTCTATTTCCCTACTCTCCCCTGCTGGTCCATGGGGAAAACCCAAAAAAGAAGAGGTGGAGTTCAAGAGCACGAGGGCTTCTGTTTGTCGCCTTGCACCAAATTATAAGCAACGTTTTTGCGCAAATTGGGGTCAGATTTTATGGATTTTTACGACTAATTTGATAGGTCTCCTTCACCGGACGTATATAAGCTCTTTCTACCTCATTTTGCTGTCCTATATTTATAAAGAATCCTTAAAGTACCCTGTGCGTATCACAAAAAAAAGATTTTTGGACCGTCTAAGAATTCAACAAGTTTTTGGGGCCTTTGAATGGGAGAAACTGTCTGTTAAAATCCAGGATTTTCAAAGTTTTCAAATTCGGAGGATTTTTTCGCTTGAAACTGAACAAAAGTGAAAATTGCTGGTGCGGAAATTTAGAAAAAAAAGTATGTCAAAAACCAAGGCTTGTTTTTGGTGCTCAAAATATGAAATTTGTCAACATCCCTTAAAAGGCATATCTCGGGAGATTCGATTCCGCTAAAGCGCTTTATAAGTCTATTAAAGCAACTAGGAAGCGCCCGAGATGACCCCTCCCTATCCACTAGGTCTCGACAAGCCCGCGCGGCGGAAAAACAAGCCCAAACTCACTTTAATAGCCCCTAGAGATTTGTTGTCGCGCTTGCCCCAAGTTCCGCTCAGAGTCCAAATCCGCGTACACATGGACTTGGATGTTTGCGTAATTGTTGATACCTACTCGGCAGGACTTTTCGCCCTTTTTACCGCTTCACAAAGCCTTGAACGACTTTGTAAAAAGGAAAGGGAGGGCAGAGTATAGACAATAGAGGCAAAGAAAAAACTGAGCGCCTTTGATGGTCGATACGTGCTGTTTTTTGGCATGTCCTAACACTGCCCTTTCCTAAACTACCCCAAGAATTGCCAAAAAAAAGAACAAAAAGGCCTCCTTGGAGACGAACACTTCCGGTTCCTCCCGCCCCTCCATTTCCCTTCCTAAAATTGTTTTGGTCGAAAAACGCCATGGATATTTTGCGGGTTTTTTGCGCGCCCCAGAGAAACGCAGAGGATTTTTTGGGGGGAGGTCTTCAGAAGAGATGCATTCGTCGTCTTCTGCCTTCTTTTTCTAGCGCGGCTCTTCGTCTGCCTCGAGCTTTTCCGAAAAGCGGGAGGGGCCATGAGACAAGTGGATCCCCCCCTTGTGTCCCCTGCCTCGGCTTTGCCCTCCTTTTTTGGGCGGCATTTCACTTTTGCGGGTTGAAGAACTCAAAGGCGGCAGAATCCCGGCTGGCCTAGCATTCCTCTCTACCCAAGAAGATGGATTTATTTTGGTTGGTTGTTTGGGCATGAGGGGGCCGCGTTTGGCCTCTATTTTCAGGGTTATATGTCTTACCAGCTTTGGGCCGGTGTTTGAAATTTGCCATATCGAGCTTCTTACACTCTTTCGTGATCTCTCGCACTCTCGCTTCACTGGCTTTCTATGGCATTGTCATGCTACCAGGCTTTTCCCCACCTTTTCTAGCCTTATAGCGTTTTCCCTTATCGTTTCTGTCATTATCTCGCGTTTTCTCTAGCTTTTATCCGCTCTCTCTCTCTCTCTCCCACTCTCCTCTCTCTCTCTCTCTCTCCCACCTTTTTTTGCGCATCCCTTCTTTGTTTTTATGGTATTTTTAGTCGTATCTTGTTTTCGTCCTCGTCACTCTCTCTCTCACTCTCACTCTCTCGCCCTCTTGTCGAAAAACATAATTATCGGTTTCTAAAATTTTTCGATCAAGTTGAAAACCCGTTTGTAAATCTGGACACCCATTTAACTAGTTCCGGATCTAATTTCCGGCTCCTACCCCTTTTACCGTAATCGCTCACCTGACTCCAGTTTCCTTCCCGAAAGCCACGTCCGAAAAGCGCAACACCCAACAAAACAGCGCATACCACTCAATTTTCGGGCGTTCCGCCGGCTATTTTGAGATTAACCCATGGCCCCCGGTGTGCCTGCAATTTCGTTGCGGCAAAACAGGCAATGTTCAGCTGTTATGCCGAAGCGTACTACCCGGATGGAATTAGGCGTATTCTGGAAGTTTTAGGGAAAAGGTTGGACTTAATTTTTCGAAGCTTTATAGCTTTAAGACGTGAATTTATATATAATTAAATTTAGCGGGTTTGCAACTTCCAAGGTCAGAAACTACATCATCTTCTGCTAACAATAAAATCCGCAAAATAGGCAACAATGCCTCGCTGAAAAGTGTGCGCATGAAATTTGCGCTATCTGAATGGGGGTAGAGTAGGGGCTAAAATTGTCTGCAAACATGTCCTTCAAGTAAAGGCAAACACGGAGCGATACCTAACGCTCTCGTTGTCAAAAACACGGCCCGCCCCAGCTGTTGGCCCCGATAGGGCACCAGATAGAGCAAGGTTACAGCTTCGTATCGAGCTTTATTAAATTCGCTAAATTTGAGCATGCACGATTTCAAAAAGCCCTTTTCTTCTTGAGTATTTTTGCGCTTTGGAAGTTCGATTCAGCAAAAAAATTTCTAAATTTAAATCGCGTTTTTAAAGGTTCAGTTAGGTGGAAAATAACTAAAGCTATCGATTTATGTAAATGATTTTGACACTTAAAAGTTGGCCGAATTAGCCATTACTTTACTCCTTGCCGTGTTGCACTCTCCCTCACACATTTTCTCTCCCTCACACATTTTCTCTCCCTCACACATTCTCTCTCTCTCTCACTCTCTCTCTCCTCTTTTCTTTCTCGCTCTCTCCTCAATTTCTCTCTCGCTCGCTCTCCTCTATTTCTCTCTCGCTCGCTCTCCTCTATTTCTCTCTCCTCCTCTATTTCTCTCCCCTCTCTCTCTCTCCTCTATTTCTCTCTCGCTCTCTCTCCTCTATATCTCTCTCACTCTCTCGCTCTCTCTCGTGCTCTCTCAATTTCCCTATCTGGCTTTAATTTTATCAATTTAATCGTAGCTTTTATTTTCAAAGATATTTCCATTCTTCAATTGCTGCCAAAAATAGGCTTTTCCTGGCGTTTTTACCTATTCAACTGATTTTTACGTTCTATTTCATCTGAAGCGTTTCCAAAAACTGCAGCAAAAGTGCATCCCAAGCGCGCCGTAGCCAAGACACTCAGAATCCATAATTACCCAAGGGGGCCCAGAAATGCCTTGAAATCTCTCCGCTCTTCCAGCGCCGAGATTTAAATTTCCGACACGCAACGGCTTGCGCAACTTTTGGAAGCTCATACGTACAAAGTTTAGTCCCGGAAATGTGACGTCCAAAACTGACTGCAGTTATTTTCGACCTCGTCATGTTTTCCGCTATTTATTTTCGGGGGTCAGCGGGGTGGTATTTCGAGTTGCCAGCCGCCTCTTCTATTCCTAGTTGCCCCCCGTCGCTTGACTAACACTTCCTGACACCCAACCACGAGTCTTCCACAAACATTTCACACAAAAACGAGGCCTCGGACGGCTGGCTGGCTGGGGTTGGCTGGTTGCGGCTCCTCCGCGACGCTCCTAAACCCACATTCATCCCGGGGTATTGGCATTTTGAAATTTTTGTGATTAATAGATTCTATAGGTTTTTTCGGGTGCTGTTTTTTTCGTTTTGTTTTCAGTTTTTATCTTTGAAATATCTTTTTTTCAAGCACTGAATTCGAAAAAATTTGCTTGATCTTCCTCGTACCACCAAAAACTTTTTTTATAATAATCGGTTTTACGTTTTGAAATGCCATTTTCCGACGAGATTTCCATTTATTACGCTTATATTACGCGATTTACCAGAATTTTCTCGTATTTTTGAAAAGGAGAGTCAAGGCTTGAGCATGGGTTTGATTGAGCAAAAATTTCCACGCATTTTCTCTTACCCGCTACACGCAACGCGCACCCTGCTCTCTGCCTTTTACGGTGCGTAATCGATTACGTTTGGGAATTCGAATCGAAAAATCGTAATTTTCACCTTCGGTGGCTAAATGTAATATTTTTTTGTCAAAGTACCTAAACAATGTCCCGGCTTCACCTGAAAAGAGTCTAGAAAACCTAGAAAACCTCTAATGCTCTCAGAAACCAGAATTACAGCCGCGTTCCCTTCAGAAAGGTAATCTGGACCAGTCGGATTTGAGTGATACCTCATCAAAAATTCGCAAAAAATCTAGGTGTGCAATTAACAAGTCGGTTTCTAAAAAACGCTTCCCCTCACGCTCATCGAACCGCCCGAGCAATCCAACACCCCACACATACTCCAAAAAAACGCGCGCACAAACACACGCATAGACATAGAGCCGAACCGCCGGATAGAGCCCGGGCTAATTGGGAGGGCCCCCGGCCGAAAAAACGCCCGAAGCCTGGCTGGCCCCAGTTGCCTAATACGCACCGGCCACGCCATTGATCTCGATACGGCGGGCTGCTGTTGCTGTTGCTCTGCTCCGCATTTGGCAAATATTTCCTCGGTCCATTTCGGTCCTTTCGCGGCGGGACCCTCGTGGCCAGGCGCCCCTCAAAATAATTTCGTTAGCAGGGGGCCCTGGATGGGGGCCGCTGAAAACGGGCGTTTCCGATTCTCTGTGAAAATGTTGCTATATTTTTTGGGATGGTTTCTTTGGATTTTTATGGTGTATCTATGGCTTTTCTCTCTCTCTCTCTCTCTCTCTCTCTCTCTCTCTCTCTCAAAAAAAAAAGAATATATTTCAGTTTAATGTCCGGATTATGATATGGGATGCCGACTCTCGCGCACAGATTCTCTAGACAGGATCGACGGTTGGTTATTATTCTTATTATCCCCGCATTTATTTTGGAAAATAGATAGGCTTTAATCGCAGTTAAGTTTAGCCCTTTTCTTTGTTTACCTTGCTGGAAAACCTGATTAGCAGCTTGGACTTTACGCAAAATACTAGCACTACGTTATAAAATCCGGTACTAGCGCTTTAAAAATATGTAAAACCATTCAACTAGCTTCGCTTTTATTTTTATTAACGACAAAAAATTGTAGAAGGTTTTTAGTACGTTGATACAGTAGTTTTTATTCGTTAATTTAACTAGTTGCGCTGAGAAAAACACTTCGACCGGTTTTTTCTAATATTGCTCTTTAAACCCCTGATAATTCCTAAAATATGGCTAGCTTAAAGCTACTCCAATAAATTTATGTATCCTTCTTCATAACCCGATTTCAGCGAAGGACCCGCAGGCGACCACGGCCCTACACCCGGCCAAAGCTGCCAACAACGAGAAGCGGACGAACGGGAGCAGCGTGCTGACGAGGCGGGACACCCCGCAGAGTCTGCCGCTCCAGGAGGCCAAGTGGGTTTAGTTTTTATAAACTTTAATTGACAAAATATAAACCATTAATGATCGAAAACCTCTGAAAAATACCGAAAAATCATTTATGACGATTTCAGGAAGGACTCGACGGACCGTGGCGTAAATGGTGTCGTGCCCGGTGTCGTCAACACAAAGCCGATCGCGTAAGTGAAACGATCGCGTAAATTAAGAATTTTTGCGAGCCTTGCTGCTATGTTCCAGCTTTTTAAAGTACCTAAAAGGCCGCCTTCCCAGTTCCTTTCGACTCTGAAAATACAGCTGAATGACCAGCCACTAAAACAGCTCACGCTCAATCGCATCGTTCCTCCTCGGCTCCCCGGAAAGAAGGCTAAAGACGCCCACAAGCGCTCGGTGCCTCAGCTCAAAAGTCAATTAGGAAGCGCGGCGAAGTGCTGCCCGCAGAAAACGGAGAGCACCCTAGCCTGCCTCAGATTGCCCCCATGGTCCCCGGGCAGGGGGCCCATGCTGAAGAAAAAAAAAATTTCCAAGCCAAATTCTTTCAGGGAAGTGGAAAGCGCCAGCCAAGCCGACTTCTTCCGGATGTTGGACGAGAAGATTGCTCACGTGAGTTGATGACACCCCTCAAAAACTATGGAAGTTTTTTAGGGCATCGAGCTAGAAGAGACTCCCTCCGAAGCCTGACCCTCCGACAATACTAATACAAAGAGCATAATTTTATTGCTGACCGCAAATATCCGTGTGTGCGTGCTAATAAATCAGTGGAAATGCCATTTTAACGAGTTGCGAATAAGTATGAGAGCTCAATGAAGTCAATTTCAAATAAATACGAAAGACAATCGGATGCGGGGGGATAGGTTTACTTGGCAATGATTCGGCTTCGGATCTCGGTCAGCACCGTCTTTTCTTTCCGATTGCCCGCAGCGGCTAGCAGTTCCGTGTAGATCGGCTCCTCACTAAAAACATCAATAAAAAATTGAAAATAGATACAAGTATAGCTAATCAAAAAACTTACAAGGTGATTGCCGCACCCTTCTTCACCAAAATTCCGAGCTCGATGGCACGGGTGAATTGGACGTCGGAAAGCTGTGTGGTGTCAACGAAGGCCTAAATTCAAAATAGAAGACGCTCAAAAATAGCTTACCACTCCCGGGGCGTGCTTGGTGATTGGGCCACGGCCACGGCTTTCCTTCGCCATACGACGAGAATCACCTATAAACAAAATTAATGATTTTCGGAGAACTCCCACCTGCGCGAAGAGCGCTCTTCGGAGTGGCAAGACGCTCGATGTTCGGATTCGTCGTCGGTATCGTCAGCCTAGCTGGGGTAATGTTGCGCTTCTTGTCGACGGCCTGCTGACGGGCAGCGGAACGTGTTGCCGCCTCTAAGAAAGAGATAAAGAATGTCAGTAATCAAAATAACTTACGATCCTCTTTACGAGTGGATTGGGGCCGGGTGCGAGACTTCACGTCGACCTGAGCAACGCCCTTCTTGCCCGACGGCGTCCGCTTTTCCTAAAAAAAAATAAAAATTGTGAATCCTCAAGCACTTACATTATTGGGAACATCAACTCCCTCAAATTGCAATTTTCGGTTGCCAGTGCCGAAGTTGGTGTCAATCTTCTTGCCCGAGCCGAAATCGAATCTTCAAAAAAGTAATGTCATAAATTTTTAAAATTACCCCTTGGCGTCGTTGAGGGCAGCCACGCGGTTTTGCCTTGGAGTGGAGAGACGATCGAAGACTGTACCGGCAGTATCCTTCGTGTGCTGCTGTCGCTTAGCCGATAGCCGTGCAGCGCGCTCCTCGAGCGTCTCGATATTGGCGGCCAGCTTCTCGTGCTCCTTGCGGAAACGTTCGCCTAAAACAGGACTATAATCGCAAACAAATTATCGCGATACCTGGCGTCAGCGGGCCCCTGCTGCGTGAGCGCGACTTGACTGGGCTGACTGCGATTGGTGAAGTGGCCGCTTGGTCCTCATCATCGAATATAGCCTTCGGGGTGGCCGGGGCTTTTTCTTCCTTCTCATCATCTCTGGTGATCACAAAAGTGCCGGAAGAGAGTCGCTCGTCCTTGGGTTCATCTAAAATCGAAAATAATAATCAAAATCATCTAAAAACTGACCGGCATCCATATATTCGTCTTCAGAGATCACCGGCTCCGGGTTGAATTCTGCGTGAGCGGCCTGTTGAACGGGTGGCACGTTTTCTAAGCAAAGTATTTAAAAGCAACTTGGAAATCCAACCTGGCTCATCCTCATCCATAAAGTCATCCGTCGGCTGGGCCACTGGGGTGGCCGGCTTCTTGGCTTTCTTGCCCCTCTTCCGGGTGACAGTCTCCGGGGTCTGGAAGGCTTCTTCGGGCTGATCACTCTCAGAAATAGCCCTAAACTTGGATTTTATGTAGTATTAGAAACCAAACCTCGCCCGGGCCCTCGTCATTCTTCCGCGCGACACCAGCGGGGTCGTGGCGACGGCTTCGGCTTGCTTTCTGCGAGGCATCAGAGCTGTGCTAGAATTTGAAGCTTAAAATTAGAGCGTACAAATGTGGAAACGAAAATGAAACCGAATAGAATACAATGGAAATCTCCAGCGTCGCCCCCAAAACATCTGCATTTTTTGAATTGCCCAGTTTCGCGCGGCGTGCAAAGGAAAACCCGTTCAGTGCCAGATCCCGTTGGAGTCGCTGTTGCCAGCCCGATAAGGAGGGGCTTCCTTGTCGATATTCCGGAACCTGGGTGGAAACTAGCCAGTAACAGTTGTCCGAAATCGAATTCAGAAGAGCGAAAATCGGATGGTGCCATAACTCGAAAAAATACATGAAAAAGTAAGTCCAAAACGCAAAAACCCGCAAATCACCTTGTTCCACTTGACACCTTTAGTCGAAAAATTGGGTCGAAACTGTAAATAGGCTTATATCGTAGTGTCTATTGGTGTCTTTCGTACCATGTTGTTTTTCAATTTTATTCTGGAACAAAGTTTTTTTAGGCTTGAAAACATCAAACGATCTTTTTAAAACCTATTTTATAAGAACCAAATCTAATCTACTCCCCTTCCCTTAGTTTTCAACTTAAAAAATCCTGCCACATGATTGAAACCAAATTCAGTGACCTCGGAAAGCCGTCCGATGCGGTTGCTGCGACCGACAGATGCGCTTCCCTACTTTAATCGAGACATCGAGGCGCAGAATGCCCGGATCAGCACCCGGGTTCTTCGCGTGAGTTTCCCTCCAGCGTTCTTTTAGCTTGTTGTTGTTGACAATTTTCACCGAACGAAGGTTCCGCATCAGTTCATCCTCTTTTAAAACGCCTTTGGCTGAAATCCAACACCTTTCCCTGCCCACGGGGCAACCCCGAGCGCCTTGGCGCGGTCGAAGGAACCGGTTCTTGCTGGCAATCGACTGGCCTTTCACTGTTTATGGTGCTGCCGATTGTCTTTTTTACTTCTTTGATATAAACTAACGCTTTTCACGATTTCTGACGATATAATCAGAAAAAACAATTCGGAAATTACCAATCTATCATATTTTTAGGTTACTGCTGGACTTTATTATAGATTCACATCGGTAGCGCTTGGTACCTTTGTCTAGCACCTTTTTTCTTGGTTTTTCTTAGGGTTTGTAGTTTACAAAACACTCCTTTTTCAGATGTGGCGGAGCTTGCCCCGGTTGAAGCGAACCCTGCTGCCGATGTTTTTCATCTTGTTCCTGTTCGGCGTCGTCTACTCGTTTGGATCACCACTCCCCGCAGCCCAACATTCTTCTGCTGACCTGCACGAAATCGAAGAGATCAACATAAATCGGGTTAGCAGGTTTTGAAAGTTCTAGACCTTATTTTTGTTTAGAAAAATCTTCACGAAGTACCGGCCGAGGTGCCAGATTTAGCCGGTGTTGACGGTAACGCGATAGGGGCCGATGATGCGGCGGAAGAATTGTCCCAAGAAAAGTTCCCGAAATTTGCAGGTATTGTAACAAATACTTGCGTCTATCTGCGTCGGTTTTAGGCCCTAAAAACGAACGACAAGAAGCCGTCGCAGCGGCGTTCAAGCACGCATGGGCTGGTTATAAAGAGTATGATTTTTAGCGGGATTTGCTAACGTTTTTTTTTTTAGATACGCGTGGGGGCACGACCAGCTGAAGCCGCAGTCAAAGGGCTATTCCGATTGGTTCGACACCGGGCTGACGATCGTCGACTCTTTGGACACGGCGATTATTATGGGGCTAGAAAATGGTATCATAGCTATATTTTGTTGGACTCTTTATTTTTAGAAGTAAAAGAGGGCACCGAATGGATCCACAAGGAGCTCAGCTTTGACAAGGACCGCTACGTCAACTTGTTTGAGATTACGATTCGTGTACTCGGTGGGCTACTGACAAACTATCACTTGACTGGCGATAAGGTATGTGTTACTATAGAGGATACAGATTTTTTTTGTATTTTCAGAGCTTCGTCAATAAAGCCGAAGACCTAGCAGACCGCTTACTCGTCGGATTTACCGCCTCAAAGTCTCCGGTGCCGTACAGTGATGTAAATCTGAAAACAGGGTTTGTGTATTTTGTTTTGCTGTAGAAAGTGGTATTTGCAGATCCGCAAAAGGACCTTCCTGGAGCGGTGATAGCAGCCTTTCGGAAGTGACAACCCTACAACTCGAGTTCCGCGATCTGAGCAGGGTGACAGGAAATAAAACATACGAGGTAACTACTTTTAAAAGTATCGAAACAATCATTTATTTGGGAAACCGCCTTCAAAGTTTCTGAGCATGTTCACGCGATTGGCTGCGAGGAACATGGCGGCCTGTGCGACATGTTTATCAATGCGGAATCCGGGAAATTCAAGCGTTAGTTTTCTTATTTCTTCTTATGTTCCATTTTTCCTTTAGAAAAGACGACCATCACCTTCGGAGCGCGATCCGACTCGTATTACGAGTACTTGCTGAAGCAATGGCTGCAAACCGGAAAGAAGACGCAGTGGTTCGCTCATTTTTATTTTAAAATACGTCGAGAATTTAGGCTTATTGACGACTACGTCAAGGCTATGTCTTCAATGGACGAGAAAATGGTGCGGCTCAGCGAGCCGAACAAGCTGCTTTACATCGGCGAGCTGCTCCCGCCGGCTGATAGCTTTTCGCCAAAAATGGTAGGCTATGACCTAAATGTTGATGTTTTATATTTTTAGGACCATCTTGTTTGCTTCCTTTCCGGAACCCTCGGGCTTGGCGTACAAAACGGAATGCCGGCTCGCCATATGGAAATTGCAAAGGTATCTATTTTTTCGAAATAAGATTTATATAATTTTGCTAGGGCCTAGCTGAAGCCTGTAATGCCATGTATCAAACTCCCACCGGACTTGCGCCCGAGATTGCCTATTTCAACTTGTTGCCCGGCAAAAAGGAGGACTTGTCGATCAAGGTATATTTTCGTAAATATTTGTCTTTTTTGAACAGATTGGTATAGATGTTTAAATTCAATACAAAATTCTAGCCCCTGGACGCGCACTGTCTGCTGCGACCGGAAGCCATTGAGGCCTGGTTCTACATGTACAGATTCACCGGCGATAAGAAGTACCAGGAATGGGGCTGGAAGGCGTTCGAGGTGATTTTCTGTATCCTCGTAGATTCTCGTTTTTAGGCGATCGAAAAGTACGCCAGACTTGCCGTCGGATACTCGAGCGTGAATAACGTGAAGAAAATCCCGGTTACTTACAGGTATTGGCCTAAATCTTGATTTTACCGTATTTTCAGGGATCTAATGGAATCCTTCTTCCTTGCCGAGACCCTAAAATACTTGTACCTGCTCTTCGACGACGATCGAGAGCTGATCCCGCTCGACAAATGGGTCTTCAACACCGAAGGGCACCCACTTCCCATCTATGACCACTGATTTATACTCTCTTGCCTGTATGTAGTTTTTTTACCTTAAACCATGGTCAACTAGTCAATAACTGTGATTCTAACGATCCCACGAACTTCCGCAAACTTTTTTCTACGGGTTTTATCGAGAATTGCCTTTTACTTCGCTGTCTTTGTACTCACTTGCTGTTGTCATTAACTTTCAGAACAAAAAAAACATATTTATTACCCCACAATATGTACAGGCACCAGATGCATTACCCCGAATCATAATACATCGAATAGTAGTCGTTATCTTTCCGGAAATTGCGACGAGTCGTTGCCGGGCTGGTCGTTGGTGGGGGTACCCATTTGGTTGTAAGTTTTGAGATTTTTAGAGGGACTGTGCTGTTGGTGACCCGAATTACGCGTTGCTGTAGGGGTCGAGGTGTTGTCTTGGGAATGGGAATTGATATGTCCTAAATAACGAGAGCGAATTGTATTTTTCAAAAGAAGCCACACCTTTTTCGGAGGAGCCACATCTATCGATTTCTCGATGACCAAAGATTCCCCATTCTCATCTTCATCTACCGAGAACGAGAGCTCGGGGAGACCGCCATCGGATTTTTCAATCGCTAAAGTTGGTCTTAATCCCACAAATTTTTACGTTAAAAGGTTAAGCGACGCGGTGCTCTGAGCCAGTGATGTTAGTGCGAGCTTGTAGTAGATATGTTACAAGATTGACATCATAAAAATTCCCATAAAAATAGCATCAAAAAGGGATCGCGATGGAAGGATTTAATTTTTTCGATCAAAAAAAGATATCTCTCTCCGCTTCCAAAAAAAACAAAATTTATTGCGGAGAAGTAGAGGCGGAACTCAGATATGGGCTCATCAAGCCCAAAAAAATTATCTTTGCTTCCAGAAATAGTCTAGAAATGGTACGGTAAAGCGGTGATAGATTATTAGTGTGATTTTAAGACATTCAAAAACAGTGTAGTTTAGTAGCCGAGTGTAATCGGTTAGTTAACCGCAATTATTTTTAAGCCAGTTAGTTCGTGATGAAGCATAATTCCAGGTAAACGATGTAGTAGTGTTCGTTAGCTTCCGCTAAGAGATCGAGTTTCAAAATGAGTGTAATTCCAGGCAAGCCGTGTAGTTATCGTTGTTTAAAGTGCAGTGCGATAGTTCAAAATTAATTCCAGGGAAGCCGTGCAATTAGTGAAAAAGCGTAATTCCAGGCAAGCGGTGCAGTTGTAGTTATTATACGTTGTTAGCAGCCAAGCCGGACACTCCCCTACCCCTCGACGCCGGCACGGCTTCATCGCGCTTCTGCACCACCGGTTCCACCACCGTGTCCACATCAACATGATCCACCACCACTTCTTCCTTAGTTTTAGTCAACTAAAACCGTCCCTCAGCCCTATAACTCCCCCCACTCACTTCGCTATAATAATCCGCATTCCCACCCGATGACGTCTCCTTGACCTCGTCAATGGAAAAGGCAACGTCCGGCTCCTCTCCGACCTTATTTTTCGGCTTCAACCCGTCGGCTATATCCGTAAAATCCGTGCCAAAGTCTCCGTCCTCCGGCATTATCTGGGTCTTCGACTTTTCGGCGGCTAAATGATGGAAAATTTGGTTAGAAATTCAGTTTTATTCAACTCTTCTCCTTCTCGCCATCGCCACCCCCGAGGGCGCTGCCGAACATTTCTTTGAGGCCGGAATTTCCGGTGAATTCGCTGATGAGTTCCGGGTTTTCGAGGGCTTTGCCGATGATTTCCCATCCTTTAGGGTCTTGGATCAGGTGGAGGCCCGTCTGAAAAAAAATAGGACTTATGTGTTATAATGAATTAGGTTATAAAATTTTGTGACGTATGAATTAAACAATTAGCAGTTTTGTTACAATAAAAGTTTAGATTCTACATTTAAATACCTGAAAATTCGAGAAAAACTCCGATTTCCGGAACTGGTCGATCGCCTTGTAGATGTCGCCGCAGCTGAGCCGGTTGCACAGGCCAAAGAACTAAAATTTGCTTGAGTTTATGCGATTTCTGGGCATCACCAACCTCTGGTAGCTGCCCACCAGTCCCTTCCGAGTCGCCAAGCTGCCCTTTCGCGGAGCCGGAGAAGATTTGGTCGAAAATTTTGGCGAGGTCGAATTTGCCGTTGGCTGGAATTGAAGTTACTATATTTAAGAGAGAGAGAGAGAGAGAGAGAGAGAGAGAGAGAGATAGCGAGAGAGAGGGAGAAAGCGTGAGTGAGAGAGAGATAGAGCGTGAGTGAGAGAGAAGAGAGAGAGCGAGAGAGAGAAACATCAGACTACAAATAAGACTGACCTCCAATCTTGGGTGAGCTGTCGCTCTGCTGGGATGAGTCAGCCTGCTTCCCGGCTTCATGAGGGGCATTCGCCTCGGCTGCGCGTCTTTGTTCGTCCATCAGGTGGAAAATCTCCGTCAGGACGCCGCGCTCACCGAACAGCTGCTTGGACCAGACCTGGTCGGTGATTTTGCCTGAATTTCGGGGTACGGTAGGATGAATGGATTTTGAAGGTAATGGATAGCGGAGGGTGCACTCACATTCACGGCAATAAAAATCGTTTTAAATATATAAAAATTATTCGGGCTATAAAAAGGCTCCGATTAATAGAAGGTATATTTTTCGGCCCTCTATCGCATGAAATTTTCAAAATTTCGAAAACATTGACAATACCGGAAATGCTATGTGATACCCATGGTTTTGACCAAAAGTTTTTTGGCTAAGAAACTTTTATATGATTTTTGCCGGCTGCAATAATTCTCTTAACATTTTTTTGGAGTAATATCGATTGGCGTTTTGAAATCTCCTTCCATAAGCTTAAAAAAATACACAGCCATGCCTTCGCGGTCCCTTTGAATTCATCCTTTAACAACTCACCGGAAGCTCCCGGTTTCACGTCTTGCTGCAAGCTAACCGCCGAGTCGTCCTTGCTGAGCGAAGCCTCAAATCTCTGAGCATCGTCCTGCACGAAGCGCCCAGCGGGCAGTTTCCTGACCTTGCTTGTCGGGACCTAAATTGTTTCAAGCCGATTAGGATTCTTGATGACTTACAGCCCTAGCGACAGATCGTGGTCGGCTGTCCTGGTTTGCAGCTACAACTTGGCTAGGTGTAGTTGTAGGCTTGACGGCTTCTTCCACAAATTTCCAGACTTTGGCGAGAACTGGGTGGTTGGCTACCGATTCGACGAATTTCATGATGCCTCCGGAGCTTCCTGGAATTTTACGTAATTTCGAAAGTTTTGCTTGTCGCTATTCACTGGGCTATTTTGTAAGGCGCTGGGCTATTTCGAATTTCGTGGCGTCTTGAAGATGGCTCGGGAATGACGGCTATAAACGCCTTACAGCATATCGTAGCTTTATGGATGTAAAACCGGGTTTAGAGTATTTAAAAGACTTACCATCACCCTGTGAGATCGGCACTTTTTCGACGCCTGCTGCCTCCTTTTCGGCCAATGCAAATGACGGTCGAGGAGTTTCATTTAGAGCCTGAAACGAACGAAGTTTAGTACGATGAAGTATATGTTATTTGAAGTGGGCTACTTAATCATATCAAGCCGAGCTTTGTAAAGCAAAGCGAAAATCAAAGCTTCAGGGCTCTTTATAGCCAAAGTACAAACGTTAGTACAACAGTATTAGCTAGGTAGCATATTCAAGAGTCGAATAATTGTTTTAAAATTATTTCATTAGCCGGAAAACATACCTGTTCGTCCCGCGGAAATATCGGAACCGCCGACGCGGCCCCAACGAGGAAGACGATCCGTAAATCTTGGAACCAGAATGAATGAGGGGGATAAGATTTCCGTCTGCATGGTGTGTATTGTAGCCTCAGGTAAGACATACGTCATTTTTGGAGCCTTTAGTGTTTGTTTGATGGTGATAGAAACAGGAAAATCAGGGGGTTTGAATTGAATAATTTTGAACGAGAAAGGGTGAGGCGAAAAAAAAAAAAAAAAAACCTGGAACTGGAAATGCATATATGAAAAACGGAAGAATTTGAAGAAGAAATGGAAATTGCCAGAAATATAATACAGAAAAAATTTAATTTGGTCACATATCAGAATTAATTTTCAATCAAAATTTCAAATTTCAAAAAATATCGTCGAATTGTTTAAAATTAAAAATGACAGGAATCAATACTTCAAAAGTGTCTAGAAAACTGTAAACGTCGAAAATACTCTACACAAACAATGCCATAACCATCAGCATGTAATTAGCTTTTCCCGTTTTCTCCCCTGTCTGCCTGAGGCACCACGAAAAAATTGGAGAAACGGATAGGACGGGACGGCGAGAATGGCGTGGTGATTCAGCTTCCAGTCTCGAGCCTCGAGACTGCGCTGTGGAAAAGCAAGGGCAGATTTTACGAGAGGAGCAAGGGATGAACTCTGAGCAGAAAGCATAGTCACAGGAGCTCGAAAATCCTGCACAAAATGGCTCAAACAAACATAAGGCTTAGCGTTGGATGCTTTAAAGGGGCTGGGAAGCGTCAGTATCGGAATATGACGCTCGCTAGGCCTCGACAACTCCGATCGGCCCGAAAATAATACTTTAAAAAGCGTTTAAAAGGAGCGTAGCCTAGGGGTTTTCCAGCGAAAAATTTTGTACTTTTCTGGGTGTCTGTCGCGGGCTGCGTAGTTATTGAGACCCAGCTGATCAAAAAGGGGCGAAAAACGTCGATTTTCACACTAAACGATTTGAAAGGGACAGTGACAGTCAGCCTGCTGACGAAAACTGGCATTTCCAGGATCCAAAATACTGATCATCAATAGGAAACAAATTCCGCCGAAAATCTAGGCAAAATGACTACAGAAACCCAAGTGAGACTAACTAAAAATCCCCGTAAAAACAAGTAGCTGAGTAGACGACCGTAAACCGTGTAATGGTGCCGTTGGTGGCCGCGTCAGCCGGTTGCGCGTCGAACCAAATGGCCGACGGCGGCGAGGAGTATCGATGGCACACCGGGGGATCGATGGTATTCACCTTGGTGGCGGCTTCTCGGGTGCTCTGCATCTCTGGTTCTCTAGTTTTCTAGTGGTCTATAGCCCATCTCGTGCTCACTCTGCATCTTTGTATTGAGAGGAGCGAGTGAAACCTGTTGTCCCTCACAAGTGAGGGAGGGATGAGAGTGGAGGGCGCGATGGCTCGTGCCCTTGGGGTCTTTCTGTTCGGCTGGCAGACCATAGACAATTTGAGAGAGGGCGAGCGAGAGAGAAAGGGAGAGCGAGAGAGAGAGAGAGAGAGAGAGAGAGATAGAGAGAGAGAGGGAGCGAGCGAGAGATAGAGGCTATAGGTAAGAAACACAAAAATTCAAAGCAGGTCAGATACAGATACAGATCAGATCATGCTTTATGCAGCAACATTCAGTTTATGATTAAAATACCGCAATAGTCACATTGCCTTCGCCTGTCACTTTAATTGTTGAGCCGAAATCTGGCGTAAAATTACCCTGGAGCTGCCTCCACCAACATAGCGTTTTTTTTACAGGACGTTCGAAACCGTTCATTGACGACAATAAGATAAAAGGGCCAAATTTTGATCAATTTGCGCGCTAGTTTTTCTAAAAATACAGTGCTGTTATTGCTGGAAATTCGTGAAACCATTTATTCAATACCGACAGGAGAGAAACTCTTTGACTGCGGGGGCATCATCGTCGGTATCTATCAGAAACTCGGGCATCTGCTGTATCTCGTCGCCTGTTCCGATGCCGGCTGTCTTCGAGTGCAGAGCGACGAACAACATCTCCCCATCGTGGCGTTTGATGCGATAAAGGGTCCAGCCTAGATCCCTGTCGAATTTTGGATATCGATCGAAGAAAGAACCGGCGTCTCCCTCAGTTTCATGACCGTGGTTTGTCACAACAATCAAAATGACTGCACGTTCACCTTTCAGCCACTCCTCGGTCACCCGTCTTGCGTAAACTGCGACGGGCGGCGCCCCATCCCGAATGATTTCCAACGACATTTTTGGCACCTTCAGCTGCAAGTTTACATCTCGGATCTGTGCCTCGAGGCCTCGGGTCGATTCATTTAGCCATTCTATTAATTCTGGGCTCATCAGCGTCGGGTGGCTAGAAAATATTACTGTCTCGTATTTTCCGTTAGGTTTGTGGCGCTCCCACTCCAAAAATCGATGAGGGCCAGGCTGCACGATTTCTAGTCGTTCGCAGCGAAGATGGATATCGTCAGGTAGTAGGAACTGGGGGGAGAGGGTGCGGACGGTCGCGTTATGGAAGAGCAGCTTGAAGATTTGCAACGTGAGCAATTGGTAATAGTTCTGCCTGTCGATCGACACAACGTAGGTGGTGCCCGTCCACTGCTCCAGGACCTCAACGTTCCAATACTTGCCCCAACATGAAGTGAGAAACTGCAGCATTCCCTTGCTTGTAATGGCCGTTTTGAAGAAGCCTCTGATATTCAGACGGCGGATGATGTTGTGTTGGACCTCGCTGGGGAAAGCGTGGAAGTCCATGGTCTGAAATGAAAAAAGACGTAAGTAAAGACGTAAATGAGGAAGAGAGCGAGAGCGAGAGGGAGAGAGAGATATAGCGGCTATACAAGGTGCTTCAAAAAAGTTGACTCCCCTCTAGCGGTCCAGAGAAAGGTCGGATCGAAATGATTTTTAAACCATTCGAAAGCCCTTGAAACGGCGAGAAAACAGGCTCTTTTCGTTTTACAAAATCTGGTAAAAAAAGCGTAAAATCAGCATCGTTTTGTTAGCTTTAGCAAGCAATTAACATGCGGATTCTGTTATTTCAATCTATTTTAAAAAAAATTTAAAATTTTTTCTGCCTGCGGCGCTGTTTATCTTTTTGAACGTTTTTCTTCTAGAAAACCTATTTTTCTAAAATTTTTTGCCTGCGGCGCTCGTTTTCATGAGTGCACCATTTTTGCAGAACAAAAGTTCGCTTGCGCGCGCCGTTTCCGATGTGTTTTCACACGAATTTCAGCGTTACAAACGCGGTTTTCTAAATTTTTTCGCCTGCGGCGCTGTTCTTGGCGCTATTTTTGAATGTTTTGTTTTGAAAGTGGCGACCGGGGGGGGGGGAGGTCGCCAAAAATTTTTTGGGTGGGTGCCCCAGAAATCTCGGCTCCCGTACGGGCCTGGATGCCTAAATCGTCAAAATCGGACATTTCTCCGAGTCGCTATAGGGGTCGATTTTTTTTGGGACACTGTAGATAAGAACCACAAAAAAATTCAAAGCATATCAGAAGATCAAATTTCGCGCCAACTCTCATAGTTCCTCTAAACATTATCGAGCGGTCCTCACACCTTACCCCCCCCCCCCCCCCTGAGGCCGGTCGTGCGTTTACAGTGCCTGAGGCAATCTTAAGGACCACCATCACGGACAAAACGATACAAAACACGCTGTGTCCCTCGAGGTTCGGCTTGTATATTTGAGTTATGATGCATATGGTTTATTCTTTTTACGAAAAAGCTTTATTCAATCATCAGCGAACACAAACATGCTAATGTCAATCCCATCGAGAGCAAAATGGTTGGGAGCCGTGAGCGTTAACCACTCGGACCGGCCCGACATTACGATCAACACGTTTCCGTCTGCGCGCCGCACGCGGTAGAACGTCCAGGAGAACTCGGGAAGCTCGAGCTTCGGATAGCGGCTTAAGAAGTCAAGATCGACGCGCCGCTCGGCAAGCATCGTCGGCTTGAACTTGATGGAAGTAATTTCCCGTTCGCCTTTTAGCCATTCACCGACGGCCAGTTTTGCATACTCATCTACCTCATCAACATAGCTCCAGAATGGGCATAGCTGCATCGTCGGTATTTTCAATCGAAGGTATTGGATTTCTTCAATCGGGAGTCCTAGATCCAAGGACATGACTGATTCATTCAGCCAGTCCCTGAATTCTCGGCTGCTCGCATTTTCACATCGTCGCAAAACGACCTTTTCGTACTTTCCGGTCGGCTTATGGCGCTTGAGCTCCGCGAGTGCAGCGTTATCACATTCGACGACCAGTTTTCTGGCGCGAAGGTCGACATCACCTGGGACCAGGCTGCGCAGGATCAAGGAATCCACGGTGGCATCATGGAAAAGCAGCCATATGACCTCCTCGTTACGAATTTCCCGACGGCGATCAGGGAACCGCGAGCATGGGTTGAGTATCATTCCGGATTCTGAACACGGCCAAGTGACACTCACATCCCAATGCTTATCCTGATACGTCTTGACAAGTTCCAGCATTGCTTTGCTCGTAATGGCCGTCTTGAAGAAGCTTTGGATTTCCATTCGGCGTAGGATGTTCTGTTGGATTTGATGGGGGAAAGCGTGGAAGTTCATCCCCTGAAAATTAAAGAGTAAGAGAGACAAAGACAGAAAGGGAGAGAGAGAGAGAGAGAGAGAGAGAGAGCTATAGAGAAAATCCGAGATAAACATATTTATTTTTGGGGGGCAATAGAAGAGTGCAAATGCGAACAAAATATCTAAGCAAATGCGGAACAAAGTCAAGGCGTTGCCCGCCAAATCGATTGACATAGGTCCTCGACGAAACTCCTAGCATTATCCCCCGCAGTCCGATGGTACATCTGCCTGCCCGAGGGCAGATTTGAACGCGAGGATGTGGACAAGAAGCAAGAAACCCCTGTGCCGTGGAGATTAGATTTTCATGGATGTCTATTGATCTGCATGGTTTATCCTTTTTTAAAAACTGCTTTATTCACTCATCATTCATACACAAAAATGCCAATGTCAATACCTTCACGGGCAAAAAGGTTCCGGTCCATAAGTGATACTTCCTCGCTGCCCCACGCCGCTACAATCAGCGCGTTTCCGTCATCTCTTCGCACTCGATAGAACGTCCACGAAAACTTGGGAAACTCGAGCTTCGGATACCGGCTTAAGAAGTCAAGATCGACGCCGTGTCCTGTACCGCATATCGGCTTGAAGTTGATGGAAGCAATCACACGTTCGCCTTTGATCCATTCGTCTATGGCCACTCTTACGTAATTATAAACAGCAGCGCTGTTGAACTGAACCCTTAACCGCATCTTGGGTAACTTTAGAAGCTCGTAGTCGCTGTCCACCGGAAGCCCTATGTCCAGGGAAACGACCGATTCATTCAGCCACTTTATCGTCTCTTGGCTGATTACTTCCTGGAACCCTGACAAAGCGACTTCTTCGTATTTCCCGATCGGCTTGTGCCGCTTTAGCAGCGGGAGTACGACTTTCTTGCAAGGGAGTTGCAAGTTTTTCGCTCGAAGATCGAGACCCTCCGGGAGCCAGCTGAACAGAGATAAAGTAGTTATGGTTGCATCATGGAACAGCAGCCGGATTGTCTCCTCGTTACGAATTTTGCGGCAGCGATCCAAATGTGAGCAGGGTTTGAGCGTCAGACCGAACCATGTCCACCGCCTTTCGATGCTTACATCCCAGTGCTTGTCCCGACACGTCTTGGCCAGCTCCAGCATTCTCTTGCTCGTGATGGCCGTCCTGAAGAAGCTATGGATATCCATGTGTCGGAGGATGTCGTGTTGGGCTTGACGGGGGAAAGCGCTGAACTTCATGGCCTGAAAATAAAAAATAAGTTTGGTGCTAGGAAAGGGAGCCAGAGCCACCGAGAAAGGGAGAGAGACAGCGTGAGTGAGAGAGACATAGGGAGAGCGCGCGAGAGATACATGGACACAGGGAGAGCGGGAGAGAGTGAGAGAGAGCGTGCGAGAGACAGAACAAAAAATGACATACATGGAGCCGATGCCTGTAGTACGACTTTTGTGGATCTGGAGGTTCGGCTACGTAATATTACCCGCCAATTTGAACACAGACCTGAGGGGTCATGCAGCTGCATGCCTCGAGCCGTAGTGGGAGAGAGGCAAAGAGACAGAGATAAAGCGAGAGAGAGAGAGAGAGAGAGAGAAGAGATAGAAGGACAGAGAGTGAGAGATATCGGGATAGAGACTGAGAGGCAAAGAGATAGAGATAGAGCGAGAGAGAGAGAGAGAAGGGATAGAGACTGAGAGGCAAAGAGATAGAGATAGAGCGAGAGAGAGAGATAGATAGAAGGACAAAGAGTGAGAGAGATAGGGATAGAGACTGAGTTACAAATTCCAGGTTCCGTTCTACCCGCAACAGCATGCGGGTCAAACACGTGGACAGACAGCTGTAAATCACACCCAAAAGCACAGACATAGACACCGGGAGCGGAAATTTGTGTTAGGGTTTTGTCAAGTAGTCACAAGTGCAAGGCCACTTTATTTACAAGCATTTCGCGAGACCCGTATCATCACAAATGCAGACAAGGCAGGGGGAAAGATCGGCGAAAGTGTCGGAATGTAATTGGTAAGGTATCACACATTAAAGCGATGACGTCAGCAAACCTCTTTCTCTAGAGCTAATGAGTTGAAAAGCTGTTTGCTGGCACCATCGGCTGAGAAACCAAATCCGTTTTTTTACCCAAGCAACGCCATACAATCCCTTGTCGGGGTCGAGGCTTTCGAATTGGGGCTAGGCGATTTTTCTTCGGTTTGGCTATAGTAGTCTTCGTCGCCTTCTGACGTTTTCGAGCTCGTTTTTCCCACCGAAGCGGGCAGGTTGCGACTATTCGTGCCGAGGCCAAGATTTCTTCGCGCCTGAAATTTTCGAGTTTTTTTAGTTTTTTTTTCTTAGGTGCTCGGACCGGTATAAATCAGGGAAATGGAAAGTTGAGGTTTACCTGGCCTAAACTATCGTAGTAGTCTCGCTTTACTCTTCGATTTGACCATTCGACATCTGGGACATCGTAGTCGCTGAAGTCGTCGTCAATCTGAAACATGGAAAATTCTACCTTTTTTAAATTTTTTTGTGATTTTAATTTAGACAAATTTAACTAGAATAAATTTATATAAAGTTTAACTTTAAATATAACCACGTATTAATGGATGTCAGGTTTTTCATAGATACCTTTAGGAGTTAAATGCAATTTGTCAGCTAACGTATGAATATGCCGATTAAACCCCACCTCTCTCGTCTTCCTCTTATAATCCACATCCTTATTTTTGCGGAACATCTCCGCATAAGAGTCCTTACTAAACTGCACCATCGGCTTCTCGATGATCATTCCTGGGGCCTGGAAAAATAGCTGAAAAATGGAACCCCCCAGTTTTTCACCGACTTTCAATGGTTGGATGGAGAGGACGGGGAATAGAGGTGGTGGGAGGGTGGGTAGCGTCGGAAGTGGTGGTAGAGTAGGTAGGGGTGGTAGTGTAGGTAGTGTCGGGAATGCGAAAGGAGGCCCAGGAGGTACGGTAGGGAATAGGAAATGGCCTGGCGGGCCGAAGGGAGGTGAAATGGCTGATGGGAGAGGTTGATTCGGGATGATTGGATCGATGGGGAGTGGGTCGGGCTGAAATTTGTGGGATAGTTAGGTATCTCTCTCTCTCTCTCTCTCTCTCTCTCTCTCTCTCGATCTCTCGGTCTTCCTGTACTATTCGTACTCACTCTCTCTATAGCTCTCTTTTGCTAAATTTCTATCTACCTGTCTCACACTGCCCTTCTGCCTATCTCTCTCTCTCTCTCTCTCTCTCTCTCTCTCTCTATCTTCGATCTCCTCTCACCTCTACCTCTCTCTCTCTCTCTCTCTCTCTCGATCTCGCTCTTCTCTCTCTCTCTCTCTCTCTCTCACACACACCTCAATCGAGTTACTCAACTCCGGCTGAGTCGACCACGTCTTCGATCCCATCAACCGTCGTGGTTGTCGCCCGTACTTGTCGATAGATGAATCCACGCCCGGATCATCATAAAGCTGTCCTGGTCCCATCTCGATCCGAACTCGTTGTGGCCTGATCGGCTCATCGTCTTGTATCGGCATTTTCGGAGGGCCAGCCGGAGGGGTTGGGTGATGGTGTACTGTCTGTAAGTTCGAAATAGCCTAATTCATACGATTACTTTCAGATTTTGTTAGTTCGAAGAGTCTTACTTACCGTCAACACCAGATCGTCATCCATGCTTTGAATAATGGCGCTAGGCTCCGACGTAGTTGTTGTCTAAACATCGTAGATACGCAGAATACATTATTCTACCTTTAAAGTAGTCTTTTCTAGCGTCTCATCCAACTTTTCTTGATCAGGAAGAGGAGCTGGTGCTGGATCATCCTCGACGGTTGAAATGAATCTAAAAAGCGATATTCGGATAAGTTACATTTATTTAATGCTACCTCGGCGTTAAAGCACCAGAACTCCGAACAAAAATTAACGATCGTTCTTACTAGGGTTGTTTCTCGGAACAGGCCGAGATTCGGAACATTCGGAACAGCAACCGTTCCGACTGTTCCGAATGTCGGAACGGCCCGAGATTCGCGTGTTCCGGCTGTTCCGAGATTCGGAACAGTCCGAGATTCAAATGTTGCGGTTGTTCCGAGATTCATAGTGTTCCGACTGTTCCGAGATTCGGAACGTTCCGAGATTTGTCTGTTCCGACTGTTCCGAGTATACTTCGCCCGCCACCCTGGTGGGCCCCCCTAAAAGGTGGGCAGGGGTGGTGGTGGAGGGTGGGCAGAGGGTGGGCGCCGGGGGTGGGCAGAGGGTGGGGGGTCGGGGTGGGGAGACGACCCCCCACTAGTGTTGGACAGCACCCGAAGAGAGCACCCCGGGGTGCTTTCCCACCCGGGGTGCTTTTTCCACCCCAGGGTGTTTTCACCCAGGGTGCTCTAAAAAGCACCCCGGGTGCTCTCACGCGGGTGCCCCAAAAAGCACCCCGGGGTGGGAAAAAAAGCACCCCGGCCGAGAGAGGGGTGCTCTGGAAAGCACCCCGTCCCCCAGTGGGGTGCTCCAAAAAGCACCCCAGCCCCCCTTGGGGTGCTCCAAAAGGCACCCCGGGTGCTGTCGGGAGCACCCCAGGGGTGCCTTTGGGAAGTCTCTGTGGGGTGCTGTCTGGGGTGCTTTTTGCCAATGACCGCAATATATCAACTAGGCTATTTTGATCGAATCAGGAGATGAACATCATTTTCGAGCAGTTCGCACAACTCGGCGCCAATTCGATTGCAACTCATTTGGGGGTCGTTTGGGAGCATTTCTTCGAGGTTGTTGAACACGGCGGACGATTTCGAGAAGTTTTCTAACCGCGCTAGCAGGCTGGGCAAAGCTGGTAAAGAGCTGAAACTCGTTGGGCAGATAGAACTTTTCGCGCTCTTTCGAATGGTGCCCTTCGCGATCGAGGATTCGCAGTGCAAATTGAGATATGATGGTTTTAGTGCGGCGACAACTTCGACAGGTACACCTTTCGGCACTAAAACGCTCCCCTCTCTGTCCCCCGACGATTTTGGAGAACGGCAAGTATACCGTTGGAAAGAGCGCTCAAAATGCAACCTTCTAAACCGCTTAAAGCAATTCTATCAAGCTTCTTTAGGCCGCTAGCGCGGTTAGAAAAAAACGTCTCGAAATCGTCCGCCGTGTTCAACAACCTCGAAGAAATGCTCCCAAACGACCCCCAAGGAGTTGCAATCGAATTGGCGCCGAGTTGACTGCTCGAAAATGATGTTCATCTCCTGATTCGATCAAAATAGCCTAGTTGATATATTGCGGTCATTGGCAAAAAGCACCCAGACAGCCCACAGAGCACCCCAAAGGCACCCTGGGGTGCTTCAGCACGGGGTGCTTTGGAGCACCCAGGGAGGGCTGAGCACCACTGGGACGGGTGCTTCAGAGCACCCTCTCCGGCCGGGGTGCTATTTCCACCGGGGTGCTTTTGGGCACCGGGTGGTTTCTACCGGGTGTTTTAGAGCACCCGGGTGAAAATAAAGCACCCGGGTGGCCATTTTTCATACATTCCCCAAGGGAAGCCATCAAATCTACCGAGAAAATAGATCACATAGGTAATGAGTTTTTATAGTGCCTTAATTAGTAATTTTATTGCTAAAAAGGTACATAAAATTCTTAACAAATTTGACCCTCTTTGGCCATTTTTCATACATTTTTGATCAAAGCCAAGCCAAGCCAATATTTTCCGTAAATTTTTATAATTCTGATGAATTTTTGTACCGCATTCCGCTATAGAATCTCGGCGGTTCCATTTTCTCCAATCACCCCAGGGGAGGAATTCTCTTAGAGCAAATTTTTGCTTTTGGAAAAAATTTGTGGGGTTTTATTACAGGAAATTCGCTTTCTAAAAACTGCAAAATGATACAAAATGGTCGTGATGGGACCATACGGTTCTATACTGTCAATAATCTTGGTTAAAGCCTAGCTTTTTCGCTAGTCTTACAGTGGGGTGGGCGTCCAGGGTGGGTGGGGTGGTCGCCTCCCCACCCACCCACCCACCCACCCCGGTGACCCTGCAAGCTAGTTTTTCTGATTCGGAACAGTCCGGATTCGGCTGTTCCCAAATTCAAATTTTTTCGCATGTAAATTTCCAAAACGACTGAATTTCGATTCGATTCGATCCCCAATTCGTTCTCATTTCCTTAATTTCCAGATTCGATATCTAACCATCGACGGAATTAAGTGTTCAGTTGCGCCCACACTGCCGTGTCACGGCAAAATCGAAACAGTTACATGCAATCTACACAATTTACACGAAATCGAAATTTACATGCGAAAAAATTTGAATCTCGGAACAGCTCAATCTCGGCTGTTCGAATCTCGGAACAGTCGGAACACTATGAATCTCGGAACAACCGCAACATTGAATCTCGGACTGTTCCGAATCTCAGGCAACCGGGACACGCGAATCTCGGACCGTTCCGACCAGTCTTTGTTCGAAAGTTCCGAATCTCGGTCTGTTCCGAGAAACAACCTAGTTCTTACTTGTCAACGAGCTGGAATCCGTTGCTGAACAGCTTGCACTGGTCGTCGCTCATCCCCTGCTCGTTACAAACCGCACTAATAGCTTCGGGGTTGCTAAAGTTAAGACGTTACTTAGTTTTTTATGCTAATTTTACCTTCCCACAGCCTTCCTCAACTTCTTGTCCCCCAGAACCTGAGCGGCCAGGTTGAGATTCGCGAAATTTTGGTCCTGCTTGAAGTTTTCGGCATGACAGGAGATGAATTGACAGATTCTGAACGAAAAGCATTATTTTTAATGGGATGAAAAATACTTAGAATTTCCTCTACAAAGTGGTAGATTATCGAGAATACTTCTGGGACGAGCTCCAAGAATATCGTGCTGGCGTTGGCCTTCCGAACCGGGGGCGTCGTTGAACTTAAAAATTTTAAATTGGTTGCGGGAGAGAAAAAAACAATAAGAGAGAAGAGAGGGAGAGAGCGAGAGAGAGCGAGAGAGTGAGAGAGAGAGCATGAGCTAAAAACTCACCGGATTGTTGATCATAGCATCATTCTGAATCGGCTGCGAAGTATCAAAAATTGGCCGCACCAACGACAAAGCTTTATGAATTAAATCATCAATCGATACTGTAAAAATACTTACATTTTCAACCATAAAATCACTTACACTGCCCAGCAACACCTGAATATAAACAACACCCAACTAGTAGGCTCAAAAATCGGGATATTCTCATGCTCACATCCAGAGGTGCTGCTCAAACGGTCTAAAAAGTTTTCGCGGCTGTTTGTTATTCGGGCAACATGTTTGTTATGGCAAAAATGGAGGGACGGAGGGGATTGGGGTCAAGGTGAAAGGAAAATCGGCAAGGATTTTCAGAGGACTTTGGATCCCAGAGTTGACGTGGTAAGGCAAGGGCGAAAATTCGCTGCAAGTTCATCCGAAAATCGACGCCAAATTGGGGGATTTTTTTGGGGGAGGGTGAACACTGAGCCAAAGTGGTTCTCACAGTAGGGGCTGGCTGACCCGGGAAGTGGGGCACTCAAGAAGAGTCACTGGCGGTTTTTGGGTGAGGCTTGATTTTTAAGGTATCGGAAAGGAGAACGAGCTAGAAAATGGAGGACGACAATCTTGACACAAAAAAAATAAAAGAATCGAGAAAAATATATAGCGATATTTGAAAGCTTCAGAACGTTACTTTGGCAGTAAAAATGGGTCCAGACCGTTATATCTTGAAAGTGCCAATTTATAAAACAAATTGGGAATCATACCGTAACAGTAATATAAAATACGGTTTTTCGACCTTAAAATGCATCCAAAATGATAATAATGCTATGAGGAACTTTTTACGATTGCCAACTCAAGGCTACGAAGAAACGACAATACAAAAAAAGCTGGTTAGCCAACCCCGACGGCTAGACAATACAGTTCTACCAATTTATTGGCGCAGCCGAGCTAGAGCTGCCGGTTCTCGGTTGCAAAAACAAGGTTGGTTGTTGTATGCCGGAACCATAGGGTTTAGCAAACTTTTTCCAAAGCACAAAAAGCAGGATAATGACTAAAATGCAAACTTACAGAATTCTCGGCAATAATCAGGGGTAACCGATGTGATTTAAAAAAACCCGAACCAAAATCAAAACAAAAAACCGGAAAATCTGCTCAAAGCATTTTTCGATGAATGCCCGGGCGGATCTGCATATTTGGGGGCTTTTGCTTGGCAACGTGTTTTGCGCCGAGGGGATGCCAGTGGCATAGCACGAAAATGGGACAAAGTCGGCATTTGGGGCTGCTCTCTCTGGTTGAACCAGTTTCCGGTTTGGGGGATAGCCTAAATATTGAAGAGTAGAAACCATTAAAAATATTTTGGTAATTTTGTTAGTTACCGTTTTATACGGAAATTGAGTTTCCAGTGCCGGAGGAAAGTCAGCGGTCATTCTCTTAAACTTTAACTTAAAAAAACCGTAAAAGAAGATTTGGAAACAGAAACTTAACCTATGCAAAAACTTGGACTCCATAAAATACCCGAAATTTAAGTTTCCATCGTGTAATGACATCAGAAAAACGTAGCGGAGCTTAAAATAAGTTTAAATTAGGATATCAGAGTTCCAACAGAAGATCAGAACATCAAAATCTCGATGAAGCAGTTATTATTAAATTTTTAATGCTGGTACTGGTCTAAAAAATCTTTGCAACACCGCTTAACTTAAGTAAAAAGCTGCACTTCTGAGGGGAAAAACCGCAGCCTTTCAAGCCCAAAAAGTCTACGAATGAAAAATCAGCAAAAATTGTAAATGGAAAACCATTAAACAATATTTTTTACAGAAAACAAACATTAGCATAACCGCCCGGTCCGAATCAATCGTTTTGCGGTGGCCGTAGCCGGAGGGGGCATTTGATGGACTGTTGGTTGTGTGTGTGGGTGAGAGGAGAGGGGGAATGGGCGATAGTTGACCGGATTCGGGGCTTTCGCTCTAGGGAAAGCGGGGTGGATAGAAAAACTGGATCCGACTCCAACTATCTCTCCCTCGCCGAGGTCGACACCATCATCAACCGCCACCACACCCACAAGCAGTTATTCTCGATTCTCGATTCTCGACGAGTCGCGCGTGAAATTCGACTCTCCGGGAGATCCGGTCCGGATGTGCGAAGCCCTGGGTCAAGGTCGATGATTTTTTGAGAAAAAAATGCCTACGACCCAAAGTTACAGGCTATAGACTACAAAGTACAACCAGGTTTCAAGGCCTTACGGATTTCATAGAGAAATTTAAATAAGTAGATCTAGGACACACTTTGCCTGGCTTGAAGGGGTGGATAAGCCAAAATTTTTTCAATAAGGATTTTGCGCGCACGCGACACACAAGGCGCGCCCATATTTTCTTATTGAAATGGATAACGCTTTTTATTAAGGGATGCGAGAGGCGCGCTCGTTGCGTGTGCAACGACAAACGCGGAAAAATCTGGCGAAAACACAAAATCCATGAAATCTACGGGCTTGCCTTCCAGGTCCCTTTAATGCCTCTCTCTCCCTCTCCCCCTCCCTCTCTCTCTCTCCTCTCTCCGCTCTCTCTCTCACCCGCGCTCTCTCAAAAAGTACCACTTCGTATTGCCCCAACTTCTCGAGACGTTTTCATAGTCGAGGCCACATCCGCCCATTCCAGATCCGGATATTCGTTCCATTGTATTGGTTGAGGTGGTGTGCCCCTTATTCTCGACTGGGGCACAAGGCCATGCGTCATGCCAGTGGCCCCCTCAATCCACCCATCTCATCCAGCTATACCAACATTCAACCACAAAAGCCACCAACAGAACCCCCTCAATCCGGCCGCCTTCCCTCTACCAGCCACCCCCGGCTGGCTGCTACTAGCCGGGATTCGTATACGTAATTGCGATTTCTTAACGTATTTTTGGGACGGTATACTACACTACTTACCTTAAGTAGCAATTTCCGGATTCTAATTCGTCTAAGAAGCTCTTATTCGTAATTTCGACTTGATGCCTTCAATTATTACGACGAGAATCCTTGAATCGATTACGTGAGGTAAGTACTACGTTTTATTCTAATTTCCCTATGCCTTTGTGAAGCATTAAATACGTCTAAAATAAAACTATGAAACATGTGATATTATTAGTCACCGTCGTTTGAACAGCCGCAAAAGTCGTGTTTTTTTGAGATACACCTTTTTAGCCGGATGTCATACAGCACCGGCAGCGCTGTCTACCAACCCCGCAATACGGGCGAAGATTATATGCGCAATAATTTCCATTTTGTCAGTACTGCTCGAGCCAGCTCCCCGAATTCCAAGATTTCCTTCAGCGGAAGCAGGTATGTTTGTTAATTTTTTCTGGCGTGGTTGAAAAAGTATGCTTTAGTTTGTTTAACTCACGCAGTTTTACGAGCTCGAAATTTCGATATTTTTCGAAAAAATAGTCACATATTTTTTTCAGCGGCTCCAAAAAGTGGCTAATCGCCGCCCTTGCCGTTATCGGATTTTTATTACTCGCCGCCATTGTCATAATTATACTATTTGCAACTGGAGGTATGTTAAGCGCAATTTCATAACACAAGCCGTCTACAGTACTCGGTGGCTCTGATGAAACGGTGCAAACGTTGGCCCCCGGTCCATTTACCAACGCGCCAATCGTCGATCGATTTGTCAACCGGACTTTTACCTGTGAAGTGTTCATTTTGAAACAAGCGAATAGCTATTATGACGATGCGAACAGTTTTTATACGTTACAGGCCAAGAGGATAGCTAGTGAGGCGGTAAGGAAGGGGTCTAATTTGCTGAATCGATGTTTTAGATAGCTTCGGTGCTTGGTAGGACTCCGATCGGAGGGCTTGGGCTTCGCACCGAGCTGGTTGGGCTGAGCAACAGGTAATATTAACAGGAGCGTGACACCTAGCATCTAGTCCTTTTCTAATGTTTTCCATCACTAGCTCTCTCTCTCTCTCTCCTCTCTCTCGCTCTGACTGTCTTCTTCTCTCTTACTCTGCCCTTCTTTCCTTCTTTTCTCTTTTTCTTTTTCTGCCTTTTGTATCTCTCTCTCTCTCTCTCTCTCTCTCTCTCTCCCTTTGGTCTTTCCGTATACAGGGTGTCCCAAAAAACCCGCCCCCCCCTCTAGCGGTCCGTGGGAAGCCCAGATCAGGATGATTTTTATACCATTCGAACGCCCGCGAAAAGGCGAGAAAACAAGCGGGCTTCATTTTCTAAGATTTATTCGGATTCTTCCGATATTCAGCGTTTTTCTAAAAAACAGGTATCTTTTCAATAGGAATTTCGCAATTAGCATGCGGATCTCGCGTAAATCAGCCGTTTTCATGGATTTTGGAGGTAAAATTCGCCAATAAAAATACATAATAAAGAAAATGAACCCTCCATGTTTTCTCGCCTTTTCGAGAGCTTTCGATAGATACCTAAACGGCGAGAATCGGACACGTCTGGGCGCCGCTAGAGGGGGTTTTTGGGACGCCCTGTATAGTTGTCTTAATACGTTTTCTCGAAAACCCAAGCAATTTTAGTGGTGAAGACGTTGCCCTCCGTTTCCGCCTCCGCATCCGCGTCCCCCAGTCCTCCGACATTGACGCGACCGTCATCCGGAATACCGTACTTACCACCCGTACTCTCAATGAGTTAAGTACCGCCATGAATGGGGTGGCGATCGATACGAGCCCCGCGCGAGTGTTTGTACAATTGTCATAGTAACGTACTCGTGTTTTTATGTTTATTTTGTGCATTTCTTGTCGAGATCGGGTACCGAATAAAGCGATGAAACGGAAAAAGGAAAAATTTCCGTGTTGAAAAAAGATTTTTCGTTTTTTTTCTGCTATAATCGGTTTTTTTTAGTTTTTAGTTTAAATCCTGATTCCAGCCAATCCGCCCATTTCAAGTGCATCTCCCGGATCGTCGAATCAGGGACTCCGCGAATCCCGGATCGCCGAATTTCCTTCAAGGGCCCCCGGGATCGGTTGCAGTCTATTTTTGTCGCGCTTCCACCCCGCCGCCCCGATGAGGAGAAGCTTGCTTTTGGGGGTAGAGATAAAGGGATATCATCCACCCAGGGTCGAGAGCTCCGCACGCCCGCGGGGGGAGGGGACACAACACCAACAGGGACATCCCCTCCCGCGGTCTCGCTTCTGTCTTTCTGGTGGCCCTGCCTCGACTCGATTCCTGGAATCCAGACCACAATTAAATGGTTTTTCCCAGCTGATTGCTTAAACCTGATTCCGACGTTTCGAATTTTTTGAAGCGATTTGAAAACAACCATTTATGGGTCAAATATTTTTATTGAATGCTGGGTTCTTTAGGATTCCCGGGGGGGGGAAAGTATTCCCGGGAAACAAATTTTTTCGGCGAAAGCCTAGATTTTGTATAAATTGCGGATGCGTTTCTAAATTGTTTTTAACTATTCCTGTGCATAAAAACTAATACACATTTTAACCAAAAAAATGTAAAAAATTAAAAATTAGGTCGAAAAATAGACCCAAAATGACCAAATTTTCGACTTTTTCAAACATTTTTCTAAATTTTTCTGAAAGTTATTCTGCTTTAAATATAGTTAAAACTTACTAAAAACAATTCGAAAACACTTTATATTTGATTACTAGGTCAACCGGGACCACCAGGAAAAATTTGGTTTCCCGGAATACTTTCCCCGGGAATCTAAAGAACCGAATGCTGCTTCAATTTTTCACCTATAGCAATACCGTTTCATAAGAAATTAATATCGTAATTTCATTAAAACGCCGTAACAATCCGATTTTGAATTTTTTTAGGGTTTCACGTCTCACGTTTTCGAAACTTGATTTGCCTGAAAAATTTTAGATTTTTATTATCAGCCGCGAAGTTTCACGAAATTCCAACCATTCCGGAGGTTCCGATTCAAGATTAAATACAATTTTTTTTGATTTAGCCGCTTTCTTCATCTCTTTTTGCCTTAAGAAATCAAATAATTTCGAGATCAGGGCGTACAACACTAAAATATGCCGTTAAAATACGAAAAAATAGTTAAAAAGCTTGTCAACAATACAAAGATACAAATACAGTTTGTCTAAAAAAACAAGATGTTGCGAAAAACTAGAAAAAAAAAAAGCTTTTTCTTTGTCGGGTCATTTGTTGACCCCAAGCCGTTCCAAATGGAGGGACAATTCTTTTCCAGTGTCCAGATTTGGTTTCCGGATGGCGTGTGCTCACCTAGAGTCCTTTACACGGGCAGTTGACTGACCATTTGAGGGTAGTGATGCTCCCACAGGTCCCAGAACCACAGTCTGGAAGGCCACCAACATCACCACCTCCAGCAGGGGGTGCTGGTGCAAACACAAAGTTTCTCACAGCATCCGCCCCGCCCCCAGTCTTGGGCCCTAAGGGAAGTGGAAGGGTCCATCCCGCCCTTCATGGGTTGCTGTTGTTGTGTTGACCCCCGACACCTCGCCCGGATTCCCCCAATGGCCTCTGCTAGCCCACCCCGCCTTTCAGAGGTCCGCGCGGCTGGATTACCAGCAAAAAGACGAGATTTTGGGTCCTTTGCAGGGGGCCTTTTCCGCGGGGGGCTCTTTCAGCGAGTTGCGAACCTTCGTCTTTTGTACCCGAGCCTTGGGAGTCGTCATTCAGATTTCAGCACTTTCTGTTTCTTTCCGGGGTGCACGATTTTGATCGCTTCGTGATTTTCACATGCGTTAGACTTGGAATTTAGATCTCGCTATTATTCGTCTCTCTCTTTTCTCTCTCTCTCCCTCTCTCTGTCTCTCTCTGTCTCTCCCGCTCGTTCGCTCTCTTTTTTTGAGCGTCTTCCCCACTCTACTCTTGTGCTTTTTCTTGCCGACTTGCTGATGTTCCTCCATAGTGTTACTTCTTTCGCTCTTTCACTGTCAGAGTCGCTGCGCTCTCTCGCTCTCTCTCTCTCTCTCTCTCTCTCTCTATCTCTCTCTCTCGCTCGCTCTCTCTCTCTCTCTCTCTCTCTCTCTCTCTCTCTCTCTCTCTCGCTCTCTCTCTCACTCCGCTCCTTCTCTCTCAAAATCCTTGTCTCTCTCACTCTCTCACTCGCTCGCCCTATACCCGTGATTTTCTCATTTAAAGGAACTTGGCAGGCAGATTAACATGGATTTTGGACAAACTTTGGATGTTTTGAGGTCGCTCAGAGTTTTTTGAATTTTTGAATAAAATTGCCTTTTCTTTTTTTATCAGTAACTGCTTAGTGAATGCCCTGTTTTCGGATAATAATATTCGAATAAAGCTTCCCTCGCAGACTTTCCTCTATTTTCACCATCCTGCTGGGTTCAGCGCCCTCCTGAAGGCGTAAACCGGCCTATACCCCCTTCTTGGTCCAGTGTGGTCTCGAATCCCGAGGCGTCGCCCTCGTTTTTGGGTCAATAAACACGCACACATAGACGGACCGTATCGCTTTTTACGTCTTAACCGGGGACGGGGGCTAAAGCCTCCACGAGCCCCTCGCAAAGCCCCTAAAGGCCCACACCTCGCCGCGGCTTCCATTGTCTCCAGGGGCCAGCCGATTTTTTGTGCCGTCGCGCCGATTAGCGGGGCGCTAAATTTCCCGCTTCAACCGTGGACTTCTTTATTGGTGGGTTAAATGAAGGGTTTAATGGAATTTGATACCTTTTAGGGGGGTAGCGGGAATTTGCAGGCCGGGGGGAGCAAAAATCTGTCGTCTGTTCCTCAAAATTTAAATCGTTTAAAAGTTTTAATTTACAATTAACCCGAAAGTCTCGTAAATTAAAAATGATTAAATAACTAAAATAGTGCTCGCTTTTTGATCAGATTTAACTCGATTAAAATTACATTTTTGAAGCTTTCTACAGTCGTCATGGCCAATTGTTGAGTTTTTCATGCCATATCTTTGTCACTTTTTGTTTTCTATCCTTTATTCCTTTTTTATAAATAGATATTGCTGTTTTTTTTATATTTAACGCCTGCTTCAGCACCCCGATCGATCATCAATACCCCGAAAAGCAAGAAAATCAGCGGATTCCGAACGATTGACAACTAATTCCGCACCGCCAAGATGCGGAATTTGTTGTTGTTATTGCCGTTGATTGCGGTAGGTGTTTTTGTGGATTAATGGCATGTACAAAAAGAGCTTCACCACCCGAAAAACCGATTTTTAGGCCTCCCAATCAGTCGTCATCCGGCTCCACGATTCCGGCCTTCGAGCAGCAGCTAATTTTACGCGGCAATGGCTCCACCTGGCGATGCCGCAATTTATATTGCCATCTTTTAGAGTAAGTTAAAGAATTAAGAGGCATATAGCATGAACTTTAGCAAGATTTCTCCACCTCTTTCGCAACGGGGAGAATGGCCGTCACGAACTTGGCCGTCAGGAGATTTGTCTCGCCGTTGATACGATTTCGACCGACCGACCACTCCGTGTTGTATATGAGTACGATGAGCGGCTATGCACAGGTAGAGGGGGTAATTAATAATATGAAAATTACTATCTTTTCTTTCTGTCCTTGTATTGATATTCGGTTGCCTCAGACAAAAAAATACGGAAATTCATCGAAAACGTCCCAAAAACCCAATAAAATGCAAGGTTCACGAAAAAAGTTTGTTTTCGAATTTTGGGTTTTTAGAAATCAGATAAGCCTTGAACAAGGCTCTAGAGGAGGAATTTTTCGATTCAAAGAAGTATCAATTAAAAAAGAATATTCATCGAGTTTTATGTAGTTTTTTACGTAATCCTTGACTTCCGAGTCTCTTTAAGGCATCCTCATAATTTTCAGCGTTCCAGTTTTGGCTTCGCAGGTCCTTAAAATGATCTATAGCTAAACAAAAATTTTATTTTTAGAAAATTTTGAATTTTTATGTAGAACGGGACTTTCCGGAGCCTTTAAAGCATTCATGGGTATCGAACTTTCCATATTTCGCTTTTTTAGTCTTTTGTGGCTTCCGACAACTGAAATAAGGCCATATCCTGTCTTCACAACCCCTTTAGTGAGTCAACCGGCCCGCCAGACCCTGTAAAATTTTGTGCTCCCCCGTACCCCGTAAAGTTCCAAACATCAAGAACATCCGCTAACCGCCAAATGAGGACCACGAATTGGGAGCGAAAGAGGGGCAAAAGTCGGCTTGGGCCTCTTCTCCCCTTATTCTCGCCGGGGGGCTAGACGTGTTCCGGCTATGCAAATTCCACGCGGCGCGCCTGTGGTCCTTGTTCGAACCGCTTTGTGTTTGCCTTTCTCGCACTTGATGGGCACCGTCCCCCTGGACAGTCAGGCCTACGCGTTCTTCTGTTCTTGGGGTCGGGAAGGTGAAGAAGACACGCATGATAATGTGAACTTGTGCAAGTCGGGTTCAATGGGATCAATTTAAAGGACTTGCGCAGTCAAAAGGAAAAGCTAGCACCGCGAATAGGCAATTTAAAATTAAATCTTGAAAATTTAATGACAGCCTCGTTTGCACGTTCTCTTCGGATCCAAATTTAAACTTTTCGGCGGTTTTTCGGCGGCGGTCCTACAAATAATATTAATGCTCCATTTTATTTCGAAAAATTGGCAGATACTGTCGATTTAACGAATTAAATTCTTTTAACTTTTATATCAATTTAATTTCGGATATTTTTATAAAGGACTTTAATAATTTCAAAGGAGAGTGAAGCATGAATAAATCCGTAGGAAAACCGACTAAGATTATTTACCATCCTAAAAAATGCTTTTAAAGTAAATTGCTTAGATCTTGCTTAGAAAAAATGAATTTTCAAACCCTTTCCCCCCATATTTAAAATTCAAACGATTTTTCGTATCATTTAGGTAACGGCGGACTGGGCGCTGGATTCGAACGTACTCTCCATGCTCCGTATCCCCCTAGATGGCCAGATCCAAGCCCAAATGACGGGGTTAATTTCGGAAATTGCTATGCAAGTAAGTCTCTATTTCAGGATTTAAAATTATTTTTAACGTTTTAGATCACCCCTGATAATTCGGTTGAAATGCATCATTGCGTAGCCCAAATCCGGGATCTCCGATTGACACTGTCAGGCTCGATGGCGGCAGACGTATGATAAATAGCACCAAAAAATACGAAATTTAGGTCCTACATTGGTTCCGCAACAGTCTAACACGGGCCATTCGAAAACAACTCGAACAGGTAACATTTCAAGCAAAAAGCAAAAAATTCGACCTAGGCAGGACTCGAACCTGCAATCTTCGGTTTAGGAGACCGACGCCTTATCCATTAGGCCACAAGGCCACGGGAAGAGGCGGGTGGGGAGGGGTCTTTGCGAGGCAGGGGGTATCTGGCTGCCCGATGCCCCACAGAGAGAGCCATTTTCGGGCTGGCTCTCTGCAGCGGGGCGGATGGGGGAGGAAACGAGTAGTTTTGGATGTTAAAGAGACTAAAAACGATAGTTTAGCGTTCAAAATTATTCTACGAGAAACTTGCATATTAGAATACGCCATATCCAAACTTTTCATTGAAATACTTTCGGATTTAAATGCCGAATCTTTCAAATGAAAAGATTTTTCTGGTTCTTGATTATTTTTGACAATATTGTATTCAAATTTGAAAAAACGTTGAGAGCAATATAGGTGCTGATGTGGATTAAAATTTGTGATCGAAAGGTTTTAATATTTAATCGTGCAAGCCGTGCAAAAGTCTTGAGAAATTCAGTACAAAGTTGTAATTTTTCGTACAAGCAAAAGCATTTATGCAACATTTTTATACCAGTTTTTGTATTTCAGGAGTACTGCGACACCATGAGAGTGCATTGGATTCCGTGGGTTGCCTCTCAACTCGCCCAATTCCCGACGAATATTTCAATTAGCCAAAAACCACCGGTAAGCTTCGAAAATCTAACTTCAAAGTGCCTGACCTTTAAATTCGTAAAAATTTCTACGGTATCCATATTTAGGTGACCCTAACCGGAACCCCAGAATCGATCGCCATGACCGGGCAATTTGTTGAATTCCGGCTGCGGAGCGATTTGATCTGGGATGGGCAGACGGTAGAATCAACACCACAGCGGAATAAGACCGTCATGGAGATCGGTATTTAATTAACAACTATAAAATATAAAAATGCCATTAAGATTCGGTCCCGAAAACCCAGAAAATGTTGGACATTTTTGTGGACGAGGAGACGGTGCAGAGCTCTTTGGCTGCCGCGCATTTTGCGGATCATTTGAAGGTGCGAAATTCTATATTTAGTAACGCCAGAAATGTTCATATTGTTGTTAATAATCATCAAATAGAGTGGAACAATAATATGTGTTCAGACAACTATCGAAAGCCCATTCCTGGATACCCAGTGTGATGTGTTGTGCCTTGGAACCGTCGTGCCGGAGTTAACGCAGGTTTTGCCAAACAAGACGCTGGCTATTAATGTGAGTTAGAGAGATACAGAGAGAGAGAGAGAGAGAGAGAGAGAGAGAGCAATCAATTTTTCTCAGGCCAAAACCCTATCACCTCCCATCATCGCTCTAACGCCCGACAAAGCCCTCGTCTTCTTGAACGCATCTCTCGACGTCAATCCGCAGCCCTTGACCGAAGGAATTCCTGAAAGCCTCCTGACAGTCAACGTGGAAACCGAGTTCGCCCTCAAAATTGAGGTCTCAAAGCAGAAGGTGCGGCGTTTGATCTCCGGATGCTGATAATAATTGGTTTAGGTCAAAGGAAACCTCCATATGCTGAACGCGCAGGCGACGCTTGTGGACAGTAAAGTGGGGCTGATCTCACAGCAGGTAAGCATCAATGTTTCCATCGTCGTAATTCCATTCCCTGTATCAACGTAGTACTGGATGGAATAATCTTTTAAAAATCAGCACCTCCCAAGTTGTTGATATCGTGCCGTAATCTGGCCAATCCTATTTTTGTGTTATTTCCTTTTTCATTCCCTTGCATTTCGTATCGAATTCTCGTATGTTAGCTAAAATAATCACGTATGATTTAGAGCGTATCGTAGCGTATCGTAGCGTATCTTAACGTATCATAGCGTACCGTCGCGAATCCTGATCAAAATCCCGTTTCTTGCCCTATTCCAGCTTGTCGTAATGAGTATCTTTTCGGAATGCAACAGAGTAGAGTGAGCCGTATCGCCAGTAAATGCGCCTAAAGTAACGCATCTTATGTTGATGCGACTTAGCGTATCGTAGCGTAGCGGAACGTAGCGTAACCTCGCAGGCTAGAGTATCGTAATGTACATTGTTGCGTAGTGGACCCAAGCGCCGTGTAGCGTTTGTAACTCCAGTGAGTTTGTAACTTCGCTCCAGTGAGGAATTGCTATCAGCTATCGGCAACGTAACACGTGGTATCATGATGCACCATAGCGTATCGTAGCGTAGTGTGTCGTATTTCTCGGTATCGTATCGCCCCAGATCGCATCCTGTAAAGCTTAGCATACCGTAGTCGATTAATCCCTCCGTCTCCAGACCGTCGACTTCCTCGTCTCGATGTCTACCCCGTTCCTCGAAGACGCCGTCGACATGTGGGTCGGCCGGTACCTCGTCGACGCCCCCGATTTCCCAACGACAAATGAAATCCTGACGATACACCGAGGCTTCCTGCGCTACGAGGCTGACCTCAACATCCCGATGCTCATGAATCGTTATATGAACTAAACAGCCATGAACTTCCATTTCCTTTGTCTGCTCAAGCCCACTTTTGAGATTTGTTAGGGTACCGCTATTCTCATCATCCCTTGAAATATTACCGGTGTATTGATTTTGGAATTTTTCATGCTGTCTAAAGGGTGCCCTTGGCTACCGTAATCCATATTGGATGCAATGTGTTCAGTGTTACACTGAGTTGGTGTCTGACTCGCCAATAAATATTGTAAAAATTAGGTATTGGAAGGAAAGCGAAAGAGAGAGAGGAAGAAAATGCGATAGCAAGAGAGTGGGGGTGAGCGAAAGAGAGAGAGAGAGAGAGGAGAGAGAGAGAGAGAGAGAGAGAGAGAGAGATAGGGATGGACAAGGCATGCGAAAACGTGAGAGTGAGCCAAAGAAAGAGATAGAAAAAGGGAACAACGGGGTAGCGAGTGAGACAGACAGAAAGAAAGGGTGAGCGAGAGAGTGAGAGAGATCCGGAGAGCAAGATATGTCTATTCAAATTCAAAATTTATCGAAAAACATCAAAACTTAATTATTGTAAGGGTTATATCCTCCATTTCCCTGTTGTCCCGGCGCCGGTTTCTTGTCCCCGTACGGCTTGGCATTCGGGTTGGGGATGTAGTGCTTGTCGATGTATTCGCCATGAGTACCAGGCTGAAAAAGACGATAAAAACTTATAGAAGTCTTACCTCCAGGTTCAGGGTCCCAAAATCGTAGGCGTTGTGGGAGCGCTCGCCGTAGTGCACGTAGCTGTCCGGGATGCGCATGTTGAAGCGGCGGTAGCCTTGCTGTAGAAGAAAGTAGAGCGAGAAGAGAGAGAGAGAGAGAGAGGGGGAAAGAGAGAGAGAGAGAGAGTGAGGAGAGATCATGTAACTTACCTTCAAACTCTTCATATCTTGCTCGCACTGATGGTGAACCGAGATCCAGGGGTACAGCTCGGTCTCGTTGCGCGGGTATCCCTATATATCGATTTGTGCTTTGTAAGGAAAAGATTACCTTGGTGCTGCCCTCCACCTTGAACTTGCCGTCAGCTAGGGAGAACTTCTCGTCCAGGATTTCGTGGAGGTTGTCCTTGCCGAACTGGGCGACTCGGTAGAGGCGGACTCGGGCTCCTGAGCAAGTTTACGACGTTGATATCGAACTCTCTCTCTCTCTCTCTCTCTCTCTCTCTCTCCTACCGTCCAATGGCTTCGTTCCGCACATGAACTGTCCGCGAACGCCGATCGCCCGAATGGCAACGTTGGAGGGGATCTGATAAAAATCGGTAATTCTTAATGCGAAATTATTTCTATACCTCAATCACATCATCCCTGGCAGCTACCAAAGCCAATAGCCCTGCGGCAAATATCGTGAACATCCTGAGAGGAATGAGCAATCGGGGCAGACTGGCGTCAATAACAAAAATTCGCGCCCCATTTTGCCCGCAGGCTTTGGTCTAAACAATAAACCGTCAGCCATTGAAAGCGTCTGTTGCCGCTGAGGGGATCGAGTCTTTGAAAACATACACAAAGGTTGTGGGATGATTTTATAGAATTTTCAGGTGGTGGAGAGAACTAAGAAAAAACGTAGGAAACAATCGACTAGTAGTTGCTCGCATCATTCTCAATTTTTAAGGGCGGCTCGCGGCTGTATATTTAGAGGCAGGCATGTCTATGGAATTTACTCCGCACCGAACCCACAACACCGTCGTTTCGGGCGTCAAGAGGTTGTCTGTTAAGCGGTGGAAAGAGTCACCCGTGTCGTGTTGCGTGTCGTGAGCGTGGCTTTCCCTGCGCCGCGTGATGCGGCATGCATCGCGTGTCGTGTGTTGCGTGCCGTGTGTTGCGTGCCGTGCGTTGCGTGACGTGCGCGCCGCGCCTTGACTGTCCCGCGTAGCGTGCCGTGCGTCATGCACCGTCATCGTCATGCACCGTTACGCGCCATGCACCGCATGCCGTACGTTGCATGTCATGTGTTGCGTGTCGCACGTAGCGTATCGTGCGTTGCGTGTCTCGGTTGCCTCGGAATCCTCAGCCTGATCCTTTCGGCAAGGAAAATGTTAACATACATAGGTGAATTCCACTTTTCACTGACGAAACCTGTAAAAACTATTTTTAATTTACTCAGCCTGATCACTATCCGGGTTCCTTAAAAACTCCATTTCGACCAAATTTTAACGATTTCATTTCTGAACCACTTCGGCAATTTCACTCCTCAAACTTTCGAGCCGTTTTTTGGCAACGACCTCGAACACTTTCCCCGCTCGACCCGGGTCTGGACCTCGAAAAATCTCTGTAACCCCGATTTACTGAGGGCACCCGGGTGGAAAATAACCTTTTCGGGGAGGAGCGGGAACTTACAAGGAGGAGATGCGGGGGGGGGGGGGATGGATCGACCCGGGAAATGATTGGGGCGAAAGAGAGGGGAGAGACGCAGAGAAAAATACAGGGTCTCGAGGAATACCGCCGACCGGCCGGCCGGTCGACCCAACAAATTGTCGGCGTCAAATCTTGCCCAGTGGATCTTGACTATCTTTACTTGACATCAAGAAACATGGTTCAAAACTTCTTGAAAATCGCCAGCTTTTCGTTGTTATTGAGCGGCTGCCTGGCTATTGTTTGTATCCAGTACTCGCCGGAGAACGCGTTCCAGGTAAAAAAAAAGAGATTTATGTTTCAAAACATTTTTACGAGCATTTAAAGGGGCCTTGAAGTCAAACTTATGCATTTTTATAGTTCTAGTATCCATGATTAGGTTATAAAGGTATCATGAAGTCAATTTAAGTTTACGGTTTTTAACAAATAAAGGGTAACATTTTTCTATGACTTCATTTATAGCTTTTATAAAGGCTCTACATTTCTGGAGCACGATGTTGCGTTTAGGTCTACATATAAAATTTTAAGAAAATTTAAAATTGTATAAAAACATACCTTAATGTCGATCAAAAATTCTATTAAAACATTTTCAGGGTCACCCCGTAAACTGCGGTGACGACTGCCTCTTTTGCCGATGGGTTTACGTCGCGTAATCGTTTATACCTAGGCGAACACCTGATCTTTAGTGAAGACTACGGCACGTTCAAGCAGGTATTCGGGTGCGGATGCGGGAAACAGGATCAAACGATCAAGAACTTCATCGAAAACACCTTCCACCCAAGCAACTTTGCCTTCAAGGAGTGCACGGTAGGTTGCAGGGTGATGAAATCAATAGTATCTGTGAAAGGATCTACAGTAGCCAAAATAAAACGGTAATTTTTAGGCTGAAGAGGGCTACGCTGGTGTCACAAAATCGTACTCATCCATCGAAGCAGCCGTCCACTCGCAGTGCTGCTCAGAGATGGCCTGTAATAAGGCGCCGAATGGGGAGAAGATCGCCGAGTTGAAGGAGGCCGCCAAGAAGCTTGAATAAATATTTTAAAGTATTTCAATAAAATTTTTGATTTTTTACATTCGTACACGCTATGTAATATAGCTTATAAAAATATAAAAATCAGGCTGTAAAGCGTCAGCAACGGGTTCAGTGCCGTCGACAAAATGACACTGCTCCTCGGCATTTGAACTAACAAAGCCGAATCAATTACGCTACATAATTCCGCGCCTGAGCTCCGCGACGCGTCGGCGATGCGCTTAGAAACTGTATTTTTAAAGCAGAGTGATGCTCAATTTTTCAATTACGCACCATAATTCCACTGCTGGGCGCCGCGCGGTGACCGCTACACGTCTAACATGTCGCATTGGTTTTATTTAATTAGTTTTTGGCTCATCTTTGTGAAGGTTTTCGCATGTGTTTAAATAAGTTTCAAAGCAATTTATTGACATTTCGGGGTCTGACAGCATTTCATCGAGACTTGCACACCTTCAGATGATAGTTCAGTGACATCAACCGGCTCTTTCGTCACTTCCTAGTTTAGATTTCGGAGTTGAAGGGTTTCTCGTACCTTGCATGTCGGGATCTCGGTGGTATTGAAGTGATTTTGGAGGAAGGCTATGTGGAAGTGATCCCCCTCACCGCAGCCGCAGCCATAGGATTCCCGGGTTTTGCCGTCTTCCATTCTAAGAAATATTTAATTTAATTCGATTTAAATTTGTATAGTAATTTTATATATATAATTCGATCGGTAGTATAGTTCCAGTTCAGCACCCACTTGATAATAATCTCCTGGCAGAATCGGCACTCAAATCCGCAGTTGGCGGGGACGGGCTGAAATTGAAGGATTAAAACAGCCGGCAGTGCTTCCAGAATCAGATACTGTGTCATAACCATAATGAAACAACGAAATCTCAGAAAACGTGCCTTTGATGGGCCACGAGTCTTGAATTTCCACGAGTAGAGCTCCCTGAAGATGTGCAGACCGTGGGCGTCGGCATCTGCTGGCTATAATGGGACAAAAATGTGAGTAGCATCGGAAAGTAAAAAACTAAATTAGCGACATTCCCGAATTAAGTAAAAACTATTATTCTCAACGTTTTTCGGTAGTTTCTACATAGATGTTTGCCTGATCCATCCATTTAAAAATGGTTGAAACATTTTTAGCCTTATTTTCGCGCTTCTAGGGCAATTTTCGGTAGATTTTTTTTTTGATTTTTCCTGTAAAAGTTCCTAGAAACTTCCACACCTGTTTTTTATATATTCTAGACAAATTTTTCTACTGCTCCATCCCTTTAAAACCTCGGAAAGCTCCTCACCAATGGCATCGGCTCATCCTGAGAAATCGAGTAGCATCGTATCGCCACCGCACCTCCAAACAATGCCAAAAAAGACAGCCATTTGAGCGGTTCCATATTTCGCGTTCTCGCGGTAGTAATGTGTCCAAATATCCCGATATCGAATTCACCGGCACGGGGGCGCGCGATTTTTGTGTCGACGAGATATTTGAGAGACGAAGGGGATGGACGGTGAGGAGAGATGGGGTAACCTGTTCTGACCTCGACTACCACCCCAATGGTTGACCGAAAAAACGACTGAAAGGAGATTTCAGCCAGGCGTCTCGGGCCGGGATTGGACACACTTGGCTGGCTGAATGGTGATTCCGGGGAGGGATTACTCGGAATTTTGTAGGCAAAAAGACAGAATAAGGAGAACTTTTCAAGCATGTAGAGTCCGAAACTATTACAGAATCATTATTTTTTAGTTTTTTTGGTAGATCAAAAACTTAAGCGATCATGAAGTTTTGATGAAATTCCCGATGTTAATTTTATTTGATGAATTCTGTTCCCATCCATGATTTTTACCTTAGTTTTTGCCGTTTTTCAAGAATATGGTTACCGCACCCAAAAAACCATCATGAAAATCAATAGAATCCGCGAATAGCATAAAATTTCTGACAAAAATGCTTTTTTTGAAAAGCAGCGGTGACTTTTCCTTCTCTTTAAGCCATTTTAAGCTTGTGGCAGCACAAGATTTTAAGTAAATTAAAACAGTACTTCACTTGCCATAACAGGAAGAAATGCTTCTTGCCCAAAACGGTTTGTAGCCAATGTTGTAGTTTGTAGTCCGGTTGTATTTTGACTATTTAATGCCTTGCTTTAATCTGTATGCAAATCATCCGTCTTTTGGCTTCATTTCCGATGCATTGACCATTTTTCAATGATATTCCTTTATTATAAATACTCACATCTCGGCAGAAACAAAAGGGCAGAAAAATCCCGATCTTCTCGTCTTCATTGAGACGTGAAATCCTTGCCTCATCAATGCAAAAATCAGAGAAAATTGTGAGTGTGTTTATTGTTGAGCACGGGGGCCCTGAAATGGCTCTTGAAAAAGAGTCGAACACATAGAATTCGGTTAAAAGGGGGGGGGGGGATTTCCAAAGCAAAAACAAAAACCGGAAAAGGAGTGGAGTAAAATTGACTACAAGAAATTTGCCGGTTCACTGGGTAAGTAGACAATGTGATTAGCCGGGATGGACAAGAAATAGAGGGGAAAAGATACGGGGATTACACACTCGGGTTGACATTTTCTTGGGGGAACTTGAAAAACATTGAAAAACCGGTGTTACAATGCAATAAAGGGATTGGCAAGACGGGAACTAGAGGTAAATTTAGGTATTTTGCAAAAATTCACTCACCAAGGTCATAGAAAATTTTTATTTCATTTTTTTTTTGCTTCCTAAAGTCTCTTTTTACGGTTGGATCTTCTGAACAGAATTTTCGAACTTTATTTTTATAACTTTTTCGTTCTTTTTTCTGCCAATTCATACGGTAGTTTTTAGCTGAATCACGCCTTTACTACACTTCACGGCTCCTTTAAAATGTTTGAAAGGGGCCGAGAAGCTAAAACACAAAATTTCAAAAATGCTCTTTTCAGCATGATCAGGTAAAACGTCTTAAGGCAGTTGTCATTAATGCGCCCATATGCCGTTGAGAATTTTCAGACGTCTTCCCAGACCCTGTAAAACGTTTTAAAGGACCGTTGAAGCCTAGAATCCATCAACCACATTTTAATTTTGCGGAAAACTGTGTAAATCTTACGTTTGCAATAGTTAATGCCTCCTCTATTTTTTCAGGACTTGGAAAAACGTCAAAACTGTTTTAAAACTTCGCCCTTTGACTCGCCAATCCTTTTAAAACATCACAAAAATTAACATAAAGTATATATCATACTAAAACCGGGGCGAATATTCCAAACTATCGACTAGGGCATAGCCATAAAAAATACGACAGCAAAAAAGAATGACATAATTTGAATCTCACACTGGGATATATCGGCGACAGGGTATCGGATATATTAATGGCTGTTGTATCTCAAGAACGAAAAAATGCAAAAATGGTTAGGAAAAATGCTAAAGAAAAGGCATTTGCATAAATGGGGGTGCTGAAATGGGGGCAGTGCAAGTGTGTAAAATTTGGAGCAAAGTTAGAAACTTTCAAAATTAAATTGGAAACAAAAAAAACCCAAAAAACCGAGGTATTTTCGAGAATACAAAATTATAGTCGACCGGGCTTAGCAGGAAAACACAGGCGGCTGATAAAATTTTCAAAAAAAAAATGAAAAACAATGAAAATCGAATCAAAACTTTAAAAATATAACTAACAATTAGAATTCAAAATATCGGAAATATATGCTATAAAAATCAGGGTAGAATCGTGAGGGTCACCGAAAATCGGGGGCAGAGGCACTCATTTTGATGGCCGAGGTATTAAAAAAATTACCAAATTAACTAGATAATTCGAGGATACGGTGCAGGACGGTAAATTACGGCCCCTCGTCGATTTCCAGGGCCGGGGATTCGGAATTTTCCCGTTTGGGTGAGTCAGTTCCGGTGCCGGCTTGGTCGAGGAGGTTCTGGAGGACGGACGGGTCGAACATGCCGGCCGGTGGGTCGTCTACTTTTCGCATTTTTTGGCGCCGGTTGCAGAACCAGACGCGGACCACCTGAAATGGTGGATGTAGGTCGTTAAGCGCACGTTCAGGGAGGGGCCGTATACTCGTCCCAACGTGTACACCCTATGGACGTAGGGACCGCGCGCACTGACTGCCCGTGGCGTGGCAGGCAATTTCTCTCCTTTACGGCGTGGGGCGCCCCTCATCCCCTCGCCAGGTTGTAGCTGTGTCTGACTGGTACGCATCCGCGCCTCCCGATCTGAGGGCCCGGGTTCGACCCCCGGCCGCGGCAAAAATCTTTGCTTTTTTCCAAAACCAGGGTTGAAAAACCGCTTCGCGGCTTTTCAACCCTGGCCCCGTCCAGGACCTGTGAAAGTCCTTAATTTGCATGTTTCTCCCTGAATTCTAGCAAAAAAAAAATTTGAAAAACCGCTCCTCTGTCCCTTTATATAGGCTCTTCCTACTTCCGACGCATGCTAATTTCCCCTAACAAACAGGGTTTTACAAAAACCTATTTTTAAAATAGCGAAAACCACTATTTTTGAAAATTTTTATGTGTGTGCAGTCGATTCGGACCATTCTAAACCTATTATCGTTTCTTCCCTATCCAAAAAACCCTTCCCCGAGGCTGTAGGTGCGGAACATCCAAACGGAAGTGCATGCAAATACACACACACACACACACACACACACACACACACACACACACACACACAGACACTATTTTTTTATATATAGTAGGATAACCTCCCTGAACGTGCTCTTTAACGACATTGAGTGAAGCAGAATTTCTCTCATTCTCTGTCCCTCTCTCTCTCTCTCCCTCTCTCTCTGTCTCTCTCTGTCTCTCTCTCTCTCTCCCTCGCGCTCTCTCTCCCCTCTTTCCTAGTTTAATTCAGACTTACATCTCGTTCCAATTTCAGCTGATCTGCGAGCTCTCCCATGTGCTCATGGCTTGGGCGTGGGTTCATTCTAAAGAAAATTAAACTCAAAATCAACTTTTCAGAAATGTAGTAGCGGAATTTGCCCACCTAGAGGATAAAACCACGGCCCAAAAACTCACTTGAAGACAATATCCAGGACCTGCCTCTGTTGCATGTCAAGGTTCGTCCGCTTCCGCCGCTTCTTTAGAGGTGTGCTGGCTGAAAAGGATAATTTAAAAAGTGATATTACGATACTCTTACTTAAGCAAGCCGAAATCTATTCTAAAAGCGTTTTAAACAAATTTGGGGAAAGTGCTTACCCGAAGTCCCAGGAGACATCAACGGTGACACCGAAGCGGAGGTTTCACCCTCATCTTTGTCGTCGCGGGGGTGCTGTAAAAAATTGACGTCAATGGGAATGTACTGTACTTTTTTTGCCTTAAAATTTGCAATTGTTGAAGCGCAGTTTAGTTTTTACAAGGTTTTCTTGAACGATGAAACAATCAATTTCCAAATTGGATAGACCAAAGCGCGCTTCGTTAAATGGACTGTATTTTCCGGGTCGATGCTTTGTACATTTATTGGATTCACTCGTCTTTTCGGGTTAATACTGAGAAACAAAGGTATGCAACTTCTGGGCAGAATTGTAATAGAAGCTGAGCAAGTTTGTTTGAACACATTTGAACAACCACTGCACAACGATGATGGGGGTATTGTACTTTATTTACACCAAAATGAGACACGACATATAAATTGGAGCATGCAAAAAACGTTGTGATGAGGTTAGAATAATAAAAAAGGGAAAGCTACAACTTTAGGCCGGTTTTTCCGGCTTGTCAGCCCCTTTAATGTGCAAAATTTGAGCGAAAAATGGAGTGAGAGAGCGAGAGAGAGAATGAGAGCGAGAAAATGAGAGCGAGAACGAGAGGAGAGAGAAAGAGAGCGAGGGAGACTGAGAGAGAGCGAGAGAGAGTGAGAGAGAGCGCGGTGAGAGGCATAGATTCAGAATTCCCAGCCCCCTTAACCCCAAAAATCATAATCCTCATAGTCCCCTCCCACATAAAAAGCCTCGTTTTCACGAAACTCGTCGAACACCCCGACCATCGTATCCATAATTCCGAATTCGATCGCCCCCGAATTTGTGGAGGTCCATTCCGGAAGGCTGTCCTCATTTTCCGGACCGCATCCCTGAAGCTCCCACTCTCCTCCCCGACCCCTCCACGTCATCCCATTGTTATAATCGGTACCATTCCAGGAATCGTGATTCCAGAACATCCTACAGCTCCCTCCCAGCTCTTCATTGGAGGGTCGCTCCTGTCCATTCCAGATTTGATTAGTCCACGCATGCAAATCGGGATCCTCGTCTTCAGGATTGTCGGTTGTTAATAGGCTATGGTCACCGGGGATTGGATTCAGAGGTCGTTCTTCTTCTAGAATCCCTAGGATTTGACTGGGTACTTCGGGATCTGGTTCTTCCACACCTCCTCTTCAACCTGATCTATGCCTTCAAGGATTTGATTCTGGAAGTTCTCCTCTAATCGTATATCCAATTCTCTGTCCGGAGAATTGATGATTTTTCCGATCACTTCAGAATCTGATGCGTTATCCATCAAATCGAGGGACTGGAAGGAGGGGTACGGTAGGATTGGGTGCAAAACTTTCGGTTGTTTCGACTCCAAATTTGGTCTGTTATAGCCGTTTTGCCTCGCAGTTTGTAGTTTTTCTGCAGGTTTTTGATGCCTCAGATGGAGTCTGGCCATCATGTTGTGAAGTTTGGTGAATCGTTTTTTTCTGGGTTTCTTTTGAAGATCAAAAATATCCTTTTCGATGTGAAAATCGGACGGCTCATCGTGAGGTGTTGAAGCGTTGACAGGTGTAGAGTGGCGTGGATATACCATTTTAAAGGGGTTGTGAAGGCTATAAGACAGATCTGGGGAGGAAAGAGATCGAGACAGAGCATTAAGGGGAGGTTGGAAGAGGGAGATCTCATGCGTGATCGAGGCGGTGTCAGAATCGGAGGACCAGCACAGCTCGGCCTCCGAGCTAACGGACGGGTCACGGCGACGACGGGTTACGTTGGGAGGGGCACACTTTCGAGCCGGGCCAGAATTAACCACCTGGGTAGCGGAAGTGGTGGATGGTTGCTGGTGTTGGTGGCTGCCGGAAGAGGGGGATGGCATCGGGTCGATCAGATCTGAAAAAAGCAGAATTAATTATTCATTTTTTTAAACCTAATCGGTCAATGCCTTATACCTCTAAAACTGAATTCTTGGTTGCGTTGCGAGGTCGTAGATATTTTAACGATTTTTTTTGAGCGGATTTTTAGATTTTTTGTGCCTTCCAACGCTGTTCATAGCGACATAAAGCTTTTCTTGGATTTTCTGTATTATTTGGATACCTTAGGAAGTTTGGGATACGGTCTCAAGCGTAATTTGGTGTAAAATGTTTTTAGAAGTCTAGCAAAGATTCGTAAAAACGTCTAAAATTTTTGGAATTAGACCGTATATCTTCAATAAACTAATAACAACCCGCAAAATCCGAAAACAATACTTCAAAACGAGTGCTAAATCACAGCCCAGCCTGATGCGCCCCACTCTTTATGCATACGAGACAAGTTTTCTCATCATTCTGAGCTTCCCCAGGAATTAAAGATATAGTATCCCGCCATTTACAAACCTTCCCCCAACAACATTCTCATTTTTCGGCGATCAAAACCTATCGGAGCCCCCCGGAGCGGATTAGCGGCTAATCTGGCATTTAGCCGAAATTCTACTCCCGCGCTGAGATCCGGGGATTACTCCCCGGCCGCTATAATCTTTCCGTTCCTCCACAAAAAACTCGGCTGACTTGATTGAAGGTGGAGGGGTACTGTAGCGGCGGGTGCATTAAAAGATGGGCGGGGTTTGCCGAGAAAATTAAGGATTTATTATGCCAATTACTGACTGAAAGTGAGAATACGGTAGCCGCGCTTGTCTACTAATTAGCATCGAGACTTGTTGCTGAGTTTTCCCGTATAAAAATAGACTGGGCGATTAGGGTATTTCTATGTTGATTATATGCAAATGACGTAGGTGACTTGGCGGGTACGGTAGCCGGGAGTGCGTATTAGGACGGAGCATGATCCTTTCGGGAGTCAAGGATTTATCATGCTAATTCTTGCAGACTCCATGCCGGGTTGCGAAGATAAAAACTGTGGACTGGACAATTAGACGATTAATCAAGCGTGAAACAAAACATTTAATTTGGGAGGGTCAGCGAGGCGAGCTCCTTAAGCGAGACGCGGAAGCGATAAGCCGGTGCGTGAGGACCTAAAAATGGTGGCGACGTGCAGGGGTGAATCTGTGTAGTTTTACATCCAAAATGGTTGCTTTTACTAAAACCCAAAAATTGTTGAGTTTTTAATTAAGTGAAGGTTGCTAGTTTTTATCGTATGTATTTTTAGGACCTTTCTAACGATTTTTTCGTGCGTGATTAAACCGGTTTCTTTCGCCTCTGTTCTTTTTTTGACGGTTTTTTACGTTTATATTCGATTTTCCCACTCTTTTCGATTCGCAAGTTCTTTTTCCGTTTAATTTTTTAGGTTTATATAAGTTCATTTTTAGTTTTTTCCTGCAAATCGCTTTCTAAGACCATTCCACGGCCAGAAAAACCATGCAAAAATTATTAAAGCGTACGGGAGGCTTTTGTAGGCGTCGTTGACCTCACTATTGATATGCCAAAATACGTGCAAAAAACAAGGCCACGGACGCCTAGTGAAAAAATGATTACCAGAAACGGTAGCCCCGTTGGCGATGGCCTGCTCGGTGTCGGTGAGCCACTCCTTGAGCAGCGGACGCAGCTTGCACATGTTCTTGAAGCTCAGGTTCATCGCCTCGAAGCGCGAGATGGTGGTCTGGGAGAAATCGGTGCCGTAGCGACGGCCGAGGGCCTGGCCGACGTCGCCTTGGGTGAAACCTGAAACCAGGGTTGTTTAATTGTCCCAGCAACTTGGAAATGTCGCGTTTTTGCATTATTTTAAAGGGAGCGTGCCAGCTAATAAAAGTTACTAAAAACCGAGAAACAACGCATTTTAATGAATGCGTTTAAAAAAACTTATCGCCACCTTTTGACACTTTTTTAGTACATTTTGCTCCTCCTTACAGTACATATGTTCACAGTCCTGTAAATGGTACTTTAATTCCGATCCCTATTCCATTTTTCATTTTGCGAGAAAGCTGCTGTTTTGTCATCTAAACCCACCCCCCCCCAAGTTTCAAAAGGTCATTTATGCAAGGATTTTCTAAAATCGGCTCCGCCGAATTACGGTAGCGGAAATTCTGAATTCAAGAAAATGCGAGAATGCCAAGGAAACAAATCAACATACCGCATTTGATGCGCTGCTTCTTGAAGAGGGCGGCGAACTGCTCGAGGTCCTCGTACTCGATGCGCTCGTCGCGGCTCATCGTCTCGAGGGAGGACGACCGGACGGTGCCGGATTGGCCGGTGGAGCCCTGGAAAAAGATGTTTGTTGGAAAAGCCGGAATAAGGTTAAATAGTTTTTAATTCGTCTATATCAGTTAAGGTATGGCTATAAGGATACGGTAATACAGTATACAAAGCGGAATTTTACTTGAAAAACGAAAAAAAGCTTTCAGGAAATATTTTAGGGGTAACGGTATATGCCGAAAAACACGGTTTAGACAAAGTAAACTACAAAAATTTAAAGTTAGAAACGCTGTAAAACGTACAGTGTTCTTCTAAAATACCAAAACGTTTCTACCCAACTCCCCTACCACCATGCTCGGGTCTACCCCATCCGGGTCCACCACCCAAATCGGAATCGCGGTGATCGACAAGTCTTCGAAGGGTCCATGAAGCACCTCGACTTCCATGGCCCTTTAGAATGCCTTTAGAGCACCTTTGGAATACCCTACGTTCGGTACGGTACGGTCCAAGAGGTACCCTTCACCCTCCCCGCTCCTTATTTATACTCAAAAACACCCCCGGGCCTAGCCCCGCCCTACAGTCTCTAAGCGCCTCGATATTTACCCCGTTCGGAGCAGCGTCACGAAAAAGCTGGGGCTACAGTATGCGGATTCACAGCGGGATCTGGGGATTTATAAATACCAACCAACAGTTTTTCCCATTTTGGTAACTGCGGATTTGAGGTCAAAGATTTACGGATTTTCGGCAACCCTAATGCACATATTTTCGTGGCAAATCGGAGAGATGGGCTACGGTAGATTGTGCTCGTACTCTTTGCCTACAAGGAGAGATCAAGCAGCTACGGTATCTCTAAAAAATCGTCAGGTTTAAAAGCGTTATACCAGGCACAAGAAATTAAAAAAACGGTTTTGCGGATTATATGGAAAACCAAAACCAGTAAAGCTACAGGAAATCATTTAAGATTTAATGAAAACTTAAGGAAGATTTAGATGCTGCACGGTATTGTGACCAATTTTTAACGATGCTGATAGCAAAAAATGCAAATTTGCACAATTTGAATATTTTTTAGGTGGTTTCCCCATAGAAGCTGCATAAATCTAATGACGTGGCAATCATCCGAAATATTTTGAAAATTGGTCAATAATTAAATCGGCATTTAGTGACTTTCTGAGTTTTATGCAAATTTTATGTTTAGCTGTTAGAGAGGCGCAGGGGCGATTCAAGCTCTAGAAATTGGCAGGGCAATCACGAAATATTCAGGTGCCGCATTTGAACTTTCTGTCTCGCAAAAATGAATTAGAAGAAACCCAAACGGGCTCTCAGAGCTTTAAAAAAAAACTCGGGTCTACATTTTCATACGCCAGCGTTTAGATTTGTCAATATTATTAAAATAATATGATTTTTGCCATGGGAAAACACCACCAGACAGGCAACATCATCAAAAATTGCCTCGAAAAAAATTTCACGTAATGAGCTCCCGGAACAGATCCTTTAATTGTCGAAAAATTTCTCTAGTTGCCGATACCTCATAATCAGGATACGACTCCAATATCATAGTCAGGGTGTGTCGTATGCCGTGTGCATTGAGTCGGTTTTTATGGCCAGCCGGGAACGAGAGTAGCACTTTTCGAATTGAATGGAATGCGGTGGGATTCGCTTGTGTAGAGTTGGCGCGCCGGGTCGTGGTGTTGGGTAAATCGCAAAGGGGACACGGGCGGAATAGCTGTCTGTTTGTGTCTCTCTCCCTCTCTCTCTCGCTCTCTCGCTCTCTCCTCTATCGCCTACTTTCATGCTCACAGCATTGGTTGGACCTGTGGAATGACGGGGGACAGAGCGACTACGCGATGCACCTATGGACGCATGAGGATGACCTCCAGCTGCTCCCCAGGGCGATCGAGGTCGTTTTGACCATCAGCTGGCTGGCGCGTACGCAAATTTGTTGACTACCCACACACACAAGTGCGTTCGAAAGCGGAAAACAAGGCCCCGGGGTTGGGAAATTGGGATTGAAATCGAGTTTTGAACTTGGAGGTCAGATTCGAAAATCGTAGGCCAATTTTAGAGATGAGGAGAGGAGAATAGAGCTTCAATGATACAACTACGGTGTTTAGGGCAGAACAAACGCTTCAAGGCAGTTACGGTTCGGCTTCCAAGGCTTTTCAAAACCCATATTTTGTGGATTTTGAGCGAGTTTGCACTTTTCCCATGGTTAGGTGTAGACGTTTAAAAAATGCAGAAAGAAACTGTTCCCGAAAGATTCCATTTACCACATTTACAAAAACGCAAAAAAACGGATACTGATTTTAGAATATACTGGCACATTGAAACTTTCAACTCCCTAAAATTCACTTTTTCCGAAATTTTTCGGTAAACTGACATGAGCTTTTTCTATCGTGATTGTCATAACATTAAGCAAACGTCTGTGCCTATACCAGGTTTCCGCAGAAGAATTTGATCCTCTAATTTCTAATTACTTTCCGAATGATTTTCTGGTTTTTCGGCAAGTATTCGGCTCTTCTAAATTTTCTCATCAGAAATCACCTCCCCTCGAGCACGTTCTTGCACACCCCCATTAACCAGAGTACCACCCCGACCCCCCTAATTATCGGATTAGCGTGGCCGGCATTAATTTCCTGGTTTGCATAGGCTGGCTTCGATAAAGCCCCGGAGGCTCTTATGCAGCTAACAAGCCAGAAAAACAACATCCTAACAAAGTGGAAATACGGCTTCGAAGTCCTAGTTACAAATGTCGACAGGGCAGGAACAAAATATCTTTGTTTTGGAGTCTGCTTTTTGCAATTTTTAGCGGGTAGGGCTGCAAAAGAACCGAATTTGCGTAAAATAAATAAGGAATGGGTCGTCAGGGATGGAAGAGGAGTAGGAAATTACACACACATTATTGTGTGAAAATTCTTGTATTGTAGCTCCAAATTAGCTAAGAAGCCTCATGATGCATTATAGAAAATCTGAATTCAATCCAGAAAGAAAAAAAAGAGAGGCTTTTGGGTGCGGTTTTAAAATTTTATAAAATCAGGGATAGCCATTCCGCAAAAAAAACAACGGAGTCTTGTTCAGAATCGAATTCTCTATCGAATGAGCTAGGTCCCGTAAGGTTTTGCAGCTGACTCAAAAAAAGCGCTCCTTGTAAGGTCTCTCAGTCAGAAATTAAAAATCAGTGTGGAATAAGTATCGAAAGTTTCCGAAAACCTAAAGGATACGATGAATAAATTTCAGGACACATCTACACCAATATATTGTCCAAATAGATTAGAACAGAAAAATCGGAGCCATAGAAGCGGGTGCAGACGCATTGGTGGATTTAAGAGCAAAAAAGCTTAAACTAAAAACTAAAAGCAAAAACCTGAGCAAGTAAACTAAAAATTATACAGAGCCCGAAATAACGGGAAAATTGAGAAGGAGCTCCAAAATCAGAGGAAAAAGAGCAACAATGATCTCGAAAAATTATGTATTAAACGGGAAAAGTGAGGGATTTTAAAAATATATACTGTGCGAGAGCCCCGCCATAATTCTCACTGCCAATTTACTAAAAGAGGGTATGGGTATGCGGGTGCGCCTAGTGGCCAATGGCCGTAGGCAAGGGCCCCCCTTCTGCCCGCATTTGCATGAGAGAAGGCAAAGCGAAAGGGGGGAAGGAATCGATGTCCTAGCTGCCCAAGGCATGGGCCCTCTATTGCCTCTCCATTGGGGGCTACTCTCCCGCTTTTGCATGCGAATTTTTGAGGCGGACGGCTCGGGGGCCCATTCCTGCATTTGGGAATGAAAAATGGCCTACGGGGGCGGAATTGCAATAACGAAAAATTCTGCTGTATAGCGAAAATTAGCATGGAATCGAGGGGAAAATTCTGGAAATCAGCGATCAGTCAAAATAAGGAATGATAGCGATATTCCTAATCCAATAAAATACGGAAAAATTTTGAGTAAAGTGAAAAAGTGACGCGAAAGCGAGAGAAACTAGTGAGAAAGAGAGAGAACGAGAGAGAGAGAGAGAGAGAGAGAGAGAGAGAGAGAATTTCAGCCAAAAATGCACGCTCCAAAGCGGAGCCAATTTTGCGAAAGGAAAAAAATTATAGAGGAAAAATTTTTGTATGCAAATTGGCAGGGACAGAACTACAATGAAATGGCAAGTCAAAAAGGATAAAAAATAACATAAAAAAAAAGTTCAAAATAACCAACCCCATGGCTCTCGAAGAGTTTCCGCTTCTGGCCTCGTTGCGGTTGGGAGGCTGGCCGGGAGGTGGATGGGGATTCGGTGGTTCCGGCGGATGAGTCCTAAAAAAAGGTAAATTCCAAAAACCAAAAGTTACATTTATCCTTGACGTCGAGGGCGGCAGGACGGAATCCGGGGTTGTGGGATTGTAGGTGGGGAACGCGGCGAGAGCGGCTGAAAAGTAGGGTGAATATCCTGAAATGATAAGCTAGGAGTTCCCTCGCTCTCTCTCCCTCTCGCCCTCTCTCGCGCTCTCGCTCTCTCTCTCTCTGGCTCTCTTGCTCTCTCTCGCTCTCTCCCTCCCTCTCTCTCGCTCAAGTCGATCCTCACCTAATTGTTGCTGCGCCGTGTTCATCTGCTGCTGCAACAAGACCAACATGTCCGCCCCGTCATTTGGTAGAGCCGTTTGAGCTTGCTAAAAACGATTCAAAGAATTTTACGTAGCTAGAATACCAATTGCAGGGCTTGCGGCAAGGCGTGCTGAACTGATTGAGCAAGTGGATGCTGCGCGCCAGCCAGAATTTGGGCCCAAATCTGGCTGATGTCCAGCTGGCCGGCCAGGCTGTCCTGAATCCGGAGCATCATCTCTTCCGGGGTCAGCGTCGTCGTGGCTTCACTGAAAAATCATGGATAAAGTTCATTTCCTTCCAAATCCCCAGGAAGCTTCTCCTTTTCTATTCAGGGGTTGCCGATAATACAGAATTTGAGAACGAGCACAATTTGAAAATTCCCAAATTTCAAAAGGAGGCGCAAAAACCGGTCTTAAAAAGGGCTCCCGAAAAAACCACGCCCATCGACTACCGTATTTTCTCGGAATTCTCATCCGCCTGAAAAATCCGCCAATCTACAGTACTCTCTGGGCATTGACGCCGGATTGTCCAATATGCTCGCATAAGCCCCCTCCTCCCGAGGGGCAGAGATCAAAGAATGTAAATATCGCAGCAAACACGACACCAAAAATATGCATAGCTGATCTTGCGTTTGTTGTCTAAGAAATTTGACGTTTAATAGAAATCGAAGATACAGATCCCCACCTACAGATCGAAAAGCGTGAATTACAAACTTTTTCTGGCCTTTTTTAAAATTCTGAGCTATCTAACTTTTTTTGGTACGATGGCTTTAAAGGAATGCCCTCAACATGGGGAATCTTTTGGCCTCACGATCCCGTTAGCACGGATTATTTTTTGCAGCGGGTTTACTCGCAAAACCTAGCCTTTAGTTCAAACTTCTTGCAGAAAGTTATTTATAAATTCGAAAAAATGCACGTATGCCATATGAGTGCGTAGCCTTTTATTTTCCATTTTCCTACGGATTTTGCCCACGCGACAACACGCGACGCACAAGCTGATTGGGCGCCGCAAACACGACTCAATTCATTTTCGTGGAAGGCTCGCGCGCATAAGTGTCGCGGCACCCTTCTCTGAATCGTTAGCAAGGGTTCGCACATGATTTGGCTGCACCCGCGATACGCAGCGTAAGGGACCTCAGGTGCGCGTTGCGTGTCACGGGCTCATTGAACGATCCTCAGTAAGACCACGCTATCGATACAGAACGCCAAGCGACACGGAACGCACGCGCGGTCACAGAACTGGCAGACTGTAGCACTCGATCACGAAATGAAAAGCCCCACGTGTGCGTTGCGTGTCGCGGTTTCTGGAGAATTAAGGCCAAAATAATTCTAGCTAGTTCTCGCTACCTTTAGAAAAGAAAAACTGAAAAGCTTAGCCCACCTGGCAGTCGTCACCGGCACCCTCGGCGGTCTCTCATCCATCCCATCGGAGACCGGCTGGAAAGACGGAGATTGGTCGTTATTAAAACCCAATCAACTATGTAATATTAAAAAGTGCAAAAAATATTGGAACTCAAAGGCTTCACCCTATCGAGGAACCTCTAGGATCTTTGAAAAAACGGCAAAAATTGACTAGTTGGCTAGTTGGGCCTGGCCCGCGAAAAACATATTACAGGATTAGGAAGCCTTGGGCGCGATAAAGCACATTATACGCTTGGTGATTTGGAAAGCGGATGGAGGGGGAGAAACCTTTTTCCAGCCAGGGATACGGTAGAGGGGCTGCAAAATGAGGAGTGGCCAGCCAAAGTCAGCATTATTTGCAGGTTGTCCAGAAAGGGCACGTTTTAGGGGTCGATCTGGGGGGATAGGACGAATTTTTGAACGGAGGATGATTTTGAAAGAGTGACGATGGATTTGGAAATCAGTTACCCAATTTTGAATGAGCGCCACGCTACAGGGATCGTAGTAAAATCGCAAAAAGTGAAAATTGGACGATTTAAAGGGAATGCCGTCTTGGATACTGTACCCCGAACAAGAGGAATTTGCTTTGCTTCGATAAGCTTGCGCCAGTCTTTTATATCGACGCCGGGGGATCTCAAGACCTTTCGCGGCTAAACCTCCCTCTTTTTGGCGGGCAGATAAAACCAGAATCCGGCCCCGACCCATAAAACAAACAGAATTATAAATCCGAAATCCGAAATCTTCGGGTCAAACCCGTGATTTTTGGCGGGCTTGGGTGCTACCGTAATCTGCCATTCAAATTTGGGCCAGCGGCTTATGGGGCGGGGGCGGGACCCGGGGGATAATCAGTGGGTTTTCTCGCACCGGCTTTTCAGGCCGATTTGCCTGATTCAGGAGGAGAACAATAAGTTTTAGGGCAATTGGAATCGAATTGGGGCTCCGTCGGAAAAATATTCAAATCGTCTGGAAAGTCTGTGATTAAGCCTGAAAACTGAGCATGAAATTTGCGCGGTTTTCTTAAGAAAGGGAGCAAAAGGGCAAATCTTTTATTAAAAATAGGGCAATTTAGGTTACAAAAATTAATGTATTATTTATTATAAGCAATTAGTTATTTTTTTAATTAATTTAATTATTTTAAATCCGTTTTCCAAGAAAAATAATTATATGTAGATAGAGGGAGAGAGATAGGGTAGCGACAGAGAAAGAGAGAGAGAGAGAGAGAGAGAGAGAGAGAGAGTGAGATAGAGAAAGAGAGAGCGAAAGAGAGCGAGAGAGAGAGTGAGAGAGAGAGAGAGGGAGAGAGATGAAGGGACAGCGAGAGAGAGAAAGACAGGGAGAGAGAGAGAGCCAAGAATGGAAAACCTGAGAACAAATTAAATATAAAAACTACTTGAAAAACGCTAAAGGCGAAAAATCAAAATAAAGATTTAGCTGAAAAGAAAAACCATGGTTAATGGCCTAACTTTTTCATTAAATAATGGTTAATGAATTATAATAAAACTTCCCCCTCTTGATCATCACCCCAAATTCCGGCTGTCTACTATGTACACCGGATGGGTTCGGAAATATGGAGTGGTGGCCAGGCGGAGCCGGGTTAGCTAGCCGGGCGGTGGTTGTGGTCGAGAGGAAATTCTCATTAGAGCCCCCATCCAGGGCCCCCGGCCATTTCGGCCACCACGGCCCCGCACCACAACGAGAGATATGCATATTTCCCAATTTGTCTCGAAATTCGAATCCCCCTACCCGGTGTCAGGAGTTGTGTAGCGTACGCGGCTACGCGCCCATCCGATAAGCCGCGCCCCACCCGGAATACTGTACCAAAAAAACCTAGTTTTCTCTTCCATTTTGCGGCCAAATTTGCAACCGTCCATTAGGCGGATTTGCTGGAGGTTTTCCAAAACAAGGGACCCGTTGGGTTAGGCTACAGATTTCTTGACTACGGTATGACAGGTGATGATATTGTCGCTTTGGATGCTGTGAAATAGGTGAAATATCCTGGAATTTCGATGATCTAGGTAACGAAGAAATATTGCCTTCTTTACACGTACTTTCCGGCCATTTTTCAGCCTTTCAGAGTCATAGAGAGGCATTAAAGAGCCTGGTAAGGTTTGATTCCTCGATTTCCGCCTTGGATCCATGTTGCGTAATCGATTACCACCCCTTTTCCCGCACTCGAATATCAGAAAATCAGAAACGGATTCCGAGTACCTCCGAGCAGAGCCATTTTGAAAAACCACGACGTTCTCCACTTCTTTGAATCAATTTTTCTGAGCATGATCCGCTGATTGGTTTGCCATGGATTTCTTCTGACATTTTTATAGCCATTCAAAATACGCCTGGTGTCGGAACAAAACTCAATTCACACGAAAATACGTCTCCTTAAATACTTAGGAGGATTATTTTTCCAGTCGATTTTTATCCAACAAAATCCCCGCTTTTTGGGTGCGGCCATTTTAGGCCACTCCCGGGGCTCATTATGCCTGGGCGCATATATTGATTCGTGGCCCGGCACGGCATTTGGCTAACGAAGCTCGAAAAATCGCCAATTCTAACCGTATAGTGGAACCCAAAAAAAATTGAAAAAAGTTTATTCGAATTGAAATGGTAAATTAATGATTGAAATGGTAATTCGATAATTCTGATCGATAACGGCATATAATCGTGAATGCTAAGCCAGAATCATGGCCCGAAGATAGGATTTTAAGATGAGCTTCAAACACCTGGGTTGCTAATAATGTTAAGGTAACCGTTTTGCTATCAAATGAGCCGGCATCAGCCCAAGCCGAAGCCTAAGTCGAAGCCTAAGCCCAAGCCTCGCGCCCCCAGTAGCACGCCAAAAACCAAAGCTCAATCGCACAACCATCGAAGAGCAAATAAATCATGAGCAGTTCTTTGTCAACCCACTTCCGGAAACCGGAAACCAGAAAAACCTCACTACCAATCCGCCTACCGACCCGCCGAGGCGGATACGGCGGCCCGCGGGTTTCCGGATTGGATTAGCCGATCCCCGGATCAACACCTACTATCAACTCGAATTTCCTAACTTTTATCCCCTCCACTACACAGATACCGGCACGATTAGTTCAGCGTTACGGCGTTCTATGGCCGAAGAAGTCAACGGGGGTGGAGAACGTGAGCCGGGCCCCAGCCCAGACGCATCCGGCCGGAAGCGGCTTACAAATTGGTCGGTGCAAGGAGTGGTTTGGTCGGGATGGTCTGGGCTGGTCTCATAGTAAACGAAAAAAAGTTGGTGAATTCTTGCAAATCTATTAAACCATTAAACGCCATTAAACGAATGGATATTGACTTTTTAACGCGTTTCTGTCGCGACGCGCGCGACTTTTTCTGAATGACGCCTTACGCTAAGGTGACGCTACGCTAGCACAAAGCGCATTACAGTTTTTTTTCTGCTTAGAGGTACACTAGGAATTTATACGCCTCCGCGCGCAGTCACTCGAGGCAACACTTACATTGCGTAATCGGTTACCAGTCCTTCCTGGTGATCAGGTGCCAGTCGCGTCGCGTATCGCGGGCATAGGAGGCTGGTCGAGTGGGGAGTAGTTCTAGCTTTTAAACAATATTTTCGATAAACGGATTGGGGCCTATCAGACCTCTTAAAAAGATTTGGGCTCGGTCGCGACACGCAACGCGTGAGGCGCAATTTCTGTTTGTAAAGGGTTACGCTCTCAAAGCTTACATTTTGTTGAACTTGAACAAAAATGTAGGACAATCCGTCGTCAAATTCAAAAATTCAAGCTGATAAGCACCTGGTAAGGTCCTGGTAACCTTCACGATTCTCATAACGAGCCGGAAAACTAGGAAAATCCGGGCTACCAGGAGGTAGAAACACCCCACCGCGGTACCGCACGGGTGCAAGCAAAAGAATAAGTTACCGTACCCCGGCCAGACCAAAAAAATAAGTCGGAAAAGACCCGGCTAAGCCCCGCCGTACCCCATACCAAGAATCACAAAGGTGCCAATTTTCGCATTTTCAAGGCGTTTTTGTCGGCCGTCGAGCCGATGGTGGGCAGGTGATTTGCGGGGCGAATTCCGCGAATTTCCTTTGTGGTTGCTTTTCGGGCGGCTCGCCGGGAGTAGGATAAGCCTCGCGTAATTCGGCCATCCCACACGGTCATGCTCACAAATATGCGTTATTCCGAGAACAATGGAAGGGGCAGGTATCGTTTTGTAAATGCTGAACTCGGGACATTTTTGGGGTACGGTAGACGGGGGTGAGGTTGAGATACAGTACCCGGGATCCGGCGGACGGTCGGCTTAAGTCCCCGTGACTACAAGAACTTATTGGCCGAGGGAAATCGCCCGGGATACGGTAGGATTTACATTTCCCGTGACAAAAACAGACTTTTATGCTGCCGCCCTCCGGGCAATCCGGGGATTGGTTTTTTGGCCCTCGAAATAAACCAGGAACCGTGCTTTTTCAATGCACCGGCTGAGCCGGCGATTTAATGGGCCGCATTTTAGACGATTTAGAGATTGAGTACAATAGCCATGAAAATATAGTATAGGTTTGGAATATAAGAATATAAAAAAATTTCGAGGACCTGGAATTTGCATAGGGGTGATTTCAGTTAGTCGCGACTCCTCGATAGCTATCGCTGAAAGTTTTTGCCTAAATTTGCATTGCTAGAATCCTCACCAAAACCACGGCACTTTTAACCAAAGTAAAATATTTCCTACAAATTTGCATGTCAAAATTTGCCAATAATTTTTATTAATTCCCAATTCTTACATTTGGCAATTAAAACAAAACACAAAAACAAAAGAATCTATAAACTTAAAATTAAAATTTATTGATAATTCTTAATCACTTACAAAAAACAGAAATGCAAATGAGAAATAAACAAAAATTATTCGCTTATGTTTTCGCAAAAAAAATATCGCACTTCGCTAAAACCGGCTTATGTTAATTTCGCTCCAGAAACCAGGGTAAAAATGCCTGCCTCTAATCCGTAAAAATTGAGAACTAATGAAAACTTTACAATTTTCATGCTCCACCGCCAACCTTTTATACCCCGGGAGGCTTCTATGGTTTGGTACCAATTACTTTCCGGCCGGCCGGGTTTCTCTGAAAATCCGGGCGGCCCGACCGGCCAGGCCCAATTATGAGGGTGTCATTGTCATGAAAGGTTTCTTCCGCCCATTTTTTTGGTGGGATTGCCTTTTTGCTTCGCTGTGAAAGATTGCGTTAATCCCATAATGATAGAGAGGCGAAAAGCGGGGTGCTGATCCGCCTGAATTGCTCACGCGCTCCAGGGGCGCAAAATAATGGGCGGAAATCCCCAAGTTTTGTGTGCTGTCTCTCTCTCTCTCTCTCTCTATCTCTCTTCTCTATCTCACTTTCTCTCTCTCTCTCTCTCTCTCTCTCCCCAAATTGGCCTTTATGAACCGTTTTGATTGCCTAATAGGCGCTGGCCGAAGTATCACACCGGATTATGGGCTTCACCTAAGATTTGGGAAGGATCAGTTCCAGAAGGTGCCCCAAAAAATATTTTTCACAAAATGGGAGGGTGAACTTTGAAGATGAGCGGGATTTTTACCGATTTCAAGGTATCATGGGCAGTTTTAATGAGTATGAACTCGCTAAAAGGAATGGAAGCATGCACACACATTACCTTTGAAAAGGCTAAAAATCATTAAACATTAGTTAGATAGGGTAATGGTTAATAGAGAATTAGCAATTTTTGCCATAGCTAGCGGTATGCTAATTTCTGACTTGTTTGCGGCAAGGCAAGAACGAAACAAAATGATCCCAATTAAAAGCGTAGCGTCAAATTTTTTCTGGCAATTCACCTGTGCATGTTATTTAATTATTTAAATACTCAACTTTCTGGTAACCACTCAAACCGCGACGAGATAAAAATACATAATGGCAAACATCCTAAACAACTCGTAAAACCAATATATGGAAGAATCCTAATGTAAAAGAGAGCACAATGATCCACCACGCCCTGCCATGTAAGTACCGTCCTCAAAAAAGTGACAAATTCCGTACGTAATCCTTGTACCGTGATTTCATGAAAATCCCGGCTTCCTGGGTGCTGACATTTGGCTTATTGTTGGTTTTTCACGGCGACCCCATGCGTTCAAAATAGAAGAGGTCGGGAATGGTGATAATGGCAGGCGGGAAATGTCATATTCGAGGGGATATGGAAGATCGGAATCTGAATGGAACTATAGGTACTGTAGCTGTTGTGGATGTTTGGATAATGGTAAAAAAGAACCGGTATTTTTGAGAGAGAGAGAGAGAGAGAGGGAGAGTGAGAGCGTGAGAGAGATAGAGACAGAGACGGAAAGAGTGAGCGAGACCAACAGAAGGCTCAATAAACTCCTTATCTCTCAATGAACAATGACAACATCTGCAGGCGAAGTTAAACAATTTGCATATTTGGCAGAAGCCGGGTACGGTATCTGGATCCTTAAACCATCCTACCCACCACCAGAAACCTAGGTGCTATGTAGCCAAATGCCAAATTTAAATGTGACCGGCCACTGCATTTTTCAATTGTCGACGGGGGGGGGGTGGCGAACTTTGAAACTAGGCGCCGGCGGTGGATTGAAAAGCGGGCCGAGGGGAAAATGAGGGCCAGTGGTGTGGCATGGCCCCAACCAAAAGGCCCAAAAGGGGGGCAGGGGTCGCCTCCAGCGAATTGTGGCGCGGAAATGTGGCAGAAATTCAATGCACCGACACACATTTAGGGGGTCGCATGGACCTCGGCCAAAAAATGGGGGTGGAGCAGTGCAAAAGGAGAGGCTAGTGGGGTCCCAGGCGGATCGGCTTTTATTGAAATCGGGTTGGTATTTATGATTTCTGATAAAATCTGATAAAATTAAAGTGAGTTGAGGCAATTGAATTTGAATTTAAGTTCAAAATTTGAATCAGAACCTATCTGGACAAATCACGGGCGGGGTTAAAATATTACCGAGAGAGAGAACGCGAGATAGAGACAAAGAGAGAGAGAGACAAAGAGAGAGAGAGAGAGAGGGGGAGAGGGAGAGAGAAAGAGACAGAGAGAGAGAGGGAGAGAGACGGAGAGAGAGAGAAACGGAGGGAGAGCGAGAGAGAGAGAGAGAGAGAGAGAGAGAGAGAGAGAGAGGAGAGGGAGAGTAACGGCAACCTAAAATAATCCAAGATTAACCGAATAATTAACTTAATTTTTACCTCAATCAGCATGATTAATCGCATCTTTACATTGGCAGATACATGAATAAGCCGACGAAATATATCTATCTAAATAAATAACAGTCCAAAAAATAGTTATTTAAACCCCCGTATCCGACAGTCTAAGCAGCCTCCGTCCATCAGAAAAATTTGCAAAATTCACTTCCAAACAACAGATTTTCACAATATCCAGCAAAAAATCCCCCTTTCCAAGCCTCCCTCAATTTTCCCAAAGTATCAATGCGCCGTGGGGCCGAAATCCGGGTGGGCCCCACCCCGGGGAGCCCGAGCTGCATTTAAGCTTCTAGGGAAATTCGGCAGAGGGCCCAGCCGGCTGTCCTGAGTATTAGGGCGGCCGGAAGAAAAGGGCTGCTTCTGCTGCTCTGGTCGAGCCACAAAAAAGGAGCTGCCGGGGCCTAAGGCTCTAAGGCCCGAAAAGCCGTTGTGTGTGTGTGGCCCGAGAGCGGAAGGGGGGAGTATGGCAAGGACCCATTTCATGAATACCCCTCAAAACACGAACAGAGAGAGAGAGAGAGAGAGAGAGAGAGAGAGAGAGGACAGAGAGATAGACACCAAGAAAGCAGGCCCAAAACCTCCATTTCCCTAGATTGGGCGTCGACCCCTAGTAGACCTGATGGAGTTGAGGGTGGGCGCTTACACCCACTCAAATTTTGAGGAGTTGTGGGTGGAGCTCATTTCGGGAAGTGCCTTGCATCGAGCGTTTGATATGCAAATCGAAAAGGTTACGCTGGATTTTGCGCTAACACGGATTTTCCGAGGGCCTGCAGATATTTCTCATCTTCCAAATTACAGTAACTTTTGCATGACAAAGTACTTTTCGTACGATGCGACGTTATTCCAATGAGAGGCTTAACTTGGGATCGACACCAGATAACGAAAAGCGGCTGAAAGTGGTTTCACATAGACAGACTGCTCCGCATACGGTAATGAATACACCAGAAAAAAATATTGGGTTTTTGCTCACATCTGCTTATGAGTTTTGCAAAGCAACGCGTACGGGGCAGTAGTAAAGTAGTAAAGTAAGGAAAGTAAATTAATTCAGCGTAAATAAGTCCGTGGTTAATGTATGCTTTTAAATCCCGGTTCTAGTCGTATCTCCAAAGAGCAACAATACGGTAGAATAAGTATAAATATACAGGTAAGAAAAGTAAGTGGATTTGACCGCAACAACTTCCAAAAGCCACGAACTTTGATCTCATCAACGGGCTGCACGTCCTCCTCGATGACCACCTTTCGGGGTATCGCTTTCCTACGACTCCTTCCGCCCGGTTTTGATGGCGAGGGCTCGGGGGTGGCCGCGGCGGTTCCGATGCCCGTTTCTAAAAACAAAAATATATAATTGAATACGGTCGAAATCAGACCGTCTCACAGCGGTCGTCCTGGAGTTTAAAAAAGCAAACAAAAAACAAAAAACCACTGACCCGTCATGTTGCTCGTCGTCCCGTTGTCAATTTGTGGCGCTGGTGGTGGCAATTCGTTGGCAGTGGATTTCTAAAATAAATTTTATTTAGAGGGTCTTTAATTTATACAGGTTCCGATCTACCCATTTAAATGCATCTTCTTTAATGAATTAAGTTATAAACTATGCCAAAATTAATTATTGATTTAGTATGCAAATTAAAGCATATGAAAAATACCTCGATTTTTCAAACTTCAATATATTATATTGTGCGCTAAAAAATACATAAAAACAGCTAAAAATTAATAAATACGTTCAAGAAGAATTACCCAACCACTAAGAAACGCAAATTAAGCCATATACCGTATTTCCTCTAATATAACCCCCCCCCAGCCCTCTAATATAACCCCCCTCCTCCCAGGGTGATTGAACAAAATACAGGGTCCCCCCTCGGCATCTGGCCTTCTTCCCTCCGATCGTGACCAAATTTTTACCGGTGGTGGGGGCCCATAAAAACTATGTGCGGCCGAATTTTCTAGGCAAAATATTGTAAAAAAATTACGCTAAAAACTCTTTTTTGGGAAACGCTGGTGGTCTCTTTGGCTATGTTTTCGCAATTAGCATGCCGATTTTGGGCAATTTTCCCAAAAAATCGTCATTTTCGGGGGGGGGTTTCTGTCAATTTTGATAAAAAAGTGATGAAAAGCCCGAATTTAGACGTAATTTTCGTAAATCACAAAATTTTTCCGGGTCGCAAAAAGTGCACTCTTCATTTTTGCTAAACATTTGGAGATCCAAATCCATCAAAATCGTAGTGAAATTCGCAAAATAAACCTTAATATCGCTATAACTTTTTTTTTTGCAATGTTTTGCTTAGCAAATTCAAATTTGGCTGCACATAGTTTTTATGGGTCCCTATCGCTGGTAAAAATTTGTTCCCGATCAGATAGAAGACGGTCAAATGCCGAGGGGGGTTTGGGACACCCTGTATAACCCCCGAGGTTGTATTAAAGGAAATACGGTAATACAAAATCCAGAAATTATTTCCTGACCTCCGTATGCCCATTGGTACCCGTCACAATGCCATCCATCCACGAGGCATCGGAGACCCCGTCTCTATAAAGAATTTCGTAAACCGCAAAGTACAGTAATTTGTAGGACACCAAATAGCAAATAAAGTCACGAAAAAGCCATTTTCAAATTTTTGTGCCCCCGGCGGCGGCCCGAGCACAAATATTTGGGTGGGCAGAGAGGGGGGGGGATGGACGGAATGCATAAGTGGATGACACATAATCGACTTTTCATCGAATATTCGCGATCGTCAAAAATTTATTTTGTCTTTGGCAATGGGGGGGAATTTGTGGAATTGGTGGATTAGCTATAAAAATCTGCTAATTTTGGATTTGAAATTTGTAGGAAGTCAAATAAGGCTTAATCGTCAACTGAATCGTGCAAATTATGCGACGACGCATTAATAGATGAAGAAAAACCATCAAAATCGTTTGTAAGATTTTGAACGAATTTTGCGTTCCGGAAATCGCTCTTCGCGACAATGATACCGGCTAGGCTTTTCGCATTAATGGCTATTCTGCTTTTGAAGGAGACTAGCCAGCATGGTCCCTATTTTATTAGTTTTTTAAGAGATCAATCTACCCTTTATACATCGCACTTACGCAAAAATTATACGAATTAGAAAATTGAGGGAAAACATCAGATTCATGCCATAGTGTCAATAACGTAACGTCAAAGTATTTTTCTCAATTTACGTGTTAGCGAAAATGCCCAGGATCAAGCTCTGAACTTCCCGGTACTGTAACCCGAGTGATTTGCTTACAAGGAGTGCTTTTTTGAGCCATCGACAAAACCTAACGAGACCTAGCTCATTCGCTAGAGAATTCAATTCTGAGCAAGTCCCCGTTGTCCATTTTTTGCGGAATGGCTATCCCTGATTTTATAAAATTAAAATGCTAGTGACCGTCTCTTCCCATGAGTGCCTTTCGAGCAAAAAGAGCGGCTTTTGGGTGCAGTTTTAAAATTTTATAAAATCAGAGATAGCCATTCCGCAAAAAAGAACAGCGGCCTCTTCCTCAAAATCGAATTATCTATCGAATGAGCTAGGTCTCGTAAGGATTTGCCGATGACTCAAAAAAAGGACTCCTTGTTAGAAGCGCCAGCGTGGGTAGCGCCCAATCGCAATCTGAATGCCACACGGAAGTAAGGTCACGACGTTTTGGGGCGGCGGATTTTCGTTCTCGGATTCGAACTTCACCCCAAGGGGTTTTTGAAAGCAAACAGTAGGATTATGGATTCTCACCGAAAATGACATTTCTACAGTATTTGTTGGACCACGCCGGGGAGGGAGGGAGGGCGTGGATCAGCGATTTGCTTAGAAGTTCTAAGTTCCGGGCGGTCGAGGGAAAATAAGTACTGGGAAGGTCGAGATTCAACATACGGGGTCTTTTAGAGCGTGTAGGCTAAATTCTGGGAACTCAAGACATAAAGACTATTCGGCTGGCAAATTTGCCTAAACTTCTTTTTGATTGCGGTTGGCGAACTGACAAATTTTAATAAGATGCGAGAAACCATAAAATACAAAATTTGGTAATCTAAATAAGATTCCATAAGCGGAAAACGGTGAAATTGGGAAGTTCATCTAGCATTTATAATCGGGCCGTACGAAAACTAAACAATTCTCAAAATCATGAAGATGGAAACCTACGGAAATAATTGAAATAGCTCGAATTATATATATATAGAATTATGAATGGCAATCGAAAGAATCAATTATGAAATTTGCATAATATTCAAAACCTACGAAAACCCCAGCTTTTTCCCCGGCTTGACAGCCATTTTTTACGTGACCGGGCCCGCTTACGTGGGCCCCGCTATGCAAATCGCGGGGCCATTTCCCTCTATGCAAATATGAAGGGTAGGGGGACGATGGGGGCGACTGGAATGCAAACAGAAAAAATGGCAGCGGAAAAGATAGCGGCTGGCCGGGGGTATCGTGAATATTGAATATCGAGATATAGATTTCGATATGGGAGAGAGAGAGGGAGAGAGCGAGAGAGAAGAGAGAGAGAGAGAGAGAGAGAGAGAGAGAGAGAGAGAGAGAGAAAGCTACAAAGTTAAGAATGTTGAAATTGAAAAGATGATAGGGTGAAAAAATTTGCGTTCTTGATTTTTTTGTTGATAATTTCTGAAAAATAAATCCCTCCCGGACTGGGAAGCGATGGCGAAAATCTTCTGGAAAATTGATGCGCCCTTTCTCGTTAGTCTCGCCCAAAAGGACAGTTTATAGCCCGGCCAAAGGACAAAGGCGGACAGCTGCCCTGTCGCCTAAAAATCACGGCAGGTCGATTAGGAGAAATTTTCAGGGGGTTGCATAGCTCGGCAATGAGAGAGAGACGTCGTTATGGTGTGGCTAAAAAACTTAGATACCGGGTCCGAATTGACTTTAAAGGGACTCGGAAGCATCGGAGCCAATCCCCTCGGCTTGGTCTCGACAGCTAGCTATCCAGGAAATAACGCGTGCAAAGCTTGACCTATCCAATGCTGAATGACGAAAGGTCAATTAAGAACGGTTTTGGTCAAGTTGTATACCTTGGACAGAGACATCGGTATCGTATGGCGTTCAAGGTAATTTTCCGGATGCTGAATCGCCCTTAAAGGGACTAGAACGTGTGAGAATCGACCCGCTGGGTGTCGACTGCCAAGGGTGTGCAAATGCGTTGCTTAGGCTTTTAGTTGATCTAAGGACCTGGCCGGCGCGGCGACACGCGACGCAAGCGTGTCATCCGTCGCAATAATCAGCACATTAGCATAATCAACTATGCAATGGAAAGCCGTGCGTACGCGTTGCGTGTCGCGCACACCGGGCAATCTATCGACCCTCCATAACGATGCCTTGCTAGTTCCTTTAATAGAGCTAGCGTCTCTAAATATGAGATAGTAATATGTAAATTAAGTTCAAATTCCCGCAGAATCTATGTTGGTAAAAAAAAAATTAGAACACCGCCAGGGGGTGGCACATAGTGCGGGAGAAGCAAGGGGGCCACCGGGGCGACCGCCAGGGCTTTTATCAATATGTCAATAGTCGAATATGCAAAGGAGGGAAAGGCAGGCCGGGAGGAGAAGAAGAAGAAGACGGCACAACGGACCCCCGGCCACCAGCCACCACTCTGAATACCGATAAGACACACACCCACACACACATACAGACACGCACAAGCCACAGCACTTCTGCCACGGGGGATTGCGAATGCAAATTGGGTGTAAAGCGAGGTGGGGGGATGTAATGTGTCGTACAGTGCCGTAGGGGGGATGGTTTCAAGGGGTCGGGGCAGCTGGATTTTTCGCTGGTTTCAGACCAACGTCTTAGGGGGTTAGCACGTAAAGGTTTGTAAATGAGAAACTACAGTTTTCGAAGAACGTTTTAAACCGGCGGTGACTGGCTGGATTTTGCTCTGGTTGTCAAATAGATCCTGCAAGTTTGGACGTAAAGATTCGGAATTTAGCGTATTCAAAAACGTCAGGTTGCTTAGCTTTCCGAAAAAGTTTTAAAGGTAAAGTGACACCTGGATTTTGCCAATGTCCAATGTGGCTGTCGAAAAAATCACTCGGGAAGTACGTAAATGTCCAGAATTTAGATGAGCAAAAAACGTTGTTTTAGTATGGTTTCGGAAAATCACCTTAAAGGGACGGTGCCAGCTAGCCCTCTCCAAACCTACCGAGGCTAAAAATTAGCCGCGACCTGCTAGAAAAATCGCCCTATGCAAATTCCAGGTCAGCCGCATTTCAGTTTTGTGGGGGTGCGCTGAAACTTCGCAGGGAAGGCTCGAAAAAACGGGCGTAGATGCGTATCTCCGGGGTCAACCCTTCCGGAGGGCGAGAGAAGAAACAGAGAAGAAGTCACATTCAAATTTGGGCATAGACAGGGGAGAGACACAGATGGACGGAGAGAGAGAGAGAGAGAGAGATGAGAGAGAGAGAGAGATAGGTGAGAGGGGAGCAGGAGAGGGACGCAGAGGTAGATTACGATCTTGACTTGGTGTGGATGGACAGGTAGGGCAAAACTGGTCCACCGCTTTTTTTGCATGCGCTGTCATTTGTGCTAAAGTTCTAAAAGTCTAAATTATTTGATAAGATCCGAACTTGAAGGTTGTAGTTTTCTTGAGGTTTCTGTTTTTCATAATTTTTTTAATTTTTTTAAGCACTAAAAAATCAAATTCCCGTCCAAAATGAATGAAGAATAAAATAAAGCCATCACATTCGTCATTAAGTTCGAAAATGAGGCAGGCTAGCAGACATTTTTGCAGATCTTCCGGTTATCAACGCGTAAACGAAAAACTAGGACGTACGAGATACAACTAATTACAGCAAAAAAAGAACAAAAATAAATACGCGGTTTTGGGGCATTTAACATTCGTTGGCCTTCTGGCTTCTTCACAAGATTATCATAGCTATGGAAGGCTACGGTAGGCTACGGTAGACTATTTTAAAGTTTGTTTTTCGCCAAGAACCAGTTCAAGGCCGGCTGGTGGGTACTACGGTAGCCAAATTTGCCGGCTTCAAACTCCTGACCCAAAAAAACTGTTTAGTGCTCAAATTCCGGGGCCCCGGATCGGATGTTTATAGATTTGCGGAGCCGTGGACCCCAGCATCGCCTGCCTGTGCCGCCGATTTGAATAAACTGAAATCGGAACCGAATTTTTGTATAAATAGAGAGCGGCCGCCTCCCGGGAAATCACACACAAAACTGTATAGGCCATGGGGGGTGGGCCCGAAATTTTGTCCCAATTCCCGGTCATGCGGAATGTCCCGGAATTCCGCAATAAACATCAAATATTTCAGGATTATTCATGTTCGCATAGATACACAAAAAATACAATTTTTCGCCGGCCATGCATGTGCGGCAAAAATTTTCGTTTTCACGGCTTGAAAAAGGGCTGATTCAGCGCTTTGGAGGCCCAGGAAAAAGGCATGAATATGGATTGTTCTTTGGAGGGAAATATAGATGGGGGTACGATGGGGGGAATTGCGCGAAATATGGAAAATACTTGCGAGTCTTGTGCGGGAGTCGGGTCGTGATATGAATGGGGAAAGCCGCCTAAGAATCAAGACAAAAGGCGTCGAAGCGGATCCCCGGTAGTTATTCGGAATGGGGAATTGTGAAGCCGACGGCAATGAAGCTCTTTAAATTCAGCTTTAAATATTATACTAACTACCAAGTAGTAGTATTACTAAATACTAATAATAGTAACACAACCTCATTACTTCAGGGCTTTTTTTTCGGGCTTTTCATGCCAGGCTTTTTCTGGTAAAAACCAGAGTATTTGAGCGATTTCATGGATTATAGTCAGTCTCCCAGTCTCGGTCATTCTTGCATCCACGGTAAGCGGGATTGCTGCGGATTTTCGCGGGAATTCCTGGACCAAAAGAGTAAGACAACCATAGCATAGAGTACCAGTACGGTAAGATAGGAGCGTGAGAGAAAAAGGGAGAGAGAGTTTGAATTAGGGTGAGATTGAGATAGAGCGAGAGAGAGAGTCCGAGCAAGAGAGAGCTAGTGAGAGAGACAGAGAGAGGGACACATAGAGTAAGAGAGAAAGAGAGCAGAGAGAGATTCGTTGACTGAGATAGTGAGCGAGAGAGAGAGGAAGGGAGATATAGAGACATAGCGCGAGATGGAGAGAGAAACGGGAGAGGGAGATAGAGATAAAAAACCATCGAGCTATGATAAGGTGAGAAATGAGAAAAAAATGAGAAATATACAAAAGCACAAATCTGGCAAAAAGGTGCCCTTGAACTCTAGGGCATTGAAAATCCCTAAAAAACGGACCCAGGGCCCGACAGGTGGTAAAAATAGCATAAGTCCCGGTTATTAGAAAACTTCCGCAAGGCGCTAATTTCCAGAGGTGCCACCCGCCGGCGATTCCAAGCCGTTTCCCTGCCGACCCGACTGGGGCGGTCCAGATTTGCGTAATGGCCAGGTTAGGTTTGCGGCGGGCAGAATAACTCGTTAGTGGTAGAAGGACAGGTCGTGCGGATGGTTGCCATGCAGCCCCCTGGTGGCCAGACTCTCATTCCAATGCAGCCGCGCATAAATTAGATCCCAGGGCCCCGGCGGCTCGGCTCTCAAATCACCTTCTGTTTATGGGGCCCACAGGTTGATTAGGCCAACCAACCGGGTGCGTTTCCACCGAGTAGAAAATGTTGCGAATCACGCCCGATTTTAGGGGCTTGGGGTACGGTAAGAGGCTCACTTAGCATCGGATTCGTAAAACACCGCATTACAATGCGCGTGAACTACAGAAAATACCGAAAATGCTGGTTTCGTCGGGACTTCTGGGTTTTCTGGGGCCTTAAGGGTTTTCCGCGATGTTTTTTGACCAAAAACGGATGTATTTTTTAAAACTTTTTCCAGATGTTGTCCAAAACAGATTAAAATATTGAAAACAAGCAGCGAAATAATAAATTCTATGAAAAAATAAGGCAATGACTTCTAAAAACACCAAATTCAAATTTAGCGCAATCGCAAAAGAAGCTCTTCGCTAGTTTCTAGTGCCTAAAATTATGACAAAAATAACAAAATGGTATCAGTGTAAATTAAATTCTCTCTACTAAATTAAAAAATCAAATACTGAATAAAACACGAAAAACCCGACTCCGGGAAAATCCTGAATCGAAAGAACGAAGTAATTTGATGCACCAGGCATCTGCCAAGACTCAAAGGCTCGTAAAAAAGACCAAGTATTGCACCAAAAACATCAAAAAATTTATGTGATTTTGGACTGTGAGTAAATCAAGGGTTTTTAACATGAACTGAATGTTACCTGAATTTAGGCACCAGGTTAGGCAAAAAACCTCAAGAAAAGCGATTCAGAAAAACGGCTCCAAAAATTAACGAATCGCACCCAGCTCTCCTTAAAGTACAAAAACTCCATATTCCAAATCCGTGGAATGCATGAATGCATAAATTAGTGTGCACAGCCCCCCGCCTAGATCCAGGCCACGCCCCCCATTTCCATGCAAAAGCGGGGACCCAGATCCCCTCATCCATGCACAGGTCGTCGGCCGGCCGGGACCCATCTGGGATGGCTGTAATGCGTGGAAAAGCCGGGGCCCCGTCGAGCCCGCACACATACACAAAGCAGGCAGCGACACACAGACAGACAGACAGACGCAACCATGCTGCTCTTTATCTCTAGCTCCTCTTTTTTCCATGCCTAGTGTCTTTATGTCACACCCTCCCTTTATCGTGGCCACCCGCCGGCATGCAGATTTTTTGGGGGAAGGAGGACGGCGGATGTAATGCATTTTAAAATACGGTACGCACGAATAGCAGAAATTGACCTAACGGACTCACAAAAAATAACCAATTCTAAATGAAAAAATTTACATATTTTTGCATGATACTTTCGCTTTAGGACCAATTCATTTTAAGCTTTAAGTGTTAGTTTTTGAAATTTCAATTTAAAGACATCGGGAGCGATCGATGTTGGGTATTTTTTGTGATTGTTTACAAGTATCAATGTATTTTCATTAGAAGATCCTAAAATTGGCGCCAATCGACTTTAAAGGGATCAGGAAGGCGCAGTAGATCAAGGCTCATCTATAATTGGCAACGAGCCAACCGGAAACGTAATGCAAAAATGGGCAAGGCAGGAGGCAGCAGAGAAGGTTTATGCTAATTTTAGACCTAAAGCCATTTTATGCTAATTTTTCCAGGGCTTTCCTGATCCCTTTAAACGGGTTGCGACGTGCCAGCTTCCACTACCTGCGCTCCGAGGGGTGCGAAAATACAGAGGCTGGGAATCGAAAACGCGGTTGCAAGCCCATCTGGGTCAGCTGTCGAGATCTAGTCGACGAATGGGGGTCGATTCTGACACTTCGTTAGACCTTTAGAGAGATAGGGACACGCGCGACACGCCACGCGCACGCCACTCGCCTGCGGGAAACGGTTTTACAATCAATTACGCAATGCAAGTAGGACCGGAAACGGGTCGAAAAAATTCCTGAACTTCGTGATGTCTTACGTCGTGGGCATAATAAAAAACAGGATCGTAAAAAGAGTAATACTAGCCCTTAATCACTATCGAAAACGCACAATGGCCAAAGAGGCTCGGTTTCACGGAAAAGATTCGCGATTCAGCCTCTTAAAGGCGCCGGCAAGTCTCAGGGATCAAAAATTCCCAATTTTTTAGGTAAATGAACTCTGCGCCGAGATGCGGGGGCATAGAGATTGGCCCTGAGTGGATGGGGAGGATGGCTTGGGAGCGGAGACCGTCACCGACAGGCCGCCGGGGCGAGAGGTGAAATGCGTGCGCAAATATGAAAATGTTAGTGGCTGTGGGGGGATGGTGGTTGGCATAGAGCGCCGACCACTACTCTGCCCCCCTGCTCGATGGCCACATCACAGGCCCTGGCAAATATGCGGCAATGAATGCAATCAAATCCAGATTATCGTCGACATCGAGCGACCCCCGACCTCCCGCCCGAAATCGGCGGGGTGGCAGGCGTTTTTGAAATCTGCCGCGGGTTTACAGATGACTGTTTCAAAATCGGTATGAGTAAAAAGGTTGTGAAATGGAATCATCAGCATCAAAGCCTAAAAAAAATGAAAAAAGGGCAATCTCAAAAAGCCAAATACCTTTTCGATTAAAATAGAACCTGCCTTTAATCTAGAATTATGCAAAAATAGGATAAACTATTCGTATCCAGAATAATTGAATAAACTTGAAGGTTTTTCGTTGGTTTTAACTTTGAAAAGGTGATGCCATAAATTCTTGAATATTTCGGGCTGACAGGCCGGGTGATAATGAGTGAGTGTAAAAGTTGTGTAATGGAATCAACAACATCCAGGCGTAAATAATTAAAAGAACAGAAATGATCAAAGCCAAATTTTTCGCTTAAAATAGAACCTGATGTTAATCTAGAATTATTCAAAAGAAAGCTACAACCTTTCGACTACAAACAATTCGCAATCAAATAATTGATGGACATTGGAGTTTTCAGTTGTTTTTCACTTGAAAAAGGTGATCTCATACATTTTGACGCACCTTGAACCCTGTATCAAAAACTCGGGAAAAACTTAAAAGTTTAATTTAAAAGTTTATGCAAATTTTAGCGGAGTAACTTACTAATTAAGAAATGGACTAAAAATACCCGTCAAATTTACTAAAATTCCATGGGCAAGCGGTAAGACACGGAAAATACGACCAAATACGAAATATCAGAAAACACGCAAAAAGCCGAGATTTAAACCTTAAAACAAACTTTATTTGTAAACGTCTCAGCGGATATGGATAAAGCATGGCTGCCAAGAGCACGAGTTCGTGCTCAAGGAACCGACCAGCCCCGAAATTTTGCGATTCTAATGTTCATAACGCTGTCTCCTGCACAGACATAGCTACAAACAGACCCACTTCCCGATTATCATCGGCCCATCACCGCCGAGTTTTTGAATTTTTCCGCCAACCCCCCATAGCAATTGATTAGGCATCGTCGTCTTTGGGGGACTGGCTGGGTGTTGGGCGACGAGAGTTGATTTTTCCTGACTCAAGGCCGTTGCCTAATCACGTGTGCAAATTTTCGCGACCACCAACCCCGGCGGAAATTTCCCTTACATCGATATTGTTGGGTTTGAATGACTGGCGGGAGCCGGGTTTTTTCTATTCCGGGTGGTCGGCGTCGATGCGGGGCAAATATTGAGACGCCTGTTTTTCCGGGTAAATTCCGGGAAAGTTGATTCCAATAAAGTCGCAACTCGGAATTTTTGAATGGAAAATATTGCGTAAGTAGTGGGAAAATTCGGAGACAGTTGCTGTGCGCGGGGTCATCGGTTTAGCATAGCAATTTAGCTTATTTTCAGAACTCGAGGCCATGCATTACTTATGCAAAACACAGGAGAAAATCCAGCGAAAATAGGAAAATCAGAGCAGCTAAATGTAAATTCCGTTAATTACGAAAAATGAACGAGAAATAAAGCAAAAAAAATTTACCAGGCTCAGCTGCGCTAAAGTTAGGAATTACGGGCTTCCTAGGTCCAAAGATAGCTCCGGGTCCAATCCGCAAAACAGGTGCTCCGGGCGGGGGTCGAACCCGCATCCTACGGCTTTCGAGTCCGATGCTCTACCTATTGAGCTACCGGGGCATTCGGAATGCCTCTCACAGGGCAGCTATCCATGCCAGCCCAACCCTAAAAAATCTTTCTAATATTGCCTCCACTGAAAAGAGATAAAACAGGTGTTAAGAATCATTTTTTGGGCTACCGTATGCACTAAATCTGTCCTTTTCCTCTCTGTTCCGGATTCCGAAAGATATTACCGTAAACCAGTCAGCTGATACTTAAAAATAGGCACAAAAATTTGATATGATTGATGCAAAGAGACTTTATGCGCTTTTTTCAGATCGATATGCGTGATGATGGGGGAAGGTAAAGAAGAGGGCGGAGAAGGGTGGAAAAATCGGGGCGGAGAGTTTGGGTTAAGAGTCGCGGGGGGAAGCCGGGGAATTGGGTAGGGGTGGGGTGGGGGAAGGAGAAGCTAATGAGCAGGAGGAGCTTGATCAAGGACCCCTCCACACAGGGATTGCGCCTGTTGGCTGCTTTTGAGACAAAAGATTGCCTGCAGGGGCGCTTTTTTACGGCACGATACATACATTTGCCTAGGCGAGAGGTGGGGACGTTGGAAAATGTGTCCAGGAGCAACTGTTGTAGAAATTTAGGGATTTCAGGGTTAAAGGGATTCGGAACCAATAGCTGATCCTGATGAGTATGCCAACAGGGGGCACGTTGCATAGTTTTAACTGCCATCTGCAGCCTTAAAAATCTGAAAGAAACGCACACGCAATTTTCGTCCTTTTTGGCTTTTTTCCCACGGCGCCTAGCTGCTTGCGGCGATCGTGATAAACTATTACGCACTACGCGGCGGGCGCTGCGATCTAGAAAACTGTAGTATGCCTTGCCAGTCCCTTTAGCAAATGTCCCTCCGCTGTTCTATTGCGTCACGTAATGGCGTGCGCGTTGCGTGTCGCCGCACGAGGAACCTTCACCCTTCCGGCCCCGCTATATTCATTCGAACGTTTTTTGCCCTGGAATACTTCAATCAAAAAAATTCAGTTTTTCAAGCTGAAAACTCCAGACTCGGCGATTCATTGCTTGCGCGTTTCCCTTCATTAACGCAATGCATAAGAGTTTGGTAGCCCTGGAAAATGGCTATAAAAATTCGATAGCACTCTTCCTCAATCGACGACCCAGTCTGAGCAACACAAAGAGCCGGGCCAGGAGCACAAGTCCAACGGGGCGAACTTTTGGATTTATGGCCCGGCAGAGTCCAAGGAGTGGTGAGTTGCAGCTTCTTTGTTTTGAAAGGCGCCAAATCGTTGGGGCAGACCGGAGAAGCTGGCGCAAGGCGTATACTACACTTTCAGTTAATATGTTTCGCAATTTAGTAGTGCTTTTAGAGATTCGAACAGATTACTGTAGTAGGCAAACTAATATTCCCATCGTCAAAATCCAGAAGCAAACGAAATAGTCCCAAAAGAGCTCAGAAAAACTGGAAAAAATCAGAGTTATAAAAAATCATGGACAGTACAATAGTGGTTTTGAATGCAAAAAGAAGTCATAATAATTCGGTAAAAAATCAGGCAATACCAGAGGCATACTGTATGAAGGCAAAAACGCATCAACTGGACCTCATGGGATTTGCTAGAACTGATAGAAAATGGACTGGATTACGGTAGTCACTGGCAGTTTGACAAGCTGCTGGCAGCTCTATTAAAACCCGAATTACGCAACATTCAACCCAAATCTCAAAAAAAAAAAACCCTGGGCCACGCCCGTCCAGTGGCCATTTGCGTAGTCAGTCCCCCGACTGTCCAGCCGGCCCAGGCGGTGGCCCCCGCACACACGCCTGCTCGGGCGTAGAGAACGCGGCAAGGGAGGAGAAGGCTTGGCCCGAGACTTCGAGAGAGAAGGTAAACAATCCTGTTTTTGCGTCGCCCATTCCTTCAACTCGACCCCTTCTTTCCCCTTTCACCTTCATATACCTCTACCTAACGGGGGCCGATCCCCCAATCCTGGCCGGTGGTCATTTAGGTCCCTGGGGTGGGGTTTGGGCCCAGGGATCAAAATTGGTTATCGCCTGATGGAAAAAACGTACCATTTTCGGCGTTTCCGGAAAACTGAGTACCATGAGAGAATCGAAAAAGCTCCTTCATTTCATTTTCAACAATGTCGGAACCGAAGACATTTTGAAAACGGCGCCTGTATCTTCAAATTTTTCCGGGTTAAAGAATCGGACAGAAAAATAGATTGCGTAATTACGAGTTTACTTAACCAAAAAAATATCTAGGAATTTCGCGAACTCTGCGGCACGCAACGCACACGCCTTGGCCTCCCACGTGGCATTAATTCGGGTGCCCAAAAAGTGGCCTAACGGATCACGCGTTGCGTGTCGCGGAAATCCGCGTTGCATCAATACCATAAAATTCGGAAATTAATGACTTGCGCGCCCCTTTCAAATTTGATTTTTCAGCTAAACTTGGTTTTTTCAATCATTAAATAAAGCCGAATTTAAAAATTATTTTGAGATCTTGTCACGCCAAAAAAATTCTGCGCTCTCGAAATTCTATCGTTCGAAAAGTAAAATTTTTGTAGCCTGGACAGAAAAATAGATTGCGTAATTACGAGTTTACTTAACCAAAAAAATAGCAGGATCAAAAAGTTACGGAAAAATGATCGCATATCTCGAGTTTTGCATAAAATCCATAAACCCCCGATGAGGTTCGAAGCGAAAAATTAGCAATTCTAGCCGGGCCGTTGCCGGACGGCCGCCTTTAAAATATTCAAATGTGGCGAGGAGAGGGTGAGGAAAGGGAGGCAGAGCCGGGCCGCTGGGACCCAAGTCCAGCGAGATCCGCCGAAATAGAGACGAATAGGAAAACGAAGCCCAGGAAACGGCTGTCCACCGGACATAGCCAGAGGGCAAGGAGAAGCTGAACTGGGAAAACACATGATGGGTCTTTGGCCCACCTAGGCAGAGGGGGAATATTTGCAAGCGGTGTCCAGGAAGGAATAGCCCCAGGACATTTTGGAGGCGATTTCGGATGGAAATCGCGTTTAAAAGAGGTCGGCAACTCAAAACTGTTGCCTGTAAAAAAGGATTTGAGCGGAGTTTCGCACTAAATGTAATAAATTTGCATGTTTAGATGTTTTTGTCGCCTGAAGCTGGTTTCGGGGAATCGGGCTGCAAATCAGATTTTAAACGGGCTTAGAATTCAAAATTTGCATCTAAAAAGGGTTTTTTCGGGTTCCACAGTATCACCAGTCACCAAGGACGAATATTTTCCTACAAATTCGCTGATTTTTATGTTTTTCCGCTACTGTAACCAAAAAAAATAATTTCCCTACAGCCAGAACTGAAAAAAAGATTCCGCAAAGATCGCTACACTTCTAAAGCTCAAGCAACGCTTCCCCCGAACCAGAAAATGCAGAAAATGCCTATTCAGACGCCTGGAAAGACCCCAGCTCGGGCCGCTGCTCGGCCAATAGCCCCATCCTTTGCATACCTAAATTCCTTGCATTTTTGGCGGCTAAACGACGGAGTGCGAGAGACGAGTCGGGCGTGAAAAGGAGCCCAACCACCTCGTTAAGCTATTCATATTCATATGCGGGTCGAGGGAGGGGTGGATAGGAGCCCAACTTTATGAGGAGGAGCCTGAGGTTTGGATGTACAAAAACGTACTACAGTAGGGCTACAGTCAGCTCCGACGAATCCTCTGCTCGGGCCCTGACTGGGAATTCCTTAAAAATTTTTGCTGGCCCGCCATGACGTCAACAAATTCCCCAAAGACTTTTGCTAGCTGGCCGAAAACGCATTTCTAAAGGTACCGTGAAGCCACCATTTTCTAATTTAGAATTCCTGACAATCGAGCTATTTTTAACTTTGAAATGGACCGAAGCCTTTTCAATAGTCATTGAACCGTGCTTTTCCTCTAATTTGCATCTCTCATTTGCATCCCTTCTCTCCCGCACGCCCCGCTTTTTATGGCTAATCAAACGATCTGACCTTGGCGCACTGTTTTTTTCCGGGTGTGGGTAGGCAAATTCGGGCAGCAGGAGCGGGGCTAAAACAGCCGGGCCGGCCGCAAATTAGCTTGAGTCGATTCGACGAGAGTTGGGTAGATTAAGGATGGAGATAAGGTATTTTGGTGGCCGTGATTACGGAAAAAAAAGAACGCGGTCCTTATTATTCTCAATGCGGCGCTATTAAAAATAATTCGACTGGAATTTGCATATCGTATGAATTAAGGAAAGTAAATTTTCTGAAACACCTGAATTTGCAAAACTGAAGGCGCTAAAAATGTAATTTTAGCTTATTTTACGGGTTAAAACCCTGCAAACATCGCATCATTAGCCATTTTGAGGAACCAAAAAAAGCTAAGACTTAAAAAGATATCATCTGAAAGCTTTCGGTCAAAATGATCCCAAAAGTTAAGCAGATGCGTTACAATAAATGGGCTGCGCTCTTTCTTTAAAAAATCGACAAAAAATTACCCTAGAAAAACAATCATTAAATGCAAATCAATCGATAAAACTGGGGCGAAATCAAGGTTCCGGCCCATCGTTTCCGGCAAAATTTGCAAAAAGGTTTGGATCGGTGTCGAGAGGCGCCACCGAAAAACGACAAGCTTTCGAAAAAGTGCAGCGAGCCTGGGGATACGGTAGTGTGAGCCCGCAGCAGATAACTGAGTATTTCTCAAAAAAGTGCTCATAGCCTTGGGGGTATGGTAACCATTTCGTCGAATGGCGTCCAGCAGGACTTCCAGTGAAGAATGACGCTGAAAACGAGAAATCAATGTGATGAGAAATCCCTGTATGATGGAATGCATAAATCGACTTGATATCCGCGCCACATCCGGCGCCCCAGCATATTTGCGAAAGTTCCCCCCATTGGGCTAATGGATTGACTGATAGCCCGGAAAAATAGCTGAAAAGATGCGCGCGCGGCCGGGGCCGAATCGGGCACACCGATACCGACACAGACACACAACGCACACAGACAACGCTGGGATGAATAGCCGAGAGAATCGACTCGACTCCAAAACTGTCCTGGCGACGGCCGCGGGATTTCGGTGGGACCGAGCCGACGACAGGCAAGGTCGCCGCTCATTTGCACACACAACGCCCATTTCCATTCCCGGGGCGCCACCATCAAATATCACGCCCCGGCTAGTGGGTTGATTATTTTTGCCGTAACCGAAAAATAGGGCAACGTCGAGGTTGCATCATGCATCCACAACTTGATTTGCATCCCCATTTTCGAAAAACATATTTTTCAAAAAATTTTGCATTGCTAATTCTTGCCCGTTACGTCCATTTCCTTTGGATAGCTGAACGCAAATTTCTCGAAATTCGAAAATTCCGATCCGGAAAACTGATTTGCGAAAGACGACTGGGTAGGGCACGTAACGCGCCCGCTACGACTGGCCGAAGGTGCTAACAAAAAGCTTTTCGATAGCTGCCTTCCTAGGTAGCGCTATAAAAATAAGAACACAAATTTTAGAAGCGATCCCGGAAAAGTCCAGGGACGCGCTAAGCACGTAGTCCGAAACTGGCCAACCGTAAGACTATTTGCGAAACTGAACCAAAATTGGAAAATCCCAAAGGCTAGGGCCCAATGCCAACGCCAGTCGCGCCTCCACCTCAAAGCCTCAAAAAAATATTCGAATTTTTTGGGCTAAAAAGTTGGGTCGGCCCGGGCGAGCCGGCGCAGGTGGGGCGGTGGTGGCCAATTGGGGTCCGATTTGAATAGGGACTGCTGCGAGGAGTGTGTCTGTCTGTCTGTGTATACTCAAAAAGTGGAGTTGCTCTGCCTCCAACAAGCCCGAGCCGAGAGTCGCGCTTTGAGGTCGACCGGGGGCACCAGCAGAGGTAATTTTCACAATTTTCACGCCTCCACACAGCGGCGAGTACGACTATGCGTGGGGGAATGGCTATTCAAATTGAGGGGAGCCAGTGGGATTGTATTGCACTCGAGGGATTTTTAATTGCTAGGAGTTCACAGGTTCTTAGCGTTTTCGGAATTTAAGAGAGTATAAAATATGGTTTTCCATCTGAATAATTATAATAGTGTGGATTGGGTGATGTTAATTGGATTTTTGATCACGTTTTGGAACCTAAAAATATCGAAAATAAGAAAACTTAGTTAAATTTAGTTTTTTGGAAACCTTAAGCAAAGAGAAACAATATTCTGAAAACTTTATTCTAATGGCAAGCTCTACGGATAAAACGTGTAAACAAACTAAAACAATTGAGAGAAAGAGCCAAACAAACCCGGAAAAGTCTTAAAATCAATAAATTCATACGCGATAAACTACAAACTACAAGAGTATCATAGTTACCAGGTTTAAGGATATAGTTCACGCCAGCTGGACTATATTTGCATGATTTTGTACAATAATAATACCTCTATACCGTAAGAACGATAAATTCAACAAATTCCATGTCACATCCATCGCCCCGCTGCCGTTTGGCCGCTTCTAACATTTTGCACGCGGGGCGCCCGTGATTCAGCGCATGCATGAGCCAGGGGATGCAAATTTTTGGCGACACTTTTTGCTGGCAAATTGTATAGAAAATGGCGGGAAAAAAATCAATACCCAGAATTGGTAGTATGGATAAACTCGAGCTTTTTAGAACGCGGCGCATACAGACATCAATGGGTATGCGGAAGCGTGGTATATATTTTTAATAAGCATATATTTGCTTAAAAAGCCCGGATACGTAGTCTTTACGTTACTAACTTTCCAAGCAAAAATTTTTAAGATATCTTTATAGTATTGTATTGTATTCAACGTATGCAAATTTTCGGGCCCGTCTTTCCGGTGGCTCATCCATTACAGACATTACCCAGGCAATTTCCTACCCAATTGGCCACATTACGCAAATCACCCATTCAATAAAGGACATTCTCTGGTGTGAACCCCGTTCCCACGCCAGCCCCAAAAAAACGGCCGGGCCCGAACAAAGGCCAGACCGCGCAGGCCCTGCTTCGCACTTTAACCATCACCCTCGCGCAAAAGGTTAAAAACGGACACAGCGCTTTTTAGTTTTTAGCTTAGTTATTTTAGCTGGGGAGCGGATGAAATTTATTAGCGCCTTTTTCCCTTGCATTCGATGATCATGGCCTTGAAAATTCCAGCCTTCTGCGGGAGGTAGCCTGACGGCACAGAGATGTGTGGGGATTTCGAGAGTCCCGCAACGATTGCATATTGCGTGGACCCGGGACGAGTTTTTCTGATTTTTAAAAATTTTGCATTATGATATTTCCAGTTTCCGAAACTTCGACGTTATTAAATTCCGCGCTACGCTAATTCAAATTTTAAAATGTCCCCCGCTACGGCGCCCTCCGGAAAATTTGGGGCGTCTTTGGCGTTTACCACAAAAAACGCTGATGTTTATGGCCCAATCGTCATGTGGAGAAATCGAAATCGTCATCACCTCCGCGATGATATTACGTCTGGGCGGCTTTGAGCAAAACACAAACACGGAAGCTATAAAGCCGGGATTTTTAGGCTCATCTGCTGGTATTACCAAAATTAGCATACACCAAAAATAACACACCTTTGCTATAGTAAAATTCGAGGTAAATTTAGCTTTCAGTCACGAGGAGCCTAAAAAAATTAATGACTATTTTCCGGTCTGCTTGATTTTTGCTTTGACGTTGTTTTCAAATAATAGTACGTTATAATTCAGTGTCACATTTCCCGTTGAATCGCAAATTTCGCATTTTAGCTCAAACACCCAGTTTATCGTAATTTCTCCAGGAAATTAAATCAGAACTGATTCTTCTCATTTGAAATTTTTGTTCCTCTCCTGCTTCTCGTTTCCAGACATAATTATATTACAGTCTCCACCCGGTCCATGTTTTATCAGCCATCAATTAACGGGTCGACATGTCGCCGGAGATGATATAAAAATTCCTCAAATCTCCTGAAGACAAATTTCAGCTCCCATTCCAACAACCTCTTTCATCACCCCCGCCCGAATCCAACCACCATATTTTGCATCTTTCGTGGGAAAGCCCGACAAAACATCTAGGTCCCCGTCGGCTCGGTGATGCCATTCTAAAAAAATTTCGTTTTTCTTTTGGTTTCTGGCATTTCAGAGTTCAACAATCACTCAAAAATTCCATCTTTTTAGCCATGCTGGGAAAGGGCTGCATCTTCGTGGCCGCCGTGATCTTTGGATCAGGTAATTTTTCAGAGAAAATTAATTTGTGGGAATTTTCAGCGTTCGCTGTTCCGGTAGAGGTGCAGGACGAGTGTTTGCCTGACAAACAGGTAGTTTAAAGGGCACGTTCAGGGACCTTTTTTGGAAAAAAGCAAGATTTTGCCACGGCGAGGGGTCGAACCCGGGCCCCCGCTCGGGAGGCGCGGATGCATACCAGTCAACCACAGCTACAACCTGGCGAGGGGATGAGGGACGCCCCACGCCGCAAAGGAGGGAAATTGCCTCCGACGGCACGGGCAGACAGTGCGCGCGGTCCCTACGTCCATAGGGTGTACATGTTGGGACGAGTACACGGTTTCTCCCTGAACGTGCGCTTTAAAGAAAAATTCACGTCCGAATGTTATAGAATCCGTCCACGCTATAGACGGGTCTGTTTCCTAAAGCGCGGATAAGACCTCCCTGGGGGGAAGAGGGTCTCCCTTTCTTGACCCCTCGGCTGTTGGCACATTGGTGTGCACAAAGCCTGGGTTCGACCCCCCGACCGCGGCGCAGCTTCTTGCTTTTTGATCAAAAGCTGGGAGTGGAATGTTAAACGTTGTTAAGGGTTGAACGCTACGTATATATGAAAATTTTTAGGTCGTCACGTGCCTCGAGAAAGAGGCGATTGCTCTCAACATCGAGTTGGACATGAATCTGACGATGCCACAGGCCAACTGCTAGTAAGCGAGAGAGAGAGAGAGAGAGGACGAGAGGGAGCTCGAGAAAAATAAAGAGCTTCAGCTTCTTCCGCAAAGCCTCCTCCAAATGCTTGTGCTCCCGAAAGTTTGTCGACGACTGGACGGCGTTGAACTGCGATGGACGGGCCCCGAAACCAAAATGTGAGAGACATTTGTAGTTTTTAGCCCTACGTCATTTTCGATATCACTTTCTACACGGCCAAACGCGTATTTCCGGCGATCCGGGACAAGCAGCTGATGTGCTTCGAGCGCTACGATCTTACTGGAGATGAGGCTGCCGACCGGTGCAGGTGAGAGAGAGAGAGAGAGAGAGAGAGAGAGAGAGCGGAAGAGAGATAGAGCTAGAAACAACGTTCTCGATCAAAATTTCAGCGACTACATCCGCTTCATCGACTGCGCATCCCAGCACCTGGCCCGCGAGTACAAAAATGCCGGAAAAGTGCTCGACCTGGCGCCGGGAGCCATGCCAACCGTACAGTACCTTCGCGCCAGCTACGCTCTAATGGTATGTTTTTAACAGGATTCCATATCTTTAACGTATCGCTAATTTGTACTTTCTATTATTGGCATCCCTAGGCATAGGGTTACGTTTTTCATTCAATCAGCTGCCTACTCGCATCAAGAAATGCTAAAAACGAGTCGAAAATTGCGAATTTGCCTGCCAAATGGCAGCAAAAACCCCTAATTTTGAGGCGGATGCAATATTTAGAGCTGCGTGGTGATATTAACAGCAATCCGGTAATTAATACCCCCTTGCTCTAAACCTTCTGCCCCAAATTGCATATTTTCAGGCGAAGCACAAGATGGCCCGGTGTGCCCCGAAAATCATGCACATCATCGGAGGGGACTTTGAGAAGGAGATTTTGGAGCTGCCGAGCGAGGAGAAAAATTATTAATGGCAAAATTTTTAATCCGGGCCCTGATAAAGTTTTGAAAACGATTTTTAGGGAGACGAGATGGACAATAAATTTTAATTTAAGTTTGGCGGCTTTTTTTGATTCCTGAGCGGTTTTTTTCTTATTTATAATTTATTTAATCTCTACAATCTTTGTCTTCCCAAGAGAAGAGACACGAGTGGCGGAAGAACCCTGAAAATGGGATATAAAAACTTGAAAAGTGCCGATACCTTTACCGTATGCTTTTTCCGACATAGAAATAACCGGCGAACGTGTGTGTTTGTTAATAATAGACAGTAAGGCGGGATTGTTACCAGGGTATCAATATAGTAATATCTAAATTTTCGCATTAAACGTATCTTTTTTCCTTAAATTTGAGCGTTTATGGCGTTTTTATGAAGACTTACAATACTTCCGACCAAAATTTCGCCACCCACGAATCGGCTGTGTAATTTTCGATAACGAATACGTAGAGAAGCAAGAACTAAAAACAAAACAATAATTTTGGACCCTAATAGAGCTTTTAAAAATTTATTAATGTGTAGAGAAAGTCTTGTTTTATTAGCGTTATAAAAATTGTTAGTTTTTGATACTAATTAAATCCCCGTACCTGTATAATCGTCCTCAAAAACTCGGTGAACATCGGCAGCGCCTGCAGCACGGAGCAGATGAGCAGCTTCTGCTCCAGCTCCGACAGCTTTTTCTGCTAACAAGAAAGTGTTGGACAATGCAGCGAAAACAAAATGGAAGCCACACGCAAAACCACTTTTTCTAGGGAAAATCGAAAATAACGAAAGCCATGCAAAAATAGGCAAAATTCTACACGCGGATTACGCACAAAGACTTGATGTCGTTTTGGAGGCTGACTCCAACTCTGAAAGTAAAGTAAAAAGGACGTTCCGTGCGTACTAACACTACCCACTCTTTACCTCAAATATCATGCGGGATACGGTATTAAGGGCAACTTACTCTCCGGCTGAGGTGGAAGGAGACGCTGTAGCAGACGATGCAAGTACAGCCAGAGAGTCCGACACAGAACCACCACTGGTAGGAGGCCATCTGAAGCGTGAATTTCGTCAAAATTTAGAGAGAGAGAGCCAACTAGGGAGAGCGAGCGGAGAGAGAGAGAGAGAGAGAGAGAGAGAGAGAGAGAGAGAGAGAGAGAGAGAGGGAGAAAGACCGAGAGAGAAAAGATAGAGAAATAGCGCTATCTCGTAGTTTATCACCTACCGTTGGAGAGCTATATACAGTAGCGGACAAAAGTATTGGGATTTTTCATTTTTGACAAAATCTCGGGCGATTTAGCTCGAGGTGAGCTCAAAAGTTGTTCCCTAGTAGAATTCGAGATGCTTTTTCATATGCAATGTGTTAAAATCGGCGACTCCATAGTACAAGAAAATTAGGAAAAAATTTCAAAAAGATCGACGACAAAAGTATTGGGATTTTTCTTTCTGAAGCCTAGAAAACGAGCAGGTAACCTCGTATTTATTGATGCAAAAGCGCCAACTACAGCTGAAATTTGCTTTTCTCATAGGCGATTCCATCCCGGAAGCGCTGAGGAATTTTTTGAAAATCTCGATTTTGATATGAAAATTTGCTTTTTTGCCTCTAACTCTTTGAATTTAGTTCTAACGCCAGTTTTCTTTACATATTCGGATAGAGCAGCTTAAGACGAGCATTTCGATATGCTATAGTCACTAGGAAACACGCTCCACGCAGAGTTGCGTAGGGCCCAGTTTTTCAGTCGGCGGCGTCCGTAGTAAAATGGGGGCCCTATCTATGGAAAGGACCCCCAAACCCCCGTGCACAGAACTGGGCCGTCTCTATCTGCCGGGGCATGGCGAAAAACTATGGACACGTATATATGAAAATGTTCGCCCTGAAGTGCTCTATCCGAATATATAGAGCAAACTGGCATTAAAACTATATTCATAGAGTTAAAGGCAAAAAAGCAAATTTTCATAGTAAAATCGAGATTTTCAAAAAATTCCGCAGCGTTTCCGGGATGGAATCGCCTATGAGAAAAGCAAATTTCAGCCGTAGTTAGCGCTTTCGCATCAATAAAAGAGCTCTACAAGGTTACCTGCTCGTTTCCTAGGCTTCAGAAAGAAAAATCCCAATACTTTTGTCGTTGATCTTTTTGAAATTTTCTCCCAATTTTCTTGTAATATGGAGTTGCCGGTTTTAACACATTGCATATGAAAAAGCATCTCGAATTCTACTAGGGACCAACTTTTGAGCTCACCTCGAGCTAAATCGCCCGAGATTTTGTCAAAAATAAAATCCCAATACTTTTGTCCGCTACTGTAGATAGAAAGAGAGAGAGAGAAAGATACCATAATTTTCCACCTACCGTTGAGCAAGTGCTGTACAGCGACCGAATATCAGCAATATCTACGAGATCCCCACGGCAACCGGCTATGAAATAGCCGAGATTTATCGCCACTGGGACTCCCCATTCAAGCCCGAAGCAGATAAAGACTAGCTTATTGGTCCAGATCTAAAATTTTTGGAATTTGTTAGGTTCCAGAAAATCTGCGTCCAAAAGTATGCTACGTTCCCAACGATGGTATATTCAACAAGCTTGTATGGTACCGTAATACCATGTAAAGACTCACATGTGCATAGTGGCCGGGCCACAAGTACAAACTAATTCGATTCAAAGCAAACGGGATATGTCCAAGAAAGAGGATATTGCGAAAGGTGACCCATCCAAAGACGGCGACCCTGAAATCATCGCGTTTAAAAAGGTTCGGAAGTGCCAAAATCAACGCTTTATGACCCCTAGATCTCGACAGCTACCAGATAAGCCAATCACGCTGCATTTTAGTGTTGCGAGCACTACACAGCGTAGTTGTCTAGATCTAGTCAACAGGATGGCTCGATTTTGAGCCTTATTGCCTTTAGGTTGGGAAAAGGGCATGAAATTACAAATATGTTAGCACAAAAACCTACGTCCCAAACCCAGGGCCATTCCACGATATCAAATAGTATCGCGTCGCACGCATGTAGATTTGAAAGAACACGTAGAATAGAAAGTCGTTAATGAACTGAATTTTCGATATTTAGTTATATGCCCTACTTTTAAGTTATTACCTGTAATAACAGTAATGAAAAGAAGGGCGAGTTGAACATTTTGTCCTTAATCCGGGCCCGGAGTACGAGGGCTATCGTCACGATATACAGACACATTGAGGGCAGTGAGACGGAGATGGCAATGTATTGGTGGATGGGGAGGGGTGGCGTGGGGTGGACGGGTGTCGTGGACTCCATAACTGAAAAGTGTACATTAAAACAGCTTTACGGTACCATACGGTAACCCAAAGGTGAAATATGAAAGCGTCGATTCATTAGAAATATATACCGGATTTGGGAAGCGTAAGTTGTAGGTTCTTATACCTTTATTTACTAAGCCTGAGACACCTGAAGACACCGAGAAGTTGGCTACGGATTTTCTTTTGTTTTTCGGCACCGCGACAAGCAACGCTATCAAATCGGTATCAAATTCCAAAGCGAAAAACGCCAAAAGGTATCTTACGGAAGCCTTTAAGTAGCATAATTCAGCTAGGCAGGGTTTTATGGGTTTTTACGATCACGGGTCATCGATGGCCACCAAGATTAATTATACAGTAATGCCTTGCCCGGTCCTTTAAATCACAATTAAAAACATTTATATAACCATGTAAATTTGAAACATTATGGTCTAGTAATTCCCGGGTCCCATCTGGAATGACACCGAATCCTACTAGAAACCTTATATCTCCCGGCCAGACTCCCGGCCAGACGCTGTACTGTACCAGCGTCACACCCCATCTGATTTCATTTAAACCAGCACCCAGAGACTTGAAATGAGAATTGAAGACACGATCCGAATCTAATGAGGTTTTGTTTGGAACTCCATTACGCCCCGCGCGGGTACAACGTGCCGTCATGAGTAACCGTTCGTATTTTACCTATTGGCAACGTAAATTACCCCCAGGGGGCGCGACACAAAATTCGGGAATCGAGCAACAAAACTAGTCTGTCCTTTTTTAAAAAAACCTCGTCTGCTTTAAAATCCAAGTCTATCGCCGTGAAGCGGAGGTTTGAATCCCCCTGGGGGGCCGCACGGTAACTCGGAGACTTTATACCCAGAATCGGGGGTGAAACTTGTCGTCAAACCACACATCCGCACGCACATATCCACCCCCAGACCGTCCCCCGAAAAATTGGAAATTTCAAAACGTGGGAAAATCGGATACAAAATGCGGAAAATGCGGAAAAATCGGCGAAACAATAGCTGGAAAATGGTGGCTTCCGGAAATCAACATAAGCGCAAAACCATAGCTTTTAAAATTTGCAGGGTTTCTTTGATTTGCTCTTTGAAATGGGGAGCTAAAGTATGGCATCTTCCTGCGAAGGAGCATGGGAAAATGTTAGAATTCGTTAAATGGTTAAAAGGCCGTTTGTGAGGGATCCGACCAAGCCCCATTATAGCTTGGCACAGTTTTTTTCGACCCTGTTTTTTTGACGCCATCTGAAAGAGCATGGTTGAATTAGTAGGGTGGCATATTTTTGAAAGTTTAAAAGTTTAATTTTGGGGTTAAAATGGGCCTCAAAGTTGCCGACACCGAAAAATATCTCGAGAACTACTTGACAGAACCTTCTGAAAATTTGTGTCAATACCTAATTTGGTGTGGGGATCATTTCTCTAATACATCGCGAAGCTCGAAAATGTCCGGAACATAGGTGTAGCGTACACAAAACAGTTTTCCGTTCTGTCGGAACTGGCGATCGGGCGCTCTGTTGATTACTGTAGAAAGATGCGCAGAAAATTCTGCATCGAATGGTGTATCAAACTAGAGCCGCCCGATCGCAGTCGCGATAAAGCATTTCTGGGCAAAATTGGCCGAAAGAGGCCGAAAACTATAAAATTCAAAATACGGTGTTTGAGGAATCATATTGCATCTAGAGCCAAGCGGAAGCACTTACAAAAGAGCAAAAAGAAATTTAGTTTCTTTCGATGTCGCGGAATCGAACCCGGACCCTCCGCCTGGGAGCCCTGTGGCGCAGTGAGTAGAGCGTCGGCGTGCCAATCCAGAGTCGGCGCCAGTTCAATCCCAGCCCCCTATCGGAAGCCGAATTTCTTTTTGCTCTTTTTTGTAAGTGCTTCCGCTTGGTCTCTAGATGCTATATGATTCCTCAAAACACCGTATTTTGAATTTTATAAGTTTTCGGGGCCTCTTTTCGGCCAATTTTTGCCTAGTAAAGCTATAGCGACCTGGCTCGGGCGGCTCTGTTTGATACACCATTCGGCAGAATTTTCTGCGCTCTTCACGTAATCAACAGACCGCCCGATCCAGTTCCCGAACGAAAAACTGTTTGTGTACGCAATCACCTTGTTCGACATTCGAGCTTCGCGATGTAAATGATCCCCACACAAATTAGGATTGAACAAATTTTCAGATCTGTCAAGTAGTTCTCAGAATTTTTCGGTGTCAGCACTGAGGCCCATTTTAACCCAAAATTAAACTTTAAACTTTCAAAAATGAACCTACTAATTCAACCATGCTCTTTCAGATGGCATCAAAAAAACAGGGTCGAAAAAAACTGTGCCAAGCCTTGTTCGCGTCAGTCGCAAACGGCCTTTTAAATTCGTCATTAGGAAATCTTCGTAGTTTGGGAAAAAATGGGTTAAAAGGCTCAAGATTTGTGGGTCAGATTTTCCACTTTTTTTAGGCTCAAAAACATCGTTAAAAAAATTTAGGAATTCACCAAAAATTCGGACCCAAAATCAAAATTCGGCAATTTGCATAAATAATTGGGCTTGGAAAAGCTGTCGAAAATAGCGAATGGAAATACGGCAAAAACGGGTGATCGATAGCAATCGACGTTTTAAATGAAGGAGCAGGGAAAGACTATGGATTTTCTTTTCTCCCGACATTACCGCAACCGAGACACGCAACGCGCAGCCTGTCATTCCATTGCGTAATGAATCACGGCTTTTTATAGGGTGCACAGCTCGTGCGTTGCGTGTCGCGGGCGCAAGAAAATTAATCAGAAGTCAACAAAATGCAGCCGCAATTATTAAAAATGACATCAAGTAGCTATGCGAACCAGGAAAATAAAGTATCCACACCAAACTAACATTCAAAAGTGCCACCGGCCGTCATCGATCCTCAAAACCCGTCGTTTCTCGCGAATAAACACCAATTTCAGACCTTTTTCACGGGCTGCAGCCCCTCATGCTTTTTGTGCCGTTCCGCCCCCGATAATTTTTGCTGCTGGCTACACCCCAGACCGCCCGGAGAGCACCCGCAATTTAACCCGGGCCGGGGGAAGCGGATTTTTTAAGGCATAGTAGAAGGGTGGTAATTACCCTTCTCAAATGACACACACATACAGCATGCAAACAAGCGAAGGTACGAGGGGTAGAGCCCCCAAAATTACCCAATCACCTTTCCGGGTCCAAATCAAATTGCAGAATTGGGAGTGGTATTTTGATGTATTATGTAAGCTGGGAGTGGTACTTTAATCGGGTTGCTCGCCGAAATAAACTCTAACAATAAGCTTTCGACGGCCTGGACAAAATTGGCGAAATTGTTCTGGTGTTTGGCGGTGCCACGTTCATTTCGGTTAGCTGATTGCGAGAGAAAAGAGAGGCACAACTTAAAAAGGCTTGTTATTTACATTTAAAGGATCGCTTAGGCCCGATTTTTGAGACATTATCGTAGCCGGTCGTTTTCAAAATTACGCTGTTTTACCACAACGAGACTTTCTTAACTATTGGTGATCGAACCAGTAGGGTAGTAAAGAGGCTGTTTTTAAAGGGGCTGGCAAGGGCGTTTTAGTAATTTTGATGGGTTCGTATGAACGACAGCGATATGCCGCGTGCCGCAACGCAACACGCGACGCTTACCTACTCCATTAAGCTTTCGCGTTGTCCATTACGCTGTGAAATGGTGACCGCCGCTGAAGTGTGTGCCCGCGACTCGCAACGCAACAGGTGAGTTATCTCACCTATAGGCAGCCCATACGCTTCAAAGAAGCGGCAAGCGCTTTACGTATCGCGGTGCATGAAATTTTTGGAATCCATAGCTAACTGAACAGGGGCTATCCGTACCTTTAAAGGGCCAGAAAAGTATCAAAATTGAGCCCCAGGTCCGGCTTGGTGTCGACGATGGGTCGTATGGTCTTGTGGTCTTGTGCCAGTAGCGAATTGGCTTCCGAAAAGCCAACGCGTCTGCACAAATTTTGGATCTATCATATTTGCGTCGCTTGTCTTCAATAACTATTTGATTTGCTGATTTTCGCGCTTCCCAGTTCTTTTAATCGATACCTACAGAGCATTTCGATCCGGTCAAGTTAGCTGAATTAGTCAAAGAATTGATGGAAAACAATCCTCAAATCCAATCTCAAATTTTACCAATATAGAACGCGAACGAAGCAAGCTTTTCGTAAGTTGGCCACAAAATTTATCAGCCAAAAGAATAAGTTCCAGAACCCTACAGTACAGAACCCTCGGTTCCAAGTCAATTTATATTTGAGACCCCAGACGCTCTGCAAATCAGCAGCCCCCGGGGCGCATCAGAAATGTGAAGTGTGAAGTGTGTGAAAACCAAGTCAAAATACAAATTTGAACACCCTATAGCAACATACTTTGGGCACAAACTCCTTGCGTGCCGACTGTGCGTCAAAATTCGGGCTATGGTCGAGCCCAAAGGTCCCCTGGGGGAGTAGGATTCTAATTTGCACGAAAACAGTCCCATCCCCTCCTATGATAGCTCAATCTTCTCAGGAATCTTCTGAATCTCCTCTCCTCTTTTCGAATCGTCCAAAACCGCATATCCTGGTGCGTAAAATAAGTATAAACCACATTCCCCCGGGGGGATGGACAAAGCGTGGCTGGCAATTTGGGTGCAACTGGGATCGGCGCGGAACTTTAAAGTCTTCCGCGTGCCATTATGAATGTTGGTCTTGTGGTTGGACTTGTTGGTCCGGGTTTTTATTTTGTATTGTGTTTCTAGCATTAACAAGAGTTTGAAACGAGGGCTTAGTCAGCAAAAATGGCTGAATCAGACGCAAATGAGCTGAGTGATTAAGGAAGTAAATTATGGGGTATAAACTGGGTTATTACGCGTTTAATAAAAAATAAAACACAATACAGCCTAATAACGAAAATTGGGGTGGTAGCAAAGAACATATCAATTTTTTCAATGTTTTTGGTCCAAGGTTTCTAAATTCCTAATTCGTGATTTTTATTTGTTATGGACAACCTGAACTTGTTGACAAACGCCAGTCGCCTTAACTGACTGTAAACACTAAATTCTCGAAATTTCGTTGTTCCAAAATTTGCCAAATGAGCCGGTTCTTTGAACAGCTAGACTTCGTCGGGCTAAGGATGCCGTAGTAGATAAACTACGCCTGGTCAGAGCCAAACCGGAAGCAGAAAATCCACTATTTTCAGGGCTACTTTCACGTCACAGAAATTTTTCTGAGAAGTATAAAGCAGAATTTGATTATTTAGGAGTGGCAAACTCAAGATGTCTGATAGCTTGTACTTTCGGGATACCTGTGCAGCCAAAAATGGATGCTTATGTTTGGGAGAAGGCTTGTTTTTATGAAAATTAATTTGGCTTTCGGTATATTTTAAATTGAATACAAATGTAGAGTTAAATTTAAAAGTAGAGAATATATTGTGAAAATTCAAGTCTGGTTTTTACTTGGCAGTTTTCAAAGCTGCCGGTTTGCCTTGGAAAGAAGCAACTCCTTTCGAAACGATGGATTAACACCAAAAATCTAACATTGACAAGCTTTATACATACCTAGACAATGCATCGTGCTAAAGAGCCGTTTCAGAAATCAAATCAAGAGAACCTGTCCAATTTTGGGGAGCCACACTTTTTAGAAACACTTTTTCCACAGGATCTTTGGTGGCAGGTGTGAATTCGTCTAGATCCCACCAGCCAAGAGACAGTAATGCCAAAATATAAAGAAAATTTTCCGGATGTTGTACTGTGCTAAAGTAAGCACCAAATGACATCCAGCATACGTTGTAGCCAAATCAGCGCGCACAATTTTTTTCGCTAGTTTTGCAGCCAACCCAATACTAATTACTTCCTGACCTACCTAATAAATCAAAGCTATAATTGGCAGCACTGTTCCGCTGTGGCTGCCTCAGATGGTGGCTGTGAAATTATTGATTTGGTTTTATGGGTTCCTGGCCAGGCGGAACGGCCGAGCGAAAAGTTATATCTATTTATGTTGGTTGTTAGGGGAATGTGGTTGTTATCGGCCCATGGCGTTCAAAAATTTCCATACGGCGATTTTGTCACCCCCAAACGACCGAAGGTGAAAAACTAAGAACAATACAAAAATAACGATTTGATAAGTTGCGAACATGAAACGTACTTCTGAAATAATTTACTTGGATAGCGATTTCGAGCACAATCTCTAGGAATTTTTTCTACTTTTAGAATTTTTTATTTACAGCCAACAATCACAACATTTTTTGGTAAGAAAATCTGTAAATATACTTTCCTCATTTAAATAAATCATACAGGATTTCGAGAGACACAATCGGCACCCGTAGCAGGAAATATGCGAGAAACATCTCCTCAGTGTACCTATCTTTACGTAAAGTTTTTCAGGGTATTTTTAAAAACTTAAAGAACGTAGAAGATATACATAAATTGGTAGAAATTAGAATGCACTGGTTTTGTAAGAAAAAGGCGACACGTACGTTCAAAGGTGCCTTCAAAAAAGCTAGCAGAAAACGTTTCAACGAAGCCTTTTTTGCATCACCGGACCTTCAAAAAGTAAGGCAGCTTAAAAGATGCGAAAATATATGCATAAAGGTATCAACCATCCAAATCCGAGCCATTCTGGAATTTCGTCCAGCTTTTCCACCTTATTTTCACCCTCCCATGCTGTTGCGTGACCATTCAGAGGTTTCGAGCAAAAAGCGGAAGCCGCAGTTACCGGAAATTGCTCCACCCAAAATTACTACCCCCTGTAATCTAAATACCCACCCTGTGATTTGGAATAGCCACCCCCGCCCCGGCGGTATGCATTTACTACATGCCCATAAATCAGCCGGCTTTGGTGATGCTATTAAATTAGTAGTGTGGCACGCAAAAATGCAATGAAAAAGTGCGATAAAATTTTGCTGATTGAGAAAGTAATATTGCGCGTAGTTCCGTAACGTTTCGTACTTTGTTCCGACAATCGGTAGGCTAAAAGAATGACAAACTAAAATATAGGTATCATCAGGGAAATTAGGGTACCCGGGGGATTTTGAAAAACGCGCAAATTTGCGGCCTGCCCATGGCACTCGTTGTAGTCTGAAAAAACGTGTATTTGAGGACAATAAGAATAAAAATCATGTAATCCCCATTAGTAAAAGAAAAATCAAAACGGGACGTTATTTTTTCCAACTATAAGAAGTTTATTCAACGGTCTTACCCGTCTTAATATGTCCTAATAACAGAAACAATGATTTGGGAACGCAAGAACATTATTGTGCTACGCTTCAGTCTCCCTAAAAATAAAACTGAGCAAAAATTGGACTGAAAAAGCACTTTGTAGCATGTCAAAAAGATATTTCAGCGACTCCAGTTTAGTTTCGGCATTTTTAAAATCTAGGACTCAAAGTCATGAATGAGCACTAAAATACTTCTCAACAAAACGCAAGTTCCCACGTCGCTTTTAAAATCCTGCAGCTTTCAAAGAATCGCTTCCGCCTCTCTTCCTGTAGAAATGAAACGTTTTTGCAATTTGGAAAGGCTCTCCACGAGATTAAATGCAGATTCCTAAGCGGCCTTAAAAATAGTTCATTCTTCTCGTACAGGTCTGACCCATTTTTGGAAATCAGAAACTCTGATAGATATAACGAAGCGAGAGTCCAAATCCCTCAAAACCACTACGGTTTGCTTTACCCCCCGCCCCGCCCCCCTGGCCGGATGGTTTTGGCTATAACTTTTTTATTTACATTCTTGTGAGCTCAAATTCAAACTCTTAGTATATTTTTCGACGTTCTATCGAATGTAGTTGAGAAAATGCGGACAAAAATAGCAAAACCACGTAACGTAAACTCTTACTCACAAAACAAGTCCGTAAAGTTTACCGTAGCTGAAAAATGCTGAGAGCTTTTTGCTGATCTTTCCTGCAACGATCAAAAATCAGAATCATCTCAGAAGGTTTAGCTAGGTTTTGACCCCCGCTACCGCCCCCCGCCTATGGACAGAAGTTGAAGCGGCTCTAATTTTGGCCAGTCCGGTGGCCTTATTTATTTTGATCCTGAATTCGTCTTGAGAAAGTATCGTCTATTGTGCCTAAGAATTTCTTTGGCTTTGATCTCAAAACAAGCCAGTTGATTAGGAGATTCTTAGGCCAGCCAAACTACGCTCTGGTAAACCTGTTTTTTTTTGAGACGTTACATCACCCCGATTTGTACATTTATTGCGAAACCCTGCCGGGTTATTCACGCTTTAAAAAACTGAAGAAGTACATATTAAATATTTATATCGCCCACAGCACCGATGAACCCTAAAATACCACAAGTATACATGTAAAAAAGTTGTATACCTTAATAACATTATTCCGCTTCCGACATAAAAACAATTTACGAACATGCGTATTCGTGATTAAAAGGCAGTAAGGCTGAATTGTTACTGAGGTATCGATGTAGTAGTACCTGGAAAAAAAGAATAAAGTCGTTTTGTGCCGAATTAAAAGCAATCAGTCGTTCATCGAAATCATTGAAATTCTTACAAAACTTCGGACCAGAATTTGACCACCCATGAATCTGCATCGTACTGATCCGTCTTGAAGACGTAAAGGAGCAAGAACTAAACAGTTTGTTATTGCGGGATTTTAGCGATAACTAAACAATAAAAATTTAAATCTTACCGAGATTAGTGTCCTCACAAACTCGGCAAACATTGGGATCGCCTGGAGGATTGAGCAGAGCAGAAGTTTTTGCTCCAGATCCGAGAGCTTTTTCTGCTAATCAAAATTTTTAAGTTCCTCGAGACCTAATAGGCTTACCCTGGAGCTGAGCGAGTAACAGACACCGTAGCATATCAGGCAGATACCGGTGGAGAGGGCGACGAAGAACCAGCTTTGATAGGTGGACATCTTAAAAGGTATATGGATCGGATGGGACAGGGTGAGAGTGAGAGAAAGAGAGAGAGAGAGAGAGAGAGAGAGAGAGGGAGACAGAAGGAGAGAGCGAGAGTGAGAGAGAGTGAGAGCGAGAGAGATGGAGAGAAAAACAGATACGTACGGTCCCGCAGCTACTCAACAGCGCACGTATCTCCGGCTGGTCTACCAGATCGCCACGACATCCGGCCGCGAAATAGCCGCCACTGATCGCCACCGGCACGGCCCACTGGACGAGCAAGCACATCAGCACGGCTTTCTTAGACCAGATCTGGAAGGAAAAATAGAGCTAATGGACAAGAAAGCAGACAAATATCTTCTGCTCGGCTTAGAGGCTTAATGATTTTCAACGTTCGAGGTCTAAACTTCTTGGTTTTCTGATTTAATGTAAAATGTTTCATGTAACTCTGATTTAGTGTCAAAGAGACAACATCGATAGGCAAACCACGCACTAATCGTAACCAAAAACCGACATTCCCGTAGGAGCCCGGCCACAGATACAGGCTAATTCGATTCAAGGCAAATGGGATATGGCCGAGAAAAAGGATGTTGCGCCACGTGATCCAGCCATATAGCGCGAATCTGAAATTTCAGGCGTCAAAGCACATAGTCTAAGCGGACAGAGTGTTGATAGGCGCATTTTGTAGTCTGTTTTCACGCACGTATAATCAGAAATGAGATAAAAAGCGTAACTTACGTCCCGATAACAGGACCATTCCACGGTATCACATACCACCGAGTCCCTCGCAGGCAGAGTTGAAAGAATATGTAAAACAAGAAATCGTTGGCAAACTATGATGAATTAGAGGGTTATTCTTGAGGTACGACCGCTTACCTGGACAAGAATTAACGAGAAAAATGGCGAATCAAACAGCCGATCTCTAATCCTGGCCCTGACAATCAGGACTACGGTAACGATGTATAAAATCATGGAGGGCAGGGAGATCGAGATGGCGATGTATTGGTGAATTGGCAGGGTATTGGAAGCTGGTACCACAGGCTCCACATTCATCATTTAGGTCCTTAAAAGCAAAAATGAGCATATACGACATAGATCTTGAAGATAGCAAATTAAATTGAGGTAGAAATGAAACCTATGAGCTTCTGAATAAAGTTTGAGGTAAGCAGGTCATTTCCGGCTTCGAGATCGCACGAACTAGCCCTCAATTCGCCATATTCACAAAATGCCAAATTCTATTCGGAAAGCGGCATGAATATTGGGGCAGAATTTTGCGCTGATTCCGAATCCGTTTTCAAAAGTTGCGGAACCCCTCTCGATAAAAAGTTACGGCCGGTTTTATACCCCAAATGACCGAAAATTACAATCTTTAAATGCTTATAAAAACTCGTGGAATTAAAATGGGTAAACGTCATTACTTCGAAAGTCATTACTTCGAAAAGTCATTACTTCGAAAAGTCATCTCTTCGAAAAGTCATTTCTTCGAAAAGTCATTTCTGCGAAAAGTCATTTCTGCGAAAAGTCATTCTTCGAAAATATCTCTTCGAAAAGTCATCTCTTCGAAAAGTCATTTCTTCGAAAAATATGCTAATTTGGAATGTTGATATCACGAAATTCATAACACTGACGATAAAACCATTGCGTAGGTGCCATATGCTAAATTTTGTGAATTTTGAGCTACGGGTTCGTGAGGTAGCCCATTCAAAAGAGCACATAACTCTTTAACTTTTTATCGAGAGGGGTTCCGCAACTTTTGAAAACGGATTCGGAATCAGCGAAAAATTCGGCACAAAATGCTCTGTGCTATCTCGCGTATCAAAATCCCACGGTCAACAAAAAAACGGTTACAGTAAGCTAGTATCTATTTTCATGTTTAATACCCAAAAATCAATCCCTCCACGCCTCAGACCAATGCCTGAGGGGCGCATATTTTGACCGGAACGACCCCTTTGATGGGGTACGTTGCGAGCATAGCCACAGTGAAGCACAATGATCCCTCGGGGGAATCAGAAACCGCGAAAACAGTCTGGCTTTCGTTACCGTAGCCGGAATCTGGTCGGAATATTCCGGGAACAGGGTTCTCGTGCTTTCCCTTCAGAATTCCCCGGGGTGGAAAAATGATGCGAGGTACAGAAATTAGGGTCCAATAGTATCGAAAACCTTCTCAAAAAATTTTTACCTGATTTTCCTAAAAACAAGTCAGTTCCTGCTGAATTTTTTAGGCCTGATTCCGCGAAACGATCCGTAACCCCTGATAGCGTGCCCATTTTCTCTCTCTCTCCGTTTGTCCCTCTCTCTCTTTCTCTCTCTCTCGCCCTGCCTCCCTCTCTTGGTCTCTATTGTCGATGTCGCTGTTTTGCATACTATTTATCTCCATAAAAAGCCAAAGGATAGAAATATCGTTTCAATCAGTAGACCTGACCACCGAGTGCATAACGCTAACTCTAGCCGTATTCGTGGCCACGACGGAGAGTGCCTAAATACAGAATTCCGACAAAAAACATCAGCCTGGTGTTTTTATTTAATTAAATCACCATAAAGCCGTACCCGCTCTGATTTCTGCTGGGCGCCAAAAAACAACAGGCGCCGAATATTGGCATTAGTGGCAAGCAGGCACCAGACCTGGATCGTGCACGTGAAATCCATGTAATAGTATCTGAAATTTGGCTTTTAGGGATGAAAAGGTTTGGACGTATTGAATACCTCTATAGCTCTCGCGACTATCTCTTAATAGCGCGACTTCACAACTACCGTAGTGAATTTGAGATGTGATTCAGTGCATTCCCGAGCTCTCTTTCCCACTTCTTATGAAAGGGAATGGTCAAGCTACCGCGACCGGCCCCCGTCCTATCCCCAATTAGAGAGGGCCCGCGCCGGTTCCACCTATTACGGCCGGGCCCCATAAATACTGATGGCCTTGCTCACTGGCCTTATACCATCTTTACCGTGCCGTGCCATCATAAAGGCTATCTGGGATCGACATTCTACATCGACAAACATCTTACATCTTGCTACAGTCTTATTAGCTTCTAGCCCTACCACTGAGGGGTTTAGTTCGCTCAATAGCAGACATGGCAAACGGCCGGGCCGCCGGCTTTTTTCGGCCGGAAAAATTAGAATCTGACCGAGCCGCGCCGCTTGGCCGGAGCTTCCGGTCCGGCCCCGGCTTTTTTATGTTTTGAAGCCGGAGCCCCGGCCAAGCCGTCGGCTTTTCAAAAGCCGGAAAGCCGGACCCAAATGAGATTTTCGCGTTTCCGGTACGCAAATTGCGGATTCAATCAATAATTAGCTTTATGGCAAGGAAGGCTCGGCCGTGCGGCTAGGCCGGCTGGGATTGCCATGTCTGACCTATAGCAACAACTTTTTAAACTCACAAAGACTCCGCCGTGTAAGTGTAAGCGTCCTGGAATTTCAATAGTGTCACCAGGACAAATTGGGTAGTACTCCGAAGCAACTCCAGATACATTGGAATCGATTGGGCGACAGTGCAGAATAATAGACGTCGTTCCATTTGGGACACGGATTTGTGCTGAAATTTTGATTTAAAAATGTTTAATATACGTTTTTGATTTCACGCACAGCAAGGGATGTTGTCACCAAAAATATACTCTGATTTTATCAGTTGCAAGTCTTTTAGTTTAGGATCTGGTTTCACCATTTTCCACCCATTAAAGCGCACGTTTAGGCAAGGGCCGTGTACTCGTACCAACGTGTACACCCTATGGACGTAGGGACCGCGCGCACGGCCTGCCCTGCTGTGACAGGCCATTCCCCTCCTTTGCAGCGTGGGGCGCCCCTCGCCCCCTCGCCAGGTTGTAGCTGTGGCTGACTGGTATCCATCCTCGCTTCCCGAGCGGGGGGCCAGGGTTCTACCCGCGCCCGCGGCAAAAATCTTTGCTTTTTTCCAAAAAAACCGCCCTGAACGTGCCCTTTAATGCGACTTTCCGAATACAAACTTAGAATCGCGCAAAATATTTAGAACTACCTGAACACCCATCGACAAACATATTGCAAAACATATGCAACAAACGATCGAAGAAAATGGGATTATGGTGAGCGCCTGGATAGTGTTCATCTAAAAATATTGATCATGGTTTGGCGAGTCTTCTTCATAGCAAACCTGAACGCTTTGATCGTTCCCTTTCATCATTCTCACCGGACCACTATCGACCATGATACCATGTCCTGGGCCGAGGGTGAAAAATGGGACATTGATAGCCAGCGGTATTAGCCAGCAAATAATGAAACATAGTAATACGGTCTTTGTAGTCCAGACCTAAAAACAATTCGATTTGTAGCCTAGCTATCTCTTTCTCTCTCTTGCTCTCGCGCTCCCTCTCTCTCTGGCTCTCTCTCTCTCACCATCTCTCTTCCTTGGCTTATGACTTACATGGTGGTATATCGTTGGTCTTAAATACATAACCAAACGATTTAGGGCAAATGGGATATGTCCAAGATAAAGAACCGCTCGAAAGGTAAGTAAGCCAAAGTAGCCGATTCTGAAGTTTGTCCAGTATTTCTAAGCGGAAACCAAAACTTACGTTCCAGCCAGCTCTGTGTCAAACGGAACCACGTAATATCGCGGAAAACGCATCCCAAATTGGATGAAAATGAAGTAGATAAAATCATTGACAAACTAAAATTAAGTATAGCCGTCTGTATACTCCAGTAGCGTGTCGATTTTGAACTACTTACCTGCGCCAATACCAAATCGAAAAACGGGGATGCAAACATTTTGACTTTGCCTCGAACGCAGAGGATACGAAGCATCAGAATAATATAGAGAAGCATAGAAGGGAATGCATAGGATAGCATGATCCATTGGCTGATGGGCAGGGTCCATCCTTGCGTCATTCTATAGATTTAGGAGGCTAGAGAGAGAGAGAGAGGAAGGAGAGGAGAGAGAGAGAGAAAGAGAGAGAGAGAGGGTGAGAGTGAGAAGAGCAAGAGAGAGCGAGAGTGAGCGATGGTTTTGTTTTGGATTCAACCTGAGATATCAGCATCCGAGTTAGCAATCCGGGATTTGAAAAAAACCCGAATGAACCTCAGCGCAGCCGAGTACCGAACGAATGGCTACAAGGGTTGCGCGACCAATTGCTCTTGTGATTGCCAATTCAACCGGTTAGTTGGTCTTGGTGTCTCTTAACTACAGCCTAGATTTCACAAATCTTGCCACTTGGCTAACCACGTTTAATGAAGTTGCGTAGCCCCAAGGGACATATTGCATTTTTGGCTAACATATTGCACGTGTGCTTTTCACAGTACGTTTTAATGAAATTGGCACTTGGTCGCTCGTGTCTACACGCATGTTTTGTTGCGCGCGCGCTCTCTCTCTCTCTCTCTCGCTCTCTTTCCGGTCTCTTTAATAGTCTGAGTAATTACTTAAACCCAAGACTTTAGAGAAGCTTAAGCCTAAGCACGGCTTAATCATAAGCGAAGCCTACGTTTAAGCAAAGCCTAAGCTTCAGCCCAAAGCTATGCCGAAGCCTAAGCAACGCGTAAACTTAAGCCAAGCCTAAGTAAGCCTGATTTGGCATGCGACGAATCCGGTAAATCATATCATTTATTTATTATCATGCTGACAATAAGGCACTTTTTACGGGATTGTAGCTCGCTTCAATAGCACCGAAGGCGATACCTTGGTGACCATCGTTACTCCTCCCTAAACAAAGAAATTTTTGTCCATTGAACTTCTCGCTGACCGACTCCCTCTCTGGAGATTCCGGGGAATACAATAACCGCCTGACGTTTGCATTTGTGGCCATGAGACACCACACTTCGATCGTACAGTTGAAATCGATGTAGTAATAGCTGGAAATCGAAAATCTATACAACAAAAAAGTTGATACTTTGCTTCTGCTGTATAGACATAGGCACCCGGGATTTTGAGCAGCGTGACGACAATAAACTACATAGGAGGATTGTATGTTTTTTAACTACAGTTACCTGGGTGATACTACGAGCCAACTCGAGGTACATCGGTATTGAGTGTATTGCGGTACAAATCAAGAGTTTTCGCTCGAGTTTCGACACGGCTTTGTGCTAAAAATTGTGGATATGGATCGCGTATTAAAATGTGTGACCTTAAGTCCGATCGAAAAACAAATAATAAAACAAATCGCACAGACTAATGAAGAAATCGGGATGATGGTTAGTGCTTGGATGGTGTTCATCTAAAAAAATATTGGTATCATAGGTTGCCCACCTATTTCTAAGAATCTAGGCGCTACGCGTATTACGGTACGTTTTATAACAATAACCTATCGCAGCTGTGGGATACGATATCAAGTGTAAAAGCCCGAAATCTCAACGTAGTTTTGGTATCGCTTGTTATAGATCAAATTTCAACCCTCTGATGCCTTTTAAAGCTACTTTTTGATTCATTAGAAAATTAGCATAACTCTGATCGTTTTCCGAGTGTTTTAAAAACTAGACCTGAGAGAAGCCTTACAAGAAAACTGCAAAATTATGATGCAAGAACTACAAACTACAAGTGCGAGCGTAGAAAACGGAAATTCCATTTCCCCGAGGATCCGGATATCCCTTTTTTCTAAAAAAAGGTGGTTGCATGAAAGGACGATGTAAGAAAAGGGAAAATAACTCTTTCAGGCATACGATAATTTATTACCTGTACGGTAGCCGACGTCGCCACCATCATCCTGACGCTTCCATTTTGCCAGGTGGCATACCCGGGACCGGCCGTGAAAAATGGGATATTTATCGCCAACGGGATCACCCATTGTAGAGTAAAAAATAAGGCAACGACCTTTGTGGTCCAGACCTTTAAAATTGATACTTTAAAAAATACAAAATATCTTTAAGAAGTATCCAAACTTAAGAGGTTAGGAGTGTTATCACTTACATTTTTATACATTGTCGGTCTAAGGTATAAAACCAGTCGATTTAATGCAAATGGAATATGGCCAAGGTATAGGACTGCGCGAAAAGTTAGTAGCATGAAATAGAACGCACTAAAGAGTTATTATATTATCTCAGTTGTCTTTAATTGTGCATTTCTCGGGACACTTTTTATAAAATGTATTTGAAAAAAATCATAAACCAATATTTAAGCTAGGTTTCAAACCTTACGTCGCATAATCGTCCGTATTAACATCAATAATGTAATATCTCGGAAATCGCAAACCAAATTGCACGAAGAAGAAGTATATTAAATCGTTGACAAACTAAAGATATTTTACTTTCATTTGATTGTCTTGATTTTCTAAATTACCTGCGCCAGCACCAAATCAAAATAGGGCGACGCAAACATTTTTATATATTTTCTGGCAGCAATTATTCGCATCATTAAGAAAATATATAACAGCATTGATGGATATGAATAAGCCAGCATTATCCATTGGCTAATCGGGAGTGTCATGAGTGTAGAAAAGGAACAAAATAAGCTGCCGAATTCGGGTCTAGACACTCAGGAAGTGTCCGGCATTAGCGGGCACGCGCCAAGACAACTTTCGCCAACCCTCGCCTCGTTATTCTATTATTTCAAGGCAGGGCGTTTGGACCCAGACTAATCAGGTTACGGCAGACAACGTGACTCGCCGCCAAACGGAAGTACAACAAATGATTTATTTCCTAGTGTTGAAAATGATCGAGGGAAGATTCGAGGATTTGGAGGAGTCGCCGCACGCCGTTGCATCTGAAAAAATGTACTAAAAAATCTGGAGAAGTGCAAATGCTCCTTGATCGTCTTCTGTTCGCACCCTCTCTCACTCTCTCACTCTCTCGCTTTCTCTCTCTCTCTCTCTCTCTTTTCCCCTTACCTCACACACACTCTCCTCCTCTATCTGTCTGCTCCTTCCTGCCGCGCCCTCTCTCTCTCTCTCTCTCTCTCTCGCAAAACATACTTCGGTTTCGTCGCCGGCCTCGCATACTGCTTCCAACAATCCACAACCTGCTTATCGCAAGCACATAGAGCTGCCGCACAAGGGTTTCTTGAGGCTGAAAACTACCAATAAATGATTCTTGTTACATCTTAATTTTGTTAGCATTTAGAAAGCTACATTTTATAAAAACTGCCGCTCATAGCAAAGCTGACCTCCGCAAGCCGCAGTTTTATTTGTGCACGTCCAGCTGAAATCGTCGACGTATTCGAACGGGGTATCGGAGCATATCTGCAAAAAAAATATATTTTTATGTTTAGCGCCCTGTCTAGTTCTTCAATGATGCACCCTGAAAGAAGATTTGCGCAAACAAAAATCATAAGTATGAAAATTGGGTGCATCAGAGGCGTTTGACGTGTTGATGACTCACTTTTTTGTCGACGGCCCGATCGTAGCATTGATCATGCATCATGCAGCATCTAAAAATCGGTAATGAGCTATTTGAGTATACGAAACCTACCTATCAACACCATCTATCGTATCCCCAGCTCCACCCATACCACACCAACACCCGTAGTTGTTATAAGTCAATGCGTTGTAGCCAAGTTCACATTCGCAAATCTGTAAAAAGCTGTATATTTACGTCTTGCTCGTGTTTTATGTCGTTCCCTCCGCCTCTCTCCTCTCTCTCTCTCTCTCTCTCCCTCTCGCTATCAAAGTTTCTAGCTTTTGTCCACCTTTTCTAAATTCCATAGAGCTGCCGAAGAAATGCCGAGTAGGGCAAAAATAGTAGCTGAAATATTGAAGCTAGAATTTCGAGCTTCATTTCGAACTTACCTATTTGCAAAAATCGTTTCATAATCTGACCGTCCTTAAAAAACCAGTCGCTTCCAAGTTCACCAGGAATTCGGGAAGCGAATGGCGGCCAGGCCAATATTTGAGCAACCGGCGGGTATCACTCACTCACGAAAGTAGTGAACGGCCGCTGTGTCAAGCCCACAACTATAGTTGAAGCTCAGAAAAAGGTGAGGTGAGTAAATGAGGGAGAGCGGCGCGATGGGTTTGAGGAAGGGATCAGAGCGATGGCAAGAGGTGTGACTCTTTCGGCCAGAGAGAGGCTGTAATATAGGAATTCTTCCTGGGGGAATCGGTCTCTCCATCGATCTCTCGCTCTCTCTCTCGCTCTCTCTCTATCTCTCTCTCTCTCTCGCGATCTTCTTGTGACTTCTTGCCTCGGGGCAAATGATTGATGATCGTAGCTGATCGAGATGGTCGGCATACCACGTGGTAGGGCTTGGAGATCATGGATGCGAAAAAAACGGTGGTATGAGAACGAAAGTCGTGGTGGTCAGACATTAACGGGTCAAAGTTTGAAACAACCTGGCGTTAGAAATCATGCCGAAATCAAAGGTGGTAAGAATAAAACTACGATGCGCCGGAATAACAATCTAAGTAAGCGTCTAGAAAACTAGATAATGGACCGATGAGGTCTCGACAGCTACGCGCCAAACCAAGAGAAGGGTACAGCGGAGCAGCATGTGGCCCATATTAATTTTCGCGTCAGCCACTCCGATTGAGGTATGTAATTTCTGTTATTTTTTTGGTGATCCTTTTACTTGCCGGGACTTCGTCGCCGTCTATGACGCTTCCTGGTCATTTTAATCGGGTACTGAAAAATTTATGTTCATACTACCGTACTCGAGACAATCGACTCGACTTCTTACCGTACTCGTCATGCCTTTATGTCGTAAATGACACAGTATCCTCCATTGATAAATGTCCTTGTACCTTAAGTTCCCAAAATTCCGGTACCGTAGCGCGACGAATTCTTTCAAGAAATGAATTCTTGGCTTACCCCGCGTTTGGGCGATGTACCAAATCTATGCATCTATGAACTTGGAGGTGAAAAATATTCCCTCGAGTCATTTGCGGGATACTGTTCCGTGCGGGGCACCCGGTTTTAACCTGATTATGACATTACATCAGTGATTCAATGATTTTGGATTGGGGAAGGTTCGTTTCCTCTTCCACTTCAAGGGACATGACATGAACTGTGGATTATGATTGTTCATTTTTACGCGTCTGCTTCTGATATGAGTTTTCCTGAAATTTCATCGGTATTTTCGTATTTCCTAGACGATTCCCACGTCGTTTACTCTTGAATAATCCAGTCGTTCATGCGCAAAGGTCGTGAATACGAATTTCCTGAGACCCGCCTTATTTCTGGACTGACTCAAATGTGCCCTTCCTATCCTGAAAACCCTTTGTGCGTAGGTTTTCGGCAAGAAGGCCACGCGATCTTCTGAAGGAGAGATTTCATCGAAACTACATCGGGCCAGACTACCACAAACACCTTTGATTACGGTGGGAGCCATCGGCCAGTTGTTATTTTTGCAAATGTTATCCCAGATTCATTTTGAGAATCCGGGCTGATTTTGTGCTTGAGGGCAGCCTTGGAGCTCTGGTAGTGTAATCGCGATTTTTACTCCTGATAGTTATTTACATGCAGGGTGTCCCAATCTGGCCATCTGGCATTTTGCCGTATTACCACCACTCCGCCCCAAATTCGACCAGAGGTGTATCAGACCCTAAATAACAACAATCCGGACTTATAGCCCCGTAGCTATAGTAATTCTCAAGTTATAACAAAAACAAACTTTATTTTCCATTTTTCACAAGGTTTCCGTGGCATTAGACCCCATAAACATTACAAAATTGTTCGGCAAGCCTTCTTTACCTTAAGAACTACGAAAAACTAAAATTCAACAAATAAGCGTCGATTGAAGCAATTTTTATAACGCAAAATTACCTAGGATCTTTAGCGAAACAAGGGATTCGCAGCTGGAAATCGATGCAAATCGATGCAAAGTCCAAAAAGAAAGCCGAAAAAACTGTTAAGAATCGCGAAAAAAATAGTATTTTGGTGGAAATCGGAAACTATTGTAGCGATCGGGGTGTAACACAGGACTGTGGTTATTTAGGCTCTGATACACTTCTGGTTCAATTTTGGGACCGATTGGATGTAAGATGGCAAAATGCCAGATGGTTCGGTTTTTTGGGATTGAAATGTGAAAAATTTGGGATGTATATCTTGAATTTAAGAAGCTCAAGACTGACGGAATAAGTTCTAGCTTATAATAGGTAGAGAGTTACCTGTAACATCGCCTCGGGTATGATATTTTTTGAAGCACCTCGAACGAGGGGTTCTCTTAAAGGGAGGGTTCAGTTTTTTTTGTGATATTGAGCAAGTACAACGATTTCTAGAGTGCTATATTAGAGGAAATACGGTATACCGTTAATTTGAGACCTATCAAAGAAAATGCCCGGCACCCGGGTTGACCACGTGGTTCTAGTGACATTTTGTTTGATAATTTAGGGCTAGTACACTGGTTCTCCTGGTGTTTGCGTGGGCTATACGCTACAAAGCTGCACAAAACCAGCACTCTATGCCAGCGTTAGCTTTTGCAAAAATGGTTTTTGCGCAGGCAATTTTTAGGCCTTAGACGGAAATTCGGTAGCGCAATTCCCATTGGAATATTAAACGAAAAGAATAAAAAAGGTATATTGAACAATAAAAAATATTTTCCAATCTTCCATCTAGGGACCGGGAATTTAAATTTATCAATTATCGTTAGTTTAACAAGAACAGTTTTTTCGTTACCGTTTTCTCACACTTTACTACTTCGCTTGCCACTTAACCACCGTAACGTTTAATTTATTGCAGTTTTCAGAGGCGGAAGCAAGATGAGCTTCTTCAGCGAGTGCGTGATTTACATCTGGGGCGCTATCGCATTCATCACAAATCCATTGCTTATATATTTGATTATAAAGTATTCACGACCAGAAATTGGTAAGATATATTAAATTTTTATAAAAATCTATCCTTCATCCAATTTTAGGGTCATATCGCTATCTGATGATCTCGTTCTCGACTTGTAATACGATTTTCTCTGCTATGCAAATTTTGGTGGTGCCGGTAAGAATTCTAAATATACTGGTTAAAGTATCTTTTAGCACTATATCATCTACAGAAATTCATATCTATTTTACCCGGAGGGCAAGCTGAGCAAGAACAAATTTCTGGGGCTACTGTCGTACTGCGGATGGCATTTTAATTATGGGGTAAAACAGCTTAATGTAATGTGGTGAGCAATTGTGGAATTTTTTAGATGCTCCTCGTCGTCCTGATGTACCAATTCGCTTATCGCTATTTTGCGGCGTTAAGGTATCGAAAATAATAAACTCCACTTGCATTTTTAGGCCAAATCTGCTCATCTTCTTCCGGAAATCGCGATATTTGGTGGTTACTGTAATGTAAGTGTACAGTATTTTTTATATCTTTTTCAGTTTTGCCATATTCCACGCTTTTTGTTGGGGAATTTTGCCGTATGTCTCGACGTTTAATATCGAGGCGAACAAGTAGGTGTACTTTTCGGCTTCCAAGTCGTAAAATAATACTCTTTTATTATTTTAATTCAAAAAACCATTATTTGTCATCTAAAAAATAAGACTAGACCTTTTTAGGGAGTACTTCCGGGAAATCGTCTGGGAGACGTCACAGCTTTCCGTCGATAACTTGCCGATGCTTGGTCATCTTTTAGTGGTAAGTCTTTTTGAGCTATGGTTCTTGCCTGTTTTGCTAATTAGAATATGTATTGAAAAGGGAAACTGAAGGTTTTTTAAATCGAGAAATAAAGGTCCATTTTGTGACATTTTCAGCGTAATAACTCACTCGGGGTCGAAGCCTTCTACATCCCTGAAGTCATATCAGCCGGCTTCTCCATGATTTTGCTCTATGGAATGCTGGGAATTATGGCTTTTTGCACGATTCAGTAAGCTAACTGGCACTATAACGTGATAATGGCTTGAGGACTATCCAAATCATGGTTTTCCAGGATCTGGCTTGCCCTGAAAAACCAGCGTTTGATGAAATATAGTGCCAAGACGCAGCGAATGCAACGTGAATTATTCAAAGCACTTCTTGTCCAGGTTTTGTCATAAAATTTAGCAAACAAATTTTTGGTTCAGGCTTCGGTGCCGATACTGTGCGAATTTTTCCCCTGCGGCTACACTCATCTGGTGGCTTTTCTTGGAATCGGAGCCCCTGGCGTGATGTTTGAGTACTGTAAGTATACCTTAAGTTGCTGTAAAGCGTTAAGTTAGTTAAATGCGCATCTCGACCTCCACAAAACCTCGTCGGAGCCCCTTTAACTATTAATTTTCTATAGCTTACCGTGTTCTAGGCTACGAATTTCCAAATTTTTCAGATTTCACCGTGAGAACCAATTTTCCAAAAATCAAGCCTCATGGAAATCTTTGTGGTCTGATTTAGGAATGAGCCGTCGTCTAGCCTAATTTGATGTGGGGACTAAATCACAGTTTTCCCAGAATTCCAGAAAATTTCTGCTTTTTTAGGTATCGTAGTCGTGTCGATTTTCCCGGCCGTCGACCCGTGCACGGTCATCTATTTCATCCGCGACTATCGCATGGCGCTTCTAAGAATTGCTGGGTACGTCGAATTCACTTAAGCGAAAATAAAGTAGGTACAATGAACTTTTCAATTTTAGGTCCAAGCTGAAAGCCGTCAAATATTTGCCAAAGGCAAAGGAGGCCAGCTCGGGGTTGAGAAATACGAGTAAGGGGACGCTGAGGGCGACGGAAAATACGAACGATACAAGAAAATATTAGAACTGTTTCAAATGTCAATAAACCATACCTACAGCACGCTTAATAAAATTGTCTACCAAAGTTTCGGAGTCAAAATACTGTTAAAGGCCGGCCTTGACTTTTAAAATTGAGGAAATGGCCTTTCCTTAGCATTGCAATAATAGAATTGTCATCGAATTTTTATAATGCTTTATTTAATTTCCTAAGCGATTTTATTGACATTTTAGACCATAGAAAATTGCCAAATCCCAGCCCGCGGGCGCTCCTACACCTCTTTCCCCTCTTCCCCCGCCCCTCCCCACTGACACCTTGTGGCCTAGTGGCTAGCGCGCGCTCGGCCCCGCCCCCAAGACGCGGGTTCGACCCCCGCCCGGTGCTATGAAGAGTAACGTCAGAGCCAAAAGACGTTGTCAGATTGAAAGTGGTGACACAATGATAGGACGGAGCACATTTTTTGGGTTTTTTAAAAGGTTGATCTTTTGGAGTTCTGAAAGCACTTATGCTAGTCTAGGCTTCCAATTTTTTCTAATTTCAGGGGTCAATTTTGGTGCGTCCTGATTCCACTGTCGGCATTTCCTTTGTCAGTATTCTGTCAGCATTCACCGCTAACTTCCTGGAATTAGCAGGGCCCTTGCAGAAATTTAGATCACGCCGATGTGCAGACGAACCCCCCCCCCCCTTGCATTCCCGCCAGGTCGGCGCCAATTCGCGGGCCGTTCCTCGGAAACCGTCGTTCGAGTCTGACCGTCGCCGGTGCCAGGGCAACATTCGACCATGTTCCCATCCGTTGACCGAGTTTTTTCGCGATTTCAAACCACTGACTACACCACCCTCTCAAGTGGGCCTATCAAATCAACCCGAGCGGAACGCCCCAAACAGCCGGATGGGCCGAAGAAGCCGAAAAAAGGTCGACGAATTAGAGCGGGGGCGAACGGCGTCCGGTCGGTGCCCGTGGGTGCCGGTTTGACTGTTCGCCAGCAGCGGTTTTGAGCCGGAATTTCAGGAGATGGTCTTTGAAAAAGACGGGGGGAAAGGAACGAACGGCTTGGGGCGGGACCGAACTGGATAAGGCGAGGAGCACCACACCCAATAAATCCCGGCGCGCTGACAAGGGGTTAGCATTGGCTTGTTTGACATCGCGGTGTTCGGTTCTTGATGAACGGCTGTTTTGCTGGGTTACGGTATGGGGGTTGCGATTTATTTTAACTAGCCAGATGAAAGCGAAAATTGTGAAATTTCTACAAGGTTCGAAAGTTGGGATTTTAAGGCTACAATAATTCATTCCATGTCTTTATAGCTCCAGTTATCTCTCTATAACGATCACTATGCCTCTCATATGCAAATCCTTCACTGTCACTCTTTCTTTCTCTGTTCTCTCTCTCCTCTCTCGCTCCATTACCTTGTCTCTAACCCATCGTACTTTCCTTTTTCCGTTATATATCTCGCACTCTCTCACTCTCGCTCTCTCTTGCTCTCGCTATCTCCCAACCTCTTCCTTTAGCCAAAATGCACGGTATGCTTTTGTGCCTGCTTGGAGTCGTCGCCGTGGCCGCCGCCGCCCCAATCGGCGCCCACCAGACGACCGACGTGGAGGAGGCCGGTGTCCCGATCCACGTAATCCGCTTTTCTGAACCCAAAAATTCCGATTTAAGATCGAAAACCGATCCAACGAGCCGGTAGTCGTCTCCTCTGATGGCAAGGGGGCTACGGTGAAGATTGGAGAGACGGAGGCTTCTACCGGAACTTTCCCGACGCCTTGGGGACCCGTGAGTTTATTAAGCAACAGAAGTAAGCCTATAAAAAACGCTGAAAATTTATATAAAAACGAAAAATACTTTATTAGGGTTTTTTATACTATTTTTTCGTATTTTTTTGACAAATTCCGGCCAAGAAATTTGTTAAAAAAAATAGAGTATACAAATCTTACAACATGGATGTTTCCAGTTTTTAAGACGATTTTCAAGCGATTCAAGCCTTTAGATGCAAAATTTTAGCCGACAACCCGGGATTAAGCGTAAAGATCAGTAATGTTCAATTTTTGCCGACCAAATCCTATACTCTAAATTTGTGTCTACCCCACAAATACTGCAGAGTAGACTGCCCGGAAGCTAAAAAACCACTTCAAACCCCGCGCTAATCAACCGGAACGCCAGATGATAATGGGATTACCTATTTGAAGGTCACCTCCCCGCATCCTCTGCTAGCCTAACTAGTTAACGATAACCCCCCTCGGGAATTGATAAGAAAATATGTGGCGCTAGATTTTGCAAGAGCCCTTGCTTGTGTCGTCAATTAGACAAAACTGAAAAATGTTCTAGGTGACCCTGATCACTGACGGAAAAGCGACCCTGAACGTCAACTTCACGCCCAAGCACATGAACATTGTGGTGGGGCTGAACCCGGATGAGTGGACCGGAGATATGGAATGATTGCAGAAACACCTCCAAAAAATGCCAAAAAAATAATTATAATTTGATTTTATGAATTCTATATGTACCTAATAAATGTCCTGAAGGCATGTGACCGCCCGAAATATCATATGTTGAGAACGAGACCGAGAGAAAGAGAGATATAGAGAGACAGAGGGAGCGGGCGAAAGAGACAGAGGGAGAGAGGGACATAGAGAGAAAGAGGGAGAGAGAAAAAAGAGAAAGAGAGAGAGGAGAGACGGAGGGAGAAAGAGAGAGAGAGAGAGAGAGCGAGAGAGAGAGAGAGAAGGAGACCTTCGGAACCTCTCAGGGGCTTTCAGGAATTAATCCCTGAAGCATTTTCCATAATACTAATAGCGTTTGGAGAAACCATTTTATTCATTAACCACGCTGCAGAAATTTGACAATTACAACCTCGACGTCGACGCTTGGAATTCGCATCTGTTCTGGGGCCGTGATCATGAATCGCTGCGATGAGAAGCCTTGCCGTGCAACAGCCAGCATATCCCCATCCTGCCGTCGGATCCGATATAGGGTCATTGCATATTCGGGCAATTCGAGCTTTGGGTGCTTTTCGAAAAATTCAAGATGGATTTCTGGAGCTATATCGATTTTGTTTGGCCCGAGGTCAATCGACCAGATTTCGCGTTCGCCCCTCAGCCATTCTTCGACGAGCATTTGTGCGTATTCGGCAACCGGCAAGCTCACTCGCGCCCATATATTTGGCACTCTCAGAGGCAGGCGTTCGCTTTTTTCCTTGAGGACATATGAGATCGAATTCACAGAGTCATTGAGCCACTCCAACAATTCCGGCCTTTCGTAGTGGGGGAGGCGGGTGAATACGATCTCGGAATATTTTCCGGTCGGCTTGTGGCGTTTGAGCATCGACAGCGTCGCAACTCGATCACCTTGGTACAGCGATTGGCACCGGAGATCGATATCATCGGGGATAGTGCATACCCGCAATGCCTTTATAGTCGCGTGATGGAACAGCAACCTGAAGGTCTTCACGCTGTTGATGGTATGACAGGTCCATTTTGGAGTGTGGATAAAGATGGTGTAGGATTGTAGCTCGTTCCTGGTAATATCGGCGTCCCAATACTTGTCAAGACAGCCCGCGGCAACCTCGAAAACCGTCTTGCTCGTGACGGCCGTCTTGAAGAAGCTTCTGATGTCCATGCTTCGAAGGATCTGGTGTTGGATTACGACGGGGCAGGCGGTGAAGTCCATCCTAGAATTGATGGTTATTTTGGGAAGTTGAAGGTAGGGAGAGGAGAGAGCGAGAGAGAATCACTGAGAGGGTGAACAAGATGCAGGCAGACAGAAGATCGCAATTGAGCGAGCAAGAGAGAGGGAGGGAGGGGGCGAGGAGCGAGAGCGGGAGCAGAGAAAGTTTGGCGAACAGAGACGCGCAAGCTTGAGAAAGAAATGGGATTAGGGAGTATTTTCAATGTGGATAAAAGACGACACAACACCAAACCCCTCGGATCCCAGGCAATTATGCGCGGAATCCAAAAAACCGGGGACGACCCTGCATCTGCATGGCCTCGGGGCACTCAATTTGAATAGTCCATCAAATTTCTTCCGAAATTGCGGGAACGAGTTGTATCAGGTGTTTAAACATCTGATCGATTGTACCCTACGTGCCCGAAATAAGCTTACTTGTTTCCTAACTGCATCAAAAATCGCAGGCGATCCCACGTAGGCTATGAAACTACACTCGGTTCCCTGCGAAAATTGCTCCCAAAGACCCTCGATGAACCCAAAAATAAGCTGAGAACCGAGCGCTCATGGATTATGCAAATCAGCTATTGCTTTGGCCGACCAGCGATTGCGCCGCCCGCCGAAAGCCGAAAGTTATTGATACATTTGGACCGGCAAGGATCGCATTGGGCTCTAATCGCTCAGATTGAAACATACTACATCGAAAATGAAAGACGATACCTTCACAATAATGGCTTCTGTAATAATTGGAATTCTGCAAATGGTGCTGCTTTTTGGCTATAATGTGATGGGATTCGCGGTGGAGTCAGTGATGCACAGTGTTAAGGGAAGATGTCCTGATTGTATTATCGATTTTGCTGGATATTATGGGTACGTCTGATACCTTAGATTCTCTCTTTCTTTCTATTTCTCTCTCTCGCTCTCTCACTCTCTCTCTCTTGCTGTAACTCTCCGCCTCACGCTCTATCTCTAAGACAACTGAAATTTGAAATTTAGGCAGTGCCTCGTCTACATCGTCTACACCCTATCCAACCTTCTGGCCCCCGCAATCTTGCATACAATTGGGATTCGAAAAACACTTATCGTGGCGTCGCTATGTTTTCTCGCCTATACCAGCAGCTTCCTGTACATCCACAACTTTGTGTATTTCCCGGCGGCGATATTGGCGGGCTTCGCTTTTCCTTGTAAGTATGTCATTCATATCAAGATTCTAGAGAGCCTGAATTTTCCAAGCAATTTCTGGTTCTAGTATACTACGTTGGCGCCGGCACGTATTCGGCCAAACATTCTACCGATGCTACCTTCTCAAGGAACCAGGCCGTCTTTTGGACGGTGGCTCAGATTTGGTAGCGTTCCTAGGCTTGAAGTTAACCGAATTTTTAGTTTTCTTCTGACTGGTCTGCTAATGATTGCTTCCAGCGAATTTAGTAGCGATCATGAGTTGCAACTTAACGTTACTGTAAGTTCATAAAAGTGGGATTGAAAAGAGAAGAGAGAGAGAGAGAGAGAGAGAGAGCAAGTGAGAAGAGTGATAACTACGGGTTAAAACTAAAAATTTAGTCAGCCAAGGGATACCGTCACTACTCCGAAAACGAAATCGACCTGCTGACGTACGGCTCGATGGCGATGGCCTGTATCGCCCTCGTTATTGCTGCTTTTCTCCCAATGCGTAATATTCCCAATTCCATCTTCAATCCGGCCAATCGAAAGAGCTTTCGGGAGCAATTAGGTGGGTTTTTGAAACTTCTTGTCAATTTAATTTTGTCTCTCTAATAATTTCTTCCTTCAGGCTTGATGTTCTCCACGATGATGACGTCAAAGATGTTCCTCCTGGTGCCACTCCATTGTTTTGGGGGGATGTATATCGCGTTTTGGTTGACGATCTACCCAACGACCGTGGCGTTCACTTCGGAATTTGCCGAGCACAAACATCTGATCGGCTACATTTGCATATCGTTGACGTTTGGGGAGGTGTTATGTAAGTTATACAACACTGTATTAACCGCTTGTCGTCTTTAAAAGCCTCCAAACATGTCTTTTGCCTAAAGCGCGTAAGACAATGCATTCATAGCAAGCCGAAATTTCGCGGTTTTAGAAGGTGTAAAATACTATGAATTTAGTGGGCCTCATCATCAGCTATGGAAATCGAAAATTTGCGAATTTTGGTCAATGGCCGGTTCTCTGGATGACTGTCGCCAGCTTCACGATAAATATTGTGGTTTTGGTGCTATTTAGCCCGCCACTGGCTTCGATTAGGCCCACAGACGGGCTCCCAATTTTGGGCACAAGGTATGTAAAAAATTATATTACTCGTACCATGTATTAAAATTGGTAAAACAGCTTAAAATCTGAAAATTATTAATTTAATTACAGTATCGGGATTCCTATCCTGATGGGCGTTTTGAATGGAATTGTTGATGGTTGCCTAAATAACGTCCGGATGGTGGTCTGTGCTAAGGTGCTGCCAGAAAACCCTGCAATTTCGTTCAGCATCTCGAAATTTTATCAGGTATTTTAAAATTTTTTATGATTTTATTATAATCAAAATTATTTGTAATGTCACTAAATTATGTAAAGAATTCTTTAGGGGGCGGCTTGTGCCACTTTCTACTACGTCAGCAGCATCTTTACGGTGTACCAATTGGCCGGATTGTTATCAGGGACGCTGGCTTTAGGTAATATTTAACGTATATTTTACTTAATTCGGATTTTCTAAGCGAAAAATCTTCAAATATTATACGAATTTCAAATTATTCGTGCAAAATCTTTAAAACTTTTAAAACTGGTCTCGAAATTTCCGAGAACACGAAAAAATTTTCTGTTTTTCAGGCGTGATCGGCTACGCCCTAGTGATGCGCCTGCACATTAATGTGAAGCAAATAAAATGCTGAGTTCTTTGTCGTATAAAATATTTATTTCAGTTTTTGAAGCAACCAATCGATTTGATAATTTGGTTTTTATAGGTCCACTGTCCATGTCGGTTGCAGTTTAGCTCTACAGAGACTGAATTTGGCCTTCGAAGCCTTTTGTGGATTTTTCCATTCATCTAAAAAATATTTTACAACTTTTAAGGCTGCGTAAAATACCGAAATCGTGGCAAAAGCATTTTCATTAGTGCAGGTTAACATCCATGAAGCGCAGCCAAAATTGTTGCTATTCATTGATTTTTTAAAGAATTTAGAAAGAGCAGGCTTACATGATACGATTATCTGCAAAATCGATCGAACTGGCTCCGCCTAACAGCTCGACAACATCACCGCAATTTTGGCAATCTATCAAAATAGTCCATACTGGGTTTTTTATAGGGTTTTATACCTCCTTGACCAGCCACCAGCCCCATAAGGGCAAAAACCAAGCAAATAAACAGCAATTTTAGCATTTCAAACTCGAAGATAAAGATGAAAAATGGATTTAAGGCTTGAAAATTCGCCTGCCGTTCGACGCCCGCTCGTGAATCACCAATTGAATCAGAAAAGGCTGTCAAAAACCAGCGTCAAACCCCAGATTCCGGACTCGGAGCGTCCTTTTCTGGATCTAAAGAGCTGACTGATTAAAATCTTCGACGTGTTCTTCGCGGAACTAGTAATTTTTACGATTTATTCATATTATGTCGAAAACGGCATGCTTATTTTTAATAACGGTTGCCTTTCCAATTCCGGGTGAAACCCCTTGACGATCGCCCAGTTTATTGAGGCCAAAAGCACGGCGGCGATTCCGATGAACATGAGACCGAATACGAGCTCTGAAAAAAAAATAGAAAAAGAGCTTCCAATTTTTTCAAAATTACCGACCTAGTGACAATTCCATTCAAGTTTATGAAGATATAAAAATTGGCCTCAAAAACGGTAATGAATTAGGGAATTTAGAGAAATCGGGGGATTAGGGTTGTTGCTGGCTGGAGGGAGTTGATAAGCGGTGTGTGCTTCTGATTTTGGCTGATCGATCCTGCATTTTCTGTGGGCAAAGGCCAGGTAAACACGGTTTCGGTCTGGCAAGGAGGAGCTCCAAAATATGACTGATTACGAGTGATCAGTGTTTTGATGGTCGACCAACCGTTTTGCTTGAAATACACGGGTATGAAATTTGAATTTTGAAATTTAGTTGCATCGTTTTACGACATTCGATCAGATTAAAAAAAAGCTGAATTCATTAGTGCAGCATGCTTTGAAGTTGATGCTTGGATGGTTTTTGAACCAGCAAGTCAACATCCGGGCGGAAAATAGTGTGCTTCCCGGTTATCGGGGGGCGGTTATTTTAGCGGGGGGCGGTTGCGAACTTTTTTCTATAATATCGCGCGAGTTTACTAATTAAAAGCTGTTTTTTATAGACTTGTACGCCGTTTGAAGTGGTTCTGGACCGTTAGCTGGGGAGGAAAAATTAATAAAAACGTCATAAAATATCTTGAAAATTTTTGCTTTTTCGGTCTAACGTCTATGAAAATGATTAAAAGCGCGCTATGACTCTAGATTCCGTTTTCGGAATATGTTTTTATAATTTTTGATTATCGGAAACTACTAAATACATTATTAAAATAGACTACAATTTATCACTAGGCAGGTATAGGCTAAACAAAAAAAAATTGCCAACCGCCCCTCGCTAAAATAACCGCCCCCCGTTAACATGGAAGCACCGAAAATAGCTGTGTTTATATGTTCGGTAAGAGTTTAATTTAACCCCCCCACACTCGAAAGGCGTTCTTCTTCGGTATTTTCGCTGATTTTGTCGGGATTTTCTCAAAGCCATTCGATAGAGCGTCTAACAACAAACTAATTCAATTTGAGCCTACAATAATGTAAAATGAAAAAGTTATACCCAAACATTCCGGCTCGGGGGGGGGGGAATATGCGGCGACGCGGTTATACGTAGTGTCGACTAAGTGCTCTCAAGCTCGAACAATTTGCAGCAGAAAACACATAATTCATGTTTAGCAAAAAAGACACAACGCTGGTTTGATTGGGCGTTTGCCGGGAAAGAAAATGCAATCTTCAGGTCCTACGTTCGAATTTTTTTTTATCAATTTTGGAATGATCTTGTAGATTAGTGCGGCTCCAAAAATCCCCAAATTCTTTTTGCCAACCTTTACAAAATTTTTCGGCGGATGTCCCGTGCGTGAGCACGCCCAAAAAGGAAACGCCGACAGGGCTCCACTCCTGGTGGTGCAGGTGCAGGGCAGGGGATTAGCGCCTGGGTGCGGAGACAATTTTTGAGGGGAGGAAGAGACGGACGGACGTCCATAACCATCCTCCTCATCATCAGAAAGATCGTATCTACAAATTGGCATTGAGGGGCAAGTGAGCAGGTGCTCACAATAAAATTTAGAAACCGATAAAAGTATCTGAAAAGTTTTAATTTTTTGTGCTCCAGATAATGAATCCAACTAAAATTTTCAAAATTGGTAACAGGATAACGTTATTATATCGACACTAGCGTTTATCAGAAAATTATTACATAAATTTTTCAAGTGATTTATCCCGAGTTTTTTATTTCATTTTACAAAATATGAATTATTAGCGTTTACGGTAGTTAAATGCCCGAATTCAAATTTTTATTACTAGCCGCCCACAAACCCGCCATCTTACAATATATAACATACTATTTATCAAATTAACCAAATGGCCAATTTCAAATTTCTATAAATTTCAGACCCCTAAATCTTTCATTTTCTAGGATCCAGTTTTTAATTCCACTACAGTAGCTTAATTCTTTGAATATTTTTGCTCAACCCTTAAATTTTCATTACACAAAGGATTACAAAAAGATCCCCCACCACATGGCCGGCCAAATCTATCGTACCGGCCCGTCAAATCCACCACGTGCTCGCGGCGATTTGATGACTTTACAGGATGGGACATACAGTATCCCCAGTCGATGGATTGACCCGGGGTTTGTAATGTCAGCCCGACGACGATGGCTAAGCCGCACCGGCTGGGAGATTGTAGACTACAAAACTTTTCGCTGTTTTTGGGGGAAGCAGCGCCGAAGTATTTCCCTAGACTACAGGACAGCGCAACCATGTTTTGGTGAACAACAATGTCAGCAAAATTTTACAGAAATTTGCAACCTGACCTTTGAAAAGTTCGGAGGCTTGGAAGCTATGAATAAACTCAGAATTTTTTTCGTTCTGGGCGAAAGGAAAAGAAAAGAAATTTCATGGGGGACTTTCAGCACTTCGTTTTTCCACGATTTATGAAAAAAAAACGGCGCTACTGAATGAGTCCCTTTAAGGCCAATATGCCATCCTACCTTATATAATTTTGGCGTGTATCTTTGTGTGTGTGTGTGGATGTCAGTTTCGAGGCCCGATTTGAGGGCGTTCCCGTGCCCAAAACGCCCCAATTCTTCGTCACCCGGGGGAATCGACCCTCCTCTTTCCGATGGCGTTCTTAGAATTACGATAAAATACAAGTTTACAAAGTTAAAGCCGGTTTTATTCATTTTTGGGGGCCCTGAAGGCCAATTTGCATAATGCGAAAAACAGAAATTTCCTCATTCTTGCGAGTTGCACACGCGTGTGTGGTCGGTTCAGGGGTGGGGGGGGTCCGAAGGACCCAAGCTATCGGAAAGTCAATTTCTCATGCAAGGGCCGCATTCCAGCGCCCAAGGCCCGCGAAGCGGGTTTGAGCGCTGGTTTATCTATAGTTTTTCTACCCTGGAAGACCCTTTCCAATCCCAAAACTATACGCCAGACCTCCAAGTGCTCCCCAAAAGTTGCCCCCGGCCATTTTGCATTGTCTCCACTGTCGGTCCATTTAAAAGCCCTCGTCAGATTAGCGCTATTTAGCCGTGCGTGCCCGCAGGCTATGCGAAGACCTGGGTTGCCGTTCCTGCTGATGGATGGCTGGCAGTGTCCATTCAATCCGGAATCGCCTGAGGATATTTTGGATAGTCGGCCATGGGCAATATTTGGAAGTGATGCCCATCTTTGTGCTCACTTACCTGCGGGTCATCTTGGCAATCTAGCGAAAAAAGCCGGATGTTGCATAACCTTTATGCAAATTCAAATCAAGGTAAGTTAAACAACAAAAATCTTTAAAAAATGAATTAATTGATTTACCTTAATTAAATTTCAATTTCAGACAAAGGATTTATTTTAAAGCGGCGTTGCTGCTTATAATTGCGCTGGCTTAACTAAAACTAATAAAAACCCTAATAAAAACTTATGCCCATTGGTCGCAGCATATTAACAACTTCCGCACCTATGTACGGCTTCCTGAAGATGGTGAACCCGGAAGCTGTCAACAACTACCCGTGACGTCAGCGGATTTCCGGGACCCACTTTATCGCCCCGACCAAATCCAAATCCACCTGATCCGCCCAAAGTCCAATGTAATTATGTGTCTACCTCAAAAAAAGACAATATTTGCATATGCCAGCAAGCTGTGTGGCGAGAAGGGGGATTTGTTGGCAAGCGGATTGGGCGGAAAGGCCGAATAGAGATAGTTTAAAAGTACTTGATATTTCTAGATAGGTAGCAAAGCACGGTAGTGTCAACAGTATTTTGACATTTAAAAGCTGTTTTTGACTGCCATAATGTAGGAAACGGAAGCAAGACAGAGAGTGTAAATTTCCAGCTGGCCAAAATAAAAAAAAACTTTTTTGAAACACGTAGCAGCCAACATCGCGACAATCAAAGTATAGCTGATATCTCGACAAGCAAAAAATCCCAACAATCGGGACCAAAGGGTTGTGGAGATTCTGTCTGGAAGTCTTTGAAGACGCACAGCGAAGGAGACTTACGATTCGGGGTCGAATGCCATTACGCCGTTGTGTCCAAGCGCCTACTATTCTCTCGCTTCTCCTCTCTCGCCAAGGCCCCTAGAGCAGCCTGTTAGCTGTTAGCCAACCATGGGTCCAAGCACGCTGGTTCGAGTCCCAGGCACCAAATAGTGGCAATGATGATCCAGTTGACTTTTTCAGTCTTCAAATTCGAATACTCTTGATATAATGACAGAGCCTAGGCCACACTTTTTCGTTGTTGGAAAATTTTTGGGGACATCGAGGGCATCGGATTTTTCCGGGTTTATATAGTTCTTTTACTCGAATTTTTTATTATGGATAACTAGAGGTTAAATTCTATAAAAATAGCTTAAAAAAACTCTGCAAAGCCACAAAAAGCATATGAATTAAAATTTTCTGATATGGATTTTTGAACGACCCCCACACCACCACCTCGAGCCCCTTTTATGTGCTAGGCGCTAATTTCCTATGCAAATACTTATGCGTAAGGGGGCCTTTTTGCGAGCACCGAAAAAAGAGACGGCGCATCTCTCTCTCTCTCTCTCTCTCTCTCTCTCTCTCTCTCCCTCTCAGGCTACAGTACTACCGAAACGAGGGTCAAGGGTCGACCTCCTCCCTCCCTCGCCTACCCGTTGCATAAGCTCCGCCCCTTTATCCCTAGGGTCCTTAGCCGTTTTTTGTGGCCCTTTAGGATCTATCCCTTTTTGCCGATCCCGATATTTGTTGCCGGCCGTTTTCTACGTCGTTTGGTCCGCGAGAATTTTTCAAGAAAATCTGGATCTGCCCGGCGACGCGTGGCGCGGAATGGTGGGTTTTCCGACAATTTTTTACTTCTCTCATACAATCCCCCGGATTTTTGTTACCGTACCGAGCCACGAGAACCTAAAAAACCTGTAAATTTAATATTTTCCAAGATACAGGTGGATTTAAGGATTTTTCAAGCTCAAAAAACGCGTGAACCCGATTTTTTTAAGAGGTGCAAGTCGATTCGCTGATCGACCTTACGGTCTTTATTTTTGTTTTGTCCTAGGTTTCAGTTATTTTGGCGAAATGTCTTGCTTTGCTAAGTTAACGACATTACACTTGACAATTCATCCATTGAGTTATACCAAGAATCAAATAACCCTCACCCCGTAAGTGGGAACTTTCCGGAACCCATCTTCAAGTGCACCCCCAGTTTTCCAAGGACTTGTCTTGAACATACTATCCTTCTCAAACGATAGATAATCCGGCTATTCTTCTTCGCCCGAATAGCCGACCTATTGAGGCGATTGTGTCCGGGGTGGATTCTAATCAAAAGCCGCCTCGGGCCCAGGTCTCAACTCCACGGTACATCGATTCCAAGAAAACGAGGTTTTCTAATTCGCGAAATACCGTAGTTTAGTGATGTTTTCGGAAGCGAAGTATGATAATGGAAGAGCAGACACTTTAAAAAGACGAGCATTTTCGTGCAATTAGCATTAGAAGAAATCGAAGCCGGTGTTTTTATAATGTAAAGCAGATGCTAAGCTAGAGTCTAAATCCTAAGCTAAAGCCTAAGCCTCAGCCTCAGCCAAAAGGCCAAAGCTCAAACCATTGCTACAGACCGGCCCTAAAAGGCTGCACTAGCGGATTTTCTGTATTTTCTGAGCCGACAGATTAGCATATTAATCCCACCGATTAACGATAAATCCTCCGTTTTATCAGTAGCATAACGTACTTCGATAATACCCCCCTAAATACCCAAAAGTCAAAATACCCTGCTGATCCCCCGGCTTAGAAATTATTTTGCTAATCCCCGGGCCTGGGGCCAAGTCGGCCCCTGGGGCCAACGGCGGTAAAAATTGTTTCAGGCGCCTGAAATTGCGGCCGGAAACCCGTCGGGATATCGAATCCTCATGGAAACCCAGAAGCCGTAGAAATCTACTCGCTCAGGTGGTGCCATCCAATGAGTGGAAATCGGGGCTTCTCCTCGGGCCCAGGCAGAAGCCCTAGAAGTTGGCCGGTGTCGAGCGTCACAACGGGGGGAGCCGGGGTGGGGGCACAAATGTCACAAACCCAGGAAATTTTTTCGTCGGATTTGCGGATTTGCGTGGAAATGGAGATAGGATTGGAACGTAGCTACAGGATTTGCTAAGGGATTAAAAATAAGATTGAAATGGTGCAAAGAATTTTGAGGGTAAAGATTAGAAATTGTGCCTAGTGGAAACAGCTGGTAAAGAGATTTTGCGGCTAAAAGCGATTTTTTCGAATTTGGGCTGAGTTCGAAATTGTTAAAATCGGGGTTGAAAATTGGAAAAAGAGAGCCTAAAGGATTTTTGCAACGAATTTAAAGCGGCTGGAAAACCAGAAATATGCCATTGACTTTGGTAAGATTACTGTAGAAAATCCGATTTTTATTTGTCAGAGAATCGCGCCCGCTACGCTAGGCTTCCCGGCTAAAAAGTTGTGCTTACAGCCTGGCGCGGCTCCGGAGACTCCCAGCCTACGAGCCCTTTCAATCCAAAAATGCAATTTTTGACTTGCCGGTACCTTTAAAGGTACGGGAAAGGCAAAAGAGGGGATTTTGTAGATATGGTTTCCGAATTTTTTAGGCACGTTGCGTGTCGTGGGCGCGACAAAGCCAATGAAAAATCCACATCCTGGAACATCCACAGTCCCGCCTTGCCAGTCTCTTTAAAACACGTCAAAAAGTACGGTCACGTTGTTTACTGCAAAACCAAATCCGTAAGCCCAACTTTGATGACTCAAGTTTTTGCGCAAATTCTCAAAATCCAGCCGTCTCCATCTGCCCAATATTAGGGAAATTGGGGCCACCGTGGCATTCTCAGCACGCCGGATTTCGGCGGATCCGGATGAGGATAAGGTGCTCAGGTGCGAGGGGTGGACCCCATTCCTGGGTTCTCAGAGGGGAGCTTAGCCGCGGCAGCAAAGCTCCGGGCGCACTTCCGTTTAATGAATTCTACTGTGGTACTCCGGGTTTGGTAGCATTTGGTGACTGGGTTGGGGTAAGTTGCTGGAGTTGAACTATAAGCTTGGACTATAAGCCAAGATCCGGCTCCAGGTTAGGAAACTTTGGGAATGAACCTTTTGGAAAAGATAGAAACAGCGAGAGAGTGAGAGTGAGAGCGAGAGAGAGAGAGCGAGAGAGATAAAGAGAGAGGAGAGAGACAACGATAGAAGAGGAAGGGGTATGCGAGAGAGAGAAAGAGAGAGTGAGGCGAACGAGAGAGTGAGAATCAGATAGAGAGATAGAGAGCAAGAATTAGTGCTGAAATTTTGCAAGGAAATTGCCATAGGCCAACCCAAAAAACCCGGAACTCCTTGAAGACGCTCAAGGCAAACGAAGTTCGCTTCGCGCCTTTATACGGTGGGCCAGAACGACCCTTCGAGCCTTAGGTGATAATTTTACACGGTTTAGAACTGTGAAATTTCTTTTTCAGTAAGGCGGCGATCCAGTGGGGCTTATTCTTCGAGAACTTTCCCAATTAACTTAGCTTAACCTCAACTTTTTAATACCTTAATCTTGAACCCTTCTCAACATCAACATTCCAACCCCCCATATTTTCCACGGTCCATCACCCCCCTTTGGTGAGACCGGGGGATGGCCGGAAATCTGTGCTCTCCGCCAATTCCATATTCTCTCTTCAGATGCGCGGAGGTCCAGCCCCCTTCTATGCCCCGGGGGCATTCCCCGGCTTCCCGTCAGCCTCGCTACCGTATCCGAACCCGTTCGCCGCCGCCTATCCCCATCTACAGTTCCCCGCGGGAGCACGACCAATCGGGACGGCTGGTGCTCAATTTTCGAGTGGACTCGGGCCGACGTTGGGTCAGAGTTCTCAGCTGGTATCGCCGAAGTCACCATCACCAGCTTTGTCTTCGAGGTCAAGCATGGGTGGAAGGAGGAATCGAGAGGACAGGTTGGTGCTTAAGTTTGTCTAGCTCACTGGGGATTTGTTATTAAATGTGGTTACCTTGAAGTGTCGTTTGGAAATTTTGGAAAAGCGATACTTTCGTTCAGAAAAATTTTAGAGTTAATTTGAACAGTGTTTTCGTATCTAAAAACTAGATTCAGGTTATTTAGCTCCGAAAATTTTGTTATTCCTCCCCCGTTACTGGAAAAGCTCTTGGAAAATACTTATAATTCCCCTCCTTTGCAAATTTTCAGGATTAGCTTTTGTTTTTCGTTGTTAGATTTAGGCAAAGCCATATGTAATCCGAAAAATACTTATGGGCGATAGTTGTGAAATAACCTAGAAAAACCTGTAAATAAAAATTTAATGGTCTAAAATAAAAAAAAATCGTAGTTGCTGAAAAGTTAAACAAAGTTAAACATTCTGCTTACCACATCAAATTTTCAAACCCATTTTCGGATTTTTTGGACCGAATTCCTTATTCCGCATCTTGTTTCAGCTCGACATTAGCTTTATTTAGATAAAGCCACCCCGTTAGCTATCCCCCCATAACGAACACCTCTCTAGCCACCACCCCCCTTCCTACTGATGGTGGCCATTTTTTGGGCTGAATTTTTGCTCGCCCTGGATGCCAAATTACTCATTGTTCACCGGGGCTGCCGGGGGTGCGGCCAAGTGTAAAAACGGGGGAAATTTCGCAAAAATCGCAGAGAAGCCGAGAAATCGGGAGCGCTGCGTGATGGTCAGGGAGGAGAATTTGAACCGGGTGGGCGTAATGAGAACGATCTGTTTTTGATAGTTTATGCAAATTTAACTGGGGGTAATAAAGGGGTTGTGAAACGAAAAAAGGACTTTTGCAATATCAGGGCATTAATGAGGGGTTTCGAAGAAGGTTGATATTTTGCTAGGCATCTTATACTGTTTTGGCATCGTCAGAAGCGAATGCTCAGCTTCAGCTTAGCTTACAAGGGGCAGGGAAGCTAAAAAACGGTTCCAGGATATCTTAAAAATCTACTGTAAATCGGATATACGCCTAGAGTAGTGTGGAAGGCAAATTCCTGGGTCCCTGGTGCCTTAGAAAATTGATCGAAATTTCGATGCATAGCATTTTTTGAATCCTGGATCACCCGGTCAAATCCTTTCCGGAATACCTTGCTTCCCTGTAATACGATGCTAATGAGATTCCACCCGACACGCACCCTATTCTAATTTACACCATCCTCCCTCGGCCTTGGCATGCGCGTAGCGTGCGAGCGTGGAAGACTCCGGAAGCGCAAAACCGGAAACTGGGGCCGGGGAGAGGGGGCCGGAAATGTGTGATGGGTGGCAAGTCAAGGTGCTGATGGTGTTGGTAGTGGCGGTAGACACCTAGAGCCATGCCCCTCGTTAATTTGGGGGTGTCTCTTATGGTAAACACCTTTTGGGGGAGGGGGGTGGTATAAGCAGTAGCGAGATAGCGAATTAATTTGCATAAAGGTTGATGAATCAATGGAATAAATAGATGCTAAATTCCCAATAATCATAATCGTAATTATTAGCGTCTTTAACACCCTTTTTTTGGGATGTTATACCTTTTTAAGGGGCCGGGAAGGCCTGACCACCACCTTAAGAGACATTAAATATATCCAGTACATGGTGCGATATATATAGTGTAATTTGAAAGTACATTTAAATTTGGGCTTTGAACAAATTTGCATAAATGTAGCGAATTAATACAGGATTAACACAGCTGGCATTAAAAAAATCTGCCAGCATTCCGACGGATTTACCTATATGCAAAAGATCAAGGCAATCTATGGGGGATTTGTGGGTGTTGATCCTCCACGACCCGGATTTGGATTTGGATCATCGACCCGGTGGGGGGAAGGCCCGGATTTATTTGTTCGGATTTTATAGTCCGCCCGGGCTAAGCTGGGATATTATGCCAGACGGCATCGCGATTATCGGATTCGGCTGCCGGCTGGTAGTATTGATCAATTTTATTGCCTATCTAAGCCAGAATTTCAGCCAGAAAATTTTTGGGTGCAAATTACGAAAACCGTCATGACGACCTACCGTAATTCGGCTTAAAATTGGAAATTTTCGGCTTTATTATTTTTGGTAGTAACCCTGCCGAAAAATCCTGATTATTTGATAGCTAGCAATTTTTTGGTGGCTAATTAGCCTGGCTACCTGGTCGGTTACGGTATCCCGATCTCAAAAAATTGGCCTTTTTGCAGAAATGCCGCACTCCGCGGACGTCGCGAGCGCACCTCCTTCAACCGGATGCAGCTGGAGCATCTCGAAAATGTCTTCAAGCAAACGAAATACCCGGATTTGTACAAGCGTGAGGAGCTGGCTCGTCAGATACAGCTTCCGGAAGGACGGGCTCAAGTTAACACGCAGGTAAGTCAACTTAGAGACAGCACATTTGTCATTTTTGAAACTTTCCTTGTGAAGTAAAAATTCGGTGGTTTAATTATAGTTGACATCTTGGATAAACTCTCTTTTCTCTTTAACCCTAAATTTCAGGTGGTCCAAGTGTGGTTCAAGAACCGTCGTGCCAAAGACCGAGCCGCCTCGAAGAATGGCATGATGCTCACCGGCGAGCGTTGTCAGAGTCGGACTCAATCCGGGTAAGTAATTTGTGTCTACCTACAGTAACCCAAGTCCCTTTTCTATACAATTCCTGACATTCCAGCTCTTCCAGCGCTGATACTCCCCCGCCCGAGCCTAAGGTTTCCACGCCAATCGAGTACAAGCCGATGACGTTGCCACTACCCGGGACCGCCGAGTTTGATATGAGGTTGGATTTTCGTGAATTTGGAACTTTCCGAATTCCCCGGTTCCACATGTTTGCACTCCGGAGCGTTTCGTAGCATTCCGGACAATCCCAATTTTTCCAGATTTCTCGTAGAAACACAAAGCTTTCCGCATCATTTCGGATCACTACTTTCCGCACCATTCCGTATCATTCCGGATCAATGCCAATCCTTACCCTTTCCACCCACAGCTACCGTAACCTCCCTTGGAGCAACAGAATGAACCCTAGGCCCCCGCCAGCTTTTTCATGTCTCTGCTCGGTCCAATTATCGCATCCGGTGACTTCAATTAAGTCACGATCCGGTGGGCACATTCTATAGGAGGGCAGTTCTGAAGGGAGGGGTGCCGATCTCTATTCATGCCGCCGCACACACCTATCCACACCCCGTGGCCCAAGGGTCCAACGCAGGGCCCAAGTAACGAGGAGCGGAGCGGAATTTAATGGGGGAGTAAAGGGGTCAAGATTTTAGTCAAAGATTGGGTCACAGAGTCATTAGTCCATCAAAATATGCTTTTTTCAATATTGGCTGTACAAACGGGTCGTAAAAAAACCACATTGTTTATTTAGAGGAACCTCAAATATAGCTTCCTAGGCAGGGCCCAGGTAGCGTCTATTGGAGCTCCGCGTAATTTAATGGGAGTAAGGGTTTGAGTTTTAGCTTAACGCATTAAACAAAAAAAAACACCCGAAATGCGGACATCTGCCATGCAGACAGTTCAAAACACCGACAATAAAATTCTGACACGTTTGCGAGTTGATTCGTCTTATTCATATTTGAATCGCATGCGTTATCACTTGCCGGCTTTTTAGCTGTCGGCATTTTTAATTTCGGCCTTATGGATACAGGATTGCCTAATAAACGGTTAGCAGGCAAATTTTTTGGCTGCACGACCCCCTTTAAAAACTCAGAAAAGAACAAGGAAGTCTCAATCCCCGGAAAAATAACCAATTGTTCTCCTCTCCGCCCGCACATCCACACGTCCAAAAACTGATATAGGGCTTCCCCCGATTTTGATTTTGCCTACGGTCACGCGCGGCCACTCCGTGGCAATACTTCTCTGATGATATTTTCCGAGCCCCGCTCCATTATTGCGGAAAATATTGAGAGATGCACAAAAAGACGCGTTGCCCCACCACTTAGAATTCGGGGATTGGCTGACAAAGGCCAGGTGGTTGTGGTGGTTTGGGTGACTAATATTGGAAGATTTGGGATGGAAATTTCGGGAACTAAAGTTAAAGAGAGAGAGGGGGGCGAGAGAGAGTGAGAGCGAGAGAGAGAGAGCGAGAGCGAGGGCGTGAGAGAGAGAGCGTGGGGGAGGTGGAGGCTGATAGAGATCTTCGAGTTTTACGATTTTTTTGCAGAAATGAGGCGAAATACGCGTCCCTTGGACTACAACCGGCTGCGTCAACTGCCGCGTACGTGCCTACGCCGGAAATGAAGTACGTAACGATGGAAAAAGTGGCGAAGGAGGAGCCGAAGTTCGACAAAACCACAGTGGCGGCGACAACGACGTACATTCCGGACAAATACCAAGAGACAGCGATGGCAGCTGGTAAGTGGAGAGAGAGCGAGAAAGAGCGAGAAAGAGAGAGAGAGAGAGAGAGAGAGAGAGAGAGAGAGAGAGAGCGAATGGGGAAGAGATACTTATTCCAATTTTTCCAGACTACGCCTCAGCCTGGGCCTACAGCGGCCACACCATCAACTACTCCTTCTACAACAACATCTACTCCCCGTACGCGCAGTATTACGCAGACCCGTACGCCCACTACGCCCAGGCCCCCGCACCGCCGTATTAACGGGCCCTTGAAGGCAGTTGTCTCCTGCTATTCATCGACTTTTGCTTTTGGTACCAACGCCCAATCACCCCGTGTTAGGAATGAATTCCGTTTCCAGTACGTTTTTGACATCCTTTTTGGTTTGCTTTTTTTGTAAGATTATCATCTCGTATCGATCTGTTTTCTTTACCACGAGTTTACAGTATCCTCTAATTTCCGATGCTATTTTTTTGTGTGGCGAATCGATTCTTGACTGGTGTTCTCTGGCAATAATACTGCGTCTCTCCTCCTGCAGAAATAACTATTATGTTTCCCGTTTTCCGAATTGTGATGGTGATTTATTGTCTTATTTTTGGTGAAAACTGTGTATTTATTTCGCAATAAATCATTTGGATCTTGCAGTTATTTTATGGGACATTTTGAGAGTTCTAGGGGTGAATTTACAGTATTTTTTAAACGATTTCAATATTCGGAAACCCCAAAAAATATACTTTAAGCCGGTTCCAATGTCATGTTAAAGATACTTTATCTAATTTTATAACACCAATTTACAATTAACTGGTAAGTTGGCAACCCACTTCACTTCTAAATTTTGTCCCACGTGCCGCGTTTGGCAATTTTTTAAGCAGATGGCGGTATTTTTTGGATTTTCAAATTACAGCTTTCAATTCTGTCAAATCAGTTTTAGGCTTTTTAGATGCAATTAATCTATTAATTTTTTACTTTATATATTTTAGTTTTTATTAGATAACTATTTATCTACTACCTGCCTACCTACCATCTTGTTGACAGCTCCCATATCTCCCAAAAACCTACACCAAATTGCGAACCCCAGGCCAGCGCTGGGATTAGCATACCGTAGGATTATCCGGCTCGAGCAGGAAAATGTACCTTATTTGTACAGTCCATCGCTGCGAGTCCATCCTGTATGGGGCAATCAGTGGAAGTTATGTAAGGGTTGACGAGTCGTGCGGGGCTAGGGTGCGAATCTGGCCGTCAGGACATCCCCACCCCGTTGCGCAATTGGCATATCGGCCAGACAACATGTGCGCTAACCTGGAGCAAAATAAAAAGTAGTTTTGGGTGTTTTTAAAGGGGTTAGAAAGTAGAAAAAATGCTTAGTAGAACTTTATCTAAGCCTCTACCAAATCGAAAAATCCTTACAAATAACAAACAAATCGAAATTTCGGTTTTGGAAAAGCTGAATTTTTGGAAATGCTGCAAAGCTATGGTAAAGAGAGATAGAGAGAAAGAGAAAAAGAAAGAGAAGGAGCGTGAGAGGGAGAGAGAGTGAGAGAAAGAGAAAGCGAGCGAGAGAGAGGGAGGGAGATCGCGAGTGAGAGCGAGGGAGAGCGAGAAAAAGCAAGGTAGAGCGAGAGAGCGAGTGAGAGAAAGAGAGAGCTAAAGAGATCGAGGAAGAGAGAGAGGAGGGCAGAGACTGATATTTAATTTGCAGCTCCTGAATTTTCACATTCTATTTCATTTAAGGCTGTTTTACCCGGCTTTTATGATTCTTGAATCCTACCGACTCATCTTCAATTTTAGGAATTTTCTCGTATGTTCCTACCACTTCTCCTAAGCATGATTACAATTTTTTTTGCTAGCGAAAGTCACGAGGCGCCAACATTTTACTTTGATGAACTCCCGATCTCATATTGAAGGCGTTACGCAGGTGCCGACAATTCCTAAGTGCCGATCAGCCACGTTTTTATCGCCAGAATCTTCTCATCTCACCCTAATTCCACATGTGGGGCACCGGTGTCGACGCAAATCGCGAGGATTGTTTTGCTTGGGGTGAAGAGGTGGTTGATGCCTTTTCCGGGGGGTTGGTTGGGAAATTTGGAGGTTGCGTGTGGATTTTCAAATTTTATGGAGGATTAGGATGAAATCAGGGTGTAGTACTTTGCAGGGAAGTGTTGGGTCCAGCGGTTGATACGGAAGTTTCGAAAATGTTAAAATAGAAAACCGTTTGTGTTGTGCTCTAGATAAATTTTAGGATAAAATTCCCGCCTAAAAATTGGTCGAAAAATAAATCGTTGTTAAGATTACGGTAACGGCGAAAAACTCTAAATAAAAATAGCTTTTTTTGATCAGTGCTTCTAACTTCAGTTCTTTGCAAATTCAAACGTTCACTTCGCTTGTTCGGGAAATGGTGCAGCAAGGGGAGCATACTGTAGTTCTCAAGGCGTAAATTGCCTCAGGCTATTCGGTATCTCTTTGACTTGACATCCACCCGCTAATCAGCCGAATTGACAGTATCCAAAGAGCAACCCGGGCAAATTGTTCTCACGCGCTTGTCAGGGTATCCGTTGCCTTTGGCATTCCTTTAAAATTAGCGGCTAGCGGCAGGGTTTTAAGGGATCGTGATCGGATGGCGATGTTCCGGTTTTTCAAGAGATCGATGCGAACCCTGCAGGCATGAAAAATAAGAATACATGAAGACTGATACTCTAGCACAGGCACAGAAATTTAGTGCGCACTTTATGGTCTTGTTTATGCCGTAAAAACACGCCAAATCATACCTCTATATCTCCCAATCTTCTGAGATATTGGTAATTTTTAACATCTAGAAAAAGACAAGCAGCTCGAATATTGAGGAATACTGTGACTTCCGGCTCAAAGTATAACCTTCCAAAAATGAGCTTAGAGGTAGATCAAAGCTAGTTTGAGCCAAAATTTCAACCGCCGTACTCATCCTCAAACAATGAAGCATGCCAATATAGCCCCAGGCATTTCCGGTCGACACCAATCGGCACCCTACCGCCTCCTAAAAGACGACCCGCTAAATTGTTCGCACCTACCTGCCAGGCCACCCGATTTGCCTATAGCATCCGATCAAAAGACCCGGGGTCATGATACCCTTTTCGGGATTGGGTCCCCCGGAGCGAGTAGCTAATTGGCATGGCGCCGCGCTTTTTGGGGACCCTCACCCTGCAGGAGCCAGGGGCACAACTGGGGACCCGGTAATGACCCGGTCATTATCTGCTGCTCATCTTGCTATGGATCTCTCTCTCTCCCTCTCTCTCTCTCCCCTCATCCATATCCACCACCGGTTAGCACCTATTTGTCCCGCCGACCTCCACTCTCCACCTGGCCATCAAAATTTCGACCTGGAGATGGGGACCAGCTCTGAATTCTAAATTGCTACATTAGTTACCGGAAATTTGCATAATTTGGAGGAAGCAGATAAAGCGAGAGATAGAGTGCGAGAGGGAGAGAAATATGCAGAGAGAGTGAAAGAAATGGGCAGCGAGAGCGCGAGAGAGAGGGGAGAGAAAGTCATAGAGAGATCTACGAAATGCCTCTAAATTCCCCGAATCCATAGACAAACATTATTGGATTTTTTTCTCTGTACCCAAATAATCAAAGCAAAAACATTGTGTGTCTACTGAAAACATGAAAGGATAATTGAATAGTAGAAAAAGGGTGACGATGTGGGCGAGACAAAAGGCGTCTATTGGATCACGCGCACACTTGGCACTCCCAGGGCCCGCAAAAGGGCATCCAGCGGCGATTCAAGGGTCTGGAAGGGCTGGTTGGGACATGAGGGAAAATGTTGTCGATTAATCGTATTAATTAGTGTCCTTACACTACTTAAAATGTTTCATAAACCTGAAAAACATATTGAAAGTCTGGTAATACAGTATCCTGACCAAGCCCTAAGTGCTTCTCGGGCTCAAAAGCTGGCTTGCTCGGCCCTTTAATGGTGATAATTTGAAAGGGTCCCCTGGTTACAGTAACCCCCGGCTCTTTGCGACTTAATATAGAGGTATGCCTTATTTGCCCATCGTTTCCTCGTTGACCCACTGGTAACCCCGTGGTGATATTTGGCACCGGGTATCATAACGAAGTGTCTACTCGGTATTCGATTTCAAAGTCGGCCGGAAGGGGTCAACAAAAGTTAGGTAATCACGGTTTTTTGGATATCCAGCCCTTCGTGCACCGTGTTTTAAAGGGATGGTGAAGGCAAATTTTCGATAGATGGAAGCACCCTCTTTTACGCATTAATGGCCAAATGTATTTTTCATCTAAAACGTGTCTAAAAATGAAACAAAGTAAAGTTTCGTCGTGTTTCGATGCGCACACGCGGAGTTGGACCGTTCAGCCAAATTTTTAAGTTAATTTATACAGAATTTTTGATCCCAAAGAATCTTTGCTAGGTAGCCTGGTCTTTCTGTGGTTAGGCGACTTTTTCGTATACCAGAAAGCAGTCGGTTTTTGCGCAAAAACACGCCTTGAAGTTTTGAAACGTGTTTTCCAGCACCGTACCAGCAACACCGCTTTCCAGTAGCCTTCTATGCCTAGGCGACTTCTTTTATTTGCTCTTAGCAACACCTATACTGCCACCACCACCTGATGCCCGCGCCCCGGGTTCGTAAAAGGGACGACGCAAGATGCTTGAGAATTCCCTTCGCGACCCGAAGGATACCGCCAGGAATGGGTCGTCGCCATCACCACCTCGCACCTTCCCCAAATCTCAAGCACCACCCCCACCTAGAGCCTCTTTTGATCCATCCGGCCCTGGCAAAACCTTTTTGGGGGTTCAGATCAAATATTTGAGAGGGAGATTAGCAGAACAAGGCCCTGGGAGGCTTGGCACCATTTAGGGACCCATCGGGGGACAAAGGGTCAGGGTGAAAGATGCTAATTTGAATCGTATTACTTTGATTTAGGTAAGATATGGATATAGACTACAGATTTTCACCCCTACAACTCGATTGCATACAGCAAAAAATTGCCACGATTAATTTTCCGATGAAGTCGAACCAAAAATACAAAAATGTCTTCTGAACTCCGTTTCGTTGGCTTGCATGTGTTGTAAAGATGCTAATTCAAACCCTGTCATTTTTGCCTTAGCTGGAACGAGGCTACGAACTACAGGTATTTGCACCCTCAAAGTTCACAATAGAAAAGCGACATGAAATTTAATTTGCGAAGCTACAAAATGCTACAAATTACAAATTCATTATATTTTCTTCCTTGTACAGGGTGTCCCAATAAAAAAGGTCACGCTGGCATTTGCTATTTGAAATCCGATCGATAAGGATTTAGAGCCGGAAATTTATGTTAATTGATGCAAAGTCCAAAAAGATAGCCGAAAAAATGAAGCCAAAGTGTGGGAACAACAGTATTTTTACTATAACTGGTAAACTACTGTACCGATCGGGCTGAAAGTTTCTGTGAACATTTTGAATTCCCTTCCACACCTCTGTGCAAAATTTCAAGTCGGTCGGATCTGAAATAGCAAATTGTTTTTATTAGTCCTTTTTTATTGGGACACCCTGTATATAGGATTTATTTATATCATCTATTTTCAGCTTGTCAGTCCTGTGCTTTCGGAAGTCTTCTTCGAGCGGCAGATGACGTTCTCAGCAAGGGCAAAGACCTGGAGGAGATCAATTAAAGCTAGAGGCTATCGTTACCAAATTCAGCACTAGCGACGCGGCAATCAAATAAAATAGCCCGACGATGGCATGGAATTGTAGGCCTGGGCTCAGAACCTAAAGTTTGATTCATCCGAGCCTTGATATTGTCAAAACTACCGTTGCCACGCTACACTCTGACTGCTGTTTCCACCACTTGTCCTCCAAGCGCAAGAGTTCGCCCTTTTCTTTCAGGTTGAGAAGCGCTTCATTGATCAGGGGACTAAAAACAGCTGTTAACTATAATGCAAAAAATCTCACATCAATTTAGAGCCCTTGTGGCCGATGACACCGTAGCCGACGTCATTCAGAAGGCCGCCTAAAAATGTCTAGATATTTCCCTCTCTATCCCTCGTTCTCACTCTCTCTCTCTCTCTCTCTCTCTCTCTCTCTCCTCTCTCCCGTTGACAAACCTATTTTCATCGTATCACATGGCCTTCTCCCATTTACATAGGCATTCGCTGTGTCTTCGAGCAGAAATGCAAATTTCCCTACAGCAATTTTCCTTTTAAAGCTAAACCTTACCCTGGCTCTTACGCACACGCAATATCCCCTCTGGATAGCTCGAGACAAAAGACTCGGGTCCCTGATCCATCATCTTTTTCCAGATTTTAGAATACAGTGTGCTTGGGGAGTACTGTAAAAACTGGGAAGTGGAGCCATCTGAGCGACAAAATTCTGAGATTTCCAATTACATACGTCACCTTTTACGACTCCCAGCTGAATTCCAAGTTTTCCATCCAATAGCTCGTCAAGGGATTCAACTACGGAACCGCCAGCCGCATATTTTCCGGCTTTTTCCTGAAATAAAGCAATTTAGAGTTTGATAAAATCCCTACATTCGAATTATGTTTTATTATGGTCGATAGATTCGCGGTATACAATCCAAACACAAAAAGCGTAAAAATGTAAAAAATTGTCCGGAGTATTTTCTCGGAGCAGGACCTAAAATTATTGCCTCAAAACTTAAAAAACCATTCTATTACCTTAGAGGTTCCCCGTAGTTTCTCTTGATACGTTTGTATAGTAAGAAGACGTGTAGGAAAATCATCTTAGAAAATTGTAGGCGTTAACGAAAAAGATTACGTACCCCGGCGTAGGTAAAAATAATGTATCCCCATGTGGTGACGCTGAATGCTTGGAGAAAGGAGAAGGGGCCGGGTTCCTAAAAAATAAAAATAAACTGATCGTCCATTGAAAAAATTCCATAAGAAACCAAAAATTTAGAGAAATTCTAGGTGAAAAAATATTCGAATTCTTACCACCCGCTGCGGCTTTTTGATCATCACTGAGATCCCAGTGTTCAAAAACGGCTGTGTGAACTCGAAGCTAGCGGCTCGGCTCTAAAGATATTTTTGGCATTCTCGACGTGCCTCTACCGCCGTGATGCTTATCGGACCGAACACTAAATCGGTATCGTTACGAAATAACAGCCCGAGAGCGCCATCCCATTCACCGGAAGTGTGCCGTCGACCAACTCGGGTCTCATTTTTCAGCTCATAGTCGAAATCCTTGGCGGCAGCTGATATGAACTAGAAAATTGGATTTTCGGTCTCTCTCTCTCTCTCTCTCTCTCTCCCTCTCGTTCGCTCTCGCCAACAAGCCTATTTTCATGGTATCACACGGCCTTCTAACCTACCTGTAACAAATCCACGCAAAACCCTTGATATCGACTATTTCCTCTACATTTTTCAGAATCAGGTGCAGACTGGCAATCCGGGTGTATCGAAGCAAATGGTTCTGCCTAATGATTGCATTATTGTTAAATCCATTTAGATACCCACCAAAATCAAGCCAATTTTGATTTTTTCACCAATAGCCGGCAACTCGAGCATTAATAGGAGGACGAGATGTAGTACGTGCATTGTATCGTACTTTGAAAAAAGACGGTTAAATTGGGTTTGTTGGAAGGTTGGAATAATTAAATTGTTGCCTAAATTATCGGGGTTCAGGGAAGCGTACCTTTTTATACAAGTTGAAACCAGATGAATTTTAGATGTTTTAAGATAGCAACGAGATAAAAACACGTAATAAGCCTAAAAATGTATTCTTAGCCGCTGTCAGAATAGACAGAAATGGACCGACCAGTTCTGTTCGTGCCTTGGTAATGGGATTTAGGGAGGCTGCTTCTCCTCGTCCTCCTTTCTATCACCCAGAAACTGGGTGGCCACTGCTCACCATCGCCGCTGAGGCCCACCCAAATTAGGTTAGCCCTCTCCATGCCTTTTTCACAACAAAAGAGGAACCGGACGGGCATTTTTGTAATTAGCCACGCGATGCGCTCATTTTCGAGGGGGTTGAAGGGAGACCGGCCGGGTCAGGGAAACAAAGATCTCGAAAGGTTCTTACAATAAGTTCAAAAAGTGCAGAGATGTGTAGACGTGTAGCCAGCTTAAATGTTTTGTAAAATTCGCTCTGTGCTATTACGTGCATAGACTAAAAAATATTAAATAGACTCATCGGCCAAACCGAGAAATCATTTGAGAGACACGGTTACAGGCTTCAGGATGTCCCAAAAAAATCGAGGCGACAAGTACAATTGCATTGTGAAGATTTAGGTATCTATCGAACCCTCTCAAAATCGCCAGAAAACAAGCACTTTTCGTTTTTCAATATACGCAATTTAATTCACTAAAATTAGGACCAAAATCCATGAAAACTGCAGATTTTGCGCAAAATCAGCATGTTAATTGCTTGGTAAAGCTAACAGGACGACGCTGATTTTATGCTTTTTAAGCAATCGCTGGATATGGAGCGCGCGCTAAAAACCTTCTACAACGGCAACACACGATTTATAAGGGAAGAGTTACAGTCAGCTTCATGAACTGGCTTGGAACAGTGGCGATGGTATTTGGATTATCCTACGCCCGCATTTTTTATATTTAACTGCTCTCTACAGTGGGGCAACCCACTGGGTTTCCCGAAGACAGGTCGCTAGCCTAGGCTTCCGTCAAAAAATATCTTCAGAAACCTGCCAGTAATGAAGAGAATCGTCGTCTTTTGCTTGGGTTTGGGAAATGGGTACGTTTTTTACAAGCGGTCCGTCCGTAACTGTCAACGGAATTTTTAGTACGCGGCAGCGTGTTTTTGCTCGGTCCTGCCTCTGATCTCTGAATCTATGCTGAATTGGTCACGGGATCTACACGATAAAATACCGCACGAGTTGGTGACGTTTTTGACGATAACAGCGATGAGGGCTATTTCAAATTTGGTGGCCAGGTACACAGGTAAAAACACATGTAATCCCATTTTTAGCATTTTTCTGGTGATAGCGGTCTGGGGATCCGATACTACTGCGGTTGAGCGGGTCGACGGAGTTGCCTAATTCGACAAAGCTAATAAACATTTGTACATGTCGAGGGTTCAATGATCGTTCGTGACCTTCGAAAAGTGGCAAAAGTGACATTAGTGATTAACCTTAGGGGGCCACATTTTCTAGTAATTTTTGGCAAATTGCTGCCTTGCTCGTGCTTGATTTTTACCGGCCTACAAGGGCAATAAAACTGTTCGCCTACGGCTTAGGTCGAGATGATAATGACAGATTGTACTTCCCTTGACTACAGGGTGTCCCAAAAAAATCGACCCCCTCCAGCGGGCCTCACTCAGTCATGTCCGATTGTGGCGGTTTAGGTATCTATCGAAAGCTCTCAAAGGGGCGAGCAAATAAGCACGTTTTGTTTATCAATATAGTCATTTTAGTTCATTAAATTTATCAACAAAATCCATGAAAACTGCAGATTTTATGCAAAATCAGCATGTTAATTGCTTGCTAAAGCAAACAGGACGACCCTGATTTTACTCTTTCTTAAGAAATTGTTGAGTATCGAGCGCGGGCTAAAAAAATTAAAACGAAAAGCGCTTGTTTTCTCGCTTTAGAATGTTGTATCAATCATGCCGATCCGACCTTTCTCCGGACCGCTAAAAGGCGGACGATTTGTTTTGGGACACCCTGTACGCCAGTACGTCGTTGAGGTGTACAACGTTCAGGTGTACACGTCGAATTCAAAGCTTATCAAGTATAAACTTGGAAACGAGGTTTAAGATAATCAAGGTGTTACAAAAAAGTGAATTAACGAGTGTCCTTCATCCATCCGCTGGAATTGGTGCTCTGGCTGACCGTTGCTGCCTTTTTTTCCTCTTCTGTAGGCCGTAAAAGCAGAATTATCACGATCCTAAACCAAAAATTTTTTGACCTCATTGAAAACGTACGACATGATGACGTGTGCCACACCTTGCACCGTATTCCAGTGATAGTTGTAGATTGTTACGTAATGGGATAGCACCCATCGAAAGGTGGTAAAGATATAAGGTTGAAGGGTGATTGTCGGGATAATTTGGACGAGGTGCGTCGTGAAGGCCTAGAAAGAATCCGTACTATGAAGAACCCGACGGGATTTACCAAAATCGACAGCCGTAGCTCGGCGCTGACTTTTTGGTTGTTGTTGGCGGGTTGGTGTTGTTTCTAAAAATCGGGCTTATTGAAGGTCTCATGAAATTCATGATATTTTTCATGACTTACGGCTATCCTCAAAAATAAATAAACAAGCGTATCGGCCGATATACTGATAAGTGACGCTCCAAGAAGCGTCTGCTCGAGGGCATTTCCAAATTGGAGCTGAAATTGGAGGCTATACAAGGTGTCCCAAGCAAAAAAAAACACTTCCTGTAACTCGAAGCAGAAGTATCGGATCGGAATGATAGTTACTCCATTCGAAAGCCCTTGAAACGAAGAATTTACAACAATATAACTATCATTCCGATCCGATACTTCTGCCTCGAGTTGGAGGGGGTGTTTTTTAATGGGACACCCTGTATAGCAAACGCGCATGTATCTCTAATTGTTTCCCAACAAGGACTAACCTGAAAATCGTCTTCCCAATTGACAGCGCGGGACATTTCGACCTCCATATTGATATAGTCTCCCCGGAAAACCCAGTAATCGACGCCGTCGTCCTCGTACTCCCCGCGATGCTCCCATTCTCCGTAGATTTTCGAGAGATAGTAGGCGCAAAATATAGCTACTGAGAATATAGCCAAGGGAATGGTCGTCTTCTGCACGTTGCGATAGTAGCGGCCTTCAAGAAAACAGCAAAATGGAAAACTTTTTGAAAATTCTCACTCTTCCTTCTTTCTCCCAAACACTCCTCTCCCTTCTTGCTCACTCTTTCGCTCTCACGCCTCTTTCTCTCCCCTCTTCTATCTCTCCCTTTCTCTCTTTCTCTTACACCCACTCTCTCACCCCTTCTGTTGCTCGTACCGATTAATCGAAAGTCCAAACTCCATAAACGCCGTGGACCTCGAGACGATTTGATAAAGGCACACTACAACAACATTTGTTATGGTTGGATCAGCCCACATCGACCAGGTATTCTCGGTCCAGCAATTCTTGCTTAATCAAACATATCAAGCGAGGTGCGATAAGTCCCAATCGGCCGCAAACTCCGCAAAACGGCCGATGCCGTCCGATTTACCGCAATGAAGGCCATCAGGAATTTCACCGAAAACGCCAGGGATTTTCGTTTTAGGATTATTAATATCGAATAGATATGGACCGGAAGCGCAATGACTGTTAGCTGAAATGTTTTTCACAGAAGTTAAACGCAATTTAAAATCCCTTACCAGAGTAATAGGTATATAAAAAGTGTATAGGATGCGGTAGGCCGCGTTTAGGATCTTTTTCTTAGCCATGGACGCTCGGCTACTCGGCTAATCTATTAAAGTTATACACCACTCGAATCGAAAACGTCGCTTGCCGATCATAGATAGGAGCAGAAACGTATTATCTAGCAACTTCTCTTGCGCCGTCGCCCACTTAATCACAAGTCGAAAATCCGTCAAATTGCTAGCTTGTGGATGAACAGGCAAAGCATGACTACAAGGGGTTTTCGGTAACTTCAAATTATAGAGAGCGCAGCCGGCGCGTGTTTGCTAAAAAGCGGAAAATAACGGAGCCTTTGATTGCTTCGAGTAGTAATTTGACCTTCTGATACTTGTTTTCAGGTACAACCTTTAGAGCCTTGTCGCGCTTCCTGCTGTCCGTTTTCCGGCTTGAATTTTCATACAGGTTGCTCAATTTTTTTAGAAAATGGACGGCGTAACAAACACTGTGGAAACGATACATGCACTCTTGGTACGTAAATTAATGATGTGGAATTGTTTCGTGCGCCCACCCCAATACCATTCACATTTTGCGTTTCGTGTTTCCAGGAACCTCGAATCTTTAGGCTGGTTTCTAACTTTTATTAACGCACAAACATCAATAACAGAGCAAGGAATCAAAAAATGCAAACTCTGAAAACTTGATAAAAACGTCGAATTCACCTTTGCCACATCATCCCTTGGTCGATTTAGATTTTTGATGGCCAAATTGCAGCCAACGCGCCCCGCAGCATCAGCGGCTCTTTTTTCACGCCGGGTGCATGGGTTGGCTATGGGAACTGAGAAAGATGTTAGGTGAAACGTTAACCTTAATCACCGAGATTGTCTCGATCACCCGGGATCCTATGCGTACTCCAGCCATCTTCATAGGTCACCCCCTTTGCATACATATGATCTGAATGATCCTTTGGGCTTATAAAGTCATTTTTCAGTGGCTGATAAGCTAAAAAAGTGGTATTTAGGTCCTTTCCAGCAGGCCATGCGTTCGGCAATCTCCGGGTGCGCGATTCAAGGTCCAGCCCAAAAAAAAAAAAAAAAAAAAAAAAAAAAAAAAAAAAAAAAAAAAAAAAAAAAAAAAAAAAAAAAAAAAAATTTTTTTTTTTTTTTTTTTTTTTTTTTTTTTTTTTTTTTTTTTTTTTTTTTTTTTTTTTTTTTTTTTTTTTTTTTTTTTGCATTGAAGTGTACATGAGTTTCCCTATACTTGGTTTGACTGAAGGTTTCAGGGAATTTTTTGCAAAGTCGATTTTAACTAAGAAATTACTATTTTTGTGGCAAGACGGGCTGGATTTAACCGGAAGCGCAAGTTCCTTCTATGGACTTGAAAGAGCAGCTCAAGACAAGCATTTTGGTATATTACAACGTCTTTGGCTTCGGCGATAGTGGGGTGACACACACGAAGAAAGTTGGGATGGACTGCGCAAGTAAGGATTGGCGGCCATTTAGTATGGGCCCCAGTAGGTTCCATGTTTCTAGACCTGTATCTTCGTGAACACCTAAGTTCCTATAGCCGTTTATATACCAAATGCTCGTCATTAAGTGCACTTTTCGAGACCGCCTACATACTAAAAATTTAAAACGAGTGTCGCCGAATAATCCTAAAAAAGTATGATTTCTTTGTTAAAATCGACTTTTGCAAAAAATTCCCTGAAACCTTTCGAGTCAAACCAAGTATAGGAAACTCATGTACACTTCAATGCTACTTAATTGAAAATATAAATAAAATCCGAATGTATGATTTTTGCAGAAAAAAATTCGGGTGAACCTATCTTTATGACGCGGGTTCCAGTAAGCCTTTTTTGAGATAAAATTCCTTCAAAATCTAGAAGCCTTTTGTAACCAAATGGATACTGGCCTTGAAGGTTTTGAGCTATGCCCTAACTGATTACAACGCCCGTTTTATCCGAAACTTATTCGAGATTAACAAGCTGTCCTAAAATGGGGTGAACCTATCATTATGACGAGGACTGTATTTGTGCCAAAATCGAAGCCCACCCCTTTCCCGAACATCCGGGGATACTGTATCAAAAATGTGACGCATCTAAGGAAATGTATGCTGAGAATGGGGCCCAAATACATTCTCCGGATCGTGTCCTTCCAAGCGTAGTAATCGATATTGTTGGGTATTCTGGAACTCGTTAAAATCCATCACCTCATGCGCCCGCACTAAAGATAGGGTTACGAATAAGCAACCAAGTAAAACAAGAAAAAATTTTTGTTTGAATTTCAGTGTCGAAATTTCATAATGTCAAAATTTAATTGAATCTCCCGGGAACACCAAATTTTGTGCAAAAAAAATGTCGTCGTATTGAGCCTTCGACGTGATGCATTTTGACATTATGATAGCAACTCAGCCTACGCATGTTCTTTCGCAGTTGGCCCATGTAATTGCCATCGTTTCTGCTGAATGCTGGGTTGATGGCTGCAGGGAAATGACATAATTGCAGACGTCAGTCAAGACAGCGTACCGACAGTTCTGATGGAATTGGCAGGCTGATTCCCACGCTGTGCCCTAAGAAATGGAATTAATTACGGAAATCAACTGGTTACAGCCCTTCCGATTTGTAGTAGTTGCTCCTCAGGGCTTTCACCTAAACGAGCTTACTTCTAAAAAAAAACAGCTAAGCCTAACCTTTGCTTCTGGAATTCCAAGCTTCGCAGCCAGCCCCTTCTCGTCAAACTCAATCTTGTTCTGGTGAGCCAGCAGGGTGTCCTCGAAAATGGCCCATTTTTTCTCCTCGGGTATATCGAGGGTTTTTTCTAAAATTGAGGAAGATTGGAAAACTCTAATATCTTCAAAGCTCTAGCTATAACCTACGAATCTTGGCAAACTTTGGCCTGATGAAAGTGTTGATGCCATCATGCCATGGTCGATGCTCCCGAATGGCCCCCTCGAAACCTCCTAGAAGCAGGCATGCTATCCCTGAGGATCAACGTACGCCGGCGTAGATTGTCCTTTAAAATCGCCGAGTTCTTTGCCCGATAGTCCGGACCATCGCCCGGGCCAAGGTCTAAAATTATCAGGTTTTATGGGCTAAAAATGGTTTGAACGATTAAGAAACCCGAAAAAGCGGATAATGTCGAAAATCGTAGTGTCGACATTACAGAATGTCGGAATTTCCATCGTAAATCTCCCCGAAAGGAAAATGGCGAAAAATCCCGACATCAAAATTACGAAATGCCGAAATTCGGCATTATGAAGCGAACATCAGGAATTTTGATTATGAATTTCCAATTAGAATTTTCGAAATTATGAAAATTCGACATTAGGATTTTTGACATCAAGATAGCTTATCCGAAAAATAACGTACACTCAATGTTTCTCACAGCAACATTGTCCGTTTTTGGCTTGGATTTTTCCACTTTTGTCTTTTTGGGCAAGTAGTCATGATCTTCACCTAAATCTTTGCCCTTATTCCTTCCATTAATTTTGCGAAATAATTAAAAACGTTAGAATTAAGTGAAGTTTTGTGTAATACGCGTTGCCAGCCGCTGTTCTGCCACCCGCGCCCTTTTCGATGGTGGCTGGTGAACATCTACAAATCCTGGGACTTTTTTTGCTCAAAGCCAAACTTTTCGGGCTCCTCGGCCCCAATTTCGCCTTCCGTTTTCTTTCGTTTGCATCGTAATAACTGCAAATGTCGCAGTCGGATCGCAAAAATTTCATACTGTTTTTCGCGTTTCGCATAAGCGTCGTTCAGATTTTCTATCTAAAATTGGTGCACTAACCAGAAAAAATCCCTTTTCCACCTCATCTTTTGGGAGATGCATTTCAGCCATGAGCGCATCCGTATCAAGCGGAAGTCTAAAATGCGCGGCAAAGAGTCGCTCCTCCAACAGACGCGCCCGAAGCGCTGCGTCGATTTGGTTTGCTCGGACTGGAAATTGACTTTTGGGGGCGGTTTGGGCGTTGTCAACTATACCAAAGTTTATTTTATATACCATCGCTTTGCAAGTTTTAACAGAACTGCGCACGGATATTTAAAAGTCTCACAGAAACTTTCGGCCCGTTAGCTACAGTTTGCGTTTTTCAAAAAAGCATTAAAAATACAAAAATAAAAATCATTATTTGGCAATTTATCAGATATTTTGCTGGAATTGGGCCTCAGAATGTACCGCGAAAATGAAGGGCCAATCCGTTTTTATCCTATGAAGCTTATGAAGCGAACATTTTGCAAAAACAGGGTTTTGGTAATGACGGGAAAATTATTAAAGCGATTGAACTGTAAGTTGTTGTTAGCATTTTTAATACCTTTGGCAAAAGTATTAAAAATGGTCCAAAATAAAAACACTAGGTCCTTTGCACACCTGTGTTCAAAATTTCAAGTCGACCGGACCCAAAATGGTAAAATGCAAGCATGACCTTTTTCAGAGGGACATCTGTATAATACGAAGCCGCTCAAAATCACCTAAATTTTCAGCCAACGTTTTCCGGCCACTCCTCCTTGCGATCCGCTGAAATCCGTCTAAATCCGGTTGCCAATGATGCATCCGGTCGCCATAGTGGCCTAAACCAGCAACAAGATTATTTCTTGTCCTCCCCCCAAAAACCTACGCTTTTTCAGGTTTTCCTGCAGGATTTTCGCATTCTTTTCCATGTGATCTGGGTCAGTCGAGGGGAGATCTAGAAAATCTATATTTTGGTTACTGTGGAAGTACAATTTTGCAGTTGATCCCTTGGGACGGCGGGTGGTAGATGTCCTGGGCCCCATGACTCGGAACCTTTGCGCTTTCCTAAATAGTATTTTAAAAGTTTTAGAAATTGATTAAGCCCGGATTATGGTTCCTACGTTTCCCCGTCTTTTCCTTCTCAACCGGAGGTTCCTGGGGTTCGTCTGGGTCATCGAACGGCGCCGGAGAATCTAAATTTTTTAGAAAATTCTTGTTTTAGCATCCGACCCCTTCGCGATGGAGTTCGAACGGCAGGATCGTCCTGATCGTCGTTTACGAAATCTGAAGAATTTGGCAGCAGTATTATGGGATAACAATCACAGGATGTCCGAATAAAAAAACACGTCCCTAACCCTACGCTGAAGTATCGGATCGGAACGATTGTTACACTATTTGAAAGCCCTTGAAACGACGAGTTCGCGAACACCGTCATACCAAGATTTTATCTAAACGCAACGTTTTACAAGCCATTTTTTAGAATTTTCCAGGTTTTCCGGCGCCGGATACGAGCCAATTTGCCTCCGTTTCTCGAGGCAGAATGACGGGAAGTGACGTTAATTGGATGAAAAATTCCCTTATGTCTTAAACATCCGATAAATTGAGGTTTTTAACAAAAACACAATTTGAGGATGTCAGAAAACTCGCCATTTCAATGGCTTTCGAATGGTGTGATTACCATTCCGATCCGTCGCTGCTTCGCCGAGTTAGAGGAAGGGCTTTTTTTGGGGGGCAACCTCGAGTTGTACAGGGTGTTCGAAAAGTTCTGGCAAAATGTTTTTGGTTGTAAAATGGCTCAGAAATCTCGGATGCCAATGAAACTGTTGTACCTTATTGGTTACGATCCACACTTTAATGTGGCAAAAATCGGTTTTGAAAAATTCACTTTTGAATTTGGTAGAGGGTATAATATCTCCGATTCAAAATGGCCACTGCACGGTCTCTTTTGCTGACATATCACTCTGGAGCTGTCCAGCCATGCTTCCGATTCGTATCATATTTGAATAACAGGTAGTTTGGCGCACCACCTACGTTATCCATAGTCAGAAAAAAACTTATTACCACGGATGCGCAAGTCAGCGCGCGTTTAACTTCTCGGCAAAAACAGCCTTCGTCCAAAGCCGAGGTTTTGCCAATTTTTCTTGCGACCCAAATTGGTACGCATGAGGGCCGGGCCGCTTACATAAGCCTAGGCATACACATATGGGCTAGTATTCCCATAAAACACCACTTAAAAATTACCAATTGTTTATCTGATTTTTTAAATAGCCAAACATTCGATAAACGCGCGGCACGCTCCGAATTCTCCAGTTGGGCTTGATTTGTCAAGTGTTTGGGGAAAAATTATTTGTGTGTTTGGCATGCTTTTGGTTTTCCCCATTGCCTGGCATCAGTAGCAAAAGCGACCAACAACTCACGTTTCGATTCTGAATTGAAATCGGGGTGAAAAGTTAGCCCTTGCTTACAACATAGCTTACAAAAACGAATTATAAATCGATGCCGTGCTCGTCATTTTATCGATCCAACCTAACTTTTTTTGGCTAATTCGTTACATTACCGTTAGCTTAACATGACAAATAACCCGTAAAGGTGACAGGATCGCAGACGTGCAAGCCATAGCATTTTGCCAGAACTTTTCGAACACCATGTACTAACCAAGCAAATCAAACGAATTAGCTCTGGACCGTAGCATTGGATCGTCGTCGTAAGGGTTTCCTAGAACACCTTGCGATTTTTAAGAGCCACAGCATACGTGATAAATCATCATCATCCATTTGCCAGATCTCTCCAAGCGGTATATTTGGGAGGTCCAGGCTGAGGGGGTGATCTTTAAGACTTGAATATGTAATTTTTTTGTGTGTAAAACCTGGCAAATTCCAATCCATCCCAATCCTACTGCCAGACGGCCCCGGTAGATCATCAAGGTCATGGTTGCCTATTAATTGGTAAGACTATCGAAACGCGCGCAATTCTACCTGGCGAATCGCGACCCGGACTCCCTTTTCGCCAAGGTGATTCTAAGCCATAAATCGAGCCGAATAATAGAGAATACTTCAGTAAAGTGAAGCCCAACATTTTAGAAGTGACTACAATTGCCGTGAAAAGTTGCCAAGTCGCTGAAGTGCGACGCGGAATTAAATGGTTTGCAGATACTCGGAATACAAATTTTGAATTTGTAGTGAAAGTGAGTTTTCACCGAATTTTTGCCAATATTATTTGTGTTTGTATTTATTAACCGCAATTTTTTTTGCTCAATTCGGGTAGGCTTTTGGGGCATTTCGCAGAGATTCCTGGAACTTTGCCAAATTTGGCTGGATTTGCGCGCCAAAGAGCCCTTATCAGCAAGCCGGTGCACTAATGAGAGGATTCGAGGTGCGCAGATGTGAGAATGCGAGTTGTCAGAATCGCGAGTGCGTAACATCTGCGAAATTTCGGGAATCCAAGTAGCGCTTAGGATTCTGCTTGCGCTATCCCTTTCAGGCTGAATTATAGTGTTGACAATGCGTGAGCGGGCTTCATCATCCTTTAAAACGACCGCGCTCAATTCTACTGTACCACTTCTGCGCCAGCGGGAGGAGCTTGCAAAGTTCCAGCATCAGGTCCGTATTAACTTCCATAAGTAAAACTTTTGTTCAGTTAGCTACTCTGCTGGAGGAGTCGAAGCGATTGCAGAAGACGGTTCGGAATTTATCGCTGGTGAAGCTTATTTTTAGGCGAAAAAGGCGCAAAGTCTGTTGAGGCAACTGCAATATGCCGATACTCCATCCGACGTTCGAGATGTGGAGGGTCAGCGAACCGTGGTTTGGTTGGCGGTTGTCTTTTATTTCGATTTCAGCTCAACGACCGCTACTGCTGCCTAATCAATGAACTTCAGGCGTTGGCGCTAAATGAAAACGCTGTTGCAGTCACACTCGTACAAATCTTTCCACAATACAAACATTTCCTTTTAGGCGACAGAGGCGTTTGAAGATGAGTTGTCTATGGTGAAAAGGCGGCTTTTAAAACAACCGGTCGTCACGAAACATTGGAAAGAGATGGTAATTTTAGTCATTCAGTTCTCGCACGTTACTCGAGCTTTAGCATAATCGGAGCAGAGTGACGATCCGAAATATTCCTGGCCACTACACCCAAACGGAAGCTATCTGCCGTTATCTCAATGACGGCCGCGATTTGGTTCATTGGGATGATAGGTGCGTTTCTGGAGAGTTTTGTTTTAAGCCAATTTAGCCCGGATTGCCTGTTGCGCATGAACGAGAATGGCAGCCAAACGATGATCGCCTACATGCAGTCGGCTGAAGCGGCGGAAGAGGTGGGTTTCTTCAGAGACGTGACGTATATAAATTCGACATTGGGATGACAGGCGAACTAGGATGGAAAATAAAAACTTTTATGAATACCAAAATACTAAAAACATCGAGTATTTCCCGTAAACGATTTTTGTGTTTTCGCTTCGCATCCTAAATAAGCTGCTAATTCGATTTCGGATTTTTATGCCTAACAGCACAAATTTCTTGGCCGGAAATATTTCTCAGTTACTTTCTGATTTAGGTTGCAACACGGCATGATGGACGCATCGAGGACAACGGCGACCTATCTGTCCAGGTGGACATTTTACAACGAACACAGCCGAGTGGAGCTACGCCGACTCGAGAGACGGTCAAGATGAGCTGTGTTAATTGTGGCGCCAATAGCCCGCCGATCAGCGCTGTCGCAACCGCACCCAATTATGAAGTTCCAGATCTGAAAGTGAGTGCGTTTCGGCCTTGAATGCTTTTTCCTAGGAGCCCCCAACACCAATGGCATCACCGCCACCCGATCCCTGGATTAACTTCACCACTCAGCAGGTCGGGTTTTTGCAAAGTTGTCATTTTTTGTTTAGGAGGTACCCCCGATAATCCCTGCAGAAAATAGTACGTTCTCGGAATCGAAATCTTCTCGTCCGAAATCAGAAAGCACCAATTTTACCGTGAAACCCGCTGCAAGGAAGGGCGCGAAAGTTGCTGATATCAACTCCAAACCAGAGATGGTACAATCGAAACAGCTAGGGAAAAGAAATCGTTGGCCCGCTGAAGACAAGGTATCGTTTCCGGGTTTATGATTTTTTTTTCTTTTTAGATCGACAACACGGTGGTCTGCATTCGGGGTTTGCCAGCCGGGTGTTCTTGGATCCTGCCACCCGTTATCGAGGCAGCTGGCGGTGGCCTGCTTTATGTAAATGGAATGTGAGCACCTATCGATGGGTGAATATGCTTTTTTTTAGGCCCAAGCTCGTGCCAGCAACCAGGTGGTGGCTTGGAGAGCGGAATGAGCTGGTCTTTGCCTATATGGAGTCCGAGGAAGCCGCCTCAAATGTTCGTTTGTTATTTTTCAAAATATCGAGTTATTCTAGATATTTTTTTCCAGTGGTATCATGAATCGGAATTCCAACATTGAATGAAATCTCTTTCAGGTAGTCAACCGGTTGCAAATCGAACCGCCAGCACTGCTGTCATCCTATAACCTCGTCTGGGCAATCGCCGGTACCAGCGCGTGGTCGCAGCGGCATTAATGGCAAAGATTTTTTGGTGCCGATGTACGCATCTTGGAAAATTGACCACCTGTGCTTGCATCTTATCCTCGGCAGACTTGGCAATTTATTAGTTCGCGAGAATAAACGGTTTCTACACGAAAATCAATAATCAATAGCATTGCGGGCAAGAGTCTGCCGCCAAGGCGTTCTTGTCGGCCAAGTAGGTGATGAACGGGAGCAAACAAAAGCGGTGAACTGGAAAATACGTTAGGAAAACAAGTTTTGCACCGTCATAAGTGATTAAGATCCATTCAAGCCGGGCGGTCAGGTTAGATAAACATACCGCCACGCCCATTAATCAGCAAGTCCGCGCCCGACATACACCATGCAGCGACCTTAAAGAGATGAGGACTGCATCTGTTGAACCCCCCTTGGCAAGGGGGCATTTTTTGGCAAATAGCCAACCGGGAAAAAAGCGCGCCCAGGGCAGCAAAACAATTTAAATAAAATTAGCAAAAGCATACCATGAAAATCGTGTAGACCGAGAGAACTATCCGCCATTTATAGTGGACAGCCAGGATGCCGACGCCGTGGAGCAGGGCAGATGCCGTGAACAACAGTGTCAAGTAAAACGCGTCAGTTTTCGACAGTTTGATGGAGGGGTCATTGTCCGAATCGTCTTTTTGAGATCTAAAAAGTTATTAAAATTACATATAAATAAAAAAGAGACTTTGTACTTCCATAAAAAATTCCGATTGTTTTGTCGTGATCAAGAGCGGGTAAGGCATGCAGATCTTGGTAAAAATCTAATTTTTGAGCCGTATGAGCCTTGAAAGGGTCAGAAAATTTTATATATCTACGCAACTAAGAACAGTCTTACAGTCTCATTAGGAGCAGTATGATTTCCATAGCGCCCAACGCTGCCGAGAGATAGAGCAAACCCAAAAAGTACTTCTAAAGAGAAGAAATAATTTTTGCGAGCAACTGTCACCTTGTAGCGCCGATGCCGAAAGTTGCTTTCCGTGAGCAGCTGTTAATTGGTATCACATCAAGATTGTTTTGATAGACCTACACAATTATGGGGAGTCACGTTTGGAAGCAGAATGTCAGGAGCCGGAGATGCGTTTTCCATGCTACAGTGGAAAACTTCCTTACAAACCTCCTACTACCTTCCAGGTTATAGGGAGGCGATAGCAAAAATTTTTTTTATGATCTCCTGCGGGTCCAAGAAAGAGGTCCAAGCCCATGATTCATCCTTTTTATAGACTTTTACATCGTTTTAAAGGGCTCTGGACTATTAGCGGGGGTGGAGGCCTTTCTAAAAACATCACAAAACATGTTGGAAATTTTTGAATTTTGATCTAGAAAAAATACTTGGAACCAAGCCTTAAAATTTCATGCCCAGAGTATAAATCTTTTTTTTTACAATTGTTTGTTACCGGAAACGACTAAAAATACAGATAAAGTAGACTATGTTTTATCGCTTGGTAGGTCATCAAATGAAATTTGGCTACCGCCCCGTTAACTTGAAAGCATTGAAAAATTGTTAAACCGCAAAAAGTTGATCTTGCAAATTGTCCTCAAGTGGTGATTTCAGTGGCTTTAAACGACCCTCGGTGGATTTTGCGACACCCTCGCGAATGGCTTTCGTAAGATATCTAAGATACCGGAGCTGCCGACCCGAAATAAACGCCGAATATTTTTTTAGAATGGCCGCAAACTCGGTAGACTGGGATCTGCTACTGCCCAATTTGGCGGGCTCCCACAAAAATGCTGTTTCCGTGCAACACGGCGTCATTAGCAACCCGGGAGTGCAATGTGATTTCCGCAAAAATTACCCCGAACCCAGGTGCAAATTAAATCCGGAGCGGGATTAGTGGTTTGGGTGCAACACGAGTCATCTCTTTCAGGCAGATCTTCACCAGATGGCTTGTTTTCGTGCGATTTTTATTTTTTACATCTAAAATTTAACTCAATTTACAATTTTCAATTTTATCCGATAAATTAAACTTGAGAACACTAATTTATTTCAGGTGATAGCCCAAAATTCGAATTTTCGGCCGGGCTGAGGCTGTAAACAGGTCAAGTTGTCCTTTCCATCGGCAGCTCGTTCACAGAATATATTTATTGGCACCGTATCCGGATGAGAAAGACGATTGTTAGGCGAATTGGTGTGCCAGTGAAAAGCCGGTGTGGCCAGATACAGAAAAGCATACAGAAAAATACATCGAGATCGAGCGGATTAGCAAAAATTATGGAGATATTCACAACACGGTGCTAGTAGATTGGGGGTGACTATCGGGGTGTACTGCTTCATGCCGTCACGTTATTCGCCTGGGCCGTCACCTTCAAGAACGTGTCCTCGAGGCCGCACTGCGTCACGCTGTAGTCGGCAATCCCTAGAAATCCGCCCTTGAAAAAGGCTAAACGTCAGCAGACTTACGCAGCTTCGGGTCGGAGCACAGCTTGCCCATCGATTCCCAAGCTGCTGACCACGACAGGGTGGTAGATGGGACCTAGGTAGCAGCGTTAAAGATTACGTAACCATACTTACCATGTAGATACAGGTCCGCGACGCACCAGCCTCCTTGATCTTGATCTCGGGGAAGAAGGCCGTCATAGCCTGGGTGAGGGCCTCCACACTGGCCAGCATCAGCTCGTGCAGCTTCACCGGGTCCTGCTCGCCCGACTCGTCCGGCTTCAACTCCACGGTCATCGTGTACCCGCCGCTATATCTGAAGACAAAAGGGTTGTTGATGATCTTAGGGAGCTTACCTTGACTTGAGATGCTGACTGGACCCGATGGCCACCATCCGTCCCTTGATCATGATCGAAATCTTGGTGCACAACGCCTCGCACTCTTCCATCGAATGAGACGTCAGCAGCTGAGCTGTACGCCCTGCGGGTTGACGGGAGAGGTCGAGGTGCATCCAGATGTCGCGACGGGCTTTCGGGTCGACACCGGCCGTCGGCTCGTCGAGAATTCGGATGGCGTCTTGGGCGAGGAGGGCGACACCGACGCTGATCTTCCGCTTCTGGCCGCCGCTGCAGAACTTGATGCGCTTGTCGCCGTCGTGGGACATGCCGACGGCGGCGAGGACCTGGAGAGGGATAATTGAGGTAAGAGTGACACGCCCGACCTGGGTGGCCACCTTGCCCGGCTCGCTGTAGCCATGGCAGGTCGCCATGATCTTCAGCACCTCACGCCCGGTAAAATCCATCAGTACGGCGTCAAACTGTGGACAATAGCCGATCGCCTGGAATTCAGTCGCTTTCAGGTTTTTGGAGCTCGAAACTCCGCCTTCTTCCGTTACTCACCGAGCTTCGCGTGCCCGGTTGGCCGTAGACTCGAATTTCACCGCCCGAGGCCGCCTTCAGCCCGGTCAGGATGTCGATGGTGGTCGTCTTGCCGGCACCGTTGGTTCCTGAAACATGGAAGTGGGTCATGTCTCTCGAAATAGCGAACCCAGCAGCCCAAAGCATTGGCCCGGCTCGACGGCGAACGTGATCTGGTCGACCGCTGGTTGTTTTTGGCAGCCGAACCACTTCAGCAAGTCGGACACCTGGAAACTGGGGAAATCGCCGAGAATCCGAACTTGGGCGTTTCTGGCGGGCGGTGGATCCAGTGTGACGTTACCCTTTACGAGTTAATGCCTGCAATCCCCACCAGCAGCGGCCAATTCTGATGCACGTTCCTCATGACGTAGTCACGTTCCGCGGCCACGTCCGCATCAGCATCCACGTAGCGGGCGCGACTTCGATGGATACATGCCGCCCCGGCGAAGCCCAGCACAGCCCGCCGCACATCCCGCGACGACAGCAGAACGAACAGCACCGCCGTCAGCGCGCCGAACACCGACATTGTGATCAGCGGCATCTCCCAATACCTGAATTTGAAGGCTTGCGGTGGGTAGCCCCAGGCCCTAGCTTTCATCCTACGCCCGGGAATTGTAAAAAATAGATACTAAAATATATAACATTAAATTAGTGTTGAATGGCTTTCTGAATTTTGCTTGTTTTTGACGTTAAGGTATTTGTAACAGTAGTTAAAACTCTCAGTATATTTTTAGAATGGCGCCGAATTATCTTCAAAAAAATTAAAATTTTTAAAATAGCGCGAATTTAGGAGCCTCGCATTGAAAACCGTTTTCAACGATGAAAACCTCATAAACACGCCATGAAGCGCGTGCCGTTGGAACAAATCTCCGAAAAAAATGGTTAAAAATGAGCAAAAACTCAGCACGGCATAAAATTCAGCGCCTCGCACCTTTTAATTTAAAATGTAAGCCGAACACCTACCACGACAGATCCATGTACTTTTCCAAAGGGATGGCCAGTTCAAATTCGACAAGAATCACGTAGATGACGCCCATGCACATGCCGAACGGGGGGAAGACGAGCAGCAGCGGCACCTGGGAGCTGTCCGGGAACCCCGAGCCGGAAGCTTACCATCGCCACCTTGACCTTCGTGAAACTGCCCTCTGCGCCGGATAGGATCATGTCGACGATGATCCAGACCAAAATAGCGACGACGCAAATCGTGGCCACAATCGGGGAGATTACCTGAAAATGGCGGCGCGTCTGAAACGACCATACTCGTTCACCCACCTGCCAGATGATCAACAACGTATTCGCCTTGGCCGACGACGAGAACAGGTACGAGAGGCAGTAGATGAACGGCAGGCACGCCCATAGGTAGAGGGCCCACAGGGCGGACAGTCTGAAGCGAGGAACTCGTGAAATACGCGCCCTCTTGACGAACCGCTTCAGCGCCGCGGTGCCCAACACGTCGCCCATGTACAGGATGAGGATGCCGACGGCGCAGACGAGCAGGCACAGCAGCAAGTCGTATGCGATCGAGGCGCCCCAAAAGGTCACCGGGTGCAGCTTGGTGAGGAGTTGCTGGAAAAATGGCAATCGGGTAGCGTTTTAGGTCCTATGGCAAACTGGTTCTTTCGCATTACCGGAGGGAGATTTCGAACTTTTTCGCTTAACATCAGATTTTTCAAATATAAAAACTGGTAGTGTTTCTAAACGGGTTTTTTACTAATCGTCAAAAATTAAAGCTTTACAAATTTGTGTTATAAAATATCCAAAATATCGATTTTTCGAGCAAAAATGGGCGATTTTTCACAAAATTTTGAGTTTTTAAAAGGTCCCTCTACTACTACTACTACTACTAATTGAACTATAGGTGTATATTAGTAACAGCATTACTAAAACACTTTTTACTAAGTTACTAGGCATTTCTAGACCTATGCAAAAAAGGTTCGATCCCCCCGATAATGCCAAAGAACCGACAAAATATAAACAATTTTTATGACTTTTTTACAGTTTTTAGATAGAAAAAGCTCATGAAAATGTTTGCGGGTCAAAAATGGATGCAAAATAATAAAAAAAAAAGTTAAAATCCCAAAGTCTGAAAGTGGCACCTGGTGCTGGAAGTTGCTGGTGCGCTCCTCGACGAGCAGCACGATGAAGCCGGAGGTGAGGATGGAGAAGGCGAGCAACAGCAGCGGGATCAGCACAAATTTCCGGAGCTAAAGCGCAGGAATTTGCCAGTATCCAGGAGTCTTGTGACCTTTTTGAAGAAGCCGGTCATAATTTCCTCGAGCTCCGCGTCCAATGGGAACACGTGGAAACCGGTGGTGATCCGAGCCGTGGCGAGGTCGCTGAAATTAGATGGATATGGTTGCCCCTGATGGCCACGCGCTCACGTTCTCTCTTGCAGCCTGAACGTGTCGGCAATGTTGATCATCAGCGGGGCGGTGTGGTAGCCGTTGGGGTTGTACCAGGCGTGGATGTGGACATTCGATTGCACCTTGTCGTCCAGCTGGATGCCGACGGCGAGGCGAGGCAAATCCTGGGTGGCCTAAAACGGGGAGTACAGTCAGTACGCAGAGAGAGAGAGAGAGAGAGAGAGAGAGAGAGAGAGAGCGATTATGAGAGGGCGATAGAGAGAGAGAGAGAGAGAGAGAGAGAGAGTGAGTGAGTGAGGGGAGAGAGAGAGTGAGAGTGAGAGCGAGAGAGAGTGAGAGTGAGAAGGGGAAAGACGGAGGGTAGAGAAAGAGACAGCGAGAGAGAGAGAGAGAGAGAGAGAGAGCGAGAGAGGCCCCTTAAACCGGACCTGAACCACTTCGAGGGTGAAGCTGTTCTTCGCGGACAGCTCCAACAGGCCACAACCGTTGCTCAACAACTTGCGTAAGCGCTGGGCCGAGGTTTGCGAGCCGCTGGACACCTACAAATTCGGCGCGTTTCACCAAGTTCAACGATTGACCTGTAGCACACAGCGCCCCGGCTGGATGGTGGATGGGCCGACGACGATGCTGTCCACTTCCTAAAGCACGACCAAGGTACCGCAGCCCGGCGCAAGTCTAACCGTTGTCACGCGGTTGCAAACGTAGTTGATGCAGAGGAAGAGGACAATCGGGATGACAATCTGGATAAGAATTTTCATTTTTTAATCCTATTTTTCCTTAGGACCATGTTTCAGGAAAATAAAGAATCAAAGCGGTTCTGTAGCGTTATCGGGGGCTTTACAAATTTTTATTAAAAGCCACAAGAAATATAGCTTTTGCGAACAAAAATGGCCATTTTTCACCAAAATTTCGTCGTATTTGAAAGTTTCTACAAAATTTTAGATAGTTTTTCTTGCTTTTTTTTCTAACAACATTGCTAAAAACCTTCCTGTTAAGTTACTCGGCATTCCAAAAATTAATACAAAAATTTGTCCCCGATAATGCTAAAGAACCGTCAAAGTGCATCTAGCCGATTTACTATTTATCTTATTTGCAACCTTTTTTAAGTTTTTAGTTAGTTTTTCTGACCATCCCACCTGGACGACAAATTGTGGGATGTTCTTCAGGTTGTAAAGGACCCGCTTTTTCAGCATCGCCAAGAAGTGGGCGAGCAGCATTGGCAAGACGTCAAGCCGGGCAGCACTTGCCTGCAGTTGTACACACGAAATGTCTAGCAGCCTTGCACTAACCCATGCCGTCGCGGTCCCTCTGTCCGCCTCCTCCTTCCGCCCCTCGCCGATCTCGCCAACCTTCAGAAACACCTGCTCCAGCGTGTTCAGCGACATCCCAAAGTCGACGAGCACCACGCTGCCGGTCACGGCTTTCCCGTCCTCCTTCAGCTTCTCGAGGCTAAAGGAGAAGCGTCACCATCGGACAGGACCGCCTACGCCTGGCACATCTTCGGGAAGATGTCCTTGTTGCTCATCGGGATCGTCATCTCGATTTGGCGACCGTGCGGAGGACCGAGTGGGAAGGTCCCGGCGTCACCTCCAAGCACCTCGGCAACCGTTTTTTGAGCGGCCTCGCCCAGACCTTGCATCTAGAGCCTGTTGTTCAGCTACAACTAGAAGCACCCACCGCTTCGGGTGAGACTGGTGTGACCAGATCCTGTTGTCCCTCAGCGGTCATCGAGGCTCCAACGAGCGTCAGAATGTAGCCGCTGCCGTACTTCCGCTTCAGATATCCCGGTGAGCCGTTGATGACGTCACGGCCACCCTGCATGATCGTCACCCAATCGCCGAGCTTCTCCGCCTCGTCCATATAGTGGGTGGTGAGGAGAACGGTTCTGAGGGTGTCGTTAGTTCGGTGTATCAGAGGTTTCGGTCTCACCTGTCCCTCTTGATCCGCTGCAGCACGTACTCCACGGCTCTCCTAGCCCCCGGGTCCATGCCAGCCGTCGGCTCGTCGAGGAGCACCACCTTCGAGCGCCCGATGATTGCCATCGCGACGAGGAGCTTTCGTTTTGTCCCTCCGGAGAGGTTCTTGGCCAGCTGGAAACCACGAGGTGAAATTGTGGGGGGGTCCTCACCTCGTTCTTCTTGTCGGCAAACTTCAAGTCGTGCATCAGCGCGGCGCCCGCTATCTTGTGGTTGTCCTTGCCGCCCTTGAGGTGGTGAAAGAACCAGAGGTGTTCGGCGACGGTCAGCTTCGGGAAGAGTGGGTTCTTTTGGGGGCACAGGCCGACCGGCTTGGAGTTGACTTTTACCGTGCCTGAACAGAGAATTAGAGGTTTCATGCTTTCCGTTTCCGTTTTTTCAGTATTTAGAGCGAGCGATAAAGAGAAAGTAAGAGAGATAGAGAGATAAAGCGAGAGGGAGATCGAAACAGATCGAGAGATAGATAGAGAAAGAGAGTGAATGAGAGCGAGAGAGTGACAGAGAGAGAGAGGAAAAAGAGAGAAGGAGAAAGACGGCGAGAAAGTGAGAGAGAGCGAGAGAGAGAAAAGAGTTCAACGAAAGAATTGCGAGGAAGAGAATTTCGCCTACCCGACGTCGCGCTAGCCATCCCGCACAGAATCGAGAACGTCGTGCTCTTGCCGGCGCCGTTGTGCCCAAGCAGCACCATAATCTGAAATATTGTCATGAATTAACCGAAGAAACCGATTCACCTGGCCCTGGATCGCCTTCAGATTGACTCCCTTCAACGCCCAGCCGCCGCCAAGGCCGTACTTCTGAAGCAGGGTTCTTTTAAGGCCGACGAGCGCCGCTACCTTCGTCACATCCTTCACCTCGATGTCGCCTGGAGCAGCGCTCCGCGCCTCATCGACCTCGTCGACCAGCTGGTCGCCTCCTTGATCGCCTTGGATTGGCCGCTCCGTCGTCGGGCACGTCGACTACAGAGATATTCGAGAAATTTCATGACATAATCGATTCCCCACCGACATTCGCGCGATCGCGTCGCGCAAAAAGTTGGTCTCCTCCGAGCGGAGCCGGTCCATCAACAGCGCGCCCAGAAACATCCACAGCGTGTCGACCTGGTTGTTTAAAGGGGTATTGACAGCGCCACTTTAAGGAGCCAACGATGAGCATTATGTAGACGGAAGCCAGGTTGAAGGTTTCGGTCCAGCCGGTGGCTGCGTCCGTCAAGCTCATCCGGTTGTCTAATTTGGGAATTAAGAATTCGGGTTCCAATTACGAGCGTATGGTATTATAGATAATAAACCGTTTTTACAGCTATCCAAGCACTTTTTAGACATCAGCAGCTCAATAAGGTTCTTTCGCATTATCGGGGGGAGGGGCAACTTTTTTCTTAGAATCCAATTTTTGAAAAAAACATAAGTGGAAGTTTTTAAATAGTTTTTTATGAACCCTAAACGTCAAACCTTGTAAATTTTTATTAGAAAAATATCGTAAATTTTGATTTTTGATTCAATGTCGAAATTTCGAGTACCCAAAGCACTCACTGCGCTCGTCGTAGCTCAACCAAATGTCAACCGCCAGTACGAAGGCCTGGTTGGGGTTGAGGGACAGGATGAAGCACCACATGACCTCGTCGAGCTTCGGGCCGGAGACGATCGGCTGCAGCGCCATCATCACCCACAGAATCATCGCCACTAAAGAATGCCGGTTTCACCACTGCCTGGTCCGTACCAGGTGCTCCAAAAATTAACCCCCAGCCTCAGACGTGACGATTTTTACGATTTAGGTATTTATCGAAAGCTCTCGGGAAGGCAAGTCCCGCAAATCCATCCGATTTTCGAAATTTCGAAAGTTTTGGCTTGGTTTTCGGCATTTTCTTGCAAAAAATGAGAAGTTTTTTGCACTAAAACTTATTTTAACTGGCTAGGGCTAGTTCAACTTTTAGAGCTTGGGCTGGTGCCTTGGGAAACTATGGACGTGGGCACAGTGCGCCCGAACAGTCCCCCACTACGGCAGCTATTAGAGATCGGGGAAATGAGAGAGGCGCAGACAAAAAAACGCAGAGAGGGTTCGACCCCCGGCCGCGGAAATTCTTTTGTTTTATTGGCTGAACTAGCCCTTTAAGCAGTATCCCGGCGAATTTTTCGGAAACGGCTTTCAAAAGGCTGTGGTTGGGCTGCAAGGAAATTGAGATTTTCCTTAAATTGTGATTTTTGTGAATATCCCTTGGTCAGAAAAACATACAAAATCCGTCCGATTCGCAAAATAATAGTAAATCATGCAAAAAATCTTGCAAAAACTTAGGAATCGGAGAGGCGTGCTGGACTCGCCTTTCCGAGAGATTTCGAAAAATATTTAAATCGTAAGGTTCGGAAACGTCTGCCGCCGGCTAGCGGAGACGGGGGACGGTTTTTTGGGACATCCTGTACATTTGAAGACACTCGACGACGTCTTCAGGGTGGATGAGCAGAAGATGGCGAACGAGGTGACGGAGAGTGAGTAGAGAAAGATGACGAGGGCTGGGAATAGCAATGGCAGCATCTGGAATCTTTTTCGGGGGCAACGTGGCCAGTCCGAACATCAAAGTATCGGAAGAGCGGGAAGGCAAAGAACGGCAGTAGGAGCATCGACTTGAGCCATCCGATGAAGCCGTGGCTGAGGTAGAAGAGCAACGGGGACAGTCCCATCACTTGCATGTATTCCTGAAAAGTTATTAGGCCCTTTCTGAGGTGCTAGACGCATGGGTTTTTCGCGGAGGAGGTACTGTAATTTTTCCCAGTACTATTCCCATTTCCCATATGGCTATTTTGATTGAGTTTTATACAATTTTTAGATCAATAGTCCACATATAAACCTGATCAAAATTTAAAATTTGGAAAAAATTGTTGTGTTTTTCTAGGGGCAGAAACTGCGAAAAAGATTACAAAATTACACTATTTCTTACGAAGAGCTTGCGATAGACGGAGCAACAAAGATTAGTTTCCCGCTACTAAAATCCCCCCTGTTAACAGTCCAGTACCCAGACATGAATTCGAGGCTACATACCCTGAGCCCGATCTCGACCTCGAACGAGATGTCCTTGGCGAGGTGGATGATGCCGGGGAAGAGGAGCACGGCGATCAGGCCCGGGATGCCAGTCACCAGCTGCAGTCGGTATTGAACTCCAAAAAACTCAAAAACAGACCGGTTGAAACCATTTTAGCGGCGGAGCCGGGGTTGCGAACGAATGATAAACGATCTCGTCTCGGGTTCTATCAGTCTTCACCAGTTTGGTCATCTAAAAAAGGTGGCCGTTCCTTCGACTTGGCACACCTGGATGAACGCGTCATCGAGGATCGACTGCATCTTCAGCGCCCGGTTCGCGGCGTACATCGACGGCTGGTCGACGGGGGTGCCGCCAAACAACTACGCATCAGGTTTTGGGTTCTTTAGCATTACCGGGGGGGGGGCAGCCAGTTAATATAGCGCTTTAACAGTGTTTTTAGTAATATATCACTATGTTCAAAAAAAAAACAATCCAAAAACTTTGTAGGATTGTGCGCAAAAACGGTCATTTTTTTCGAAAATTCATATATTTTTGTATTTGTTAATACACATTTTAAAAAGACGTTAAAAAGACGTAATCCGTATGCTTATGCTTCCTACATCGGTCCTGCTATTGGTGAGGGCCCAGTTCTCGCCAAACTTCCACTGCTTCGCCTCGCCGGGCACCCAGATGCGGTAGTCGAACACTGCCGACTTCACGTCGATGTGCAAAATCTCGATGCCAAAGGCCCCCAGAGTCCCGCTGAATTGTACTTTAACATAGCGGATTAAGCGCTCACGAATGACCCTTCAGTTTGATTTTCAGCTTCTCGACGTCAGTTTGATTCTGCAGAAACTTCTGCATGTCCTGCAAAAACAGCTTGAGAAAGTTAACGGAGAGCAATATGGCTAAAAACCAACGGCTCTGTTTTTGAACAGCGTCAGATTTAACGGTTTTCCCGGCGGTTCCAGGGCGTTCACGATTTGCTGGTATTTTTCCAACAGTAACGCAGCGTTCGGCTGCTGTTTCGGGTTGGCGACGCTGAAATATCGCTTGGTTCCTCGTTCTTCGTTCTCTCTTCTCTCTCTCTCTCTCCTCTCTCTCTCTCTCTCTCTCGCTCTTCCTCTCTCTATCTCCTTCTCTCTCTCCCTTTCACTCTCCATCACTCTTCTTTATCACCACCGCTCGCTCTCTCTCTCGCTCATTATATCTCTCTCACTCTCTCTTTCACTCACTTTCTCACCTGATCGATTACCCCAAAAACCTACGTATAGACGTAGTCGTGCGGCGTGCTGTCCATGGTCAACGAGAGGCCCCCAACACGTCCATGAGCCCGGGGCTGAAACCAGCTACATTTTGGTCCGGACCAGAACCAGGCAATCCACAAGCAATCAACCCTTCTAGAACTCACCGAATCTCCCATCCATTTGCCCCCCTTGATGAGCATCGGCACCCCGATGAGCAACGGCACCACAATCTCCAGCAGCGTCCATACCTTAATACAAGTGCGCACCTTTCCAACGGTACATGTTTTAGGGGCCGTCCGAAACAAGAACTGCCAAAAAAATTTGCATCCATCATCCTGACCTTGTTCCGCCAGATGAGGATCAAATTCTTGAGGGTGAGCAGCCAGAATTGGGATAGCCACCGCATGGTGGGGGTGCGGACGTAGGCATTGTCGCGATAATATTTTTTATTTGCTCAGGTATGCTTATGTAAATTTAATCCCGTGCTTATGCAACTTTTGGGTTGTAGAGAAAATCACATTTTTAAGATATGCGAGCGGTTTTTATAATATGTGCTAAAAATAAATCCTCAAAATTAATCGAGCTATTTTGCTCCAGGTTTGTTTGAATTTTGAAGACGTTTCATTGCCTGAATTGAAAATGTTGTTTATGATGAATCATAGACGGGGTCAAGAAGGTGGAGCCCGCCAACACTTTTCCAAATTCGTCTTTTTTGCAAAAAAAATGCGTCCGAAATACGTCTCAAAAAATCTCTACACCGAATCTCTACGCGATCAGGTCCTCAAATGGATTCTAGTGCTCCTTATTCACATTTTTCTGATTATCGCATTTTTCACGGTATATTCAAGATGGCCGACAGAGCGTAAAGTTGAAAAGAAACCGGTTTTGGTGAGTTAAAACTCTCAGTTGTTGGCCTTTTTCACCCTCTTTCAACCCGAGTAGTTTCAGGTCGGTCAATGCCTCGAAGCAAATTCATGTCCTGCGTATTCCAGCTGCCAGCAGGGCGAGTGCATTGTGGATGACTGGAGCCAGCGATTTTATCAGAAGCTTCGAGAAGCCTTTGATAGAGACCAGGAGAGAATCCGGAAACTGGAACGTCGCGTAGCCGAGCTCACATCGTTGCCCGAGGAGAAATAATCGGATTTTGCGCTTTTTGATCATTCTGGTGTCTTACTAAACAAATGGCTTTTGTCGATAAACTTGCTTTACGCAGACCGTGTGGGTTATCTGCAATGAAACTCTCAGTTCCTTTTTTTTGGTTAATGTCAAGTTTCTACGCCTTTAAAGCGTCAGAATATGGGAAGACAGTCATTGTGCAAACATAAGTTGAGAGGAAAAGAACAGAAATGGGAAGAGAGAGAAAGAGAGTGAGAGAGCGAGAGAGCGAGAGAGAGTGAGAGAGTGAGAGCCAAGGCGAGAGTGAGAAGGAGAGAGAGCGCAAGAGAAACAAAGTGAGAGTGAGCGAGAGAGAAAGAGAGAGAGAGAGAGAGAGAGAGAGAGAGAGAGAGAGAAAGAGAAAGTCATTTGTCTTTTTTCCAGGAATTTGATCTTGGACCGATTGAGGGGCCTTGCGTTCGATTTTTCGACCAAAAAATCTGGCGATTAAAAATTTCTTTATCGTAATAAGAGAAATCCTAAAACCCATATGTCTATATCACAGAATTGGCTGAATATCGATTGGCACGGCAAAGGTCGATTTCAACGACTTCGCCGTGGTTTCTTGGGCCAGATTTATCGCGCCATCCAGGTCTCGTCCGGTCAGGTGACCGGCCAGAAATCCGCCGTTCCAACTGAAAATCGCAAAAATGCTTAACAGATTAAGTTACAAGCATAATTAACATTTCACTACGTCGTTCAAACTCACCAATCTCCCGCTCCTGAAACAGAGACAATTTCAGAGTTGTGAAGAGGTGATGGTCGAGTGAGAATATCGTAGCCATTTCCAGTTCTGAAGACATTGTATGGTTTTTCAAGGAACCCGGGAATTTTCACTGTTCCGTTTTGGTCCGTCAACAGCTGATATAACAGTTTTCCTGATATTTTTTAATAGAAAAGTATTTTGAACCAATGAATTTATCAATTTTCTCCCCTTTTAGGCAGGTTTAGATGGGGTCTTTCTGCAAAAAAAACTGATTGATAGTGTTTTGTAGTTTTTCATACTTTTCTCTCACTATAGATGTTTTTAATGTAAAACCAGGGTTGAAAAACCGCTTCGCGGCTTTTCAACCCTGGACCCGTCTAGGATCGATGAAGTTATTGACTTTGCATAATTCTTGCCGAAAACCGCTCACCAAAAATGAAAAGGGCGCCCTATCTTCCTTTTTATAAACCATTTCCACTTCCGGCGTATGCTAATTGCTTCCTAACAAAGAGGTTGGCCGAAAACTTTACAAAAACCTAATTTTAATATCGAAAATAGCAATTTTTCAAAACTTTTATGTGTGTGCAGTCGATTCCGGGCCCTTCTTTACCCTATGACGTTTCTCCCCTACCGAAAAAATGCTTCCCTGAACCTGTAGGTGCGGAACATCCAAACGGAAGTGCATGCAAATATACACACACACACACACAGACACTATTGTTTTATATATAGTAGGATAAAGCTATAGAATCAGTTACCTATGACAAACAACAACGCCCTTCTCGCCCATGGTGACCACGAGCAGCCGGAAGCTGGGCAGTTTTTCGTGGTGCTTGTGGATAAATTTTTGCATAGTAAATGTGGAGGTGAAGTAGCTTTCTGAACGTATGCTTGTTGAAGAGAAATCGACTTTTACCTTGGGTAGCGACACCAGAAAAGCGACACAATTCTCGGAATTCGTTCAAATTCGGGGAGGTCACCGAGACTTTCTCAATGTTTCCAGCTTTGAAGAGCTTTTGCATCTTGTCGATATCGGTGGGCTCGAACCAGACTGAAAGAGCATTAATCGATAATTCTGATCGATCGAAAAAGCTAATTACAAAAGTCAGAAAATAGACAGGAAAACTCACGGAACTGGAACAAAATGGAATCATAATTTGCATACTTTCAGGTTTATCAATTTCTTTAAATAATTGAAATTTTAATTCTGACTTGTTGTGATTTTATAATTTTCTTAGTCCAATTGAAAAATCATAACTCACTCGGCAAATTGATGCGATATGCAACCTCGATCGCTTCTTTTAATGTCTCGACCTTTGTATTCCCGTCAATCACCAAGAAATCCGCTTCCTCGAGTAGGTCCATGTTTGCGTGGACCTAAAATCAGCAATAAACTCTTAATTAACACCTACAATTTCCGGGCCCATTTTGCCCATAATCTCCTCGATGCTGCTAATCCCAAAGCGCACATTCCCGCGCATGTTTATCGCACAATAGGTTGCCGTTGGTGCGTCTACGGTTTTGACGCCAGAGAGGTCCTAGAAATCATATTATTGCGATTATTAGGGCACTAACTCTCTAAAATATTGACCAAGTACGCTTTAAATGGTTACTTACAATATGCTGCCCAGTTCGCCTCAAATAGCTCCCGTTCTCGTCATTTCCGACGTATGTCAAAAGCGCGGAATCAAGGCCGAGTCTAGAAATTTGAAATTAAGAGTCATCAATAATAGTAGTCAATTGTAACAGTAATTAAGTAAAACACTAATCAATGTTAGTGATTCGAATTGCTAGGAGTTTAATGTATTTTTTTTATACCTCGCCATAACGTCCGCATGATTCCGTCCCACACCTCCAGGCCGTTGAGTCACAATTCCTGGGTACGAGCCGCCGTCATTCTAAAAAATTGGATATTTTTGCATCTAGAGAGGCCCGATTTTTGTATGATTTCGCGTGTCCCGGTGTGTACGTCACAATACTTTATTTTGACGTTGCATACTGTCAACTACGGTATTTTATTGTTTATTTGCTACCGTGTGTAGGAATTTCTTCGAATTTAAACATTGTTTCGCGTCCATTGTACCTTATTTGTCATAGTACCCGGTTTCAAAATAAACGGTCTACCTTAATTCGAGCATTCCGACTTAAAAGCTTTAGTTTCATACGAAAAAATAGGCAAACGTCTACTTCGAGCCTTCGGTTAAATGTGCAAAGTTTTTTTTTGTGGCGTTTGGTGCACTAAAAAGCTCCATTTCTTACACCTATTTACACTTTGCTCACCCCAAGCGAATTATTAAAGTTTGAGCACAGCGTTCCTGGGATTCCCTAGGAGATCTTTGCAAAAATTCATGACCACCCGTCCACGTGCTCGTCTGGGCCTTTTTGAGCTTTTCTACGTTCTCCTCTTTTCTTGCCTAGGGCCGTCTAGCTCCCTCGTCACGTGCCTACAAATTGAATCGCGAACTTCCGGCTAAAAGGTTGAAGAGGGCTCGATTTTTTGAGTCTGAACATTGTCTATTTTTTGGACAATTTAAGACTATTTTATAATCCTAAACATGCTTGTAATTTTCGTGCTTACAAGGAGTGGTTTTTTAGTGTCATTGGCAAATCCCTTCGCGACCTAGCCCATTCGATAGAGAATTGAATTCTGAACAACCTCCCGGTGTTCATTTTTGCAAAACGCCTTTCCCTGATTTTATAAAATTACAAAACTGAAATGGAATTTTGGCCAACTGTCGGTTCGCCGCGTCAAAATCATACCTTTGCCGGCTCTAGGGGAAGAGGCCGTCAGCGCTGCCCCCTCACCATCAGACGTGGCGCAGTGGCTAACCCGGCTGTCTTCCAAAATTCATTTTTCCATCTTTTGCAAGTTCGGTTCTTGTAGATGTAATTTGTTTTGCTTTTTGTATTATAAGTGACCCAGTATTTTTAAAAAGGTTGTATATTCCAATTGAGAGGGCTCACACTAACCTGAACCATAATATTTGTTTTTTTTTGTTGTAATTTTCTTCAATGCGCGCAGAGGAACAACGTTGTAATAAGTATTTTTAAATCAATTAACTTATCAAAGCGTGGGCAAACGCTTTTATGAACAAAAAGCAAAACAAATTTTCTACCAAGGAACCGAACTTTCCACAAAGATGCAAAAAAATTTTGAAGGCGGAAGTCTTAACCACTACGCCACGTCCCATGGTGAGCTGGGGAGGCGAAGAGAGCTCATGTCCTAGGGACGTTCCGGTAGGCTGGCCGCGCCAGACGGGGTACGTAAAATTCAATTTTTAGTTTTTTAATTTTATAAAATCAGGGAGAACCGTTTTGCAAAAATGAACAACGGGAGGTTGTTCAGAATTCAATTCTCTATCGAATGAACTAGGTCGCGAAGGGATTTGCCAATGACACTCAAAAACCACTCCTTGTTAAAGCTATTCCAGGAAAAAACAATTTTTAGGAAATTTTAAGCCTACATCGCTAGTTTTGTCAATTTCTTGCGGATGGCACTACCGCTTTTAAAAACCTCTGTAGTACGCTGACTTACAAATCCCAATTCCATACCCTACAAGCTTCGCAGAAATTTGATTTTATTAAAGTTTGCTACAATTTTTGCTTTTTCTATGTGGTGACGATCTGCTCTTTTGTGTCAGACACCTCTGCCTCCCGTCACCGCCCACCATATTTACCCGTGCTCCCGTTTTCTAGAGCCCCGTTTTTTTGTCTGCCTCAAAAAATGGGGAAAGCTGAAGCGCAAACGTATCGCGTTCCCCCTCCCACGTGGTGCTGATCACTAAGGCCGTGATTGGGAAATTTTGGGAGCTGCTACCGGAAGCAAAAGGTAATGATATCGCTCCGTTTGCTACAGTAGGGCGAAATTTGCTACTTTTCGTACTGTTTTTGAGAACTTTGCTGTTTAAGGCTTATGTAAATTTGATGGCTTTCGGAGGAAAACAAGGAAAATCAGTTCCACTAGCTGGCCTTTTTTGAAAATTGGATTTTAGAAGGGGATCTTCGACTTTTGGGGCGCTTCCTAACGCACTTAACCAGATTGGTGGCGTCTGGAAGTTTTTGTGATTTCTTTTTGTGAGTCGGGGGCTCGGCCCGTCTTCTTGGCTTTATTTGTCAGTTCTCAGCGCCAAAAACCTTCAGAATTTTTTCGTTAGTATTTTGCAATTAAAGGAAAAACCGGTATCCAAAATATGGTTGAACGTTTTAGGCTACACATGCAAACCTAGATGATGCAAGTCACTGTGAGAAAAAGAACCTCTCCCAGATACAAGGTTTTGCTTTTGGATGGGGGACCTAGCTAGTTGATAGAGAAAAATTAGCAACATCCTGCTTTCAAAAGTGCTGATCGATGGTGCTTTAGAAAATTCAATTAATTAAAAATGTTCCGTTTCCCGAACCCATGTGGTGATTTGAGGTGATTTGTCGGTCGACCGCCCCTACCACTGGGGACTTGCTCCTGATCCCGTCCTAGGCATGGCCAAGTGGCTGGGTTGGCCTACGAATTTTTAACCTTTTGCCGCAAGTTCGATTCTTACTCATCGTTAACTTTTTGCTTTTTGCTTATGAAAACTTTATGTACCGCTAACGGGCTCAAGAACCAAAAAGCAAAGGTTTAGCCAGCGCGAAGATTCGAACCCGAGGCAAAAAATGTTAAAGTTGCTGGGGGCCTTGCCGGAAGGTTATGAATGGCGCCACGTCAGGCCCCGAAAACGACGTGAACCGAGGAAATGAACCCGAAAACTAGAAAAAAGCGCGAACTTTCATTAAATTTTCTAAAACACCTTTATCGATCAGCACTTTTTGAACACGGGATGTTGCTCAGAATTTTTTTCTCTATCGAACTAGCTAGGTCCCGTCCCGAAACTCCAAAAGCACCTAAAAGCGACTCCTTGTAAGCTCAGCTAAAACCTTTTTTTACATCTATTGGCGAAATGCCGGTTGGGAAGAGTTTCATGCAAATTAAGGTCAATAAAACTCGTGAAATCCACGCCAAAAGGCAAATTCAATGAAAGCAAAAATCGTAAATTCAAGAAAAATTTATGTGGCTGCCGTTCCATCCACAAATCACTTCCCCAAACAGAATTCCCCGCCACCGATCGGGGACGTGAAACTTTAAAAATTTTGCCGGCGTCATGCCCCTCTTTTCCAATCGGGCCGCCCGAGGTGTGTGAAGCCGATGGGTAAACGTTTGACAATGGAACCTTCTGGGTCTGCTTCCTAGAAGGGTGTCTGAAGCCGAGACGGTGACCAACATTCTATTTTCTCGCTGCCTCTATCTATTCCCTCGATGAAACGCAAGGAAAAGATGGCAGTTGGTCCCTAGTGGCCTGGGCCTAGTTGTGTCTATCCAATTTTCCAAAGGCATCACAAACGGGTCTGCCCCGCGGGGGTGAATTTGTTTTTTGAAAGTGGCTGCGGTCTCAGAACGGTGGTAACACCTTCAGTAGGTCCAGGATTATTCACTCGAATTTTTAAATTCTAATTTTTGCCATTACTTTATGCACTAATATGATAAATCGAAATTCTTTTTTCCATTTCCGATTCTTTATAATTTTAGTTACGTAATTTATAAATTATTGGGATAAATTATCTAAACCGTAAATTGCAAAATTTGACACCGCAATAAAAAAAATTGGTTGAATATATCTTCTCTTTTCCGTGACAATATTTTCAAAAATTTAATTTCATAGCAAGAGCTAAAAATTAAAAGGCTGTTTAGACTGTTATTTTGCGCTATTCAATTTTAGCTTTTTCATTTTTCCGGCAAAAATCGCTTTTTGTTGTTTTCAACCAGCTTCAAGGACCGTCTCGAGCTTTCCGGCTACAAAATTTGTCATTATTTACGTACGACAACCGACTCCAAGATACGCCTATTTTAAGTAATTTCCGCCCTTCTTGTCGTCCTGCGATAAATCGCAATTTTCAAAATCCCCTGCTCTCCTTAATTTCCCGTCTACGGATTTTTTGCGTTAATGCCCTTGCAAAAATCCCCAAGTCCGAGATCCCTCTAAATTTGAATTGCTTTTTTTGAGAAGGGGGATCCCCGCAACTTCGTCAGCCCCCGTTGCCTTTTTGGGAAGATCTTCTATTTCTGCGAAAGGGTGGGGGCGCGCTGACCTCATCATTTTCATCTAGAAAAAAGTCCCACACCGCTCCACAGCCGTATAAAATTTCATATTTCGGCTTGGAATTTTAGGGAATCGGAGAATTAAGAAGTTGCTTTTAAAGATTTCACGTTTTTATGCCTATCTACTTCTACTATTTAAAAATTATTTAACTTCTAAATGTGATTTAAAATAGCGCAAGAATTAATTTTAGTTTTAGAATAGGTAAAAATGGGTAAATTATCAAAATATTTTTCAAAAAATTTTACAAAATTCGGAGATTTGTGCTTAAGGGGACGTGCAAAATTAACTATGGATTTTTTTATACAAATGGGGTACAAGTCCGCGCCCGCGACACGCAATGCGGGCTGTAAAACCGACAAAAAATTTCTGAAAATTTCGTTTCCTAATCCCTATAGAAGGGCAACCCAAAATAAATCACTTCCTCGAATTCCGGTTATGCCTTCCGTTCCGCTTTTTCCGAAAAAATCTGAGCGGTGCCCCGGGTCAACAACATTCACTTGAGATTCCCCGTTCCGCATTTGGTCGCTTTGCTTGGCCGTTTTCCTTTAATATTCCCCGCCGTTCCCAGGTCATAAACGGGGTGCGGAATCTAATGTTTAGGCACGTGCCAAGATGGCCATTTCATTCCGAAACGGTGCCGGCGACGGGTCGAGGATGACCCCGGTACGGTACTACCGGGTGTGGATCTACTCGGTTAACAGTTTGGTGATCGTTTTTCAGGTTTGTTTTTCACAATTTCTGTTTAAAAATTGACGCATTAATATCATTATTGAAAAGTGCAGGGTCAGGCAAAGAAAAATCGGAAAGCTTTCAAAAAGACCTTTACCGAAATACAAAATTCGGAATCAAAAAAACTTTAGAAACATTTAATTAAGCCCAAAAACAGTATTTAGGTTCGAGCCACTGAAAACACCGAAAAATGGAAAATATCGACAACTAGCAAATTCGAAAACCTTCGATGCTCGCTCAAGAGTCGAAGAATCTCGTGAAACCACAGCCACTCCTGGCTTCACGGGTCCTTTAAGGCTTTAGCTTTAACGACAGAAAACAACAAAAAATCCTTCCCCCTAAAGTTACAAAATCCCGAAATCCATAACCCTTCCGGCCTCCACAAGACCTTTAAACCGTTCTAGACGATGATGGTGTGGTGGATCCACGGGATGTTCACCCATCAATGGTGGCAATACATCCCGTTCGAGGAGGACCACCCGACTATCATTGCCCTGGAGATCCAGATTGGGGTCCAGGTAAGTAAAGAAATCATGTTTCCAAAGTCTCTCTATCACAACAGTACTTCGCCTGCATCGTCGGAATCATGGGGGTGCTGTTCTCGAACAAATCGCTATTGACCATCTACTGGTTGCTGATGATACCGCTGTTATTCTTTGATGTGGTTATGGCTGCGTTGTTGATGTTTAGAATGAAGGTGAGGCGAGAGAGAGCGAGAGAGAGAGAGAGATAGAGATAGAGATAGAGAGAGAGAGAGAGAGAGATGGATGAGAGCGAGATAGGAAGAGATATAGAGAGCGTTAGGACAGACAGAGAGCAAGTGAGGCGGAACGAGAGAGACAGAAAGAGAGAGAGAGAGAGAGAGAGAGAGAGAGAGAGAGTCCGAGAGAGAGAGTCAAACTGCGACAGATAAAGATGGTTTTTTTTCTTGAGAACGTCCACTCAACCTTCCATGATCATTTCGAAGAACGCATCGTCCAACACCTAACAGAAGATGGAACCTTTACATGCTCACTCTGGACGATGATGCAAGAAAAATTAAGCTGCTGCACCCCAAAAGCTCTGGCCGAAATTTGCAGCCAAGGTAAGTCAAGTCAAGGTCATTCACCCCAAATTAAGGTCAACTCTGGACGATCCCTACGCTTTGTCAACAAACCCATCACCCATGTAATGCTAACATACTACGGTAGGATGGTTGGAAAATCTAAAAATTTAATTTCTAGGTGGATGCACACAAAAACTGATTTTGTCGGAATTATCATCTTCTTTGTACTTTTCCCCCTGAAAATAATTGTCGTAATGGTACTACGGTAAGCCTAAATTCATCACTGTAATGTTCCAAATTTAGGGAAGATATTGGGGAGCTTTTCTCCGAGATTGTCTACTCAAATCACGCCAAGTTGTACAAGTAAGTATTCTCAAAATAGCTAAAATAGGTCACTTCTCATTTTCATGCTCTCTTTTTCCTTTTAGATTTTCCATAAGCAGCGACCCATTCGTATAAGGTGAATCCCATGTCGTAATGTGATAAAACCGTCGTTGTATTCTCGATTAAGCCTTAAAAAATCGATTCTAGGCATGATGAGGACGATGAGGACTATTGCGAGCCCGGGACGCCAGAGCGCAAAATTTTAATCGCATAAACCGGAAATTTTTATAATTAGATGAAGTTACGGATTTTTGTACATAGAAACGAGTGTGTTTTGTGATTTGTGTGCCTTATTTTTGTATATAAAACTATCAAAGGTATATGAAAATTACTTACCTTAACGTCAGCACTGGTGATCGCTTCGAAATCACAGATTGCCGCTCCGATCGTTACCTAAACAAAGGATAAACGACTTTTTCTATATCGCAAAAACTATCTACTATATATAAATTTCTAATGTCCGTGCGCACGACCGGGAATTCAGTCAAATTTTGCATTCAAATTACAGATTCAAATTGTGGGAGGGGAGTGGGCCAGCGCTGAACCACCGCGTAGCGGGGGGTCGGCGCTGGTGAAATTATAAAAGTTAAAACTAATAGGTTCTTAATTTCAAAAAAAATTAAATAAAAGCTATAACTTACAACTTTCGGCCTCACCGGCTTTTGAATTTCTCGATTCGGCGCAGCGATGGCTGGGCTTTTCGATGTTTCACTATTTTTCGACCGTCCCACCAAGTGATTTGCCAATTTCGCAGCAATTTTGGCATTATTTTTCACAAGGGCAACATCTAAAAAATCTTTCTATAACTAAAAAGCTCAACTAACTCGATTTTAGTGATTTCCCAGCTCCTTTACTCGCGATAGCAGGAACGGGGTGGTCGCTTGACCCATGATATTTTGAGCTCTAAAATTATATACAGGGTATCCCAAAAAAAAACGACCCTTCCCGCATTTCGCCGTATTACACCCAATCGGCCCCAAATTTGGATGAGAGGTGTATCAGACCCTAAATAACAACAATCTTGACTTTTAGCCCCGTAGCTAAAGTCGTTCTCGAGTTATAACGAAAATACTGTTTTTGACGCAATTCTGAACAGTTTTTTCGGCTATCTTTTTGGACTTTGCATCGATTTGCATCCACTTCCGGCTCCGAATCCCTAATTTCGCTTAAGGACTTGGGTAATTTTGTGTTGTAAAAATCGCTTAATTCAACGATTATTTGATTAATTCTGGTTCGGAAAAAATTTCTTCGGGTAAAGAAGGCCTACCGAATCATTTTCACTTAATGTCTAGGGGGTCCAACTCCACGGAAACCTTATGAAAAATGGAAAATAAAGTTTATTTTCGTTATAACTTTAAAACTACTGTAGCTATGGGGCTAAGAGTCAGGATTGTTGTTATTTGGGGTATGATACACCCCTGGTCCAAATTTGGGCCCGGTTGGATGTAACACGGCGAAATGCCAGATGGGTCGTTTTTTTGGGACACCCTGTAGATACATTGCGATACCCTAAATATTGTAAATAGCGTCATCAGTGGTTCGTAAAACTATTAACTTAAAAAACGATACCTTGCCTCTTCTAAAGCTTGTTTTATCGCCTCTTCGATGACTTTTCCCTTGGCCGCAAATTCCTCTGGGATCGGGCAAGCCAAAATGGTGCCGGCAGGAAGGCCCAGTGTTTTTGAGGTTTCTTAAAGTGGTTTTTCATAAAAAATAGTGCGTAAAATTCTCGTACCAATAATCCTTGCAGCTTCCGCTAGATCCGTAGTACTAAATTGTCCTTTGGAACCGGACTCTCGAGCGAAAAAGGCGGGAAAATCATTCTTGGTCGAGTAGACGATGGTATTAACGCTGTGGGTTTCCTAAAAATTAAGATGTAGAAAAATTGGAATAAAAAAAATCAAATTAAATTTTAAAAAATAACATTAAGAATAAATTAAAATTACCAAATATTCCAGGGTTTTCGGTATGTCCAGAATACTCTTCACGCCAGCGCAAACTACCGTCACTGGGGTTGCAGCCAATTCTTGAAGGTCGGCAGATATGTCGAACGCTAAAAATAGGGAATTAAAATAGTGTTATTACCTTGACAAAACCTCAAAATGATACCTTGCATTTAAAATACGATTTTCACTTACTTTCTTCAGCATACCGATGAACACCGCCAATTCCGCCGGTGGCAAATACCCGAATTCCAGCCTGGTGAGCGGCCCACATCGTTGAGGCTACAGTAGTTGCCCCCAGAGCTTTCTAAGCCTTCGATATTTTTTGAAATTCAAGACCTTACGTTTGCTACGCATCTTGCCATATCACGTCTCGAGATTTTTGCCACATTTTTGGATTCGGCGATTTCGGAGAGTTCAGCTTCTGTGAGGCCGACGCAGACCTGAAATGCAAACGATTAGTTTTGTAACTTTTAAACGCTAAACTACGCTTCAATTCGCGCCAAGCGAAAACAGCAATACCAAAATAGTTCCTAAATTGCTCAGGTTATCTGGTTTTTTAATTTATGATATTTTTCTGTTGTTTGTTTTTATGGACTTAATTATGAAAACGAATTTTTTAGTTTTTATTGTTTTTCAACACCGTACCTTTCCATTCATAATCGCTACCGTAGCAGGAACGGCTGATTCGGATCGTATAATTTGCTCCAACTCTAATCCGGTTCTGAAATAGCTATTTCGAAGGCTTTAAGTTAAGAACTAACTCCAAATTGATCGGATATGGAAGTCCATGGGCAATAATCGTCGATTCCAGGGCGACAATTGCCCTATTCTCGTGTAGGGCCGCTGCCACTTCATCGCTAACCTATAAAAAACGCAAAAATTAATTAATATGCTCAAAATACCCGCGGTTTGCCAGTTTTTACTGCCCACAATTCATTAATATACTTCCAAAGTATAGAAATCTCACCTTCAAAAAATCAGGAATCGGTCTAGTGGAAAGTTTCCTTGAAAATAACTTGATCACATTCATTTTTACACAAATTATGGAAAGTCCTAATCGGCAAAGGAACCGATTAGACCACGTAATGGAGGCCAGACAAGGACAAGGAGCGGTGTGGGATCGATCCTTTCCTAATCAGTTCGTATCGGACAGATGGCTAGTCGGGTCAAAAACTGCATTAAAGAGCATTTTGTAAAATTGATCAGTTTACCAAGGATGCAAACATATCAACAAAAATTAAACAAAACGGGCAAAAAATAAGAAAGTTTGTCAGCTAGCAGTACGTAATAAAAACAAATTAAGTAAATGAGATGATTAATGAAAATTAAGTAACAGTCGCGGATAGCTAAAAAATCGCAATTTTTTTGAGCGCAATAGATAATTCACAACTCGTGCCAACACGACTCATTATTTAAGTACTTTTTGACGTTGGTGGGTGTGGTCTAAGCGCCGCATTGTGACCCACGAGTCCAAACAATCAAATTAGCCTAATTTTTCTCCCTCGAACTGTCAGTGTTTCGAAGAATGAACAGTGTCACGAGGCTCTATTTCACCGATGTATTTGATATCCAACTTCCACCGTCAAAGTTCGATGCAATGCATAATACTCTTAATAACGATTATCGGCATCGGGAATGCATTTGATAAATTCAACGCAACAATCGCAAATGGGGCGGATTCCCAGATCCCTGTCAACGTTGGAATTTTACCAATCAAGGTCTGTTTTCAGGGTTAAACGTCTAAATAACGTTGTGATTTACAGTATATTTTGTTTTAAAGGGCACCAAAAACGTTGCGTTTAAAAAAAGCAGGACCCGAAGCCATACCAATGGAAAACGTTGGCCTGTTCCTTTGAAATCCAATTTCGTTGCATCTGAAATTTCTGAAAATGAAGTACGAGAAAGTATCGAGGAATCGGATAAGAAATACTATCAAAAAGTTCTATTTTATACCATTGCAATTCAGAAACTAACGCTCACTGATCAACTACGCGAGATCGTCTTGAAAATCAGGGAAGGGCAAAATGTATCAAGCGAGGAGCGGGAAAGCTGGGTGAAGAACGCCATCGAAGCCACCCTCATTGTATACTGCCAAAGCTGTAATCATGTAAATTGCTGTTTCAGCCAGTGGAATTCACGACTGAAGCTCGCTTCAAATTTGATATCGGGTAATTGGAATAATCATCCGGACTATTTTAGGGTCCACGCTACCTGTTTTGCTGAATACGACTTTGAAAATGGCACCACACACCTTGGAAATTTTTTTGGTTTCTTCGTCGAAGCTATAGGTATTACCGCTCTGCCAGGCCTATTTTCACGATATCTCGGTTCTTCGTATCGCTATCCTGAATTGCATTCAATAATCGTTCCGGTGCCCATAACAAAAAAATTCGCGTTAAAAACCTAGATAAGTTTAGGAAACATTCGCGCACCATACCAAAGGATGAAGTTCAGCTTCCATTTGGCTAAGTCTACTGATATTTCCGAGTTTATGAACATCCTTTATTCGGAACCGTGGAGAGTAATCTTTAGCATAAAAAATCTTGAATTCTTGCGCTCTTCTAACCCTTTTTAATTATATAATTGATTGAAATTTAGGGATTGTTGTCGGAAATTCAAGGTGACCTTTATTTTGGAAAGGATAGCGACTATCCGTCTGAGGTATGATCGTAGATTTCTGTAAGTATTTCTCACATTTTTTTTGTAGAAAGATGTGTATGAATGGGCTGGTATATGGAAGCATTTACGTTTGAGAGGTAAGCACCTAAGCAACTATAATAATTTTGCTCTTCACACAGACACGTCTGTGTGAAGCCGAATTCAACTCGAAGAGGTAAGGAGCTAGAGCTTAGGTCACTTCGAATTCGGATAGAGCGTGACCAGAAACCCTTAAACTGATCAGGAACGAATCTAAAAACTAAAGCCTAAAATTTTTATCTCTGAAAATCCATATTTGCAATTTGGTATTAAGAACGGCTTTGTACGATTTTGGGCATAGTGAGCCAGGTCGCGCGCGTTTCGGCGAGGGGGAGGGACGGACGGGCGGGTGGCCCGAAGTAAGCGGCTGGTACTTTATAACACGTCTCCATCAACTGAGTTCATTCCATGTATTGAAAATCAGGAGAGTACGGTCGAGAGTACGGTCTCAACTTCTCTTCATTTTTCTTGCGAATTTTGCAGGTAATGGTATTACATTAAATCAATAAAAAGCGGTTTTTAGAACATGCTAAATGGAGAAGTAGCAGCTGCTGAAGCTTGGTTCCATCAAGGCCCTTGGGTATCCCCAAATCTTCACCCCCAAACCTTATTTTCCTCTTCATTTAGAATTTCCCATTTATCAACGAGAAAGAACTAGCATTTGAGGAAAAACACAATGTCAGTGTAATCTTGATAACGCAAGAAGTATACAGGTACGCACTATAGAAAAAAATATAGCCGGAACAATTCAAGTTTTTAGTGGAACGAAAACTCTGTGGTTCCTGCAACACAACAACGTAAGTATCACCACCACCACATTCCTTGAAATCGTATTCAATTTCAGCCCGTCGAAGCCGTCCACTTTTGGTATAATTCGGATCGGTTGGTCAAAGAGGTTTTCAAAAAAAACCACGACTTTTTTGCGATTTAGAAAAGCCGGAATCCATTTCTCCGCCCTCCCAAATCGGGTGAAGTTTGAGCAGATGCAGGTAAATCAACTTCTGATGCCAGCTTTGCTACATGTTTTGATTGTTTCATTTATTTTTCATTTAGTTACGGGTTATTTTCATTTAGTCAAAATTATTTATTTAGCTTAAAATGCCGACAAACTAAATTATTCATTTAGTTTGTCGACATTTTATTTTGTCGAAGTCGAATTTCGGCATTCTGATTTCGAGCACGTAAAACCTCGGCGGTAAAACATCTTGGCAAAGGGAAATGTCGAAAAAATCAAATTTGTCAAAATGAGTTTTGACATCTTATCGCAAAACGTAGTTTTTAGCTAGGAATCATTCCTAAAGATGGCATACTAGAAGTGACAACGGAGAAGCTGAGTGAATGGACCTATAAGCGAAAGACAGCAAGAAACGCAAGGGGAGAAGCGGAAGTTTGGACCGTAGGTTGCTTATAGGGCACCAAAGCTTAATTTTTTTTTCTTTTGATAGGTAAACCACCGCCCTACTTTTGAAGACATCAACTGTTTCGATCATCTAAAGGGCCCGCTTCCGGACATGTCGTTTTGTCAGGAATATCAGGAAATGCGGAGTAAATAAAGCATCGATTTATTAAACAACAACAGCATACTATTTAAGCAACTAGGAAAAATCTGAATCTTGCAAATTTATAAATTAACCCGCTTAGCAAATGAGTAATTTTTCAAAAACTTCAAAAAAGCACAAAAGGACCGAGAGTTATTTCATTTCCGATAATTGGTACGCTTCATCCCTCGGCTTTCTGGCCTTCGCATTTTTCTTGCCCAACCCGTAGACGACGCAATTTTGGACGACCAAGCATCCTAAAAAATTATGTACCAAAAATATAAAGCACTAATCAAAATCGCTTGATCTAGCTCAGGAGTTGGAAACTTACCGCAAAATGTGATGACTGCCATCAAAAACGCTGCGCAAAAATTGCCAAACATGTTGTTTTCCCCATTGCATAGAAGCTCCTTTTTGTCTTGGCAAAACGTCATGTCGAGTTGCTAAAAATTACGTAAAATATATTTTAACGTTAGCTCGTACCTTATTACTAACACGGTTCACGATAGCCGGGATCAACACCTTGAAATTGAAGCACTCGGTATCCACCACTTTGCAAAATCCATAGATTCCGCCGATGAACAGGAAATAGACGAGGGTAAGGGCCGACACAAAGCAAGTGACCAAAACCCAGCAGATCAGGAATAACTAAATATTGATTATATAAATTAAATTAATTATTATAGCTTTATTACCTGTGAAAAGACAGAACTTCCGAAGAGTATGCAAAGCGTCCCACAATTGTTCAGCCAATTTCGAAAGAATTTTGCTGAAATTAAAATTAGATTTTTTGACAAATTTTTATATTTCAAGCGCAACGAATTCTACATATTTAATTTTACCTGAGGCCAGATGAACGAAAAATAGGTACGTGACAAAGCAGATCACAAAGATTGTGACGAGGGTCTGGAAAAAGACGTTGCCGAGGTCCCCGACTTTGACGAATGCGTTGATCTAAAAAATTTGCATCTATATCAACAGGATAGTAATTATAAGTTTAATTATAGAATTTTCATACCTGTTTAGCAAATCCAGAAAGCGCCTTCGAGAAATAGTAGGTGAACAGAATTGATGAAAGCAACGTGATAATGGTGGCAATTCCAGAAAACCATATCGACCAGTTCGTGAAGCAGGCTCGGCAATTAATACAACCCTAAAATAATGCTTAATAATATAACGAAATCATAATCCAACGTTTTATCTGTGTTTACGGATTTTAGTACTGAACTTGAGGTATCTGTAACGTAGCGTAACGTATGTTTTACTAGAGACTAGAGAATTCGGAGTGCATAAAACCTTAAATTTTTTGGAACCAATTAGTTTGGGTATGCTTCCAAATTTCCGGTAATTTTACAATTTAAAATTTAATGCGTAGATTCAAGGTATCGGCTTACTTTTGGAAGCCTAGAATGTCTTCTGACCGGCTCGGAAAGCCTCGAATCCGGAGCTAAAGGCTCGGATTCTTTAGCCATTTTTGTAGAAATTCAGAATAAAGATTTTTTGAATGTTTTTTAGAATGGTAAACACCTTATCAATCCGGAAGACCAGTGGAAAAACAAGGCGCGAACAGCCGGAGCAGGGGTCAGGCGACGGGTAAACATTGCGTAAACGGATCGATTTTCTGCGGGCCAGCCCAGCGGGGCTGATCGCTAATGCATGGAGGGTAATTTGAGCTCGGCAAAATGGTCGCGTTTTTAAAATCGTAGAAATAGTTTTGAAAAACCTTTAAAAACCGCTTGGAAATTAAATTAAATTTAGGCTGTTAAAGCGCGTAATATATATACGAAGCTCGACTACGCCTATATACCAAGCCCGACTTCACAGCCTTTGAAAAACCCTTAAAAAGATGTGGAAAACAGAAAATTTCGATTTTCTGGACCGATTAACCACGTTTTTTACCTCTTTTGAGTACTTTTGCGCGTTATTTAAGTTTAACTCAATAAAACGTGCCCAAAAATATGTGAAATCTGGCCTTCCGCTCGCCTCGAAACTCCCTCAAGACAATAAAAGACACAAAAAGGCCGTAAATTTATATATTTTTGGCCTTAATTGACCTAGCACCCAATTTCAATTCCAATTACGTATAACCGGATAAAATGCTTCAAAAAGTCGTCGAAACTTGATTTTCCAGTCCCTTTAAAAGGTCTGAAAATTGGGGTTGTGTGCTTTTTTACTTTGTTCGCCGTCCTTTCCGTTTTTGCCATCAAACACTTAAAATCGTAGTAGTACAGTAACCTTTAAAAATTTATTCACAAAATATGTAGAATAAGGAAAATACCAGAAATATGTATGTAAGCGAATCGGATGATGATGTGTTTTCTTGAGGGGGAAGGGGGGAATTGAGGTTGCTAGGTAGTAGAGGGGACCGCTGCGGGGAGACGACGAAAATCCCCTCCCCGCAGCACGATTCACAAAAAAATGGGGGAAAAAAGAAGAAAACGTGAAAAACAAGTGAATAAGACAATGGGAAAGGAATTGGGACTCAGAAATAAAGAAAAACAATGGAAATAGACCCAGAAGAAATAGTCTGCCACGAGCCGTTTGAGGAGTGATTTATTTTGTATATGCATTGGCATTAAAACAAACATAAAAATTTGGGGAGTAGCGAAAAATCGAACAATGTCGGTGGTCAAAAATCGTGAATTGAAAATCGGATTGGCGAGGACAAATCGCTAGCATGATCCCTTGAAAAGTGGTTCAATTACGCTATGTAAAAACTAGGCAAAAGCTTCATGTGTTTTTTAAAATTTGTATCGTATTTGTAAAAAAAAATTTCATTGAATGTTTGGCAGAATTTTTGGCCCGTTTTGACATTTCAAGGTGGCTTTACAAAAAAGGAGAAAATTTTAGGCAATTTGCATTTTCCTAATTTTCAATTTAAGCGTAGACAACTGAAAAATATGGTATTTTCCGCATTTTTGGAAACCGATTCGGATGCAGCGAAAAATTCTGCACAGGGTCCACTTAACCGGGAATTAAATTTGCATATCGAGCCAAAAAAGTATGCAGCAAGCCACGTGAAGCTCCGTAAGTCTAGCAAGCATGACAAGCAAACTACGTTAAGCTACGCCTAAATACTAAGCCCGCCGGACCTAAACCTGCTAAATTAGTCCACTTTTTAACTATCACCACGACTTCCCCACCTTCCCTCTGTTCGACATTTCACTTCTGCCCACCGTAGCGCGAAACCGTTTGAACATGCTTTGGGCTTTTTTCATAATCGCCTAAAAATATGGGGAGCACAACTAAAACCTCAGTAAGTCTCTTTGCCGTTGATGAGATCGTAGATTTTCTCGTCGCCGAAATCCGTGTTGAACAGCTTGTTGATCTCGAAGTCTTCGCGGAATCGGGTGGTGATGCGCTAAAAAAATAGATTAAATTTTTGAGAATGTTCAAGCCTTAATTGTTGCTTAGCTGGCTACAAAGGCTTCGAAAGCTCACGTGAATTGAGGGGAGCATGAGCATGACTTGGGCCATTCGCAGGGGGTAGTCCTTGAAGTAGGCGAAGCGGGTGTAGTAGCACAAAGTAAAGATCGTGTTGGGTGGTTTTGGGGCTTAGGCGTGGCTTAGGCTTGGGCCTAGCTTCAGCTTAGATTTTAGCTTAGGCTTGGCTTGGACTAATAAGTTTCGAGTTAGTTTAGGCTCAGCTTCTGCTTTAGGTTTTAGGTTTTAGGTTTTTGCGGACGTTACGGTACGTTATAGCAGTTTGCAGTACATTGCAGTACGCTAAACGACTCACTCGACCTACCGTAAAATCGCGTCCCGCACTTCCATCGTCTTCTGATCCGTATCGTGCGTGCCGCCGTCGGCCCCGTGCGAGTAGAAACACAACGCGATGAGGGCAAAGAATTCCATATCTAAAGCAGAATTTATATGTCATAATCGATCGTTAAATTTCGATTTTAACGGTAGTTGAGAATTTTGAAGAATTGTTACGGGAACTTATAATCGAAAGTCAAACCTGTCATCCTCAACTGCCTCATCGGCTGCAAGATATTCCGCACGAACATCTGGAACGTCGGCCGGAAGAGGCTGAAATCGCTAGAAATATTAGCCTTTTTGCCGAGGACGGGACAGGGATAGGAATTCGGGTATACAAAGGGTGAAAAATTCTGGGGGTATCTTACTTGGACGCATCGGTATGTGATAATGAAGAGCCCTCAAAGGCCGAGTAGTAGTACCCGACATCGGCCATGTCGATAAAGTTCCCGTCGGAGATGTACCAACTGGAAGCGGAAACGGGTGAGAAAAATATAGAGCAAGATTCCGAAAAAAAAGATAATTTAGGTCACTTCAAAGTTACTAGATTTTCGAAATTTTTTTGTGATCGAGATTGTGATAAAATATTATGGTGCTAGCGTTGTCACTTTTTTTATGCAATGTTCTAAACGAGAACGCTAACTAAGCTATAATTACGGATTAAAGATATTTAAAATGAGCGCAAAACTCACCGATCGTTCTGGTCTCCGCCCTGTAAATAGGTCCTGTAGGCCGAATCGAAGAGCATGTAGCTGGCAAAACAGGATCGGTAGAGGACTTTCTGGAATTTAAAATATTAAATGCAAAAGGAAAATTCCCACTCTTTGTTCCGGCGCGAAATCGTGAAGCCTCGGGAATGAGTTCCTCATGAAATCGCAAATATTTTCATTATCGTGGGCTAGCATCCGGAATCCGTGGCGGTGGGTGATTCTTCGCGGGGTGTGGGGGTCCTGAAATAATTTTTGAAGAGAATGGTACTTTAAAGCGAATATGACAGCATGGAATATAGCATCGTAATGGATTGTCCTGATTTTAAAGGCACTGTGGAGTCAAAAATCTATAAGACCTCCAAATTCCGTACCATGCCAATAATCAACGGATCCTCCATCGGCGCCTCGTATCGATATCGAGCCCGTTTTGCCCGCAACTCGTTGTAGCCGTGCTGGATTTTCTTTAGGATCGGAATTGCTTGCTCTTCGGTTAAAAACTAAATATAAAATTATTATTTTTATTTTCTGAAGGCATCTTACCACCTCGGCAAACGAGTCGATCATCGGGGCCTCCATGAAAAACGGGTCAAAATAGCCGTTGCTCGTTGAGTCGGCGTGCTCCTAAAAACGTGAAAAGACATTACGGTTTGAGGCGCTCGGAATTAGCCTTAAAAAGTATAACGTAGGTGGTACCTGTTTAATTTCTACATAGTGCTGTTGCTCAGTTCGCTTGCCAATCTGGTCTCGCGGGCTTTGGACGGCTGTAAAAATTATTGGTTTTTTGAGATTTTCAACCTGACTTTTTCGAACTTTGCCTGTTTAATAAAATTCGCTCTGTCTAATTAAATAGGGCATTTTCTTGGTTTATGGACTAAGATAAACGCCTTGGTATGCTTTACAGCACTGTAGTTTCAGATGTGAGAGATGGCAGATGAGATATAACTTCTTAAGGTTTGCTGCTTGGGGGTAAATTACTTCCTTACCGCATCCCTCGAGGAATTATATGGTGTTATTTACCACCCATCTAATATATGATATTCAATCCCCAAAATATTGTACCTTGCCCTCTATTCACCAAAACCAAACGTCATTCCTTATTTATTGCCCCGAGGGCTAATAATTCTGATTTGTTGTCTGGTTGTTCTATTTACCCGCCCCCCCGGCACTACAGGGCTTATCAAATCAACCAAATTACAAGAGCCTATAAGGGCCAGAGAGAGAGAGAGAGAGAGAGAGAGCGAGAGAGAGAGAAAGAGTGAGATTATTGTAGCGTGATGCCAAAACCATCGGAAAATCCGTTCTACTCTGGCCTGTTTTTTGACTCGTCCAGGAAATCCCTCTCAGATGGCAATGGACGGAAAGTGCGCGGGGTGCTGGTCAGAAAGTGCGAAAGTCCTTTCCTATCCCGCGCCCCTGACCGGGGGTTCTGACTTGTGTTTTTAGCCATTTTGCCAGAATTACCTATTTTAACGAGCCAAGTTATAATTGAAGGCTTGAAAAATATATCTCAGAGTATGCGGGAAAGCTACAAATAGTCGATTGTCCTTGCCTATGCCGCGCCCTGCCCACGTTTTTACCACGTGTTCGCTTGGCGATTTGCCCATTTTTGCATGGAAAATTCAAAGGTGGAGAGTAAACATTAAATATATAGAAATAACGCCCACCATCTCGCATCATGCCGACCTTCACGCACTTGTTGAAGCGACAACACCGACACATGCAGCGGACGGCTGAAGAAACGGAAAGTTAATGAAATTTGTATAAAAACTTCCGGTTTCAATCCTTGAGTTGCCTTTAAAATAGAGTTAGGATTAAATACTCCAAAAAATTGGTTGAAATAACGTTTTGCTCCTTATTCCAAGCTATATTTTTATCTATGCGTTCAAGGCCGGCAGTTTAAAATTTCAAAACGCGTAATTTTTTTCAAATAATGTGTTTTAAAAATGCGTCGATTTCCATAAAAACCCACTTTTGTTAATTTCACAATTTTCCCCTCCATGCCTGCAGATGTACCGTTTGCGCATCACGACAGATCGTCTAAAAATAGAGGTAATTTTCTAGAGTATAGCCTTGGGTGGATACCGGAAAAATGCGGCGCATGCCCTGCAGGATTCCACCCCAAAATGGGCTCCATCACTCCGGTCATCGCAGACGCGGCATAGCTTTGCATTCGCCGTTATCGTGGTAGCTTCTATTGTGTATTCCGTAATGTCCATTCGCGGATCTGAAAGGGAAAAATGATTTAAATATTTGGAAAATTATGAGATTCCAAAAATGGTAAAAAAATCCGATAACTGGCATGAAAATCACACGAGAAAAATCAGTAAAAAATAGAGAAAAGAGCGCATATCTTGTATAACTAATACTAAAAGCCCCTAAACCGAATTTTCACAATAAGCTGACCTCGATCCGGCTTATTCTGGGTGACCTGATCCGGCAAAAATATTTTCAACGTCACCAGATGCGGTTTTGATGAGAATGGTGAAAATACCGGGAAAGGATTAAGGGGGGTGGGGCTCGGCTCCTAGAACGTACTTCGAAAAAGAAATTAAGCGGAAATACGAAAAGAAAAACGGAACTTTTTGAATAGGCCATTTTTATCAAATTCCATAAAAATAGCCGCGATTGGAAACCAAATTCCGAACGGCTGCGTGCTTACGGAAAAAAGGAAACGAAAAAGCGGAAAAATTCAAGTCAAAATCTGCGCCAATCCCCCAAAAAAAAAACTAGGAAATCAGCCGACCCAACTTTTCGCAATAAAGGAATTCTCATAAAGATCGGTGAATTTGCAGCTAATTAGCATAAAATTCCCAGGAAATACGCGATTAAGGAAAAGGGAGCCGCAAACAAAAAAAATCCGATCAAAATCTGCCCGAAACCCCCTCAAAACCCACAAAAAACCACACGGACTCTCATTTTGTAAAAGGAGCAGGAACCAACAACCCGCACCACCACAAAACATCACCGAAAAAGGGCTTGTTTTCGAGGGGGCAGCACTACAGGATGGGAATGAAAATGGAACGAAATGGGGGTGGCCACAGATCCCCCTTGACAAGGGCAACGTAGAGGGCGAACCCCGCCGAACGGCTTGCTGACGTCGTGCGGTCAGATTGTACACCTGGGATACCTGAGGAATGGGTGGCGGCGCGCACTCGCGGGCGGTATTTGATGCGCTGGAAGTGTAAGTGGAAAACAGAACTCGGCTGGGTGGGGGGAAGTGAATTTTGATACTAATCTTTTCCCTTTCGGGGCGGTAGTAGGAGAAAAATTCGATGCTCGAGATATGTGTTGCCAAAAAGGGCGACGATCATGGGGGTGGGTACCTCGAGTGTAGCGTGGAAAAGTCTGGAAATTTAGCCAAATCAGGGTGTAGGCACGCTTAAAAATGAATAATCCTGTTAATCTTTTTTTGGGGAAATCAGCCTATAACTGTTCTCAAGCCTTCTCAAGTTTTGCAAAACGAAAAACGGCAACATAAAAAACTATAAAAGCAAAAAATTAAATTTAAAGGGACCATGAAGACAAGAATACAAGGTTCCATAGTACCATACTGTCTTGGAGTTCTCGAAAAACCTCGAAATTCGGATTTTTCGTCTCGCTTTTCTGCCTCACCAGCCCCTTTAAGCCGCAAAGAGTTGATTCTTGTAAGGAAGAGCATTAATGAGTAGAGGGTAGATCACTATTTTAAAGGTATCGTGAAGCCAACTTTGACGCCCTTTACAGTAACGCAACGCCGAGCCCTAAAAAAATATTCAGAAAAATACGGGTTTTGGCCAAGGTCAATGCAAAACAATCAGAACACCATCGAAAAGCTCAAAAATGGAAAATGATTTGCCAAAAGCCTACCGAAACCATGCGCTTTTATCTTTGTTTTCCTTGTGCCTGCGCCCTTTTCGACACCGCACCACCAAAAACTAACCAAACATCAAAATAACCAAGGCGAGAGGGTGCAAAAATAGCACCAGCCGGCCTTAAAATACTGTGCCTGATCAGCGGATCGTGATTACGGTAGCCGGGGGCACTTTTTGGGGGCGAGGGCAATCGAGGGCCACAGCAAGGAGGAAAATATTATGACTATTTGGTGTTGGGGAAGGAGGCGGGAAGGAGGGACTGTGTTTATTCGCGCTCGGCCACTTGGAACGACCCAAAGGAGCGGCGTTCTGTAGCGGTAGGTGGAGGGATACTTGCTGACCTGGTGATGGCAAACATTTGGGCCAAGTTTGGAGCAGTTTTTGGACCAAGGGATAGCATTTTTTAGGGTCGGGTAGGTGCATTAAGGGGACTGGAAGTCAAAAAAAAGAGGGAGAGCGATAGAGTGAGCGATGGGGAGAGAGAGAAAGTGAGGCAGAGAGAGCGTGAGAGAGCGAGAGAGAGCGAAAAAGCGAGAGGGAGAGAGCGAGAGAGCGAGAGGCAGTGGGGGGAGAGAAACATACCTTTCAAGGTACGCTTTGAAAAATCATTGTCTCGAGCTCGTTCCAACCCAAGTTTTATACCCATCACCTCGGCTTCGCGCTGATCATCATGCTCCCCGACCGCTATTTTGTGCCGAGAAACACGGACACGAAAGGCGCGCGCTGATTCAATGCATTTTGGTCTGGTCTTGGGCTCGCAGAGCATGAGGTTTTGCGAGTTCTCGGGTTCAGAGCGGCAGCACCGAACACCCGGAGAACGATCACGAATTTGGGAGCCGGAAAAAATAGGCTGTAGAAGGGCAACCGAGGAGATGGAGAGAGAGAGAGAGAGAGAGAGAGAGAGAGAGAGAGAAAGAGACAGAGAGACAAAAAGATAAATATGGCGCCGAAGATCGTCGGATCCATCCTGTTGTACATAGAACGGAAAAGTTGTCTGGTAATTTCGAAAGTGGCAACTTTTGTACGTATTTTTTTGAAAGGCCAAGAAACCGCTTTACTGTAAAACACTTAGCTCTCCTTGCACCCTACCTGAAATTCTGCCCCTAAAAATTTCCTTTCCAAGTAAGGCTCCTTGACTTTAAAAATCCAAGGCTTCAAAACCCCAAAACCACGACCCCGTCAAGTTTGACCATGTGTCTGCCGGGCGTGTGTGAGAGCCCGGGGACAATTGGATGCAAAAACCGCCTAAATCAACTCACATCACTGAAAATGGGGAAAAAGCCGATCTACTCGGCCAAAAGGGGCAGAACAACTAGACACTTCACAAATCACTCCCTCGTTGCTCTTTTCTCGGAGTCGCACACCCGTGGAGCACGTGGTAGCCACAACGGTCAAAACTGGGTGTCTTTTTGGTCGTCTGAGTACGAACAGATTGGATCGAATGTGCAAGCGGAAATCTAACCGTGTCATTGAAATTCGTTTGCCATTTTTGACCGGACGCGTAGCAAAAATACTTCAGCTGACGTATCGAAGTTGAGCCCGATCCTAAGCCCAAGTCGCAGCCTAAGTCCATTCTAAGCCCATACCTAAGCCTTAGCCTATTACTAAGCCTGATCATGAGACTAAGCTGCCTAAGCATATGCTTAAGCCGAAACCAAGCCAAGCCAATCCGAGCCGAAGCCAAGCTCAAACCAACCCAAGCATGCATCAATTCCCAAGCCGAAAATAAGAGCATCCGCCAAAGTCCCAAGAATTCAGACCCATAAATCCGTGGAAAGGCCAATAAGCTCCACGTGGAATTCCCCTAAAATAGCTATCAACCGCGGCACTTCGGAAGCGAAGGAGAAGCCTCGGTAGCCGGCTTAGCCCGCCTTTTTACAACCATAAAAACGCGGGAGCTCCGCAGACCACTTATCAAGAAAGGGGAGGAAGCTGGCTCATTTATCGACGGGAGATCAGGGCTCATTTTCGGTAGACAAATTAAATTTTAACGGCGGAACTATGAAGATACGGAGGGGGAAGGTTTTGGGGTCTAAAGCGCTTTAAAGGGAAGTGAAGGCAAATTTTTGAGCCCGCCTCGAAATTCAAATCAACAAGGATCCAGGTAGAAACAAACTGTAAGGAGGAGCGAGAGAGAGAGAGAGAGAGAGAGAGAGAGAGAGAGAGAGAGAGAGAGATGGGAAAGATCGTGAGAGAGGGCGAGATGAACGAAAGTGCGATGTTGTGAAAACAGAGGACAAGATAAAGTTTAGATCGGAAAAACCGAGCTTAAAACTTTATCTTTAGACTTGACACTTCCCCAGGCCGAGAAAAACATCGCGAATCTCGCCAAAGTCATCATAAATTATCGATTCCCCGCCTTGCCGAGCCAGCCAGAAAACCGATAGGTGCCAATTTATCAAAGCCCGACTCATCAGATTCAATCGCTTATCTTCTCTCAACTGCCGCCCACGTGGACCAGCTGACAGCTTTCCCCATACAAAAAATGGTATTCCCGGGTAGTTTGTGCGGGATTTCACCACCCGGAGCGCATTTTAGGGCACCAGGAATCGGAAGTGGGGGAAATTCGTGAAAGATCGGGTGACCTGTGGCCAGTATGACTGCCGGTGGGTCGGGCTGGAATGATAAGATTCCTGGCCAAAGGATGCCCCTGGCGGCGGTCAACCGACCGACTCGGGTAAACCTAGACCCATTTGGGGGCGGGGGATGCTGATAAATGTTGATAAATATTGATAAATATTGCCCCTGAAAAGAGCCTGACGGCTCGAAGATATCTTCTAAACAATGCCCCCAGGGATCTGGGTATCTGGGAAACCTTGGGATGCGTTGATAAGGTATCTTATCAGCCATTTTTTTTGGGTGATAAAATGTGAGAAAATTGGGGGTGGCTAGCAGACGAACGAAACACATAGTTGGCGAGTAGCCTGCAAAAACTCTAGCTCAAACCCATGCTCCGGGGCAGATTTTCGCAAGGAAAACTGCTAGCCGGCCATGAAATTTCATTACGATCATTGAAGCGGATTTTGCTCATAAAACGTGACTAAATTGACGGCGGATTAAAAAAAGATGACAGGAAAAATACCAAACAAACTGGAGAATTTTTTAAAAATTAATCGGTCCAAGCACAAGTGGAATTCCTCAGAAAACACTGCTGGCCTGCCTCGAAATTTATTGGCGTTTGAAACCTATCCACATGATATCTTATCAATCCGTTTTTTTTTGCGATACGTGAGAATGTGGAGGTCGATAATGATAACCGAGTAGCAGCAAAGATGTACGCATTTTTGGGCTGAAGACCCTGTAGATTTTAACACAGAAAATATCGTTGACAACTGGGGAAGATCTCTTAGAGTGAGAGAGCGAGAGAGATAGAGAGAAAGAGAGAGAGAAAGAGAGTGAAAGCGAGAGAAAGCGAAAGAGAGAGCGTGAGAGAGAAAGAGAGAGAGAGATGAGGGGAAAATGAGAAACAGAAAAGTGCTGGAAAAGCAATGAATCGCTAAATAAAATTCGCAAATTTTAGAAAAATTCCCGCCAATCACTGTAAATCCACAATTTTCCCCAGCGGTCAACTTTCTACGACGTGCCGCCGGCGCCAAGATAACGACCGGGAAACGCCGGAATTAGAGAGTCGTGGCACAATGAATTTCGAAAATGCACTTCCGGAATTCAAAGAGCAGCATTAACAAGCCAAAAAAACCCCGATGGAATATTCCAAAGCCCAGACCAGCCAAACGAAAATCAATCTGTTTTCGGGTCGTGGCTGGGAAACTGCTTGCCTTTCCTTTCTTCGACAGCCACTTTATTTCCAGCGCGTCTGGGGGTTTTTATGGGGGAATGTTCGATAACAAATTCTCCGGTATCTGGTGTATTGGAGCGAGTAAACAAATTCTTCATAAACTTTTGGACGGAGATCGAATAATGTATTGTTTGAGAGCTATGAAATAGCAAAAGGTATTTCAGTTTCTTGGCACTAGTCTATGCACTAGTAGGTTTCCGTGAATTTAATGTGAAAATTTAAGATTTAAACGCCACCGAAGTAGGTCGAAGCCGGAAAATAGACAAGAAATCGCCCCAGAACGACGACAAGAAAGGGCCCTATATCAAAAATGTGGGATGCCGACAAACTAACGTGGCGGCCGCTGTACCAAACTTTAAAATACCGACAACTCAAAGGTTATCTGGTGGAATGCGGAAACATAAGGTCGGTAAACTAGAATGCCGACACAATGAATGTCGCATTTGCCATGATACCGACTACCGCAATGCCGACATTTGGAAGGCCGACAACCAGAAATGCCGACGCCGGGAGCGCTCAAAATCGAAAGGTTCTGTTTGTTTCGATCATATTTTCGTGGCCAGGGCTAGGACCTGTCGACATTTTATATGGACATCTTTCTGCCTGTCGGCATTTCGCTGTCGGCATTTTGAATGTCGATCTTAGCGCCGGAATAGGATTGCAAGAACAGGATTGTCCTGATTATTGAATGTCCAAAAAATTAGAGCCCAGTCAGAATCAGAATCAAAGCAAATCAAAAAATGGCAAAAAGGCTGGGGAAGCCAGTGTACCTGGCTTCTAGGGTACACCTCCGGCCAAGAATAAATAGACGCCCCGGAATGGGATAACGGATTAGTCGGAGGCGGCGAGTGGGTGGGGGGGATGCGAAATTCAGAACACCAAAGACGCCGCGCACCTTTCTGAAAATCACCGGTCAAACCGTCAAGAGATCAACCGGGGTACACAACGAGGAGAGGGGGTTTCCCCGGTGTAAATTGGAACTCGTAGGAAAGCGGGAGCTCGAGGAGGGTCTAGACTGCAGACAACTTAAAAAAATGTCATCTATTTCGGTATTAGAGGTGCACAAAAAAAAGATTTTGCAGGAATATTAATTAATTCGATAAGAATAAAGAAAGGAAAATATTAAAATTGTTTACAACTTTTTGAAAACATAAAACACCGAAAAGCTTCGAATTAAGGTTTAAGATATTGAAAGTACTTAAAAGGCTGAAACTTCGAAAACACTGCATAAATATTGGAAAAAAATCAAAGTAAGCATCAGATGTAGGAAATAGCAAGGAAAACGGATTTCTGCATAATGAATTTTTCATATAACGCTAGTAAATCCTCTAAAAGCTATTAAAAATCTCTTAGATAATTAAAAAGAGTTTTAAGAGACCAAGGTAAGTGGGTGAATAAGTATATTTTTGCTAAATTACGTAAAACAAGTTCAGAGTCATTGAATGTAAAATCATTTGGGGTAATCCATTCTTCAAAGCTCTTTAAACTACGAACTTTCCAAAAAAACTGTGCCTGCACAATGATACCTTTCACGTACCTTCAAATTTTTCAGTAAAACCGACAATCAGATTTTGAAAATGCTGGAAGAACACTGATCGCAACCCCCAGCCAGCCAGCGAGACATGCCCAAAGTTCAGTTTCCCCAAGCCGTGGTTGTCGCGCCTCGTTTTTGTGCTCTCCCCCCACCGATGCCAGAGTTGTCCCCCCGTTAAATATTTGCCGACATGCCGGCCAGCAGCGCGGGGCGACAAGCGCGACTCTATGATTTGTGCGCGAGAAACGACCGCTGCTACGGCTGAACCTGGGGGTCCAACGAGATCAACTTTTGCGGCGGCTAATTGGATAAATTTGCGGCTGGGAAAGGCAGATATGCTCCAGATTTTTTACCGTTCGAGTATCAATTTTTACGCTTAATTTCTGGACGTGCAAGCTCAAACGTTTCGGATGCAAATTAGGGCCAAAGCGTCGAATTTTCAGGGTTCAATGAGAGCAAATGGTTTGTCACGCGATGTGAATTTTCCAAAATGAAATTAAAAGTTGCAGGCTTAAATTTGCAGCTGGGAAAGTTATCCTAAAATCCGGATTTCTGGTCTTTAGAGGCTTTAGAACATGCAATTCACGATCAAACGAAAACCACTTTAGCGAAACGGATTTTTTCTAGGTTATGGAAAATCACAGAAAAATTGTAGAAGCCACTTCGTTAAATATTTTTAGGTGGATTTCCGGATGCAAATAGTTTCAAAATTTCGAAAAAAGATGGTGATGTTTTTGAACCAGTTTCCAATTTGCAAATCGTTCGTATGGATGCTAATTGGTGTTTGAAAACTTAAAAATCACAACCAAAAATAAAAAACGCAAAAATCCAAAGAACCTATTGAGACGATGATCGTAAAAATTTTTACATGGCGTGTACGATTTGCACCCGTCTCCTTAAGTGGGAATCGCCAGAAATACCCCTGCACCTTCCGGATCTTCGATCAAAATTGAGAATTTACTGTACCCTAACTTCCTCCGGAGAGCCCCCTAATTAGCACCTTCAAACTGGCTGAAGGACAAATCACAAATCCGAGCGCCATTTTAACAAAGCATATACCAACGCAGACCACCTATTTACCAAGGAATAAGTGCTCCGAAAAGCGGGTGTATAAAAAGGGGGCTGAAAAGGTTGAGGCGCGGGTATTTGCCGCCACCTGGTTTCCCGTTTCTGGGGTGTGCCGAATTGTTACAGGGAGAGCAGAGAACAGAACGAGCACGGAAAGCACAGGAAGCACAGGCTAGAGGAGGAGGGAGAGGAGGATGATTTTGGTTTGGCCTGATTTGAGAGCTGCTGCGCGTTGCACCAAAACGGAGAGAATTCTGGGAAGCTGGCGAAACTGCGGAAGAACAAGAAAGAGTTAAATGACCAAACACTATAAATTTGCATTCATCTAATCCAAAAACAGGCAAATGATGATAAAATCCAGTCGGAAAAGAATAGTAAAGTAATTTAGGTGCGTCGCCTGCGCAACGCAAAGACAACGCGAGACAAACGCAAGAAACACGCCGGCAAGTGCAGGCCACGCACCCGAATATGTTGGCTAGACGGCCGTGACGCGCCCGCAACGCGGTCAACAGCTCGATGCTAAAGACTATCTTTAGTCAGCTAAAATTGGATAGCAAGCAAAGATCCTGTAATACATGCCGCTATACCTCTAGCTGTTCTGAACAACGCCGAATTTGAGTTCCGACGGAGCTAAAAGAAATTTGATCTTGGGGATAAGTCGTATGGCGAGCTTTTGCAATCTTGTCATTAAATTGACCATTCTAAGGGTTTTTCTAGACGAACTACAACAATTAAGTAACGACAAAGAGGGAAGAGGCATTTTTTAGCCATCCGTGCCTTTATTTCAGCCATCTTCTAATGGGAAAATAGCTTAAGACTAAGTAAAGGAACGATAACACCGATAATAATCTAAAATGAAGACAGAATAGGCACAAATTCGCCGAGATCAATGAGACCAACAATTGTTTACCGGGACTGGAATCAGCCTTGAACGACCGGGTTGTCTCGCAGCGCTAGATGTTAATTCAACCGGGTGCTGGGAGCAGAAACTCGCGCTCTCAGCCTGAGCAGATGAGCGCGGTGGGGGGAGAATTTTTGAGGCGGCGAATGGTTCGTTGGTCGAGTGCCAACTTTGGGCGCGGAATTGTGTCGCCGACACGGGATGGCGGTAAATAAAAAGCGGACGGCGCGGAAGGGAGGTATTGGCACGGGAATTATATAACGGAAAAGATCAAAGGGTCCAGATTTGACTAGGGAATTATTGGTGTGGGGCACCCTTTTGTATCCTGGGGATAGAAAATGGCTCTGGACGCTGGGGGATACCTCGCACGCAAGATCGAAAGATCGCACATCAATGGTAGGCCCACATTGTCTAGCTGGTCAAGCGTATTTGAGCTTGTGAATTCTTGGAGGGCGTGGGAAATGACAAAATTCCAATAGCTTCGGCCGCGGCTGTCGGTATTTTCGCCTATCAGGTTTTATTGCCTGGCTTTTGGCCTTTCGAGACGATCGGGATTTTGCCTATCAGCCGTTTATCCTGGCTGGATCCAGGCTTCTCGGACTTTTTTTGCGTTCGAGATTTTGGACAGTCAGGGTTTCGGCTGCCGGCATCTGGACCTGTCGGCATTTTGGGATCTCAATGTTTTAATTTCCCGAGAACTAAAATTACTATTGGATGCTTATGAATATTGGATATGCCAAATTAGTGTCATTATAGCCTTACAGCCACGCCAAATAGACCATTACCGTCCAAAAAAAACTTGATTTTCAACCACGACGAGAAATTGTTTTCGAGTCCAATGGTAATCATTCCTTTTTCGTCGAATGCCGCCACCGGAAAACTTTCCGGGTGCCACTGTGTCAAAATAATTCTCAAAAACGACTCTTTCGCCCTGTCGGTCGAATGGGCCAGACGGGAGTGAATGTCTGGAATCACGATGTGAAAACAGTCTGAATCTGCCGTAACTTCCGGGCCGGGCAAAAATCACGTATTTCATGTTGTTATAGGTTTTAAAAACGTTGTCGTAATTTCCAAGACCGTAAAATCGCATACAATATTGAAAAAGTGTATTAAAACTTTGAAAAAGCAGGCTGATTCTTATTCTTTTTCGTTTTTCCTCAGAAATGAAGCTTGACAAGGCGTTATAGAGATGTAAGAAGTGGCGTCGGGATAATAAGGTGGTGAAATTTTCTTAGTACTATTATTACGATTAGCCCGTAATCGAGCAAGTCACCGGAATACAATTATCGTTGCAAAACGGATGGGGCCGATTTTCTAAAGTGCAAATGGGGTGCCGTAACTTTGGGTGGGAACGAATTAATGGCATATTTTTTCTTATAAATAAAAAATCGGGGGTTGATTAGTTTGGCGGGGGTAAATGGTTGTAATTTGGAAAGAACGGTTAACGAAAAGGGACAAGGGAATGAAAAGTGTGCTCGAATGAGGGGCTGAAAGATTGTTGGCCACCGACCGGGCCCGATATCCCATAACAACCGAAGAGGGAAAAAAGAGTAGGTGAGTCAGTGACACAGCACGGCTTTTCCTAGCATGGATAGTGGGGGGATTAACTCGGACAGGTGAACAAAATTATGATGAACGTATGGGCTGGCAAGAACGGATTTTTGGAATTCTGGCGCAAAACACCTTCCTTGTAAAAAAGGTCCCTGGTCTAAGGCGAATTTTGTAAGCTGTGATTCGCACGAATTTTTGGCGACCGCGGCAGCGTGACGTTAGCTTTTTAGCCATAGATTCACCGAAAATTTTACGGTGACCGGGATACGCGACGCGCACGCTGGCGGCTGGATGCGTTAAAAAAAATTAAATAGTTGAACAATTGTGAAACGGCGAGTCTCAAAGCCTCAAAAAAGACAAGCAAAAAAAAACAAAATTATCGTAGCATCAAATTTCCAAACAGCCCATAAACTTCCGATTGAGAAATTGGTAGACCCAACTACAGTGAAAATTTCAGCGCGAAAATGAGCGGCAGGGGCTGTTTAGGCGGGTAGCGCATAATAGATAAAGGGACCCATCAGACAGACGTAAACATTCTGGGAGGCGCCGTATCCGCTCAAGGCTACCATATGATGTATGGGCCCAAAAACGGAGGTAACTTCATGCAATGGATTTTTCAATGTTTGAAATACAAAGAGGCCAAGATTCGATTGATATTATGATTTAATTGGCTTGAAAAGGCTTCGCTTAAGCTTAAAATAGTCTTAAGGGCAGTTAGTCTTTTTAGATGTGGAATTATTAATGAATTCTAGATATCGGCCACACTTCTGGCAAATTCGTGAGCAAAGCACAGTCTTTTCCCTCAAAGATCGGCGAACCTGGTGACCAATATTGACCGTTTAGCCCCACGGTGCTGCGATAGAAAAATGGAGACAGAGAGAGAGAGAGAAAGAGAGAGAGAGAGAGCGAAAAAGATTTGATCAGTACTCGCCTAGGCCACTCGTTCTTGGCAGCCGCCGCGCTCTCTCTTTCTCTCGTGGGGCGAGGATTTGTAGCCTTGTAGCCCGTTCCCCGATTTGGTATTGATCTATGGGCAACTGATTGCCGCGAATTGTCAGCTTTCATGATTAGAAGCGGATGGATTTCGCAAAGGCGCTCATTTTTCATCCTTGGCCGGCCTGCTGATTTTGGTCTTTTAGCCATGCGCGATTGAGAATCTGAATTCTGAGGTTCTGTAGACGTCCATTTTTCTTTAATTTTTGATTTTTTTAATTACTGCCTTTTTGCTAGCTCCTTTTCTAGTGCACTTAATTATTTTTTTATTCGTTATATATTGTAAATTAAGAGTAATGGTCTTTTCAGTGCTTTTTCAGGCTACTTCTCATTAGCATCTCTTTAACCTTTAAAATTGCTATACCAAGCTCCGAACAACAATTTCACTCGGTAACGAAGATTACTCAATTTCCCATTTTCTTCGGACCAGAACCCTTTTTGTGATTTCTACCCGTAGTTCCAAAAATAAGCGCCCCAGCCGCAGAGCGGTGCCCAAATCACAAAACTTTACAATCCATCCCTAATTTCCTGTACTTTCATCATACGCGCGCGGGGTACATTGCGCGCTGCGATTTTCTCGTTTTAGGGGTCTTTTAGGTTTTTCGTGTTCGCCCCCTTTCCATCGAAGGTTTCCCGTCATTGCCAGGTCTACACAGATAGCGGTGACCCCTTATCTATCCGCCTCCAAAAAAACGCCTCTAGTCGATATTTGATCGGTTTTGCTGTTTTGCGTTGTCAGGATTACCTTAAGTAGTTATAATTAATAATTAACTCTCGTGTTCGTCTCCTTAATTCGTAATTTCCTTGGCTAGAGCTACCTTGATTATGATATTAAGCCATCTTGACTAGCCTGGTCTTTACGCATTAATGAGATGTAGGGAACGGCTAGGAAATAAAGAAAGAGAGAGAGAGAGAGAGAGAGAGAGAGAGAGAGAGAGAGAGAGATAGGGAGAGAGAAGGGGCGAAGGAGAGAGTAGAGCGAGGTCCTGAGCGCGAGAGAGAGAGAGAGCGAGAAAGAGAGAAAGCGAGAGTGAGAAAGAGAGAATAGTAAATAAAGTCAAATTTTTCTATAACTTAATTTCCTCCGATTCCTCTTCTCACTATCCAACCCCGAGAAGTTCCCAAATCCTGAACACTGTTTTTCAACCCCGGCAGAAGATCCAAAACAGGAAGTGCACACTCTGCCTCACCACTCGAATCAATCTTTGCACTTCACGAGTTTTCAGTGACCTATTTTTGCTTTTTGTTGATTAGATTACGACTAGATATCATACACAGAATAGATACGATCGCGACGATAATTATTACGTTCTGAATTCCAGATGGACGAGGAGCTACTCCCACAACTCACCGAGCTTCACCCGACCAAAATGGAAAAGCTTCTCGAAGACCCCGGCGTCGTTGACGAGTCGAAGTTATGCAAAGTGTGCCAAGCTGCGTCAGACGGCAGCCATTTTGGCGTGGAGTCGTGCCGAGCTTGTGCAGCTTTTTTCAGGTTCCAAAATAATGTTTATTACATTACAAAAGGTGTTCAGACGTAGCGTTGTGCTGTCTAAGGACTATATTTGTCGACAGCAGGGTGGGATGTGCAAGATTTATAAAGGTGGATTACTTTTTCATATAATCTTCGAAAACCGTCGCTTTGACGTCCAAATTCCATTCATCCAGCCCAAACTATGCTTTTTTCAGGCACTAGAATGTGCCGAAAATGCCGAATGGACAAGTGCAGACGCTTGGGAATGATTTCGGACCGTGAGCTAAAAATTTCAAAATGTTGATAGAAATATTTTAGAGGTGCAGAACCGGCCAGCCGAGAAGGAGACATTTCTGGAGTGTTCGCCGACATCATCTACAGTAGAATAAATCGGGCAAAAATCATTAAAAAATGGTTTAGACTCCAGATCCAGTCTACAATATCTCCAAGTTGAGCCCAAGTCAAATCGCGCCGAGGTTATACGAAATTAACGACATTTTCAAGTTGGTTTTTTAACTTTTGATTGCTCTCTCTCTCTCTCTCTCTCTCTCTCTCGCCACTACTACTACTACTAGTACTACTACTTCAGTAATTTTTCGCTGTTTAGACACTTCCTCTCCGTCCAACGATCCGTTGAACACTCCGTTACAAACGCAACGCACCGCGACGTCTTCGACACCGTGATCCAGAAAGTGGTAGTACCTCCCAAAATCAAATTTTAGTTCCTTAGGAACGTCCGATGGCCAATTTCCCGATGATGTGTCGGCTTGCCAGAGCCATATTACCTTGCGTGATCGAATTCGTAAAGTCCGTCCTGGCACCCTTGCCGGAGCTTCAGCCTGATGAGCTGGTTAGATTGTTGTCTCAACCTCTTTAAAACGGTTATAGTGGCACATTTACCGCCAGTATTCGCCAATGTTATGGATGTTTGAGACGTCGTACTTTACATATAAATATATGGAGCCGGACAGCACGACGTAGGTCTCAAGCAAACACTCGTAGCCCTAAAAATCAGCTATTACGGAGATTTGTTTGACGTAATTTAACGTATTAATTGATAAAAATACCTTTAAATTAAATGTTGCTTAATTTAGAATGATGTTCACCCAGACGACAATTGTCGACCTCAACAACACACGCTATTTTTATGAGGGCAGCGTGGCGGAACATAACGTGGAGACGATGTCAAAGTATTAGGTTGAACCGAAAGTAATTGTAATCGATCTTCGGGACAAGATTTATAATATTTCTACCAAGTAGCCAACTGGCTTTTAACTTCCTTTGTTTGGTCTAGCAAGGTACTATATACCCTAGAAATATCAAGCGGATCCTAGCCCTAACACTCTTTTTATAACTGATTTTGCCCGCGGCACAGGGCCACCCTGGGCGCCGACATCCGGGATCCCTCTTTGTTTCCAGCCTTATAAAAATTACCGATGCCGTAATCCCACTATCGTAACTGGCAATGTATAATGCCAGTGTAATATCTTTCTAGCTATGGTGTCCAATTCAGCAAACGGATTTACAGTCGGCCGATATTCTCCTTTGTTTGGATAAAAATCCGACTTTTCGGTGAGCCTGACTAAAAGGCTCTCTTAAATTTATTGAGGATAATGAAATGAAATCTGATTTATTTATCATAAGCAGTTTTTATTGACAAACATACTACCGATTCCAGCTATCTTCCCACCATTCTTTATTTGAACAAATTTTGCCAATTAGTGAGGCACCAAGGGACCGACCCGGAGATCGGCTGGCGACACACAATTTGCATTGCCAATCTTTCACCTTTGCCAATCAAGGTTTTTATATAGTGCAGTATTATTGGTCATCCACAGTAGATACTGTGTTGAAATTACCCATACCATAAACCCATTCTTTCGCGGAGAAAAAAATAAAACCAAAATGTGCTCCAAATTAGGATTCCTTTCTCGATTCCAGACGGAGACAGAACATTTGTTCTTAGGTTATCTACGGACATCAAACCGCTTTAATTAAGCTTCATTGTGTTAGAGTCCACTCAAAAAGTTATCCACTAAACTCGGAGAAAACGGCCGACAAAGGAATATGTCGATTCGCAGCCCAAAAACCCAGATTGACATCTTTTTAAATTGACCTGGGAAAAAATAATGCAGCTAGCGATTAAAATTTTCTTTAATGCACCGCATAGCCCAAATTTTTCTCTATTTACTATCACTTATTCAAGTCACTAGGGTCGGAACGGCCGGCGATATCCTTCACTGAAACCAAAAACCCGAAATCCGGAATGCGCGCACCCTTTTCCAGCTAATTAAAAAATTTGTGGCAGACCCGAGTTAAAAATAAAACTGAAACTGGACAAGGCTTGACCCTCAATCATAGCAAAAAATTAGAATGAGCGAATGCTGGCTTCCGTAAAATTTTTACAATCGAAAAATTACAATTACTTTCGGTTCAACCTAATAAGTTTTGTCGATACCTAGCCATGGATAGGGGTCGACTTCACCTTCTTAGTCCCTTTAAATTTTAATATAATTATTTTAGTGTAATGCGAGAGTGCTACCTCCGTGATTGCGATGCCGTTCGCCAGCTTCGAAGCCTGGAGCCAACCGAAATCGAAATCTCAGCCCTGATGGTGATTCTGCTGTGGGATCAAAGTAAGTTTTCTAACAACAATGTTGCTATGAAAAACCTTATTAAATCAAACTTTAGGTTTTTAGGTTTTTGGATCATCTTTGACCCTGAAAACCCAAAATTTACAGTGATTTTTTTAGACGTGGCCCGTGAAAAGCCCAACCTCATTCAAATTGCATCCGAGCAACGGGATATGATTTTCAACGAGTTGAGCCAGTATTACAGGTAATGCTCAAGGTATTGAAAATTCAATTTTTGATTTCTAGATATGTTTTAAACCTCCCCGATTACGCTGTGAGACTTGGGAAGTTGATGTGCATCTACAGCTCACTTCAGGTATGAGAAACCTTTCAAAAAATAGTAACTGATCCGCTACAGACTAAAAATTATAAACTATGAGTAGCAGTTACAATTAAAATCGAACATCCAATTTTCAGAACAACGCCTCAAACTTCAAGGAAGAGCTGGAGCTGTTCAACATGATGAACCTGTTCAGCCAGGACACCTTTATTTATGACTTTATCAAGCATTAAGTGCTCGATGTAGTAGAGCTAATTGTATGTAATTTAATTGTAAATAAACTTTGCTCTTTGATACGGCCCGCGGCACAAAGCACAAACCGACAGAACGGAGATCGTTTTTTGTGATTGGCATTCGGGGGAGAGATGGCTGTCTAGCGTAGCTATCACTAACAAATGGAATTATTCTTTGCTTTTCTGAAATTTATCGATTATATAATCTGTTTTTATTTTAAACTACGTTTTTTACATTAGTACACATGCTTAAAAAACCATAAGTTTAGATAGCTAAGTTAAGTTAAGACTTTCTGCGGTTTTCTAGCCTAAAAAGCTAATTCTTCTTTAGTTTCCGACTATTTCACAATTATACGCTCTTTCGTTGAGGTTTTTGTTAGTAAATTATTATATTTTTTTTGTTGAAAGCATGGCCCGAAAGAAATTATAATTGGTCGGATATTTACATCATCTTTTGAAAATTCGAGTCTTTTGGACCACTTTAATACTACGACGCTACCATAATATCGTGACTTTTAGGCTCGTTGATTTGCTGCGAAATCCTTATTTTTTTCAGCCTATCAAGTCTTTAAATGGACAGTCCAGCACCTCCAGACCTACTCGAGCTATGCCCCGCCGACTCCTCAAATCCAGCAAGGGCCGACCAGAAAATATGCAAAATATGCGGCGCCAACTCTGATGGCAATCACTTTGGCGTGGAGGCATGTCGAGCGTGCGCCGCCTTTTTCAGGTATGCTTTTGTATTTTCATCATATTCTTTGAGGCTTTAGACGCTGCATAACCCTTCCGAAACCATATAACTGCACGCAGAAAAGTAATAGATGTCGCATTCATAAAGGTATGGAGAATCATAATGCAACTCCAGGAAGCAGTTTCAGGAACCAGGATGTGCCGGAAATGTCGGCTGGATAAATGCCGACGGCTGGGGATGGCTACAGAATGTAGTTATTGTTCTCTCTCTCTCTCTCTCTCTCTTTATTTGGATTGAACTTTATTTACAACAGTATCCATTAAAAAAGCACTTTTAGTCGTGCAGAATCGGCCAGCCGAACAAGAATCACTTCTGGAAACCGCAGCAGAGCCAAAACAAACGGTAAACGCAGATGTTAAAGTTTAAAATATGATCTAGGCGCAAAAAATCGCCACAATACAACCGTCGGCTTCAAAGCTTCCGGACTCGAGCTCCAAAGAAGTCCCAGCATACCTCACCGGATTAGTTGAAAAATTTCGGTAATATCCACGAAGCTTAGACCCAGTCAAACGAATTTTTAGACACTATTTATCTGTGCAAAAAGCTGTGGAATACTCGATTACGGAAGGAAGCCAAAGGGATCTATTCGATACGATAACTGGGAAAGCTGTGGGGTGGAGCTCAGCCTACCAAGCAAGGAGACTAATTTAGTATAGCCGTTTAAGTTTCTCTCTCTCTATCTATCTCTCTCTCTCACTCTCTCTCTCACGCTTTCGAGGCACAACTATAAATATACGCTTTAGGAAAAACGCCTGGCCAACTTTAACACAGTGTGCCGCATGGCTCGCTCCCAATTATCATGTACGGTAGATTATGTCCACTCTGTACTGCCAAATGGGATGAAATTGGAGCAAGAGGAGCTGGTTTGATATGGAGTACGAAGTGTCCCAAGCACAACGTTTTAGTGGCATCACTGCAAGGCATTCATGCCAACGTTTTGGATGCTGGGATGCGCGTATTATACCTACAAGGATATGGAACCCGGGAGTCGATTGTGAGCAAAACACAGCTAGGAATAGCTGATATAAAGAATATCAAATACATGGAAATTCAAATCATATAAATCAGCTAAAAAGGCTATGACAAGAGCTGAAAAGTCGCAATTTGGTGATTTTTTCACTATGGAGTAGGCGGTTCCGCTTTTCTTTCTTTCCAGATTTTTTCTTCTTGATGAGACTGTCAAAATTATTTTAAACGCAATTGAAACCTCAACAAGTGCGAATTTAGAATAATGTTCACCCAAACTCTCGTCATGGACCTTGATAACATACGACATTTTTATGAAGGAGCAGTTCCGGAGCACAACGTGGCAACGATGGCAAAGTCAGTTTTCCTAAGCCTGTATTTTGTGTTTTATTATATTACCAAACAATAACTTTTTAATAATTTTTTATCAGTTTGGGGGTTTCTGACCACGCTCTATCCGAATCCGAAGAGACCTAACAAGGATACCTCCCCAGCTCGAAGTTCAGCTTCGATTAGCTAAACAGCCTATCAGATGCAGTTTTTTACGCTGATAACGATACCGCTATTTATTTTTGCCCAAATCCACAGGAACACTGTTAAAAATAGCTTTAAAGTTTTGCCATGATTTACCGCCATGCCTCAAAGCCCTTCCCCAGGGCAAGGGACCCATCGGTGGCGTGGTGTAGTCGGCAAGTACTTGGCATACCAATCTAGTGGTAAGCGGTTCGAGTCTTTCCGTTGACGACTTTTTTGCTTTTTGGATAAAAAGTGCTGGGAAGGTCATATGAACGCCCAGTAACAATTTTTCTAGTGTTTTTGGCCCCTTGGTCATTGATTTGGCAACAGAAAGCATTTTGGCAACAACACAGATTTTTTTGGCAACCTGATAATGATTATGAGTAATTGTGCCATTAAAAACTCTCCTTCTCACCCTGGAGCAGAAAAACGCTAGACATCAAAATCGATGGTAAACAACGCCTACCAAATTCCTTTTCGGAAACTCAAAACAGTTTTGAGCAAGCGCTAGAAGCTGCTGATTGACCCCTTTGATAATTCAAACTTTCTTTGACCAAAAAAAATGAAACCGAACATAAAATCGTAATCAAACCGACCAAGCGATGCAAAACAAATAAAAATTTTTTACTGGGCGTTTATACGGCCTTCCCAGCACTTTTTTTCCAAAAGCAAAAAGTCGTCAGCGGCAAGACTCGAACCCTTGATCACTAGATTGGTATACCAAGTAGTTGCCGACTCCACCACGCCACCGATGGATGCCTCCCCCTTGGAAGGAGGCTTTGAAGCGCCTGTGGCAGATCACGCCCAGCCAGGCAAAAATGCGTAATGTTTAAAATGATTTTTCATAGCGTTCCTCTGGATTTGGGCAAAAATAAATATCGGGATCGTGATCAGCGCGAAAAAATACATCTGCTAGGCTATATAGCGAACCGAAGTCGAACTTCGAGCCGGGGAGGTATCCTGTAAGCTCTATCTCCTTTCCCCTTCGAGTTGAATTCGGCTTCACACACACTCACGGACAGACACCACAGCAAAATTATTATAGTAGATGCTTAAAAAGCGGCGCCTAACTATTTAATAGATTCTGGCATACACTTTATAAAATTCACTTTGACTTTCTAAATACCCAAAAATTCCCAAAATTACAGTGTCATGCAAGAATCAATGCTTCGCCAGCTACACGTCGTCGGCCGGATGCGAGACTTAAATGTTACCGAGGTTGAAATTGCGGCCTTAACGACCTTACTTTTATGGGATGCTGGTAATACAATCTTAATCTGTCAAAATATTTATATTAACGCGGTTTAGACGCCGCCAGAAACCACTCCAACATCCAAAAAATCGGTGCTGGCGAGAGGAAGAAGATTTTCGACGAGCTTGGAAGGTATTATAGGTAAATGAATTTATTTTTTCTTTGTTTTTAATATTTTCGTTTTTTATTTTTAATATTGCTTGCAAGGCTAATCTTTCAGTTTTGTGCTGAATGAATCGGATTACGCGGCTCGACTGGGTGGTCTAATGTGTTTGTATAGCTCTTTTCAGGTAATTACAAACCAATTCTTGAAAATTATAACTTCTTATGCGAATTTATAGGGATATCCATTTAGGGAAACGCATCCCACTTTAAGGAGGAGCTGGAGCTGTTCAACATGATGAATCTGTTCAAGCAAGACACGTTTATATACGATTTTCTCAAGCATTGAAGCGCTACAATTTTGTTCAACCTTTTTGCTATTTATTGTTTGCAGAAATCCGATTATACCTTAAAAATGACGCATATATGACAAGGAAAAATGAAAATCATCAAAAAATTTGAGTGAATCTCAGTTATCGTCATTTTTGAGACGGCAAAACTTGCTTGAAAAACGTCGAAGCCGCCTCAATTTAGATAGTTAGGTTTGGTTTCAAAAAAGCAAAAACTATTTGCCCCCAGGCAGGATTGAACTACCGACCTTTGGTTTACAAGACCAACGCTCTGCCACTGAGCTATAGGGGCCTGATGGCGGTCCTCCAAATTTGTCGATTACATTGCGCAGCCGGTGTCAGGTGGGAATACTCCCCCTCGGACTGGGGCACTGTTTTTGGGCGTCCCCCCGCTTCCCAGTCCCCGTTGCCCGTTTAGCTCAGGGGCAGAGCGTCTGTCTCGTAAACAGAAGGTCGACGGTTCAATTCCGTCAGTGGGCATTACTTTTTGCTTTTTGGGGAATAGACGCTAAATGGCTCCCAGATTACTCTAGATGTGCAAATTATGCCTTAATTTTATTCTTAAGAAGTTTACAGGCTTTTGCGTTTTTTTTAGAGTTTTCATCCCTCTTTATCCATGCTTTTTATTGTATATCTATGGCATCTTAGAAGTCTTTTAATGAAATTACATGCTTTTTGACTTCATCAACCCCAGATTTCCATCCGAGGCGCTCTTTATTTGGCCATCATGTCAGAAGTTCATAGAACTAGCTGTTGGAAGAACGGGGGAAAACACGGAGAACTATCGATCACATGGCATTTTGGGTGGGGATACGTTTCAGAATAACCAGAAATCACAAAAAGTACAAATTATACATGCAACGGGCGGGATTGGATTAAATTGTAGATGTAGCCGTCGTCACTCCGCAAACAGTCGAGCATTTGAAAAATTTCGACGTCGTCGTGGAGCACGGATTCTTGGTTCTGAAAAGAAGGAATGAGTTTTTAAGGCCAAAAATCAAAAATAGTAACGCTTTGGATTTATTGTCGTTTTAAAGGGGAGCCTCAAACTGGATATGAGTATTAGCAAGTATTACATATGCCTTGTCAGTCCCCTTAGAGGTAAAATACGCTCAGCTCTCCTTTTCATCCTCCTCTCCCCCATCCTCGCGTTTCGATGAACAGCACTTTGATGCTTTATCGAGTCTAGAGCCCCGAGTTCACGGCAAAAAGGAGGAACTTCTGCTCTCACTCGTGCGCCACCCGAGCGCTGCGCAAAAATTTTGTAAGGACGGACCCAAAATAGTGCGCGGCGGGGACTGGTGAAAATCGGGGGAGCAAAACTCCGACTCAAGCGGACGCGCTTGAGCACAACCGGCGCCCGGCCGTTGGGTCCATTAAGTTCCGAGGCGGCGCACTATTGTACACGTACGTACTTTAAAGCGGAAAAAAATTAGAATGTGTCAGTGTGTTCAAACAATTGAAAAATTCATATTGGATTGCAAGAGAAAGGTGGTTTTTTGGCCACTGATCGTCTTCAAGAGAGAATATAGGTGAGCGGGAGTCATAGCATACCTTTAGGATTACCCTCATTTTTAGCTTCATTTTTGGTGGCCAATCCGGCAGTCTGAATCTTCTAACTTTTGTTAAATTATCTACTGTTATTAAATCTCATTTTGCCGCTACTTCGAGGTGATTTTTCATATGCAAAATTTCATAGAAAAATGTAGGTAAACATAATTCAGGTGGATAAGTCAACCCTGACTTCCTATAGTGCAAGCATTCACACCAAAAAAAAATTAGATTAATTTAATTAAAATTAATTAAAAATAATTAGATCTTAAAGATCAAAATTTTAATGACATTATGCACCATAATTTACTAGCCAGAAATCAATACTTTTAATCTGTCGCATCAGGGACTACCGCGTAAAAAAAAGTCGCAAAAACAAACGGCCCTAACGGATTTTTGTAAAAGAAACCAGTGCTACCTCCGACCAGTTCCCCTGAACCATGCTATAATACAATCTATCCCACCGCCGTACCTTAGGTGTAAAGAGGAGCGTAGTGTGGCCGTGTGGGGCCTACTGCGCGAGGCTGATGCGCCAGATGTCATAGATGAACGAGTCGCGCTCGTAGAGCTGGTACAGCTTGCCGAGCTCCAGCTCGTCCCGCACCGCCGCGTTGTGCCACTGAAATGGCGGCGTTGGGCTGAGGGAGTCGCTTCGAAATGATAGTCGGGCGACCACGGGAATTTGCATGCAGGTTAGGTGGGCGTACGTCACTATTTACGGGCATGCAACAGGTAGGATAGAGAGTTGCTCGTGCAAAACGAAATGAACTGATAACTTAAAGGGATCAGGACGACTCAGTAGGTCAGGGCTCATCTATAATTGGCAACGAGCCAAGCGGAAATGCCAATGCAAAAAATGGGTAGAGAGTGGGGCGGGGCAGGAGGGAGCAGAGAAGGTTTATGCTAATCTTAGAACCAAAGACCGTTTTATGCTAATTTTTCTGCGCCTTCCTGATCCCGTTAAGGGGATTCTGGAGGCAAATAGGGATAGCGCGTTTAAAGGCGTGGAAATTAGTGCCAAACGCTTTGCGAGCATATAATTAATGTGTCGGTTGCGCAAACGAGAGACAAATTGCCCGTTTTTTTCGGCGTTTTCTTAGAACTCAGACAAACTACCAAGATATCCTGAATTATCTGTGAAAGCCCAAAAAGAATGGACTTGACAAAAACAATAGAAAGATATTAAACCTAGCTGTTTATGAACTAGTACAGTCAGATGGCGTACAAATATATCTGCCTTACTAGTGAGCAAATAATTTAGAAAAAAACGGTAGGAGTTGCTTTACCCCGCCTTCCCCCCCTCCCCACAGCCAAAGGTCTCAAAGTGTCGGTATTTTCGCTATTTTTGTCGGGATTTTTGGAACGCCATTCGATAGAGCGTCGAAAAATATACTAAGAGTTTTAATTTGAGCCTAAAATAATGCAAAATAAAAAAGTTATAGCCAAAACTTTCCGGCTGGGGGGGTAGAGTAAACCGTAGCCGAAAAACCGCCACCCCCCAATGACACGCCAGCCAATAGATAGAGAAATGTACAAAATTCACAAATTCCCATTCAAACGGTGAAAACGAACCCGGCAATTTGTGCTAGTGGCAAACATCTGAAAATTTAGGGGGTTTTTTTGCAAGGCTAGGATACAGTACGAGGCGAGAGGAGTACGGTAGCGCACGGGTACACCACACAAATGGACCAGTCAACACTCGGTGGCTACGGTAACACGACTCGCTTTTAGAAACTGACGACTAGAAAGTATAAGTAATTTTACATAGATTGCAAAGTCACACAAAATCACGGTTGCGAGCCTACAGTTTTGCGTATATTAATTCCTCTCGGCTTCTAGGGACTAAAAGAGCGTTTTAAGTAGTTTTTATATGCTTCTTAATTTGGCTATTAAGTGTTGTATAGCTTGACCAGGTTACCGTAACCACAAACCGAATTGGCAACGAAAATGGGGTTGCAAAATCTACCTGAAGGGTGCTGAAGAGGCACAGGATCTCGCCGAGTCGGCCTGCGTAGTCTTCGAGACCAATTTCGTATCTGGAAAATTTGGTTTTAGACAGGGACACAGAGAGAGAGAGAGAGAGAGAGAGAAAGAGAGACAGGGAGAGGAGAAAAGAGAGAGAAGCGAGAGAGAGAGTGAGAATGAGATATAGCGAGAGGGAAAGACAGAGAGAGAGCGAAGAGATAGGGAAAGACAGAGAGAGAGAGAGCGAGAGAGTGAGAGAGCAGAGTTAGTAGAAAAATCTTACTTGTAATACCGGTGCAACTCGGCCAAAATCTTCGCTCGTTCTTGCGCGGCAACTTCTTGCACTTTTTCGTTGTCGTCGCAGAGGTCTGTAAAGTTAAATTTGTTTATATAGTTTATATAAATTACAGAGCCCACTTTTTTATGTTAAAAGTTAGAAAGCTAGCATTATTTTCGCCACGTCCGAACCTGAATACGAGGCGCAATAGTTTGGCGTTGTTTCGGGCATGACTTAAATTTTAAGGGCATCGATATTTGAAATAGATTCGTAAGCTAACGAATTTTGTTAAGTATATTTGTTCATAATAAATATTATAATTATAAACCATTTTATGGGGGTTTAAATACATGAAATTTTCAATTCTGCACCAAAACTTTCCCAACACTCACTCGGATTCCACAGCAAAAGCCCGATCGCCGCCGCGAATTCCTTCTCGCTGGGGTTGGCCCGGTTGAGCCTTTTTGCGAGGTAGATGTTCCGGTCCGAGCACTTCACCAGCAATCTGAAAATCGTGGTGGCTCGCAAAATTGATGGCCCGGGGTTTGGGACAGAGATCACTCTCGGTCGGGGTCGGGATTTCCGTGACAAAACGAGTGTTGATTGGCGCTTATCGGGATTGAGCCGGCGGGGTTTTTTTGTCTTTGAACTGGTGATCCGAGACTACGTGATTTTTCGGTTGAGCACGAGTGGGTAAAGGAAGAGATTAAGAAGAAAAACGCAGCGCAGCGGCAATCTCAGCCCCCGGGGCCCGCACCGCACGAACCGCGTGACGCCACACACGGTACCGCGGGACGCAACGCCAAGGCCCGCGACACGCAATGCGTACACACGACCACGAGCCGTTCATTCAAAAACGTCCGTTTCAAAATCTTAAAAACCCCACTTTGCAATCTCCTTCAAATCCAACGACTGTTCCTGGGCCATCGGCTGGAAAAACGCCTCCGGGTTGTTCACCTCAGAATACGTCGTCTGCGTGATCATGAATCGATCGCTATAAAACACAAAAATTCCACATTTTCCCACGCCAACTTACATTCCGTGTTCCGTATAAAACCGCTTGTACGTCATATATGCATTTTCCAATAGCCAAAAAATCGGCACGAAGCTTTGGAAGACCAGCCACTGCAAAAACGTAGCAAATTCCAGACCACGCCCCTCTACCGTACCTTATCCCGCTGTGCGAGAGTTCCAAAAATTTCAAAGGTTTCGTTGACAAATTCGGCGGTTGCCGGGACGTTTGCCCGCATGATTCGGGAGACCAGGTTGAAATTTGCTGGGTGTATGTCCTAAAGTATAGGTTATGAGTACGGTAGTGTACTGCGGACGTACCGCTTCAAAGGATGCGAAGGCAAACATTTGGTTGTAGCCCGTTCGCCACATTGCTTGCTCGGCGGCTCGCCGCACGGTGCACAATTGCCTGGAATTTGGGATGGTAGCGTTTGTAAAAAAGCTACAGTATATCCAGAAAACGGCTTTTTTAAACTCGGCTACCTTAAGATGTTCGTAGGTATGGAGTCGTACTGAATCTACCGTATACGACGTGATTAGCGGTCGTACGGTAGCAACTACGGAAGGTTACAAAATCCCAAACAAATTAGGTGCAGTACAAACCCAAATCAAGACCTAGTGAATAGGAGTAGCACGGAAATCTACAATATCCTCGACTATTTAAGAAACGTACAAAAACTACAGTAATTCCCAGTAATTAGGTGTAATACGGAAAACTACAGTATCTCAGTCATTAGGTGTAATACGGATGTCTACAGTACACTGACGTTTAGGTGCAGTACGCAAGAATACACTTTTCCGATTAACTAAGTCTCCTACAAAAGGTCTCCTACCGTAGTTTGGTGTATTTTGGAAACGCTACAGTAATCCGAAGGCTTAAAATTTTCCCGATAATACTATGGAAATATCGTAACCTATCGTAGTTCTACCTTACCCTCAAAAACAAACAAATTACCAACCGATAATTTTCCATAATTCTGTCCAAAATCGCTGTCGATGGGGGTGTCAGGTCACGCTCAAGAGACGCTGATTGTAGATCGCGTTTCTGAATTTTCTTTTGTGTCATTTTTAATGATGCGACCTACAATTTCGGCCTCAAGCTGTGACGTAGAAGCCTCGCACTTCAGGGTGATGTCCAAGGCGTCCAGATCATCGCCCTTGTTTTTTACAACTACTAGAAACATGTGGAAAATATTTGGGAAATTCTGTACCTTCCGGCTGCATCCCGACTTCGATACATTTCATGTAGCGGCAAAGTCGGCACATTAGACGGACATCTGAAAAATTTTCATAAAAATAGCCCTCTCTATCTCTCTCTCTCTCTCTCTCTCTCTCTCTCTCTCGCTCTCTCACTCTCTCGTTTATACCAAAAAATTCTAAAACTAACTTTTCTTAATAAAACACTTCTCCCCGCCCTGTCGGCACACATATTTCTTTTTCATCACAACACTCCGCCTAAAAAATCGGGTTATTAAGATTTTCAAGGAATTTTCCCTACCTAAAAAATGCGGCGCATGCCCTGCAAGAGTCCACGCCAAAATGTGTCCCATCCGAGACGTTCCCGCAAATCCGACAATCCCGTTTGTCTTCCATAACTAAAAAATATGATAATGAAAACTGAAAATTAACCACGAAAGAGGAGAAACAGCATGGAAATAGCTGACAAGATGGAATAAGATTAGATATAAAGGGCCCGATACTACACTTTGCTCGTGAAAGTGTGATATAAGTTATCGGAAAAAACAGGATTACACATTTTGTAAAAAATATTTTGAGCACAGAAAAAATTTCTGAAGATTAGGCTTAGGTTTAGGCTTATGCTCAGGCGTGGGCTTAGGTTTAGGCTTATGCTCAGGCTTGGGCTTAGGCTTACGCCTTCGCGGCGTGACAAATGATAAACATCCTTATTTTCTGGAAAAGAGAACGAAAAGTACTCAGCAAAATCTCACAAATCCCATTCCCCAATATCAGTGATGTGGAACGAGGAAAGAAAACTCCCGCACTCCCCGGAAATGATCAGAAATCTCGGCATTAAATCGCCAACCACCCGGGCCGCCAGGGTCAAAATATAAACAGGAAACAATTTTGCAGCGGCGATTCATATGGAATGGGAACTTGTTGTAGCCCGAGCCGGGCGGAACTCAAACTCTCCTCTGGGGTACGGTAGCCTGGGGGCTAGGTCGGTTATTGGGCGCCGCACGGGTGGGGAAGGGGAGGAAAGTGTAGTCGCAGCCCTCCCACTCCGCAAGACACCAAAAGACTACTTTTTACAGAGTGTAAAACATTTCCCGACTGGCGGGAACGTGGGAATGCGCGAGCTTGAAATGCGATCCATACTGTCATTTTCATTTGGGATTACACTATATGGGAAATTTTTTTGTTCTCTGGCTCTCCCCTCTCTCTATCTCTCTCACGCTCCGTCCCTCTTTCGTGAGAGAGAGAGAGAGCACTCATGTTCCTAGTATAAGGAAGCTGCGGAAAACAACAAACTTGCGCGTGCGAAAATCTAAGAAAATCCGTAGATCTGTTTGGGGGATGTGCGTGAGATCCCAGAGTACGATGACCTTGGTACCGGATCCGGAAAATTTCCGAAAATTTTCCGGGTTTTCGGGGAGAAGGCAGCGGAAGGAAGCTTCTTTTAAAGGGCTAATGTTCACGGTGAAACCAGAAAATTCTAAGAACTAAAAATTAGCTTAATGGAACTTTAAACTTGAGCAATCTTGAGAAATTACAAGTTAAGTTTATCAATCCTATAAAAATTTAGCGCATAAAAAATTAACCAAGCTAAAAGCTGAACCATTAAAATTACACGAACCTTATAACGCTACTTTTCTATCACCCTCAAATTTAGGACGGATGAGAGGATTTGTTGAATTTTTAAATAGCGCTGAATCATAGTAATCGATACGTTGTAATGCAACAACTACTTTTAATTGTAGAGCTTAAATCCATAAATACGATAGCTTTCGATCAGCAGAGTCCAAGTGCCGGTGCTTTCGAATGAAATCTCGGGGCCCCGGGGGCGTCGATTCTTTGCGCATACGATCCCCCGGGGCTCTGGCCATCCACCCTTTCAGTACTTCCATTGTCTCGCCCCAGATCATAAAGAGACCCCCACCCCAAACCCTTTTTAATTTCCATCCATCGGAAACCCCCCTTCAACCCCGTTTTTGGCCAGACCGAAGGAATTTTTGGGCCACCGGGGGGGGTGTTTATGAGGTGGAGGGAAAAAATTATAAAATTCAAGTACGGAAAAAATTGGGAGGGGGACACGGTTCTTGGTTCAAAGCCTTGAGTTTTGGGCGGAAAGACAGGGAACGCGTGAGGCTGCTTGCGTTTTTAGAGATACGGTAAGAAGCGAGAGGGAGCGAGAGAGAGATAAAGAGAGAGAAAGCCTAAGAGAGAGAGACAGAGGGGGCGAAAAATGAGACGAGTGAGTTTTTGTGGGGGGGAGGGGGGGGAGAAAGTTATTTTCCAGTCGCCCAAAATCTGAATGCCACATGATGCGACCAAATTTTTCGAGAATCACAAAAATCCGAGCGAAAGAGATAATTTGTACATCGTGTCGTTTTTCCCGGGGAATTTCTAAAAAAAATTTTATGACCGTTCGAGTTGAGTTTTTGCGAAATTTGGGTTTTCCCCTTGCTTCTTTTTTTGGGACCCCGGATGATCTGGCCCCCTTTTTAGATAATCTGCCGGCCCCAAAAATTTTTTTCCCCCCCCCCTTTTAATACTACCCAGGCTAAGGGGAAAATACTGATGCGATTACGGATCATGGGGGAATCAGGCCCCCTCCCAAAACACATGATGTTTTTCCCCCCCCCCTCCCGTGTTTTGTTCCGAAACCGGCAAACAGTCGACACAAAATAGAACGTTTTTGAGGCACAGGGGTACAAGAGCAGCGGACGGTTTCGGGGGGCTGCAGAGAAACTTTCCATTCCCAAAAACCCGGCCCAGGAAAAATTGAGAGACGAGGTGGAGGGCCGACCGGTCCTGCTCCCCCAGGATACGGCCGATGAACTCGATCTCAATCTCTTGACATCATTTTTTTGGGTGGATGTGGATTCGATTTAGGTAGTTCGAAGCAGCGGTAAAAGGGACACGGTCAGCCGGAATGTAATTAAAAAGACCTACCCGACTCTACGTGACTAAGCATCATAATACTCGTGTTAAAGTGTGCCTTGGAAGTCGTAGCTTTGAGTCGTCTTAACCAAGAAACAAGCGTGGGACTAACCGTAAAATGGCGCACCGCGAAAAACCAGAAAACTAACCGGAATGCCAGGAAACGTGATATAAACGAGCTCTCAGATTCCGTTTCGCTCCACTGTAGTCGCGCGGATCGTTTCGTAGTCCCAGTAGCCTTGGGGGAAGCCAATAAAAGCGCATGCAAAGCGGCGGGAGCGCGGGATCGCCTGGAATCTCCCCGGAATTTTTCCGAATGCGTCTATAGTCCATCGGTCAGGATGGGACAGGAAGGCTTGTCGTACTTGTTGAACATCGCCCGGCAGAAGCGGGGGCGACTAAAGGGGGGCCGCAAACAGAAGAAAGAACACTTGCGCTCGAGATTTCCGGACGCACAAAGGGGCCCGATGGGTGCTGAAGGGACGGTGTAGCGCGCAAAAAGTTCGGCTAGTTGAAAGTTCTGGCCTGGGAATGAAGTGCAAGTACCGTATTACTGAATAGGCTACAGTGGATCGTCAGGGAGAGAGAGAGAGAGAGAGAGAGAGAGAGAGAGAGAGAGAGAGATTTCGCGAGGTTGAACAATTTGATGCAAGTGCAACTGTGAGTCAGCGGTGATTTCAAGGCACAAAGGATTTGAAATGAACTTTGTGTGTTTTATAGATTTTGTACTTGGTGCTCCTGCTGGATGAGCAGATGTTGAAATTTAAGAAAAGCTCAACAGGAGCAAAAGCTCGCGTCTTACTAGTTAGTTGGAGTCCCCTTACTAATTCTGCTTTGACTCACTGCCGCCGACAAAAACGGATTTGTCTAAATGTAAGCTGATAAAAAGGTAAAATAAGAAGGGATTCTGAAGCACCAGCAATGCTAAATTGACTGAATTTAATTAGTATGCGTAGTAGCACAAGAGTATCTGTATACTGGCGGTGGAAAAGCTGGTGAAAAGCCAAATAAAGTGGATTCCATCAAAAAAATAAGTAGCGTGGTTCTCGCGGATCATCGTGGAACTTCGGCTTTTCAAACATAAGCCGGTGTCTAGACGGGAGAGACGGACTGCATGTATCCGATCTGGACGATCGCTCAGGTACAGATTTTTCTGTGCTTTGGGGGCGTTTTGTTTCGGGCCAGCAGAAGTTCAGAACTTCAGTCGAGTTAAGCCGATTCGTGGCAAAACCTTGCTTTTTGGTATTTTCTAAATTCGGATCAGATATGTTAAAAGAGCTTTTTTAGGTGTCGAAATTAGGGTTCAAAAGTAACGATTCTATGGAAAAGCGCAGCGCTTATGGGTATCCGGTCTTTTTATAAAGCTATAAACCCAAAGTTTAAATAATGCTTAAAATAGTTTTTAATAAACCGAGACCGAATCAGCGTTAATGAAACGCTAATACAGTTATTTTACGACGCAATCTTTCTAGTTTATACATTGCTATCATTGCCTACAAATTTGTATCTAACGCGCTGAACATTATTTTGTATCGAGCGTACTGAATATTTATATATGGAAAGATCTCGGTTTCAAAAGTTATGGCACGCAAAATTTCAAAAATTCCACACGTCAAAACCCGGCTGGTTGGGATGAGTTTTACCCAGGTGATTGCCAGCGTTTCCCCTGCCCCGAAACTGGATGATGAAGCCCTTTCGGTGAGACTCTAGTTCCCACACACAAAACCCCCCTTTTTCACCACCCTCCAACCGGGGCGATCTCTGGCCTTCTATAGTGCCCTGCCCCCCCCCCCCTTGCCTAGAGGAGCCGGCCTTTGAAAAGGGGCAGCCCCCGCTGGCTGATGCGTGTGTGCAAGGGGAAATGTTGAGGATGGGGAGTGGAGCAATGAGGAAGAGGTCTCTCTCTCCATCTCATCCTCCACCGCGTCCCGCGCTCTCTCTTTCTCTCTTGCTCCTGCTTCTCTCTCTCTCCTCCTTGTTCCGTTGCTCAGAGATCTCTCGGCTGGGGCACGTAAGAAACGGGGCTGACCTCGTCGGGGTTGATCTCGGCTGGGGCCCCAATCTTTGAACGGCTCAGATCGAGGTCGTGGGCTTGAGCAAGAGCTTGAAAAATGGGGAAGAAAACGATCAAGTCTAATTTGGGCTCCTAATAAAAATCGGAAATCAGGATACCACGGATTTCTCGATTTTTAAAGAGGCCGTGAAGTCAGGCAATCGTAGAATTTCTGGTATTTTCCAGGAATCTATATAATTGCTGACTTATTAATTTCTTAACAGCTAGCTTCACCCTTTTTTCCGGATGAAAACGGCTTCGAAACCTCAGAAACTCCCTAAAAAGCGTCAATTAGTCGCCTTGAATGTCTCAAGTATGTAAAAATTATGTTAACTAAAGTTCTTCGTTCCTGCGCAGACCCATATAGTCAAGATTTTCTATTTTTGGGTATTTTCTCTCGTTACGATGTGTCCCAAATCCTGCACACCGGCTGACTCAGGAAATTACCACCCCTACCGTACGCCTAATTCCCCTAATTTCCCAGCCACGCACGAATCTCGAACGCGTGCACCTCGCGGGCTACAAAAAGGGCAAAACGGGCTTCGGAAAGTGCCCATTTCCATAATTGCCGGGGGCTGGGGACCAAAATTTGGACCGATACGCAAAAGGGCCAAACTACGGTCTAGTTTTAGGCCGTAGGCCGTAGGGAATTCAGAAAAACCTTAGGAGGCAGTAAACTCGTTGAATCGGTGGATTTTGTACCCCATTTTCAAAGAGCCGGATTTCAAAGCAGGCAAAAATTTGGGATGGGAGTGAACGAAAGAACACAAATTCTCCCCAAGGCGTTATCAAAAATTGGGCATTTGCTACTCGAAACGTGACAAAATTTGGCATGAAAACTGCGTAAAAAGTTGCAATCTGATGAAATAAACGGTTGATTGAGTCCAAAAAAATGAAATAATAATTTTAATGACTATGCCAAAAAAAAACAAGAAAAGAAATAATTGAAACAAAATTTTTGCAAATGTTGGCAAGTTTGAAAACAAATTGGGAAGGCAGAAGACAAATATTACTCGTAAATAACGATTTTTGCACTGTTTTGAGATCAACGAATTATTAGGTAAAAAAAGTCGGGCTTGGGTTCCAAAAAATGGTTGAAATTTGCCAAAAATGGAGGCAATTTTGGTACTAAATAAATAAACAACACGGACGATGTGTTTATCCGCAGGTGCTTGAGAATGTGCATTGCTGCGTGGGGCGCAAAATAGCAATCACAGAAGGCGCGAAAAGGGCACACTTTTGTGCGCGCTACACGAAAATGATGACTAAAAGGGTATAGCGGCCTGTTCATGGGATTTCCGGATCTAATCCTGATCAGAGAAACGTCGCGACAAAAATAGCTCGATTCAAAAATCAAAAATTCAATAAAAAATGGAAAATCTAGAAAGCCATAAAAACTCAACGTCGGCCGCATATTTTGCCTGTCTGCCAGGGTTGGTCACGCTGGATCCTAATCGGATCCGGTCCGGTCCGGGGGTCGGTCCGGTCCGGTCCGGTCCGAATTTTCCATCCGGACCGACCGACGCCCGGGACTGACCTGTCCGGTCCGTGGCGGGCCGAGGGGCTTTGATTTGCTAGGAGAAACGGAAATGCAACATGCAAATTCGGATTGCAAATGAGTGGCGTACGAAAAAATGGCGCAATGTGGATCTCTTAAACAAAAATGTATGAAATTATTCATTCCCCATTACTTTTTGGCGATATACGCGACGGATAGTAGCATAGATGTGGAAAAATATGTCAAATTCCTGGAGAGTAGTATTTTGCATACAGAAATTTCCATATGTGGCTCCTGAATCATGTCCTTTTGTGTTCAGCCCGGACCGGACCGGTCCGGTCCGGTCCGGTCCGGTCCGAAATTCTCGGATCCACTCGGACCGATCCGGACCGGACCGGACCGCGGACCGTCCGCGGACCGGATCCTTTATGACCAACCCTGCTGTCTGCCCTTTTTTGGGCCCCATTTTTCCGTCTACACGGGGCGCTGATACGTGCGGTCGGGGGCACAAAATAGGACGGAACGGGTAACACGTCCGGAATCGACCGGATCACCAATTTCAGAACGAAGGGAAATTGTTGCTATTTTAATTGATTAAATAGCTATCGGTTACCTTTATAGCTTTTTATGCACGTTCGTAAAACAATTAGACACACGAAAATTCTAAATATTTGAACACATTTATAAGCGCTCGAAACCATGTTTTCTTGCTGTAAAAATGCCTAAAAAAATTTTTAATGCAGCCCGCAAAAGTAGTAACATAACGGAATAATCTTTCGAAACTACTTTAAACACTGTTTTAGCCACTAAAAATCAGCAGAAAATTCAAAATTTAAGTCTCAGAATAGACTGTAGTTTTGCTGGTGATGCCTGGAAAGGATGGGCATGTGTCCTGATAGAGTTTCTCTATTTTTCGACGCATTTCTCTACAGCCTCTGCACAAAATAGAAGAAAATGTCACGAAACATGGACAAAAATGAACAAAATGCAAGTTTTTGGAAGAGAAAGACTAAGCTAATTCGTGAAAAATAAAGTTTGAAAAGGACAGGAAAATTTAGAAGACGTAAGGCTCCAAAAAACGAAGCACTTCCCCTCCCCCCAATTACAAAAGCCCAAAACGTGACCCGGCGAAGTCAAAATGGAGTTTGGTGGTGGCGGCAGCGGCGGACGGACTGACGCCGCGGTATGGGTCGTGTCTTGCGCTCTGTCCGTCTGTCTGTCTGTATGTTTGTGTGTGTGTCTGTCTGTCTGTCTATCTATCTCTATCTCTTTCTGTCTATTATGTGTGCAGGAGAGGCTCGGAGGTGGGCTGAAATGTGCGCCTTGGCGCTCGTCGAGCAGGCCGAGTGGTGTGCGGGGGGCGCGTGTGTTTGTATGTGTGCCGTATCGCGGCGAACCCGTACTTTGGAGAGAGCGGAGCAAGAGCGGAGGGCGCAGGCGCCACCCCACCTCCCCAGCCCGCCTCCCCGAATGTCGGAGATCGCCAGAGCACGCCAAGTACAAACGGTTACTACACGCGAGTTTGACATGGTATTTTGGCCGGTACACTCTAGTTTCATTCTCATCTCCAAGGAGCACAGCCTGGAAATTGAGCGGTGAAAATGTGAGCTGGCTGAGCCGAGATACGGTAGATTACCTCCCAGGGGGTTACGGTAGCCGAGAAGCCCCGCGTTTGGAAGCCAATGGCTAGGAAGCTGGTTTGATGATCCCGTAATGACATTTCTTAGCCTCCATCGTATTTTCGAGCCGGTTCCCCGGGGATGAAGCCGACCCGAAATCGAGCGATCGATAATTTGGGTTTTGGGGCTGGGGGATCCGAGCGTGGCGGACGCACTGGGGACCTAAATTGGATTTGGGGGTACGGTTTGGGAAAGATACGGTATTGGGACTAATGTGGATTTAATGTCCGTTAAAATCAGTTTTCCGGCGTTTTCGGGGTTTGCTATTAAACTTTTGCATTTATTCTGTCTATAAAACGCGGTAGGAGGTGTTGTGAATCGAAATTTAGCAACAAAAAATACGAAAAACATGAAACCATTGATAGACGCTAAATTTAACCCGCTAATTTAACCCTAGCGCCGTCTCGCCCAACGTGGATTTTCTCAATTTCCGCTTCATTTTACGAAAGTCGAAAGTCGAGCTCGGGACTGCCTTCACGGCTCCAGCTTCCCGTTTTTGCTTCATAATCCAAGCTTTGAACCCCGGCGCGCATAGACCATTTTTTGACACGTCGGCCGGACCAATCGGCGCGCCCGATCAATGCTTTTTCGGTCGCCGCCGCCGGGGGGTCGAGTGGAGCGTGAGCTGGCTCGGCTGGCTGTCCGGCACACTGTGTCAATACAGGACGGGGGGGGGTTGATTAAAAAATATTAGCATGCAGAATGAACCGGCCTGTTTTTCAACCCTTTCGACGTATGTGGGCACCAGGAATTTGGTCCGAAAAACCTTGCATTACGGGGAAGAAGAAAGCTCGTTTCTTTTCCGATTTATCGCCGCGACACGCAACGTATCTTACTCGATTTTGGTTGCGTAATGGATTATGGCCCCCGAAAAGCTATCAATTCACGCGCGCTTCTTGCCGCAGAATCTGGAAAATCAAGGAGGCATCTATCGCAGAAAAAGCGCATTTTTACCGTAGAGCCAATACGTCGCGTGTTGCGATAACGAGGAAACTTCTATCTTTATTTCTTATTCCTTCCCATCCGCGGTCAGGTTAAATCCAAAAATTCGGTGATCATCTACAACGAACACTCGCGCCGTATTCTTGGTCATCTACTCCTTTCCAGGAAATTTTGGCGCAAAAGACAACAGGAAACAATTTGCGGAACCAACGCGAACACAACCAATTTTCAGAAAACCCCCGAGCGAGTACTTCTCGAACCCGTCGCGCGCCTACAAAACAGGTAAATCAGCGTGCTTTTTTTTGATTTTTGCACGGCTAATGAGGATCCAAGGTAAGCGGTCGGAGTCGCTGCTCGGAATAAAAACTCCCCGATCACCACAACAACAGGGCAAAAAATCCTTTGAAAAAACCATAGACTTGACTTGCCGACCCCTTTAAACTGACCGGCCGGTATTATGTATGTTATTCGCAAATTTTCTACACTGTGGATTCCCACTGAATTTTGTCAGATTCTCGACACTCCCGTCCGCCTTCCGCTAAAAAGACGTGAAACTACAATATACCCTGGTCCTGGAAATCCGAAAACGTCCGTTCACACTATCTTCAATGCCAATTTCCTCTCTGTTCCGTGTTTCCGCGAAAATCCACATGACAACTCACTGAAAACCGACCAAAAATCGGGCAGGCTATGGTAAAACTGCCGGTCCCCTGCCACCTCCCGAATTCCGGTAATGGGGGGGGGGCTACAGTAAGTATCACGTGAAGCTGATTTCCGCTCGAATCGAGACTCAATTCTAGTCCTCATCTTTGAAAATACAATTTTCACGCCGAGAAGCCTGATTAGTAGCTGCAAAACAGTGTACTTGTCGTTTTGGCCGCTCCACTCGCGGTTTTTGAGGTCCAGCCCGCCGGGTGGGAAAGCGGAAATGCGGGGCCCCACCCCCACGTGCCCCAGGGCCAACCCCCTCATTAGCCCCCGGGCGGGGCCAAGACTCTAGGGCCCAGAGCCCCGGTGAAGGGAACAGAACAGAACACACTCTCCCGCTACAAATTACTTCAACCCCGCGGGCTCTCATTTTTTACCGATGGAGTCCGGGGGCCAAAAACCAAAAAAACGCGTTGAAGACGTGAGAAAGTACGAGAGGCAGCGGGTAGATGTAAGTACAAAAGTTACTTATTAACAACAATAAAAAATATCACGAGGATAGAGTGTGGTTTCGAAACATGGAATTGGCTACCAATAATACCTGTGATGTTCCAAATCAAAGGAGACATCCACAGAGAGAGAGAGAGAGAGAGAGAGAGAGAGAGAGAGAGAAAGAAACCTGGAGTGCTACCTTTTTAAAGGTATCGTTTCCGGAAAGTTAACGGTTTCACATAAACTGAACTTTCCGGAGCGATTTTCCGGATTAGGGATGTAGAAAGCAAGATTTCGCTATTAAAAAATTCCGATTCCCAAATTTCAAGAAAAGTTTACCAAAAGCTCCTCGAGAAATGCTTGACATTTTGAGGTAATGGGACTGTACTCATTTTCTGAGGTTACTGTAGCGGCTCTGCGGCTGTTTACAATCCGTTATTGACAAATTTCAGGAATTTTGCACCCTAAACAGGTGAATGGAGGACGAAATCATTCTCAATTGTCATATCTCTCTCTCACTCCCTCGCTCTTTCTCTCAAGAAAACCTAAACTTTCACGATGTCCACAAGCTCAAATAACTACTGCAAAGTGCAAGTACACCCTGCGATCCCTAGATTTATATTGGGGCGCCGCCGCCACCCCGCTTTCTGCCATTGTTTGCCGAGGGAAATGGAAATTGCTCCGATTAGTCGACCAACACCCGGTGAGAGATACGCCGGTCGTGAAAAATTGGCCCAGGATACGATAAATTGAGCGGCGTGACGCCATAGACCAGAGAGCGGCCGTGGTGACTCGCGTTCAGGATGTTATCACCACACTAGTTTCGGATGTTGAAGGGGAGATGACAGCAGAAAAATCTCAAAACCCCGCCAAATTTAGCTATAATGGCATCAACAGAAAGGTGTAATTAGATTACTTCCAATAACCCATTTTCCAGTTTCTAATGGCAGACTGAAGTTCAGGTTCTTTTGCATTACGACGGGGGGGGGTCTGGGGACAGCAGGGAAGAATCAACAAATTTCGTGAAAATCGGCCTCGGAAGCATTTTTAATTTTTAGAAAGTGTTGGCGCTTAAAAAAGGCAAAAACAGTTTAGAAAAACTTCCTCTATGCCCTTGAGCAAAGTGCATCCTATTGAAAAATCTACTCTTTCTCCCAGTGCGCCCCCCCCCCCCGATAATGCAAAAGCACCGAAGCTCCGATGATAACGACGCCCACGTATTAGGGTATTAAAGGGAAAGTGCCAGCAGCAAAATGATTTCCGATGACACTCCCGAAAATTGGTTTCCCGAAACTCGGAGTCCCGAAAAATCGACTCCCGAAAATCGGAGTCCCGAAAATACCCGCAGTGATTTGTGTTTTTATGGGGCCGGAAGCCTAAAAACCAGTAGCCAAATTTTCGGGATTCAGATTTTCGGGACTCAGATTTTTCGGGACTCAGATTTTTCGGGACTCCGATTTTCGGGGCTCCGAGTTTCGGGAAACCAATTTTCGGGAATCTCATTTTCCGAAGTATAAGCGAACCCCCAGCAAAATCTCAAACGAGCAGAAGCCGGCTAATAATCAAAAACAGAGGAAGTGATGCAAAATTAACCTCAGCAGCGCAATTTATGTTTTCTAAAAGATATTTTTCCAATTCTCCAAATTTTGCCCACCCGGACATAGAATTTTAACACAAAGCGGAAGCTTTTAGCGTTCAGCCGGTCGGGAGGATGTTTATTAAAAAAAACGTCAAGGAAGCTCAACCCGCCCGATGCATTCGGTAAACGTGCAGAAGTGGGGGAGACCATAAAAATTGAGGCTCTATGGGGGCTTACTGTGGGCTAGATTTAACCGGGGACGTTTAGGCACTTCCGGGATGGCTGGACGAAGCTCAAATCTGCGAAATGAGCTTGAAAATCGTGACCGTTCAAAGACGCGAAACTTGACAGAGGTGGCGCTCGGAAATAAGAGGGTTTGCCTTAAGCCTTACCTTGCAGAATCTGGAGCTCAGAATTACTGAGAATTTGTGCATTTCGCAGCGAAAGTTACAAACTAAATCAGCGAAAAAGAGAGAGCACGAGAGATAGAGAGGGAGTGAGCCAGAGAGACAAAGAGAGAGAGAGAGAGAGAGAGAGAGAGAGAGAGAGAGAGAGAGAGAAAGAGAAGCCGACAGAAAATTTCAAATGAGCGAGCAAGAGGTCCGCCCGGAGCGAATCGGCCAATTCACCAGCCTACCGAAGGATCATCTCTTACGAAAAGTTCTTCGTGCAGTCTGCCCCGACCCCCAATCGCCAGCCATCATAGATTTTCACAGCGGCCCGAGGCGAAGAAGTCTTTTTACGGTCCCGAAAAGACGAAGACTTACGGTGGAGGAGGACGAACCCCGAAAAGGACAGACCCCCTTCTCGGCCAGCCAACCAGCCTGCACGGATCGATCGATCGGCCGGACTACACACTCCGCCATGCAAACTAGGCTCTTGTCGCCTGTGTATCGCTCATCCTGATGCACGAAAATTCAGAGCCCAGTCGGCCGCCCCCATCCCCTGGCAGGACGCATAAATTTTGTGGCGCTCCGGCTGGCATCGGCGGTGTGAAAGCACCATTGATCCGGGGCGTTTCGATCAACAACAATGACGCCAAGCCGGCTCGCCGATTTCACGAAACAGCGGGTGAAGTTTTGCGAGCTAGAATTTAGTCTGATATTTTTCGCGTCTTTTAATACCGGTTTTTAGCTGGTTTCAGCACCTCATGTAAACCAGGAAAAGGTCATAAAAAAGCAAAACCGTCAAAATAAAAAATTAACATTGCCTGAAATGAAAACTTTTCGAACTATTTGAATGCTTTGGGATTTTTTATTTTTCAACGAACTATTGATAGTTAACTAGGCTTTTTGGTTTTTAAAATTAAACTTAAAAGCTTCTCGTTTCTCGATAAAATTGGAATGTTATTTGTAAGCTCGAACAAGCGTTTACAGACATTTTTCAGGGCTGAATGGATCTTCCAAATGTAAATTTTAAGCCGCTGATAAATGAAATTAACAGTATTCCGACTACAGGAAACCATAAAAACGGTCCTCGGTCTAATATAACTATTTTTAAATTGATTAATTATGAAGTTTTACGCTAGAATCTCACTATTCTCTTTCATTTAATAAGCCAATTTTCCAACCCAAACCCCGTTCTGCAAGATAAAAAAAAACCGTGCTGGTACCATGCCTTTAACGCGATTACAACCTCCACATCGACTCTCTGACCTCCAGCATATCAAGCGCACTCGCTCCGCCCATCCACCCGACCAAACCCTCCGTTCCGCCATTTTTGCAGGGTGCAAAACACACACCCGGCTGGCATTTCCAATCCCCGCCAATTTACCACAAAATTCTCGGGATAGCCTTTTCCACCTGGGCGGTTAATCCGGTATCCGCACGCCTCGCGTTCTTCAGAATCAGATTTATCGCAGTAAAACAATGTGTAAATGACTAAATTCGATGAGCCGGGCATGCGAGAAACAAAACGTATAACTAAATTTTCTGGGGAAGATAAATAAGGCCGCACGGTCACTGCTATCAAATGTGAAATGGAGATGATGACCAGCGTCTGGGAAACAGATCTATAAAAAGAGCGACGGGACAAGTAATAAAATGTTCATCACAATGTGTCACACGGGTGGCGATCAGGGAAGGCGCACGACGGATAAGGGAGCGTAAATGCGGTGTGTAGCGGAAAATTACGAGACAACCGGAAAATTGAGCGGACCTAGAATGGGCGATAGTTGGGGCGCACTTTGTGGAGGTGGTCGTTCTTGAACGAGGTGGCCAAGTGGTCCCAGCCGCACAGGTTGGCGAGCTGAAAAAACACGAATTATAAGATTCTAAAGGGCCATTGAAGATGTAAAAATTCTAGCGTCATGGAAAAACCAGACCCTTTTATAACTAAGAAATTTTCTTATGTAAATTCTGTTTTCTAAATAATTTTTAATGGAACGACGTTGGGAAAATTTCGTCTTTAAAGGGATAAGGAAGGCCCAGTAGATCAGGGCTATCTATAATTGGCAACGAGCCAACCGGAACGAAATCTACAACCAAAAACCCAGTTGATCGCCTGAAAAAAACCTCTAAAAAATTCCCAGTTCCCCGGCGTAAAAGACAGTCTACTGTAAATTTTCATCTCCTCGTCATCCCTTTTTTTGTTAGCGAGGCCTCCCCGTGCCAGAAAAGTCCAAAAATCACCGCCCAAACTAGAGTCTACACGGCCCAAATTTCCCGGCAAGATTTATGAACTCTACACTCCCAGGGCGAGGGCCCGGCAGCCCACACTTGACACACAAAATGATCGCATCGGGTTCAAGGCCAGGCCGCGCCGCCCACTACTACGTGTCGGATCGGCGTTTTCCGTGACCCCGGGAGGCGACTTTAGCATGACGTTTGTTTATCCTGTTATTTGGAGTAGTTAGCCGCAAAAAATGCAAAACGTTCCGAAATTTTTTAGCATTAGAAAAACAGGTAAAATTAAAGTAAAATTTCTCCCCGAAATTGATGATCAGCCACCTAAAAACCGGCTAAAAGCTCCCAGCATTGTCTATTCGGTGCTAGACTGTTAGCGGGGGGATTACATTTTTATAGTAGTTTTGAATGCCAGAAAGTTATAAACAGTATCTATTTTAATTCCAAAAATTTTTGGTAATTTTTCATACTTTTGACCAAAAAGTAAAAAATTATTTCTTAAATCTTTATCATTTTTTATATCTAAGAACCACGAAAAATTCTATAAAAATGGTCCCTATTGTGTCATAGGGCCGTAGAGATGCATAGTAACATTTGCTGAGCAAAAGAATTCTGTTATAAACCCCGGCACCAAAATTCGGGTCCAAATCTAGCCCAAAATTTATGATCATCTACTGCAGGCCCGACCCCAATTTCCAAGCAACTAGGAACATTTTCAACGCCCAATGATTTCAAAGAATCTGTGTACTTTTTATGCCCATCACCGGATCGCCCATCCAAGCCCCAACTCATCAAAACTCACGGGATCCAAAATCTCCCCATCCCGAACGACTGGGCATCAAAAAACAGGGACGGAAAATCACGGTTTCGCGGGGAAATTCCTGGGCGCTGCTGGAAAAGGCCAAAAACAACGCCGGTGAGCCGTGTTCGCGAACCCGGAACCGCGGGGCCGGAGCGGCCCCCGTGCTGACATTCTTCGAGGAAAGGGGGCGCCCGGAAGCCCAGTTTTTAATGGGAGCTCCGGTCGGGGCGCAAGTGAAATTGTAGTTGTACGTGCAAAAATCGTATTCGGATTTTTAACGGTGCGCCACGTTTTAAATAAGCTTAAAAACTCAAAAACTCAGGCTCACCTCGGCCAACGTCTTCTCGTCGTACTCGGGCGTCTTGCCGTTCGTCCGCGCGTCGTTCATGTGCTTCTCGAGCAGCTTGATCGCGATCCCGTGGTACTCGTTGGCCATCGCGTACTTGGAGTACGGGAGGTGCATCTGAAGAATCGGGACCTTAGATACCTCGAAAATTGATACCTTTGCATCATCCAACGGCACAAACTTTTGCAACTCGACGAACGCGTCTTCGAGTTCTTTCGTGATTTGGGCGGGGGCGGCCTAAAAATCAAATTAACTCTATATAAAATATTAAAATTCAAAAATTCTAGCTCCTCAAAAAAATCAAATTTACTAAATACATTCAGATTAATTTACAGAATCACTTACCGCTGGTTGTTTCTCCTCCGCCTTGGAAGCGTCGCCATTCACCTCGACCGGAATCTCGGTGGTGTCGGCTTTAGTGACGGGCGTCTCGAGGAAGGTGGCCGGGACTCGGCTCTAGACAGGATTTTTCCAAATAAAACCCAATACTACCTTGTCCATTTTGGCCATTTTCCGGGTCGCCAGAATCGAGACCTTTTGCGTGAGAATTTCGATGATGGCCTCCTTCTTCTGGTCAAACTCCCTGAAAGCAAAAAATTTTCTGAAGCCCAAAAATTACTTACTCTTTCTTGGCCGCCAGCTCCACGGAAGCATCAGCATTCTGGGTTCCAAAGTAGGCGAGCACCTCTTGCGGGTTGCAGTTCTCCAAAATTGACGTCGCCTGCTCGAAGAAGCGCTCGGCAGCCTCTTCTTTGCCCTCGGCAGTCTAAGAATTTCTATTACTAAAAATTCTTCAATCGATACCTTTCCGGTGACCAACCCGTACAGCTTCTTGACGTAGGCCAGCTCCAGTGGCAGATGGAACTTTTCGCCGACCGCCTCTGTGTACAGATTTTCCACCTCTTCCAGCTTTTCCATCTTGTCGAAGTGCTTGATCTTTACGTCTCGGAGGGCGTCTAAAAGCGGACATAGCGGTAGATACCGGAAAAGGTGTAAAAAATCATATAAACTACTCACTAGCCAATTCCTGAGCCGGCGTATCCTTCTCTTTCTTCGGCGCTTCCAGCTCGACCATCGAGCAGGCCTTCGACTGCTTCTTCGACTCGGCGGTGGCCAGGTGGACGACGACGGGTACTGTATATTTCTAAAAGAAGGGAATCCCATGAAAAAATATAAGAATTACATCTTTCCACTCGCCACCAAATGGCGTGAAGACGCCTCGCAGTGTTCCTCCGGCTGATGGCTTGCCCAATCTAAATAGAAAATTCATAAACAAATTAGAAAAATGAATACTGCACGCTGGCTAGCTTCAACCGACCGGTTAACAAGAATTAAGGGGTAGCGACTTCAGGCAGCAAAAAAATCGCGAATTCAAGATAGTTGCCAAATTATTCGGATTTCCTGCCTGAAGCCGATTAGCAAACGGGGAGCCAGAACTCAAGAAATCAGTCAATCACGCAGCTAGTGACAACTACAAGGACAAACCACATTTTCCGCTTCATTCATACCTAGTCCATCTGAATTTGTAAGTACGATTTCGTAATTAAGCAGCAAAACGCACTTGTCTTCGGGGACATTTTGGACGAACAGCGTGGCTCGTTGCGTTTGGGCGAGCATCGTCTTCTCCCACTTGCCCTTGCCGTTTCCGGCTGCTAGGGCGTCGGCCGTCTTGTAGCAGTCGAGGGAGACGGCGGCGGCCAGCTTGTTGTAGACGCTAAAAAATACGATTTCTAGGAGAGAGAGAGAGAGAGAGAGAGAGAGAGAGAGAGAAAGATAGTTAAAGAGAGAGGGAGAGCAAAACACCACTTACGTCAACGTCGCGTCCTTCAGCTTCTCCAACGCTGCTTCTTCTGGATGACGGACTTGCACAACCACCTTGTACTCGCCCTTCTCCAACTTGACTGGGTACTAAAAATAAATTTTATCTATATTTTTCAGATTGACAAACCCGCTCCTTGAAGCTGCTGCTCCCTCCAAGGTACTCCTTCGTGTTCGAGAAGACTTGGAAGAAGATGTCGTCATACGGGCTCTCGTAGAGGTATCCAGATAGGCCGCCCAGCTCGAATTGGTGTTCCGCGGCTTTGTGGACTGAAGCAGAACTTTTTTTTCGAAAAAGAACAACTACCGTTAATTTTGTAGCTCAACTGGATGCGGTTCAGCTGGATGCCGTCGGCGAACAGATCACGGACCGCCAGTGGCTCGAGCTTCATCTCGGTCGGCTTATAGTAAGTTGTCATCTGTAAAATAGGAAATTTCAGAAAGTCGCATCCGTGCCTACCGATTTTAGGGAAATGGCCGGCTCGAACTCGATGGGAAGGCTGGAGACAGTCTCCAAGAAGAACCGATTGATTTGAGACGCGGTCGTCTAAATTTTACGTTTAGTAGTTAAAGCGAGAGAGAGAGAGATACAGAGAGAAAAATAACAAATAAAATCTCACCAAGTGAATCGTCGGCTCGTGGAGCAAGTTGTGGAAGGAGACGTCAATCTTGGCCTTCAACTTCTTGTACGACACGGTGGAGAGGGTCGAGCAGAGCTCGAGCGATCGACCGGGCACCACTTTCATCAGGAAGCTGTGAGAATCCTTTTCGGTCAGGAAATTCTAAAAATAGATATGTTTTTTTAATAAGATTACGCTACGATACCTTTGACAGTTCATGGTCCCGAAAGGCGTGTTGTGGAATATTTTGCACGCCGTGGATGACGATGCGCTCGTTGGCAGCCATGGGTGGGGCGTTCACTTGGATGCCTGGAAAACAAAGTTATTTTCAAAGACAAACAACTTCAACTTCAAAAATCCACAATGTCGATATTTCGACACATTAATTTCGATATACTGAAAATGAGCATCTGCTTACAGGCAATATTCCGGTCCTCTGGCACGTGGATTAGGCGACGATCAACGACTCCAGCGGCCAGCTCCATTTCGAAATTTTGCTCCTTGCGAGGCGGCAGAATCGTGTACGGTACTCGGAAGACGATACGACCGGAGTGGTCACGGCCACCGATCTAAATAAATGGATTGCAAACGCAAGAAAAGGTAAAGCTCACCCATCCTCGCACATGCTGCTTCTCCTGGTCTTCCTTCGGGTTGTACTCGAACAGCACGGAAAATGCCGAGTCCCCGGATGTCAAGTTGAGTATATCGGGGATCTGGAAATTCTATTTGAAGAGTCGAAACTTAATTTTCGTACCTGCCACGTAATGGCCTTGCTAGTGTGGGGTAAAGAGCCCTCGCCAGGTAGAAGCTCAAGCGTCAATCGCTCCATGAAGTTGGTCTTTTCACTTGGAGCTAAAAAAAAAAACATAAGAAATGTGACTCCAAAACTCACTGGCCGATTTGGTGAACAGCGGCTCGACGGTGATGGTAAACTTCAGTGGTCCCGAGTGGAAGTCGGCGTGATCGCGCAGGTAGATGCCACGATCGATGCCGGGCACGCCCCATCTTCGGCAGGCGACCTAAAAGGTCAAGCAAACTGTAAATTAAAAATCTTATTTAACTCCAGGATTACAGTAACTTTCAATTTACTTTTGAAAGTTACTTGAAATTTAAAAAAGAATTACTTTACAAAGTTAAAGAAAGCGACGGCATGTAAGCAAAATTACCTTCACATCATGCAAATTTAGCCGCCGGTCCTCGTACTTGGTCAAGAAGTCGTAGGCTGCAGATACCTAAAAAAGTGTTTAAAAAACCAGATAACCTTCAACGAACCCTCATCATTTTCGCCATACAGCCCTTCAACGGCGTTCCGGACTGCTCGAGCCCGAGGCGAATCTCGTAGGGCGAAAAATTCTTGTCCTCATGCTTGATTTTGGAGAGTAGACAGGCTAAATAAAAAATTTAAATTACAAGATTCGACAGAATCTGGCTACCGATTGCGCCGGCCGCATTCGGGGAGCTCATGCTCGTGCCGTTCATCAGCTGGTTGCACTTTCGGGTGTATTTGGGCACTTCGGCGAAAGCAGCGCCCGGCGCGTAAATCGAGACCCCGTCAGCACCATCAGAGCTGAAAAATAACACTTGAATTCATGAAAAGTTATGCTAAAACTAGATAAATAATAAACTTACGCCGGCCCGCAGCTTGACCACAAAAATGGCGCCGGCTCGTCAACGTTAACGGCTGCGCCGTAGATCTGGGAGAGCTGGTTGGGGAGCAGCAGGGCGCCAACGCCTGGAAAGCCAATATTTTAGAGTTTATTAAAAATTACCAATAACTCCAGATGTCGTGCCACCGGGGCATCCAACAGACGACAACGCCGGTCCATTATTTCCGGCCGAGGAGATGAACAGCGTCTTGCCATGCTCCAACAGCTTCTTCAGCTCGGCGATTACTCGTCTGAAAACAAAAGACTTTGAAAATATACATAAATTTTACCCCTTATCGTCGAAATCCACGCCCTCGCCGTAGCTCATGTTGATGACGTCGACGCCAAGCTCACGGCATAGGTTGAAAGCACGAGTGAGGGCCGTCCCTGTTTCTGTAGAGCCGAGCCGTGCATCACCGATGCAAATCGAGATCACCTACAAAAAAGGGGATTCATCGCGTGAAAAAAGCACAAACCTTAGCCCCCGGGGCCAGCCCGTTCAGCGCCGGGTTCTCCTTGTAGTTGGCGGCGGCGATCGAGGCAACGTGCGAGCCGTGGCTTCCGCACACCGTCACAATTTCCACCTTCTTCTCGTCGGCGTACACGTTGAAGCCGTATGTGAGCTGATCTACAGAAAAGGCTTAAAAAAAAGTTTTTGTGTGAAGTACCTCCATCAATTGTGCCCTCAGCAAATTCATATTTCTCGGCGTACGGGCCCATCGGGGTGCACATGCCGAGTTTTCCGCGGAACGACGTGTCGAGAAGAGCTCTAAGAAAAGAATAAAATTTTAGTTTAAAAATTACTTCCAAGAAGTCCCATCGTGCCAGAGCAACACATCCGCCACCGGACCCTTGTCCTCCTTATTGATGCTGTCCTTCACGAAATCGACGCGGCAGGCCAGGTCCTCGCGTTTCAAGCGCTCTTTCTAAAATATTTTTATTCCCGAAAATTGAAGAACCAACTCTATCCGAAGCTTTTCCTCCAACTTCCTTCTCGTGCTCCTCGAGTAAACGCCTCGCATTGGCGAGCGCGAGATTGGAGGACGACTCCCAGTTCGGTTGATGGCGCTCTTTCTAAAAAGATTTTAGCTTTTTCAAAAACCAAAAGTTTTACCAGCATCGTGGCCTTCAGTCCCTTCACGTAGAGCTCGTGGATCGGCTTCGTGCCCAGGTAGAACTTGCCGGACGGGTTGTTCAGCCCCTTGATGGCGGAGACCTAAACCAGTTTTTTAATTAAAGTTAAAAAATACAACTTACATTCAATATTCTGCCCGTCAGTCCCGTCACTTTGCCGTCTTTTGCGGTGACCGAATGCGAGCAGTCGACATCGCCGGCACCCGAGCAGTCGTAGATGCCGATCAACTTCCGCTCGCCCGTCGAGGTAAACTAAAAAAAATGCACATTTTTCTAGACCCAAAAGTTTACCTGCATCCCCTCGAGTTTCGGGTCAACGCCAGTGTCGAGGATCGCAATCTTCACCCCTCGTCCATCACTGTCCGGGTACTTTTCGAGAAAATCCTGAAAAATCGTTATAATACTTTATAACTATTAATACCCCTAAGCTCTCCAATTTTGGCGTCATGACCCTATCAAACGGTCGAGTAGCGCTCCATGTATCACAGACGGCCTTCGAGTCGGCCTAAAGAAACCTGTTTCTATAAAAATTTATAAATGTTTACCTCGGCCACATTCCCTTCGGGGGCAGAAGACATTTGGACGACGTTCGGGTCAACGACACGCTAAAAGGAAATAAATCTTTAAAAATCAGGAAGAAAATTTACCGTAGATAACATCCTCACTTCAGCACGCTTGAAAAATCCTAGACCCGTAGAGTGCGAAGGCCTGAAAAAATGGGTTGGTTTTGGGGGGTTTTTCTAGGGTGTTTTTTGGAGCTCAAGGGTGGCAAAATAGCGCCGTGGCGTGATAAGGAAGCGCGGTTTCGGCGAATTCCAGGATTATTCGAAAAAGAACCGACAAACAAACAATGCAATCAGGAATGAGTTGGATCAAACTTTCCGGAAATTCTAAACTGTAAACACCGTATTTCAACAGATTCGAAATAGCTGGTAAAACAAAATAATTTATGCTGCAACGCAATTGCAACATTTTTGAAATCAGGGAAATAGATAAAAATTTCTGGAAAATCGCGGGATCAACTTAATCGTGTTTCTCCAAAAGCAATATGACTAAAAAATTCCATTGTTGTACTTTTTCAGGCTACAACTGTATCATCCCCGTGGTCGTTGGCCGGGGAACCCTCAAAAAAACGCCCAACAAAAAGCACCTGGAACGAAGGAGGGCGCCGTACGACGAGGCCGATAATGCGAGACGGCGCGCGATCAATGTTCCAACCCGTAAAGCCAGCCCTGGAAATGGAGAATGGCTAATGAGAGAACGGCCGGGAGGATGGCCCTAAGCATGAACCGAAATGTATGGGGGTAAGGAATGAGGGGAGGGAGCCGGAAAAGCTGCGTGAAATTGGGGAGGGAAGAGAGAAATCCGCCTGGTGCTGTTACAGCCGGCTGGCCCGGGGCCCAATTGATAACGACAGGTAAATAAGAGGAAAAGCTGCCAGAATTTCTGAAGTTCTTTGCTTCTTGAAATATATAGATTTTTAGGTTTGTAGATGAAACCTTCCATACAGTAAAAAATTTGAAAAAGGAAAAATCTGAAAACCACTCTCGCGAATTCGGGTAATACGCTAGACACCACATTACGTATTTTGTCTAGTGGAGCAAACGTACTTAAGTTCACAAAAACATTGCCTGTTCGATTTTTTTTATTTTTTTTTGCTTATTGGAGGGGTTTAACTTTGCTTTTTTATTATGTAAAATTAGAATTTTAGATTTTTAGCGATTCTAGCGGATACATAAGAATCATTCATTCAGTGGCGATGTACTCTTATGAAAAAAGTCGCCGCTGCCCGTCTAGTCTCAAAATTTACGGCTTCACACCCACCTACCCGGTATCTAGTGCCGTTTTTCGGCCCCTTTTATTGCCTATCAATCTCCTCTGCTCGCCGGCCCTGCCTAGGGTCTATTTGCCTGCGGGATCGTCCCCGTCCTCTTTGGCGCGCCACATCTGTGATTCGCAGGTTCTTTCCTTTAGTGTCTCCCCCTCTTTTCTTGGCACCTTGACTTCGCGGGCGCGGCAAGGCGTGCTCACTCACCTTTGAACGGGCGGCACGCCGGGGTCCTGCCGCGCCCGTCGCCCCGCGATTTTTATGTGATGTACACAAACCGCCGGGCCGCCCGTACACGCGACCATATTACCCCTCCTAAATATCGATGGCGTTACGCCTGTAAACTAGGGGAATTTTTGAAAAATCTTTTGCAAAAGCCCCCGTAGATAAATCGTTTAGCGAGCGATGGGGTAGGAAAAGGGATCCCAGCCTGGTTTCACCAATTTTTCGAAGCATAACGCCATCTATTTTCGAAATCGATGACCACATGAAATTCTGTTAATTTGTTTAATTTTGCTCGGCGGCTTCTAAATCTTCTAGAAATGAGTTTATTAGAATTTTTGGGGGGTGAATGCTACCATTAGGGGGCGGTTATCATGAGCTTGATTTTCGATGCCTGAGGCAAAATTTTGTGTTTTTCGGAATTGGGGTTTTCTCTCTAAATTTTTATTTTGTGACCTTCCTGAACAATTTCTTGTATAGCACCTATCATTTTTCAGATGCTAAAATCCAAAGTACCTCCGATGGTGGTCGACGACTCGGAGATCGACGTCGAAACGATCTCGGTCTCCTATTTTCAAGGGGATGTCGAGGTGAGACTCATTTTTTTATTTTTACCAAACTCTTTCAGGCATTCCAACCCGAAGTCGTCAACGACAAGGTGGTCGTAGAGGTGCGCGCCGACCCGACCGGCGAGTTCGAATTGGGTCACCGTACCCCGATGGTTGCCCAGCCGAACGGCCGGATGCGCTTCGACCCGGCCAAGGTCAAGCGCGAAGAGGATGCGCAACAATTGCCTTCAGCGGCGGGACGTCGTCTACAGTCACCTTCAAAACGGTTTCAATAATGCGATTTTCTGAGCTTTTGTTTTAGCCCCGACCTTCCTGAAGAGGTGGCGCTGCTGTTGAACTTCTCGCAAAACGCGAAGCAGCCGGATAAGGAGAGGGCGCAGCGTTTGAACTCGGTAAGGAATTTTTGGGGTTCTGGCGGACTAAGAATTGTAATGCTGCCTTTATTTAGAGCGTACGTTCAGACAACCGTGTAGCGTAGGCACCTATTTGCGCAGAAATACAAGGCCTACGTAAATAGGTGCTCTCCGTTATATAGGGGCTGATATCTGGACGTGCTCTTCCAGAGGCTTGAATTTAACATTTTGAAAATTTCGTTTCCGCTGAAAAATATAGGGTTTAACAAAAAAATTATCCTTTCAATTTCAGCTGATGCGCGGCAACTCCAGCACGTACCCGATGATCCCCGCTCAAGGCCCTCTAAACATCCACTCGGGGCCGCACCCAAAAATTCTGCGCCGTGTGCCGGCCATCCAGCCCGACCAGATCCGGCTCTCGGCCTTTCTGCCCCCAGAGCCGAAAGTCGAGGTCGACTGCTACCAGACCTACATGGAAGACGATCTCCCCATCGGAGATGAAGTGAGCGTGGCCACCGATTTCCTCGGCGAGCACGACTACTTCCACAGCACCCCCTTCTCCGTCAAGACCATCCGCCAGCGCGCCTGCCTCACCTCGCCCATCACCAGCCTGCACGTGGAGCGCGAGAAAAAGTTTGGCCGTAAACCAAAGCTGTATACCTCTCTTAGCCCGATCGACAAGTCGAGGCCGAAACGTGGCCGCCCGCCCCGCTACCCGTTGCCCCCGGACACGAAGATGGAGGACGAGTCTCGGGTCCGTGAGAAGGAGACGCAACGTCGGGCCCGTGTTGCCAAGAAGAACCGGCTGATCAACCAGCGCGAGGTCGTCGACAAGGTGTACTCGAAGGTGACGCAGCTGCTGACGGACGTTCGCTTCGACCCGGAGACGCGCAGCCGACTCGACGCGATCAAGCATGGATTGTACCAGATTCTCGCCGAGCGTGATAAGAAGAGCCATCACGAGATTGCGGCCCATATGTACAAGGATTACTTGAGGTAGGTATTTAGCTTTTATAATTTACCAGGTTTTGAAATTTTGAAATTTTACAATTCATTCACAAGAATTCTATACTTCTACTACAATTATTTTTTTCAGAAGTGAAGCTGGCGTCATTCGCCGCCCGGGACCACTGCCAAAACACATGCTCCCCGAGCTGGCCAATGTCACCGACCCGAAAGAGCGCCAACGTCTTCGGAATTGTGCGGCGCAGCGTCGGTACCGTGAGGCGACAAATGCGCAAGAGCAAATGTATAATGAGGTGTGGTTTAGTGGCATTTTTTAAGATGGGTTGTGCATTTTCGAGGAAAGTTTTCCTAGAAACCCTGGTATCTAGTAACGTAAGCACGTATTCATGTATTTTAATGTTATAATTGACATTTTTCGTATGTTATATTTGTAACGTATTTTAATAGTTTTTCGTAAACTTGAACTTACTAGACTAACTTTCGACAGAAAAAATATAGAATAACCTAAAAAAAATGACGTTTTGGTCGTGAAATCCAGACTTTTTTTAATGTTTTCACGTTTCCAATTTTTGCGATGCATGAAGTAAACAACTACAAAAAAAACCAAATTTACGAAACGAAATTTATGAGAATGCGAATGGCTCGGATAATCGGAAAGCAGCTTTTTACGCTTTCCCACTTCTTTATTGGTGGTAAAATTGCTTCAATGTACAAATTCCTAATTTTCAGGTCGTCCACAAGAACGTGCCGGATCTCATGATCCTCAAGCAAACGCTGCCCGCCGATCTGGCGATGGGCGTCGAGGACATTGTCGGCGACCTCTGCTCGGCCACCAAGAAGAAGGAGCTGGAATGCCTGCGCATGTCCGTGCCCAAACCCGACGACGACCAGGTGCTCGACGTCGGGACCAACGACGAACTCCTGATGATCTAACAACCTGTCCTCGCCAAATCCCCCTAACAAACACCTCAGCCAAGGCCTGGTGCCTTCGCCCATGTTCCTAATCTCCACATTTAGCTTATTTTCCGCGCGCGCGTTCCACCCAGATCTGTTGCTTTTGATTTGTTAGTCGCCCAAAGCTTCTTGGATATTGGTCTATCTTTTTTTATAATGATCACCCCCACCCCATATACAATCTTCCCCCCAATTTCTCGAGGCCAAATGGCCATGCTGCGCACGCGCGCGGGCCGTTGGCCGCTTCTCATTTTTGTACGTGTATCACGCTGAAGAAAAACAAGATTCCCGCTATGTCTGTTCCCACGTCTACTGCGTTCCCCCCGATGTTGTTTAATAAAGTTTATCGTTACGAACATTGCGCCAAAAAGCATTTAGCAGTGGGGGTAAAGCACAGATGTAGGAGAGTTGAGGAGATTTTCGGGGGAAAGGCAACTTTTTTGGAGGCATAGGTATCGGAAAGGCCAGGGGGCTGATGTTTTTTTGTTGTCTAGGCAATGCAGCGTGGAATGGCTGTAACCGTGTAAGCGAGTAAGGTATCGTGGTTTTGGGGGGTTTGGGGAATAATTTAATATGCAACGGGATGATGAGGAGGGGAAATGTGGTGAATTTGAGCTTGTTTATTGAGCCTCGATGACCTCGCAGCTGTGCTTCACCTGCGGCTCGACGTGCTTCAGCGCCGACTTGTCGAAGTTGGCCGCCTCGGCGGGGGCTTTCTCGCGGATGATGTCTGGAATTAGCAAGGTTTGAAGGGCGACTTTGACTAGTAAAAATTATTCGTATTTTTTGTATTAATGAAGTATTTTTAACGTCTATTTTGGTCGATAATTAATACAGGTTCAAGTATAAACGATTAGGTTAAAGTAGTCGCCTTAATGATTCAGTTAAGGCGTATTATGACCTAAATTTTTGAAATTTTTCAGGCTGAGATTTACCTTTTTTAGCAAAACGCCCTCAAAAAGCTTTCTTTCACTTAACTATTTTTTTCTTAGCTCACCTTCCTTGGAGGGGAGCACCACCTTCTCCTCGGTGTTCACCGACTTCAACTGCGTCGCGTTGAAGCCCTCAATGTTGGTGGTGAGCTCCTGGTGCTGCTTCTCCTGCTTGATGTCTGAAAATGGATCATTTACTTGATATCGATTCGGATAGATCTTAACTCAAAATATTTCTATACCTACCCTGGGGGCTCGGGAGCACCTGCTTCTCCTCGGTCTCCGTGTGCTTCAGCTTCTCCGGGGTGAAGCTGGCGATGCCGGTGCACAGCTCATTGTGAGTCTTCTCCTGCTTGACATCTGAAAATCGGTAGTGTGTTTTCGCAAAACTGCATAAATCGTTTTTGTCGCGTGTCCCCTAAAAAAGCAAAAAGTAGTGGTTTTCTTTTCCACAAAAGCAAAAAGTTTCGACCACGGAAGGATTCGAACCTTCAATCTTCTGCTCCGTAGGCAGACGCGTTATCCATTGCGCCACGCGGCCATGGGATTGGGCAGGTGGGGAGGGGGAGAAGAGCCCCCAGCCCAGGATTTGGCGCCACAGCCCTCCCCTCCCCGGCTGGGTCAAGTGGCGAGCGGGGTGGGTATTTTTCGGGTCCATTTTTAGAGTATCAACTTTTAATAGCGATTAGAATCCCAAAATTAATTTATGATAATTTTATCTGGTTTATACTGTACTCCTTAACTCACCGGTAGGGCTGGGAAGGACCTGCTTCTCCTGGGTCTCCACCTTTTTCAGCTCGACGCCGGTGCACAGGGCCTGAAATTAGGGGTGTTATATTTTATAGCAATTTTTATATTCTAAAAAACCAGCTTTTTGGTTTTTAAAGATCTAAAAAATTGGCAACAAACCTCAGCGATGTCTCGATCGATCTTGGGCAGATCCTCGAGCTTGGGGGAAGTGGGAACGTTGTCGGCCATCTGGAAAAGGAACAATTTGCATAATTTTCTAATTTTAAAGTGATTTTTTAAAGAAAAAAACAAAGGCAAAATGCGAAGAGTTTAAAAATATTTTTTTTCGCATCGGAAAATCAGAAGGATAAAATCGTAATTGTAATAAACCAATTCGCCCCAAAACCGACGGTTTAAACTTTTTAAAAGGGCTAGGAAAGTAAAAAAAATTTTCTCTATTTCCGAAAGTGAAATACGCCCTAAAAGTACGCCCGTTCCGAAACGCTTTTCAGAATTGGAAGCGAGCCAAGAAGAACCAGAAAAACCATTCTTCACGCGTAATCACAAAAACTGAACGCTCTTCCGGTCCACTGACCGGAAAACACTCCAAAATAAGTGTTTGGTGGTACTGTTCTTTTTGGGGACCGGCCCCCTGGATACGGGAAAAGCCGCCCCCTGAGGTGCTTAGCGCGTCTAGCAAACCAGGAGTAGCGGGGTGGTGGTGGTGGCTTCTGGGGGAAAAGCCCCCTTCTCTCTTCAGCCGATCGGGACTGACCAACACAATAGAAATCAGCTGGACGATCTCGAGAGGGGGGCGCTACACGAAAAACAATTCCTAGGGCCTCGCGCTGCGGGGATGACCGGGACGTATTTGGCGCCAGGCCATGCTGGAGAGGACAGGGTCTTTTGAATTTCTGTGGAGATCAAGAGTACAAAGATCATCAGGGTATGGGAGCATTAAGGTGAGGCGGTAATTCTCTAGGTTCATGGGATACGGTAGATTTTGGGAGGTTACCCCAGATACTAGACCTGGCGGATAATAACGCGGTTGATTTCTGGTAATGTTAAAATAGCCGTAGTTACTTCTTTTGAACAGTTAGCCCTGAACTTCGGCATGGGCTTAGGTTTGGGCCTGGGTTTCGGCTTTGCCTCGGGCTCACCCAGGGGTCAAACGAAACTAGTAACGCTACTTCTAACGAAATCCCGAGAAGCGTAGCCTAGCGTTGCATAAGGCAAGCTGAAGAAACTTGGCTTAGTTCGTTATGCTATTTGCCTATCCATAATTTCTTCCCGCAAAAAATGAATTAAATAAACCTATTAAGGAGTAGTAAGTGACGAAATTACAAGGTTAAAAAAACTAGTATTCAGATTCCGCAAAAATTTGAATAAAATAAACCTTGAAATTGAACTGAAATGAACTACGGCCAGCACAGGAGTCAGTGGAAATTCAAGTTCTTTCGCTGTGGGTGGACGCGCTGCCCAATCCCTCAACAGTTTCAATGCCATTTTTGTGCGAATGTCGACGCGGCCCAGCATGTGTTGGTGGCAGCGGGCAACCAGCCAAATAATACTGTTCGCCCATCGATTTCCGGCAGGACTCGAGTTTTTGAAGAGTTGGAAGTTGGAACAATTCGCGGTGGGGAACCAACTTTTTTTTCCTGTCGGCCCTGGTGGGGATAGTAACCAAACATAAAGTGTTTTCAGATTGTTTTTAGCAAAATTTAAGCCTATTTCATCGGAAAGTTTTTAAAAAGTTAGAAAAACTCTTGAAAACGTCGAAAATTTGGTCATTTTTGGGCCGATAAAATTGATTTTCGACCTAAAATTAAATTTTTTAATTAAATTTTGTAAAGTTTTTATGCTTAGGAATAGCTGTAAACAATTTAAAAACACTTCCACCATTTATATAAAAATTCTCGGCTTGGGCCCAAAATACGCAAGAACCGTCTATTTTATTCTACTGATTTCAGGAATACAGGCCAGAATATGAAGAGCAAATTCTACAAATTGTGAGTCAATTCCAGGGCCGGAAAAGGGGCGGAATATGATTTTGTTTTGTCTACTCCAGGGGGGATGCGTGGCCGGGGTGACGCACACGGGCGGATCAGGACGTTGCGAAATCGGGCAAAAAATGGCTGAACGTTTTGTTTTTACAGCAAGAAAGTGAAAAAAATTTCGCAAGAAATTACGAAAGATTTCAAATTATATTTTTGAGTTGTAAAGCCGAAAATTGCCGGTAAACGGTTTGTATCGGCGAGAATCGAGACAGATAAATCAGAGATTCTGTCGCAGACAATTTTGCATTTAAAGTTCTATATACAAAATTAATAAGCCTCGGAATAGCCCCAGAATACGCCCGTCCTAAGAATTGTTTTTGTGTTGACAGCGGCATCTGGTAGCCGGGCGCGAACGCAGCCTTCGAATCCACCAGCTGCCCCACCCCCCACTCCCGGCTGACCCTCCAGGGGCAATTATGCTGAGGGTGGAGAGAAAGAGAGACGGATCCAGCCAGCGATCTCATCGAAAAAGTGGAAGATTGATCGATATAGCTTCAAAATAACCGATATCGGCAAAACCTGACGAGACCTAGCCCATTCGATAGAGAATTCAATTCTGAGCAAGACTCCGTTGTCCTTTTTGCGGAATGGCATCCCTGATTTTATAAAATTAAAAAATATGACCGTCTCTTACCATGAATGCCTTTCGAGCAAAAAGAGAGGCTTTTGCGTGCCGTTTTAAAATGTTATAAAAGCAGGGATAGCCATTCTGCAAAAAAGAACAACGGAGGCTTTTTCAGAATCGAATTCTCCATCGAATAAGCTAGGTCTCGTAAGGTAGAGTCTGATCGTAAGCTAACTTAGGTCTAGAAGAATTCCGCTTCTGAAAGCTCTAAAAACCGGTCAAGATCGAAAATTTCTCGAATTTCGTAAATTTAAACTTTTGAAACAAATAACCTCAAAAACAGCGTTCCTCCCCGTCCCTCCCCTCGGTGCCTGTCAAAAATAATCCTCGGGCTTATCAGCGGGGTAGGACATGGTAACTGTTTTGGAGGTAACCCGGCCGGCTTTGTTGGCACGAGGAGGGGTCGCGAAAAAACGTTGGGTGCGCCGGTCACCCGGGGAAATAAATACAGCTGAATCAGCTGGGCAAGAAAAAAATATTTTGGGGCCGGAGAGGTGAAGCTGACATCAGGTGTCGTTTGGTACTTTTTAATAAAGTTGGCTCAGGAAGCCTAGTATACCTTTAATCAAACAAGTAATAAGCCTCAGGCCTAGCAGATAAGAAAAATACATTAACTATAAAAATAATGGTTACGAGTTGACACAACAGCCAGCCAATTTCTTCGCGTCGCGAAAAATTTTTTTGGAATATACCAAAGGCACCTGATTTTGAATATAACCAGAAGGAGTAGTCATTAAGATTTGGTAGTATAGTTCAGCAATGAATCAACGTTTTCGACCTCATCAAAGCCCAAAAGTCAACCCCAGCTGTAGGTGTGGGCTAATAAAGTCCCCGAGGGCACATGTGTGCGCGTGTGTCTCTAGCTTCATGCGTGTATATGCGTGTGTGTATGTTTGTATGAAATGGAGTCATATGGGCCGTCGGGGGGCAGTGGTGGTGGTGGTGGTGGAGGAGCGGATGCTGGGGGGAAAGGGGCGTGTTATTGTATTGTGAGTCAGTGCACGCCCCATCCAGGAGACCTCTTTTAGCCACCCCCACATCCAGCCACTAGTCCTGTATTTCGCCCGCAGGGGGAGGGGGGTTGAAATGGAACGAAGTGGATTCAAATAGGGAAAGGGGCTTGGAACACAATGCTTCGGCGAGGTTAGAGCGTTTTACAGGGAGTTGAAGCTGGAGAAACCTTGGGACACCAAAATTTCTGCCTCTCTCTCTCTCTCTCTCTCTCTCTCTCTCTCTCTTTCGCTCTCCTTCTGATGCTCGTTGCTGCTCAAAGAGCTAAAAATGCAAAAGGCTAATGGCCAAATTTAACCCTAAAAATCTGAGGTATGGAGGTATTGGAGCTAAATAAATGTTTGGACATAAAAAATTTCTACTCTCTCTATCTCATACTCAATGCTGTTCTAAATGCTACAAAATGCAAAATGCTTAGGATCCTCCAACGGCAAAAGTTTAAACCTCTAATACTGGGATTTTTAAGAATTCCGATCTCTCCTGGGTAATTAAATTGACCTTGAAAATAGATGAAAATTCAAGCAAAACGGATAACGCTGCAATTTTGCGCATTGACGACGTTGTCGAGCATGACTTTGCCGAACCAGCAAATTTTTTTAAAACTTCTGAACCTCTAAACGCCATTTTGTTTTAAAACCTTTACTTTGTAAAGTGATTTTTCTAAAAACTTTGTAAAATTAATCAGAAATATCGAAAAAATTCAGTTTGCGATTTCAAATAGGAGGTCCAAACTTTTAAAACGCAAAGAAATTTAAACGTTTCAACGCAAATTTCAAAAATTATTTGAAGCCGCGGGACTTTCCGGAAAGATTTGGGTTCGTTTTGAAATAACACCTTATAACTATGGAGAACTAAAATCTTTTTTTACGAATTTTATTCGTATGAGCAGGACCCCTATTTACACCCAGCCTAATGGTTTGTGCAAATAAATAGGCCTTCAGCAAGGGGTTAGAGCCGGTAGGGACTGTTATGACCTAGTGGCCATGGTAGGGGGCTGGCTGGCTTCTCCCCACCCCCTTCCTATTCTGTCCAAACACCGGTCGGTCTTCTGACGTTCCGGGTGCCACCCCCCTGGTGCAGCAGCCTTGTGCCCCCACCTTGCACATTTCCTTTAGAAAACAGACAACAGACAATCACAGCACTGGGCGGTGCGTGACGGATGGTCCGGAAAACCGGTCAGAGGCGTGGTGTCTTAAAGGTATTGGCAAGGTTGGAGGTAGTAGAATGTTAAAATCGATAATTTTTTTATCGGCGCACTAATGAAATAAAACTAATGCGTAATCTGACGCTGATGCCTAAATAAAATTTGACCTCATTGCACCATGCCTTTTGAAATAGCATATATTACCAGTTTTTGATGGTCACGTATTGTAGAATAGGCAATTTAAAGGAACATTCCCGGCAAAAACCGCGAATTTTTTACTGTGGATTCAAACGTCTTTGCGACATGTAACGCGCACGCTGTCTGGCTACCTTTAAGATGTCGTAATCTATTACCTAATGAAAGCCTGTTGCGTTGCATGCGGAAAAATCCATTGAAATCCCAAGCTAACGAAATCCATACCCAAGCCTTGCCTCTCCCTTTAAAGGCCCGATAAGGTAAAAATCCAGCGTATATAACTTTGATAAAGTGCCAAATCTTGCTAACAATTCCCACGCAAAAGGATGGCTATATTTGGAGGCTCTTGACCTCCATTCACGACCGTTTTATGTGAATTCAAAAACGCAAAAACACATCATATTCCAAGCCGACCCGACGACACACAAACCCCTGACGTTTCAGAACGGCCGCGCCGGCTGAAATGGGATCACGCGGAAAATATTGACGATGACCCATCTTCAAAAGGGGGGGGGGGGATCGAAAGCGTGGCGAGAATTTATTCGTGGCATACGGTGAGTCAGCTCTCGGAAAATCGGTGGGAATAGCCCCCTCGTGGTGGTAGCCGTTAGATGGTGGAGGTCAAGGAGGGTGAGGGGAAGGGTGGAGTAAGTAAATGAGTCATATTTTAGGGATCCGAAAAACCCTGATTCATCCGCTAGTTTTTAGACGGCACGGTATGGCATTTGTGGCATTAACAGACTCATTTATTGTACGTATTTTACGTTGTATGTCTTCAAAATGGGATTTCTCGGTTTGCAACTACTGCGGTACTTTTAAGTTAAAAACATTCTAAACGGATATTTAATGTGCTATGCTATTTTAATAGCAATTTTAATAGTTAAAACACCTTATGAACTGACATATTCACGAATGGATAATGTTGCTACAAATACCAAAAATTAAGAGCCGTAACTTACGCCAGAAAAATCAAAAACAAAAAAAATGTACGGTATTCAAAAAATGAAGCCGTAGTATCTCCCCAGCACCTCCAGCAGAGAGTCTACCCCCCCTCTATCGAATTAACGCTATCCAAAATGTGAATGCGAGGGTGGCGGTAGCCGACGAGGTGTGGTGAAGTGGGACCCCCCTCTGAAGCGAGGCGGGAGGCAGGCCGTCTTTCTTTCTGTCCCTTTCGGTCTGTTCGTTTCTGTGATGCGATAGGACGTGTCAAGGCCGTGGGCGTTCTGTCCGTCTGCGCGAGGAGGGTGCTCCATTTGCATGCGCGCACAATATTCCTCGCCCTTCCTCGCTCATAGCCCTCGTTTGAGAGGGTCAATTAAAGGGATCGGGATTGAAATCACGTCGGGAACGGGATTACGAGGAAATTGAGAACCTTGAGGTGAATGAGAAGAGCTAAACTCATCTCTCTCACTCTCTCTCTCTCTCTCTCTCTCTCTCTCTCTCTCTCTCTCTCTCTCTCTCTCTCTCTCTCTCTCTTCCTCTCTCTCTCTCCTTCTCTCTCTCTCTCTCTCTCTCTCTCTCTCTCTCCTTCTCTCGCTCTCTCTCTCTCTCTCTCTCTCTCTCTTTTCAAGAAAATTATGCGTTGATGTTGAATCATCGCACAATAAACCTTTTCCAGAAGACTTTGCCCCGGGCCGATGATGTGGCCTCCATTTGCCAGACATTTTCTTTGGAAAATAGCGCCCCCACGTGTCCATTGTTTGCGCCGTAACCTTTTAGACGAATTTCGCAATAATACGATGACGCTTTACGATCACCTGGACCGGTAGATGAAGGGCTGTCTTGGCAGAATCGTAAAATCATGGATTTCCTGCTAGCTAAATAAAATATGTGGAGTGCAGAAGTAAAACTTTGTCATGGCAAGCACAAATTAATGACAGAATAATCGATGAAACGAAGCCTGAAGTTTGCTTTGACGTGTTCATAGAATTTGGAAGTATCTAGATGCAGGCTGCTTTATTTTCAAAGTCGGTCTCCATCGCCTTCCGTCCAAAAAAGGGTGGCAACTTCCGATACCTTTGAAGCCTTTCGTTAGCGCGGTGTCTTCGCTCTAATTCAGGCCCACGATCCAAAACGAACCAACTTGGCTTCCTAAAAAATTCCGAAACACCCCACCCATTTTCCCGGATCACCGGGGCCATCTCCACGATAATTGGCGGTAATGGAGGAGTTTCGTAGAAGTATTCGATGACCAAGGCAAGGAAAGGACGATGGAAGAAGACGAAGAAGGGGAAGAGGACTGTGAAGACGAGGATTAGCCGCCAGCTCAGCCCCGGAGCACACCTTCAGAGGGGGGTCTCGCCGGCGAAAATAGACACGGTCGCGGGGACTGGTCGCTCGGCCGGGAAATACCACCCGATTTGGGCATGGCGAAAAGTGGGGGGAGAAGCTGGTGAATCAGCTGTGGCTCGAAAATCAGAGAAAAACGGAAACCAAAAACGATAGATTTTTGAAGTTTGTGAAGCAATACAACTGTTTAAAGGCATCAGATATATTTATATTTATTGAGTAGGATAAGGTTAGAAAGAGGACAAATTCTGTATTGCCATGGTCATTGATTCACAAAACATCTCAACCCTGGGCAAGTCTTCCCAACGCCAAACCGCAGGCTTTCGCAGAGGTACCACGGCGACTAAACGTTTCATACACTCCAAAGTTTTTTTTGAAAATTTACCAGAGGATTCTTGCAGCCGAACGGCTTCACCGAGTCGTACCCGCAGGAAGCGTACGTCTTCACAGTCCTAAAGAAGCCCTTAAAATCCGATTAAAAATCGACAATCAAATTTTCGCAGCAAAAACTATGAACCTGAACACTAAAGAACGAATTCCGAAAATTCCGGACGGCTCGAGCACCGCGGCCTTTATCTCTAGACTGCCCCTCCGAGTTCCCGTTCATTACTACCGTGGTATGGCCAATTATGATTTTTTGAGCACTTCCGCCTCGCCAACGCACAGGGATCGGGCCATTTTGTGCTTAAAAAACTTCCTTTACTTGACCTAAAATGGCAGAAAATCGACTCATTGAAAAACTGATCTAGGTAAAAGTCTTTGCGTCAAATTCAGCGAACTTTTCTGAAGCGCATGAATTGAGAATTGCTACAAAACGATAGAAAAATCTTCGATATCTCTAAAGCCCAACTTACTGGCAGTAATGATCGAACGTGGTGTAGTTGTAGGTGGTCATCGCAAATTCTTGGTAGCACTGAACAAAAATGAATCCTGGACTCTGGCGACTTACACCAGTGAATTTCTGCTGCTGAGTGGCATTGTAAATGCATGCGTAATCGTCAATGGCAACTAAAATTAACGTAATCACGATTTTCGATAAAAATCCTACTGTGGAAGCCGCCACCACACGCAAACTCGAGCCGATTCCAGATCTGGGCGTATTGCACGGCTGGAAAAATTGGGAGTTCGATTTTAGGAAATGTCACGTACCATGGAAGATGGTCAAGTTGCCACCAACGAGAGATTCGATCGTCCACGGATCGACGCAATCAGTATACATGTAGCCGAGGTTGGCTGCGAAAGCTGATCGGGCCCTATGAATTTAACTTGTAACGCCGCATCGGGCGATTTTTTAGATCTATATTAGAAGCTAAAAAGGGTAGGTAGCTCTCCAAAACTCACGCGCAAGTCTTGATGATGTCCTGCCGAAATACGGTAAAAATCGCATCGTATAGCACGGAGGTATTGTAGTAAGTGAGGTCAGGGTTCACGCCAATGGCCGTGTTGAAGCGTCGCTACAAAACGATACCCCAAAAAATTAACAGCTAACAATTTCATAGTCCAGATCGGTCTTCGTACACTTGTAAAAGATGTCCTGGGCAGCTACCAAGCCGAAGAAAAGGTACAATAGACCGATTTTGACCATCTCGAACCTAAATGTTGCTCCCAAGTGTTATAGTAAAAATTAAAATTTGGAATTTGAAAGCTGAACGTTTTCTGAAGGCGCGAGTATCGCGTAAATCTGTGCTCGGAGTGGCGGAGCTCCTCCTTCCTCCTCGTTATCAGCGTCGATCAAAGGCCCACCCGAAATGGCCCACAAAATTTGGCACTTTTTCACGCCCGCAGAGGGGAGGAACCCGCCCAGCGATCTGACAAATTACGCCCAGTTTAATGGGCGAATTCGACGCCGGCAGTGGGTGACATCGAGAGGATTGAATGGTAATTTTTGGGGGTTGAAGTTGGGGAAGTATTCCATAAAAAGTAGTGAGCGCCGTAGCGTAGTCAGGACGGTTCTGTAAACCCAGAAAATTTTCGCACGTTTTTCGATGCGCAAAGTCCGAACAAGGAGACGTTTTTAACGACAATGTTTCCGTACCGAGGTGATCAAACGTAGGGCGAAAAGGGCAAAAAAAATTCCCGAAATTGGATCAATTTGGGCCTTTTTCACACCTAAAAACCTGCGTAACTTTTTGAATCGCAGATTTTGACAACGGGTTCGTATCAAAATTGAATCAGATCAGTATCAGATCAAATCAAAATTCTACACAAGATGCGCTTGGTCCCGTACGGAAACTCGTTTGTCACTATAAAACGTCTCCTTGTAAGGAAAAGATGACACAACAACTATGTGAATATCCTCAAGGAGCCTCGACATCTCTAAAGAGCCTGTGGACGCAGATCGCCTGTGCATTAATAAAATTCTCCGACATCGATTTTGGGTGCGTTTTTTTTTGGTTTCCCCAAACGTCTAGAATAACTATCCCTAGGAGACACTAGAATATATCCGAGAGCCATTTCTGAAATTACGCAACCGTCATCATCATCTGAGTCTGAATACCGCGTTCTCGATCCTCTAAAATGTAAGCTACCCAACGCTGTTGACTCGTATCATGGCGTCATGACACACGTTAGATGGATGGCAAACAGCGCCCCGCTTCCGGGCCTCTCGATTCCGAAGAAAACGCTTCCATGTAAATTTTGGCTCAAACCCCGCAGCCGTTCGATTTCTGACTTTTTGACCTGACCTGCCCTGAAACCCCCAGCCCCTAGTTGTTTTCACAAAAAGTTGCAGCCGGGCGTGTTATCATCTCAAGCCGCGGCTGTTTGTACTTTTCCAACCGTCAGGAAAACCTTTTGTCTGGCCGGCTCAAACATTGATTTTAATCCATTGGCCTGGGCCCAAGCTTCAGAAGATGTCGCGCCGGAACATCGAACTTTCCGATGGCCCGTTTCAACATAAACGGAGCAGGTCAGCTCATCAGGCCCGAAGCATTTTTCCTGGAAACCCCCGCAAAGCGATAAGATTTGGGTGCTAATCGATTCCGGCATTGTCTGGGGTGCATTTCCAGGAAGAGGTGATATCTATTATTTAGGGTCTGGTTTCTTGGTTTTTTAATGCTAAAAACCGGCCAAACCTAGATACAATTGGATTTCTTTTTGAGAATAATTGTTCAAGAAGATAATCGATAAAATTCTCCGAATTCGCCGTTTAGATAGCACAAATTAGGATTGAAACGGCAGTCGCAAAATCCTGCCTTTGCCATCAACATATCCTTGCCGGATTCTGGCAAATAATTCTTTTTTTTTTGTTAAAACACGGCTTTTGACAAGGATCTGGAGAGATCAATAAAATCTCGCTTTATTTCTATTACTGCGGTTTTTCATGTAGACGTTAAATTCTTGATTGACCCGATTTCTGGTCGTCTTTTCTTAGCAAGGAAACCAACACTCGCTGGGGTGCATTTCCAGGCGCTCATCCGCGAATAATTGCTTTTTTTTGTTAAAAAACGCTTTTAACAAGAATCAGGAAATCCCAATAAAATTTAGAATTAATGGATTTTAAATACTTCTTTCATGTGGATTCTAAATTCTTCTATGATCCGATTCCTTGTCCCATTTTCTTAGCAAGGAAACTAACACTAGTAAATCAGCGCAGGCGCTCATTCGTCCCATGCGCTACCTTCCACTCCTATCCTCGCATTACGCCATGTTGACCACTGGGGCCAATGTTACCCAGAGCAGCCTCATCCCTACTTAAAATTCTTTAATTTACCCTCATTCAACCTTTATTTTTAGCCTATGCACCGGGCGGTCACGTGCAAATAGCCTTACTTCCCCGACCCGTCACGTTCACTACGGCACCATGGACGACTCACCGCCGGTCGTGAGTTTTAAAACGATATGACAAACTATGTTTAAACGATAAGTCAGAATTTTCTATTGCTTCTCTAAAACACAGGGAACATTAGTGCGTATCAAAAAGGACCTCTGACCTTTCGGCCATTTTAGCAGATGAGCCAGAAGGTAGAACAGATGATTGCGAAAGTGATAACAATAGAAATAGCGCTAAGATCAGCTAAAGAGCGTTCAAAAATTCTCGGAAACTCTGAAAAATGGGTTTTCAGGGCACCCCAATGCCCAATACCTCCTTCTACCATCGAGCCCATCGACTAGTACCTTCCCATGGAAGGCAAAGGACAGTGTCGGCAAGCAGGTTGGTTTTAAAATGCTCAAAGAACTAGAAATAATGATTGCCAAGCTGGTAATTGCGTTTATAACGTTGAAATTTTTAGTATCGATGTCTACGAGGACCCAGTGACGGGTATGGACCGGGTAGCCTCCAATTCTTCGATGCACACCTACCAGCAAGGCCATCGGGCTTCCGTAAGTAAAACATTTTGTGCTCGAGAAACCACAACCCTTTCAGGAACCCATCATCGACACCCAACCCCTCATCCGGCAACAAAGCTCACCCGCTAAAGAAACGATATCATCAAAGTTTGAAAGTCTCGACTACGAAGTCTGTGAAAATGAGCTTTACCGGAAAGAGGAGTTCAAAGAAAGCTATCAGGTATGTAAACCAATGCCTTACAAATTTAGATAATTTTTAGGTCGGCCTGTGGCGGATAAGCAGAAATCGGTGGATTGCCTGCTTTTTCATCGGCATTTTCACGGCTCTGGTGGCGTCAGCGATTGATATTTTGGTGACGATCAGCAAGCAGATCAAATTTGATTATATATTGAAAGGGTGTAAGTTTTTATAGAGCCAAATTTTACTTACAACTAAATATCCCATTCCACCCTTGACCTTTAGTAATTCTAAGCTGTGACCACAACCTCGAGATGGGAGAGAGTGCAAACTGCATGTGGACCGTCGAGCTGGTCTGGATCATCTACAACTGCGCGTTGGTGAGTGGTTGAGCACTTGAAGGTTTCAATTATTATTTTTTTAGGTTGGAATTGCGGCCTTCTTGGTGATCTGGATCTCCCCGATCGCCGGCGGATCCGGGATTCCTCAAATCAAGTGTTACTTGAACGGCGTGGCTATTCCGGACGTTGTCAAGCTGAAGACACTTATCGCCAAAGCGATTGGTGTCTCATGTGCTGTCGGAGGAGGATTGTGTGCTGGAAAGGTAAGTCATACGAAATAACAGCTGTATATATATCTACTACGACACTTTGGATAGCAGCATCCCGAACAAATTTTACCTTTCTAGGAAGGTCCAATGATCCACAGCGGAGGTTGCGTCGCTGCTGGCATCTCACAAGGCCGTAGCACAACATTAGGCCTGGATTTTGGCTTCTTCAAGGAGTTCAGGTAAGCGAAGAGGTGCTAAAGCTAATTTGTCCCTAGAAATGATCGTGATAAGCGGGACTTCGTAGCCGCCGGAGCAGCAGCTGGAGTTTCCGCAGCGTTCGGTGCCCCAATCGGCGGTGTACTGTTCGCCTTGGAGGAGGGCGCCAGTTTTTGGAACCAGAATCTGACCTGGAGATTGGTACATTTTTGGGATCTTGGCCCGATCATCGAATAACCCCTTGCAAACTCGCCTCCAATTTTTTAGTTCTTTACCTCCATGATCTCATCCTTTACCGTGAGCTCGGTGCTGGCCTGGTGGTACGGAAAGGCCGGATGGCTATCGTGGACCGGTCTGGCCAATTTTGGGGTCTTTGAGGTGGGCATCATACGACATCTCAAGTCCCTGTTTAGAACAAAAACTACAACATCTTCGAAATCCCCTTCTTCCTGGCAATTGGCGTGATCGGCGGGGTTAGCGGAGCGGCTTTCAACGCGCTCAACGTCAGAATCGCAAAGTTCCGCATTAAGTAAGCGATTTAAACAGGTCGTAGGGGATACTTTGCAGCTGTATTGTACACTCTATACACACAAATTTTTAGGTACGTCCACACCAAACGCCAACGCTTCATGGAAGCACTCATCGTCGCCGCTATGTCCGGCTTCTTCGGTTTCCTGACCATCTTTATGGTTGATGACTGCCAACCGGTTGGGGTGAACCCGAACAACACAGAAGTTATGCAGGTAGGATCGAAAGCCAAGCGAAACAAAAAACAAACCGTATTTAGATGTGGTGCAAGAAGGGCGAATATTCCGCGGTAGCCAACCTGTTCTTCCACAACCCCGAAGAGGGAGTGAAAAGTCTTTTCCACGCACCGATCAGTAAGTTTTGAAGGGAACGCTTAACGAGGTTGTTATAGACTCTTTCCGCCCTTGGACGCTCCTTATCTTTGCCACCGAATACTTTTTCCTGACCGCCTGGACGTTTGGAGTATCGGTTCGGAAAACCTGTGCTCGATTCAATTCCGTTTCTAGGTCCCCTCCGGAATTTTCATCCCGATGCTCCTGACTGGAGCTGCATGGGGTCGTTTTATCGGAATCTCCCTTTCCAAGATCGTACCCGGAGTGGTAAGAACCCTGAAAGAAACGAACGAGACCTTTCTTAGACTGGCATCGACCCTGGAAAGTACGCCCTCGCGGGAGCGGCAGCCCAGCTAGGAGGATCTGTCCGCATGACCATCTCCTTGACGGCTATTATCATGGAGGCCACCAAGGATATTACCTTCGGACTGCCGATTATGCTCGTGCTCATGACGACCAAGTTTGTTGGGGATTTGTTTAATGAGGTAGGCGCCTTATGGAAAATTACAGCCTTGAAAAGGTATCAAACTATCTATATCTTTCTAGGGTGTTTACGACTCGCTGATCGACATGCAAGGAATCCCAGTCCTGGGCTGGCATCCACCCAAGATGAGCCGCAACATCAATGCACAGTTCGTTGCAACGAATCGATCATAAACTCTATTTTCTAGACAAGTCATGAGGAAAGACGTCGTCGCATTTGAACGACGAGAGCGAGTCGGGCGAATCAAGGAGGTCCTAGAGGTCACCAGCCATCACGGATTCCCGGTAAGCACCTTCGCTACACAATTCAAATAACTTCCATTCCCAGGTTGTTGACCGAATCGAAGAGAGCATGACGGGCCCCCTGCCAGACTATGGCGTCCTCCAGGGCGTCATCTTGCGTTCACAACTCATGAGAATCCTCGAGCGACGGGTATAAAAATGAACAAAGGCGATTGCAACAATTTTTAGGCATTCTCGATCCACCCAGACGGGCGCACGGGTAGCGCTTATCATCTTACCCATGAAGATTTTGTCGATGACACCGACTGGTATGCTCCAAAGAGAAAAGCTAAACTTTTCTTCAGCAAAGCCAAGTCGATCGCCGACCTCGGGTTGACTAGCGGTGAAGATCTGATGAGCTGGGTTGACCTCTCGCCAGTGTTGCACCCGCATCCGCATCGCGTTCCTTTGAACGCCTCTCTACCTTTCATTTACAAACTCTTCCGAGGCCTGGGGCTTCGTTATTTGATGGTCGTCAACGATGAGAATCGGGTAAGTCATAAAATTAATACAAAAACACGAAATTTCAGCTGCGCGGCGTCATTACTCGCAAAGACGTAGCCCGATACCGCGACCATCGCTCCAAAAACAGATATCGCCTACGCGAGCTTTTGATTTCTGAAGATAACTGATGACCAGTGTTGCCTTCTCCATTTACGGTTACAATGTGTGATATTCCCTCTTACCAAATTTACTTATTCTCCCGCCCTGTCGCTAGAGACGCTAGCTCGCCGGCAATTCGCCGCCGCTTATCCACTTTCCATGTACTTCTGCCTTGGTGACTACAGTTCTACGGTTCTAATAAAATATTCACGTTAATTGCTATATTTTTCAAGCGGTCGATGACCGAGAAAATACCAAGAAATTTTCCATTGATAATGTATAGTTTTTTATAAAGTTTGCGCCCAGCGGAAGTAGTTTTTTAGCTATTTCTGCGCTAAATAACTGCTACTAAATAACACTGCATAAATGAAAAGACCCAGACGGTTCTGGCCATATTTTTATCTTCATTTTAGAATTTTTAAATTCCGCGATACACCTTTCTTTGCGCGAAAAGTTATGCAATCTATTCCGCGCCCCGGTTCATTACGACGCCCAATCCTCAAACCTTTAGTTTTTGATTTGGTTTTCTTTCTTTTCTTTAACTTTTAACTTTAATATCATTTATTATTTATCTTCAGCATGATCTTCTTGTTAGCATTGCTTTGTGTGGCCGCCGCCGACCTAACGCTGCCCATCGAATACAGCCTTGACGGTTTGTTTATACTTGTTTTCACTATTACTCTTCTTTTTTTAGACTGGCAAACATCGGCGACGCTCGGCAACATTGTCGTACGCGAGGCTTACAACGGCAACTTTACCGGAACATTCAAACCGTCGCTTGGTTAGTTTTTATAACATTTTTTTCTGAATTTGCTTTTGTTTTAGAAAGCAACGCGCTCGGAAACGCCCTTCAAAATGCCCCAAAGAGTATCTACCGCATCCGAACGCAACAACCCGAAGTGACTGCTTCCAGCTCGGCCAAACCGGTGTGTTTTTCTGTTTTTTTTTCTATAAATTTTCTTTGTTTAGTGTGCTCTTCTCGACGCCAAGCTCGTCCACAGCTTCTGGGTGTCCCTTGATCAGTCTGGGAAGTTTGTGCAATCGGTAATTGTTTTTAAAAATGTTAAATTTATCTTTTTAGCTGACCGTATTCCCGGATACCGCCTTCGCCACCGGCGACACTAGCTGTAAATTGCAGCCGAAGAGCAGTCTGGCCGGTATCGTGCAGATTGTCGGCACCGAACAACTGAAAAGGTTAGAGTTTTCGCTGCATAATTTGATATCTTGATTTAGCCCTGATACCCAGTCGTTCATCGAGAAAATGGAGAAGGAGCGCAGGGCAAGGCAGCACGGCGCCGAGACCGACAACCGTTCCTTCCTCGCCAAATATGTAGGTTTATGGCCTTTTTATCGTGTTTTTTTCAAGTGGATTTCCAGAAAGAAACTCTTTTATTCTGTTTTTTTTTAGTGGATGTACATCGTGCCCGTCGTCATCTTCATGGCCATCTCCTCGATGGGACAGCAACAGGAAGGTGGTGCTCAATAAAATTCTGTTCTTTTCTCATAGCTCTTTCCAAAGTATCTTTTTTGTTTGTGTTGACTTAATGGCTCGATAATCCTTCAACTATTCCACGATTCGGGTGCTCGGTTTGTACACGATTTTTGCGTGATCTGCTTTGTAATATCTCTATGATTGTTTTTGGTATTCGCAATGTTATAAAGTGTATTAGATATTGTAAATTTTATTACTGGTCTATGTACACGTATTGCAAATCCTGGGAGAGGTTGTCAGAGATCATTTTCGTTCTTCTTCGTACAGGGCGCCCGCATCAAGCAGGATCTTTTTGAACTGGCCCTTGCGGTCCATTTCGATTGTATCATCGGAACCTGGAAATTTTTGTTTAGCTCGTTGACTTTATAAAAAAAATATTAAATTGAGTTTTCTTTTTATTTTGGCTGATTGGTTATGTATAGAATTAGGCGTTGTTTTAATAAGCTTTGCTCTCTCCGTGTGCTTAAAAATGCCCACCTCCAACAAAGATCCCGTTGATGAACAACTGGGGAACTGTTCGGCGACCGGTCAACGTCTTCAAATAGTCCTGAAAATAATTTTTAGCGCGCCACATGGCTTCCAAATTTTTTTGGGAGTTTTCGGTTCGTTATAACATGCAAAAAACATTCCCACACCTTACCATACTAATCCTTTCATATTTTTTATGCTAGAAAGAGTTTTCCTTTCAAATTAGCGCACAAACCTGAATGATAGGGCGGTACTCTGGTCGCTGGAGGTCGAGCTCGAGGATTTGCTTGTCAGCAATGTCATACTTTTCGAGCATGTGCTTCAGCCGTTTGCTGTAGGGGCAGTAGGTTTTGGAGAAGACCATCACCTAGATCGAGGGCTTGGATTTTGTAATTTTTGATTACCTTATGGTTTAGGATAGATCTGTGGATCTTGTGCTCAATCATTCGCTGGGAGATGGCTTCAACCTAAAAGTTATTCGTCAGTTTTGTCTTTTTCTTTTCTCTTACCGTGACGAGGGCGATGAGGGCGATGGCGAGGACTCGGAGGATCATGTTGGCGTTTTTCTGTAGCTGAAATTGGGGTTTAAGTTGTATCATTGGAACCGACAAGCATTTTTCAAGAAGTGAGAGATACAGAAACTGTTCTCGAAGCATGTTTGGAACCTTCGGTAGTAGTGTAGTGAAAGGATCGTAGAACGTGCTTATCGTACGCTACGATACTGACCTATATACTACAGGGAGAGTTGCGAGGAATGTGCCTAGTCGGCTAGTATTATGACGAGAACCTGCCCCTAGGCGAGAGAAGTATTCATTTGTGGCTCTGAGGTTCGCAAGCTCAGCTATTTAAAGGTATCTACTGTCGCTTTGAGAAATTGCGACTTGATGAGAAGTTGAAATTGGAGGAGAGAAGCTTGATCAGCGAGTTGCACCCTGAAGAGTGCGCCTCGCCTTGGCACTGTTTCGGAATTCCTCGAATCGGAGCGCGTGCCCGGGGGAGGAGCGAGGAAACGCCACTCGGCGCGTGTGATAACCCGAGCTTGTCAAGTGGGCTATTTTGGAATGATAGATGGCAGTTCCTTGCAAAGAGCGAGGCGATGACCGCCAGACATTGTGTCTCCACATTTGCAAAAGCGAACGCCGCGATCAGCTGGGCTCTCAAAGCGGGGTTGTCGGTGGTTGTTGAATGACAAAAAATTGGAGTCGAATTAGTGACGTTGCGGATCGTGAAATGGCGGATTGGAAACGTAGGAGTGAACGGCGGGTTTACGCCACTACGATGGAAAAATTGGGTTCTGATTTGGCATTTGTTTGGCAGGGAAAGCCAGGTAAGACAGCAGATACCCCTAGCTGACCCCCTAACTTTTGCATCTCGACTCCCTTTCGGCCTACAGTATTGTAAAGTATACCAAACTGTTCGTCGTGACTATGTAGGAAAACAGGGAGCCGAGATACAAACGCAGAAGTTGGGGATCGGCAAAGGGGTTATCGACCCTTTAGCTGAAGCCAAAGCTTATATCTTTTGCGAGGACCTACGCTACGGGTTGGCTATGAAATTTGATGAAAAGCCCGAAGTCTCGCAAAGTTAAGTCTTACGCCTAGAAACCCAGGCTCAAATGACCGCTCCCGCCTTCTTCAAACCCTTTTTATTATCAGCCCAACGCCCTCCCCCCACCGCCGTTCCCCATGCGGGTTTTCCGGCCCCCTCGCCCCGAAAAACTATGGCCGGATACGGCGGGGGATCAGGCAAAAAAGTTTGTCACCTATTTGCAGTGGTGGCCGGAAGTCGTAGGCTTTACGGTGGCCCCGTTTGGGGTGCTTAATCATTTGGTCGGCACGGAAAAACGGGCGGGAGGATGAGACGAGATCCGGGGGGTCTATATTGCAAGAAACGGCGCCGGGATGTCTGGGGGGCATCCGGCGGTGAAACCGGGAGAGTCGGTGATTTAGGAGGGACGTGGAATTTCGTAATTGGGATGAAGCTTGGTGATTCGGGATTGTTAGACTTTGAAGAAGAATTGCTATGTATCTTGATGTTTTATAGAATGTGGTGATTTAAGAAGTTTCTGAGGCGGTATGAAGGGTCCAAGAATAAGAAGAAGCTCCTTCGAAAATCATGAGGTATCTGCAAGGAACTAAACCGATCTCAGAATGAGTAAAGCACACAGTGCTACGGCTGCATATTGTTTCTCCCGCCCATCACATTGTCGTGAGTAGCAAACAGATAAAGAGTAATGAGTTTTCATCCGAGATTCCGATGATTAGCCCCCGGGAGCGCGCCATGTTTCTGTGTGTTCTGTGGGTGGTCGGCCATTTGTCCGCGCCCATCCCGCGCCATCAAACATCCACAAACAACCGTTTTGTTTGGCGGAGAAGAATGGGAGAATGGTAGCGCTGGGCGGATGGGAAAGAAGCGCCGCAGGGTGATGGTGGGCGGACGGAAAAGTCTATTTTGATGCGGATCCGGAAAATTAGAAAATTCAGGGTATCGGAGGCTCGACGAGGGGAGCCCGGATCCTGGCTAGGAGAAGCTTGAGACCAGCTTGACAAGCCCGAGAAAAGCCGTATTCTATTCCGAAGCCAGAAAATTCGTCGGCAAACGTCGATCCTGAAGCCTAGAAGAAGCTTGGGGCTTGGAAATCAGCCTTTACTTATTGGAACCTGCAAAATGAAGGGGGGAAAGCTAATCGGGAAAATCCCGAAGAATGGCCTAGAGCTTAGGAAAAGCTTGACAGCCGCCGAGAATGCGAGCCCTCATGCCCACATTTTTTTGTGCTTGCCAAGCTTGAGCCCGGGCTCATGCTCGGTGGATAATTTCGTGGCGGCGGCGACGCCCGAGCAGCTGTTGCTCGTTAGCAAAAAAAAAGATATGATGATGGGTTCAAGCGGGACAAGAACGCGGGGCGCACAATTGCGATGTAGCTTTTTGTTTGGATAGGGTTCAGCCGCCGAAATAATGGAGACTTTGCGGATCAGGCTGGGCTTTGTTTGGCCAAATTTGGGCGGGATTTCATTGGAAAATTCGGTCGAAGAGAGGACGATTGTTTTTAGTGCATGGCCATAGTGTTGTTGCCATTTATAGTAATTTCCAGGTGTCTCGAAAGATAGAAGGGTCAGCGCGAGAAAGCCCAGGAAAAACCCACGTCAAGGAAGGAGTGCAGTTGTTTTGTGGGGATCTCTCTCGATCCCGTCATTTATATACCAAACCGGCCGTTCACATGCCCAGATACCCCGAGAATAGCAGGCAGCGCGTGGTCCATCAAACACCGAAAAATAGGTGTCATCCACGGCACCGCCGCTCCGTCTCATTCGCCCAACCACTACAGGGCTATCGTTTTCCCCGAACACAACACCATTACGTTGATCACGATTTTGGGGTTGAATTTTTACGGCTTTATCGAGGTCACTGGTGTTTTCTGAACACTGGATTTACGGCGGTTCAGTCACCAGACGACGACCAGACAGTCATTTTTTTATGGAGAGGTTTCGATGGTGAACTTTGACACTGAAAGCTGTCTGGTGGAACATACGACGTATTTGATGGCTATGGGTTTCCCCTAACCTTTTTCCCTTTTTACGTACCCGAGGCACGCAACGCAGTGCAGGCAACGCCGCGTTGCGTGTCGCGGATACGGCAAGATCCTTATGGAATCCTGAGTAAAAAAGCATAGTCATCACCTGCATTTCCATTAAAAAAAGCTATGAGGTTTGTCAGCAGCTGGCTTCTTTACGACCGCAGTGTTGCTATGAGCGATCGGACGCGTTGCGTGTCGCGGGCGGCTATTGGATAGGGTATGGATCAGATAGGGACTTATCGAGCCTTTAAGCCATACAAAAAATTGGACTTTCTCTCTGTAGTATTTTATAGTATTTTCTGAGTAATATTAGTTATAGAAATCTCTATATTTTTGGAGTCTGTAGTTTTCCCTGTAATCTGCATTTTTTCGATATCTTGATTTTCTTTTCCCTGTCTAGACTTTTTGGTTTAGCTTTTTCGCGGCAACCGGCCTGACCCGATTCCCACAATCCTAATAACGACCGATCACCAACTTTTTCCGCCTGCAAAACGGAGATTGAACCCATCTAATTTGTCATTTATCCACACATGCGTCCTTGAGGCTATTCGAAAGAGAGAAAAACGGATTTATGCCGGCGAGTAGAGCCGCTTCGACAGAACCCGCGAGAAGCCAGAAATATCATAAAAAGAGAAGGCAACAAACAAAGGATTCGCAAAAAATGGGGTACTTATCGTATGATCAAAATTAAATTAAATATGACAAACATTAGACTAGGGCTAATAGGGTGTAAGTAATAATAAGTTCGGCGCGGGGGTTGGCTAGTTCTGGGCAAGAAATTTTGGTGTTGAGCAATCGGGGGAAAATAGTGTAGAAAACGGAGCCGTTTCGCGGTACCAGGGGTCGTAAAATAGGTATAAAATTTGGTAGCACCATATCATAAAGTGAAGGCAATGGTCGAAAGTATAGGGAAGGAGAGTATTAAAATGTATTATTATGACTTGAAACATTTGATGACGTCGGCCATCTCGTTACGGCAAATCGGGCACTCACCGCGCTGGTCTTTCAGCTGGATGGCGCAGTCGTAGCACATGCACATGTGGCCGCACTGAAAAAGTGGAATTAACTGCATATTATCGGTTTTTATGTCATAATTAAAATTTTCCAAAAATTAGGTTTTTAATTTTAGTAAATCCGGACGCTTTATCCCTTTAGGACTACTATATCAGAAATCCATGGCCATCGTGAATCTAAATGCCTTGCGCCCCTTAAAAGTTCTAAAGGAACCCAAATTATTTGTTTTTCGAGACTACATTACACTCCAACGGACATCTCGTGCTTAGGTTGCCTTGTTGTTTCTCAGGCGAAAAACCCGATACAACCCGGACTGGAAGCAGTTTTTTGCTTACTACGCGCGAGGCCACAACTCGATCGTGTTTTTTCGGTTTTGTTTTCATCGTAAGCCAGCGGCGTTCCAAGAAGGAGAAGAAAGGTCAGCCGATTTGTGGTGATGATGATGATGATGAGTCCGATCCCCATTTTTTGGCTCAAATCGGTTGGAATGTGTTGTGTGTGTCACATGTCCTCAGAGAGCGCGCGCCGGCGATTTCGAGTCGAATCGCGGTTTTCGAGCTCTTCCAATTGGCCGTCCCACGCGCCAAGAATGTCTCTATCTGCCTATTTCTCTCTAGCGCTCTCTCTCTCTCTCTCTCTCTCTCTCTCTCTCTCTCTCTCTCGCCCATGGCGTTTTCAGGAATTTCGTACACGCCACACACGACCAGCTGATGGTTTCTGACCGTTTAATTGTTTTTGAGGGGTACATTGGAAGAGATATTTTTGGGGGATTTTTTAGGGGATTTTAGGTGAACCGGGAATGAAAATAGAGAATAAGGAAGTGTGGCTCCTGAGAATGATTGATGTAGGGTTGGATACCAGTAGACTATTCCCTGATAAGGCAACACTTTCCCAATCGTGGCCCTAGAAAATAGAACCAACCTTGTAGATAACGCAGTTGATCTTGGCATTCATGCAAATCGTGCACTCGTCAGCTTCATCACCTGAAAATGGACATTTTGAAAGGCCGCTCAAATTATGGTAAATTGAGTATGATATTGTACCGTGAGGCTTTCCAAATAAAATTGTTTTATCTTTTTTCGCCCTTTTTATTAAGCTATAGTCTCTACCAAAAATGTATAGCTTGTAAATCGCCAAACGATTAATTTTCTGACGTCACAGTCCCTTTAAAATTGACGGGGGCGCCGAAAAGCGATAAAACTAAACTTGAAATTTATTGCATAGTTTTCAGAACGATTTAAGCTGGCCTTTACTGTGCCTGTACAGCAATTTTTTCACTCACCATCATCCGCTCCACCGGCCGGCGCCGACATGAAGGTGTTCGTTGAAATTGAAGAAGCCATCGACAGATTTGCCGGGGAAGCACGAGCCGGGGACCTAAAATACAGAATTTTATGAGCCAAAATCTACATACTCTGAAGCCGGACGGGGTGGCAGCGGCAACCTGGGAGGTGGAGGGATGGTGGGGGTGGTTGGGGAGCTTCGTCGAGGCATCTGAAACAGGGGTATTCGATTAGCCGATTAAATCCTTACCAAAGTTGGCGCAAACGGGTTGGTGGACGATGTCTGTGGGCTGGAATCGTGAGAGCCGGTGTAGGAGATTCGGGTAGGTCTGAAAAAAGGAATGGAATATGATGACATTGCCAAGATCAACCTTTTTGTTGGCTGGTATTTTGGTATAACAGTATAAAGTTCAACTCACGTCAGAGAGCTTCCACTTGGGACCAACGCTGGTGGGCCTCCAAGCGGCAAATCAGAAGAAACCAAATCGAAAATATTCGAGCCGCGAATCGGAGGAGGTGGAGCTGCTCGTTGGGAAGAGGCGGAGGCTATAATTTAAAAGTTAGATAAATATCGATGAAGGCTACGTTATATACGCAATTCGACAATTCACCGAATAAAGATCAAATAAAACTCACCAGACTCCGAACTCCTCAACCCCTCCAGCGCAACCCTCAACGGCGTCGGCGACGAGTTCGAGTGGGCCATGTCGCGGGCAGGGCTTGTTGCTGAATAGAAGGTAATTAAAGGTATGGCAAAAAATTAAGATACCATCAGGACGACGTCGCGTGGTTGTTGAAGGGAGCACAGGTAGAGCCACTCGGCTAGGCATGGTTGTGGAGGCGGTAGATGGGGTTGAAGCCGCCGTGGTGCTAGTGCTTGGAGGACGAGCTAGTGGGCAGCAGCCTGAAGTCGAGGGTTGAAAGAGGTTGTTGCAGGTAGAGGAGAGCGAGAGAGAGAGAGAGAAAGAGAGAGAGAGAAAAAGATATCCAAAAACTTACCCAACAACCGTAATCCCTGCGTCTCTCCATACACGTCGAACCACATGTAAAGCTGAAGACTAGCGTCGACGTGCATGATCGTTCTCGCGGTCTTCTGGTCCTTCTGCATCTTGACCTCACCTGAAAATCGTAGATTTTATCGCAGATTCGAGCAATTTATACCGTTGGCAGTGATCCAAAACTGCAGCGTCGTGCCAGCTACTGGATTCAAGGCGACGTCCTTGATTCCCACAAAATAATCCGGCATTTCGATCAGAGCGTACGAGTCATCTGGAAGGTCTTTACCTTGCAGCGACTGTGGGTTGCAGCACGTTACTCCGAACGCCAGACTTCCGGTAAAGAGGGGTTGGACGTGGGTGATCTGAAAAATATGGGGTTAGGAAATACAACATGAAATCGATCAAAATTAGATTTTAGATATAGATAAATAGATAAAAAATAAAATTTTCCATTACCTACTCACTATTTAGAGCGCTAGAATTTCGGTGATTAGGTAACTAGGTAAAATAAGGTAATTTTATTAGAAAAATCCCTTGTCACTCACCTCAACCACCACCTTCTCATTCAGCCTTACGGGCCGCTCGGTAAACACATATCCCTGCGTGTACTCGTGCGGGTTCTTCGTCGCCATCGTCTGGATCGAGTTCAAATTCACGTGGCGGCCGGTGATTTTGTGGAATTGCAGGAGATCGAGCTCGACGCCGCCTGAAGAAGCCACTAGTATTTCTTACAGATAAAATTTTTCACGGCAAAAGGTTGCTCAGTTTAATTTTGGCATCACAAGGATTCAGTCCCATTTCCGTTATAGCCATCATTGCGTCGGCGGGGGGTCGAACCCTGGCCTTGCGGGCGGGAAGCCCAAGGGTTAGCCATTAGGCCACGCCCACACGGCACGGCTAGGTAGGGGAAAGAGGTATAGGCTAGCCCGGTGTGGGGTTCCGGGACGGAGGAAAGCAAGAGAATTTGGATACAGTAAATACGTATCTCCATCAAGATATTTTCGAATACTTAATATGGCGGCGCTAAGACACCTAGAATAACTGAAAGTATACCATAACTATCAAAAAACTTATTACCGAATACCTACTTTATTATTGGAATCCTGATAGCAAGTTTTTATTTGTTTTTAGTTTATTATTTTAATCACTTTTCAAAGCTATTGAAAAGTATATGAAAATTAATAATACTCACCAAGATTATTCCGGGCATTTGCATCATTCGAATGCGACGACGAAGCGGTAGGCGCTGGCGGGCGAATGGCAGGTGGTGGAGGTACAACCGGAGGGGCAGGTCGTGATGGCGCGGTGGCGGTGATCAACGACCTTGCCGCCCTCAACTTCGCGTCGTTCACATCTGGAAAAGCAACAGTATAAGATGAATTTCAAGGTATCCCCCTACCATCCTCAATATCCAACGCTTTTTGCCTAGCCCTCCTGTATTCCCCCTGGATCTGGGTGTATTTATCGATGATCAGATTACAGTCCTCGTCGGGGGTGAGGCTCGGCATTAGCAGCCAGGTGGGCCGGAATTGACGGGACATTTGAGCCGCCAGAAAATAGTATCGTTAGGGGGGTGATTGGGCTCAAATTCCGGAAAATATATCGGTCCGAACGGCTGGGGTTCTGGAAAGTACGGTCTCGTACGCGTTTTTAAGGAAAACTGGAAATATGCGGCGAATAAACTGCCAAAATTTCGGATCGTAGGTTGTCGAGAGAGGTTTTTTTTTTGAAGGAGTCGGCAAGGCATAACTATAGATTCTCAAGCCGTAGAGGCTATGTATGGCATATCGATTCTTTTTAGTCGCGACGCCCGAGTTTCCGGGCTAGCTAAAGGGCGTGCTAATCGATTGCGCGTTGCCAAAAAAACGCGGTCGCGTCATTTGTGGCCAAAATCCATAGAAGATCCACCACAAAAATCCATAACCATGCTTTTCCGGTCCGTTTAAAAGCTCTTTCAAGAAACAATGAAGTCAATCGGCAACAATATATTTGCTAAAAGCGTAGAAAAATTACTAAACGTTGCCTTCATCGTTCCTTTAAAAAGTAATGCTTAAATAAGAGCACGATGTCATACTTTGAATGGTAAAAAATGCAAAAATCGAAATCAATGGACCAATGGTCAATCGACGCTTCTCCTTGGGGGAACGGGTTGATCCCGGGACTGATTTCTGCCAAGCCGGGGGCCAACTTTTTTGAGAGGGGCGGTAAGGCAAATAGTAGCCGTTTGGAAATTGGGAGGCAAAAGCATGGACGAGAAAGGCTAAGAAATCGGGAAGAAAAGCTTCTGTTCTTCTTCTGCTGCTTCCACCGGGTTGGGCAAATAAACCGGCACGTTGACACGGGCCGACAAGACGGGGTCAGTTGATGCGAAAACTGTGTAGTAAGTCAGAAAATACAAGATTTGTGCCAGGGTCCACAAAAACCAAATGGCGTTGAGATCGAATCTAAGGTATTTGGCTGACAACTAGCTCTAAGGAGCTGTTAAATGTTGGATTTTTGACGCGATACGTCTTGATGGTGCCCGTTATTGAAAATATTCAAAGCCCATACTCGCCACAAAAATCAGGTTTTATCATCGAAAATTCTGACCTTTCATCGACAAAGTCTATGCAAAACCCACCAGCTTTCCGTCTGCTTCTCACCCCCATTCTCCGCGTCGTTGCCCCAAAAGGCAATAGGAATAAAAGCGGAAAAATGCTGCTGCCGCGCACTCGATTCTGGGATCGAATGCGTTGGCGGCGGCGGCGGGTTTCAGCCTTCCGTAAAAGTCGCGAGGAGCGGTGAGCAAATAGGGGTGGTCGATGGTCCGGATTCGGAACCCCTGGGGCTGTTTCGGGGGTGTAGAGGAGGGGGAAGGAGGAAATGGCCTAAAACACACGCGCTGCGATCTGCACCCCTCTTCTGGACCATAAAAGCACGCACAAATACTGACGAATACACTAGGAGGGGTATGACAAAATGTGAGTCATCGGTGGCAGAGAGAGAGAGAGAGAGACAGAGAGAGACAGAGAGAGAGAGAACTACCATCACCTGTCATCTGAAGATTGATTCATCGGCCGCTTATCAAAAGGCGAAACTGATTGCCTAGTTTGTGTCGTCATTTTTGTCGTCTTGAAGGAAACGCGAAAGGCTAACTCTGAAGTAGCTTCTAGGTATTGAATCTTGCCTAGAAGTCAATTCTTGCGCATTTAAATTTCGCTGTATAACATATCCTTTTTCGCCATAAAAAATCGTAGAAGGCAAAATTTCCGACTCTCGTCTAGGATCGGTTACGTCAGTTATAAAGTTTTTATTGCTCATTCAATTTTGTGCTAAAAAGCATGTTGGTAATTTTATGGGAATGGTGAAGGCAAATTCTGAGTGGTCTGCTAGGCGTTTGGCAGATCAATTTCTGATTTCAGCGCCGCATTAGCATCAAAATTTAAAAATTTCTGGCTTCGATCTATGGCGTAAAATGGCTTCAAAGAAGAGTTAGATTTACCAGTTCTCGCCTTTTAATCTGATCTAGGTATCTGATTTTAACGTATCCTACAACATTTTCGGTGCTGGGAGCATTTTGCAGTTCACGAAATTATTCGATTCTCGAAATTCCTCGATTTTTAAAGTGAAGCCAGCAGTTGTGATCATTTGTTCTTTACCCTCTATCCCGTGCACGAACGCCCACAATCCACACAACTTTTTGCAAAGTCAAAACCCCTCCCCTCCTTCCGCCCGCCACCCATCTACCCGGCGATCCGTCTCGAGAGCTGTGAACGGGAGGCAAACATGCCGTCAAAACTCGGGTGTGGGGAAAAGCGTCAGCCGTTGGGAGGTGCATATTTGCGGCATTTTAAAGGTTTATGTGTTCTGGGGTTTTAAAAAAACAAAATGATAAAATTGAAGACGTGTTCAAGATACGAAAATTCGCGTAAATATCGACCAAACCAGTCAAAAGTTTGCGCCTTTTGTACCACCAAAGCTTTTTTTCCGGTTTACAGTACCGGAAATCGCGTCAATATTGTCACCATACGGGTGTCTGTATTTGCCCAAAACACCTTCTATGTTTTCCCAAGTTTACCCACCAACGAACTCGACGGCCACCGAGTTGCCATAAATGTCCACCATGGCCCAGAGGGGGGTGTCGACGTTGATGTTCGTCAGGAAGATGCCCTAAAATCATGGGGGTCTAAACCTTGACCAAAGTACCACCTTTTGAACTCCATTAATCCCATAGAACAGTTCTCCAGCTTCAGTGACGTAGAAGTGAATCATGTTACCCTCGACTGAATATCGTTCTGGCACGGCCTTGGCCCAGTACCCATCCTTGTTGGTGAGGTCGGGGCAAGCGAATCTGAACGATTTGAGGGTATAACTGGCAGTAAAGAGAGATCCCATTAAATTCAGTGGTTTATATAACTTTAAGCTCACTTTGGGATCGTTCCGCCTCGATACACTTCCGGATTTACGCTCGTGACGCCGAAGCGCATCACGCCCGACCAGTTCATCGTCACTTCAGTCAATCGAAGGCATACGATCTCGTCGATGCCAATAGGACTAAATAATGGACATTGAATTGAGTATACACTTGCTTTAAAGGGACCAGGAAGCACGATAATCGACTCCCTGGATCGCTGGGTCTAGACATCTACGGAAAAGCTAAAAAAATACGCTTGCAAATGATTCTGGATGTTTGCATCAGCGTGTTCGCTACGGTGCAGTAAATTAAGCTAACAACATGTAATTTGTAACGACGCGTATCTTTCTTGACCTAGTATACTAAGGGTCGATTGTGGCGCTTCTGAGTTCATTTAAAGATGGCTTATGTCCAAAAACGCTCACCGATTACTAAAAGCGAGCCCCTTGCAGAAGCTCTCTTTCCGCCGGGCGATCCGGGTGTTCGCCTGGAGGATGAGATTCTGGCCGTGGATCGAGTGGAAGCCGAGTTGTGGCTGCCTCGACGTGGAGGTACCCTGGTTAATCATCATCCCCTCGTCGAGATCGGCGAAGGAGTTGACGACCATATCTGAAAAAACACGAATCGTAGCATGATGCGGCCATTAACTAAGTAGTTTTCAGGGGCGCAATGGCATTAAAAGGCCGTAAGTTTTAGTGCTCGTAAGGAACAGGATTTAAAACGATTTTTCTAAAAAATAAAAAAATACAGAATTACATAGGGTAGGAGAGGTAAACCTCGATGCTAAATCTGCCGCCAAAATCAGCAAAATTCTGCGTAAATTCAAAAAATTCCGATTCGATACCAATTCCCACAATTGTCATGTTATCACTTTGTCAACAAACGTGTCAGCAACCAATCACCCCCCTAGCTGATTGATAGTAGGCCCCCACCCTCCTTGAGAACCGTGTTGATCTCCCTCCCAGACCCGAGCCCCGGCGGGGCGACTCGAGCACTTGTTTTGCGGGCAGTTCTCCTTCGGCCCGCGTTCGTGCCCCGGGTCCCGGGCCCGAACAACGATCTCCCCCACGAAGGTCGGGGACCCAAAACAAAAACAGACAGCACGACCTCGCGAAGATAGACAGACAGCCACTGACTGACTGCTTGACGATTTGAGGGTAAAAGCAGCTACCCCCTCGAAATCTGGGCCATATGTGGGGCGCAATTGGATTGGATTGTTTACGGGGCGGCGGGTTAGGAAAATAAGGATAATAAGGTGATGTGGGCTCTTGAAGATCCGTGATGAATCAAATTGCGAAATTTCCAAAAAAGGGACAATTACAAAAATGTAAATTCCACGTTATTACGCCTCTATCTTTAGTCAGAAAATAGTCTGAATAAAGTTTTACAAACGTATTTAAATACGTAGATGAAACATAATGAAACCTCAAGATGAGCGCATTAATCTAATAGTTAATTTGATCGTTTATACTTATCACTAAAAATTGATTTCGCCAAGCTATTTCTAGCCTCGATGCCGTAGTAACGCGCCAAATTCCAATTTTAGCATTTTTATTAAGCGTTTCTATTAGTGTATGAACAATGTTTTTCTGCAGTTTATAGTCTGGAAAAATGACAAAACTTGGCTCCGAGAGCTACTCATATAAAAAATGGAACGGAGCTAGGGTTCGGTACCGGATAGCCCACTAAACATTCAAGTTGAAAAACTTGTGCCAATTCCATGGGGTAGTCATTAGTGCGTGTTTGATAGAAATCTACACCAATTCCGCGACAATACCTCTAACCCGTCGATTGTAGTCCCGGAATCGGTCGACAATCTCGTTCACCGAGCTGCAGCTGCTGTAGGCGGAAGGTGAGCGTTGCTCGTCATCCGAGGTGCTATCCGAATTGGTTCGGCTGCGTTCGATGCCAGAATAGTAGTCACGGCGGGGTGGATTTGATCTTCTACGCTCCCTAGCTTCAGAGGTCCGTTGTGATGCTTGATAAGCCGCACGAGCAATATCATCGGAATCAGATTCTGATAGGTAGAAGCGACGTCGCGAAGCATAGGAAGCAGTCGGAGGGTCATCTTCCTGAGAGCTCGAAGCGCTGAGGTCGGACCTTGAAGCCCGCCTGATCGACACTGGCTCTTCCGTGTAGTAAGATCTACGCCGTTCCATCTCTTCTGGAGTATGGAAGCTGCGTCTCCGATCTGTGGAGCTTCGGGTGTGACGACGATGTACTATCGTTGGAACGTCTAGGTGACGTCGGTCAATCCCAGGGCTCGAGTCCATAGCGCCCTGGCTGCTGCTGGAGCTGTCGACCCTTCGAGTGACCGGTTCTTCCTCGTCGTCAGTGTTGAGGACGAGTCTCCTGCTCCAGGGGCTCGGATCGCGTCGGCCTAGGGTCACGCCTTGGCCGGGGAACGTACTCGTGGTGTACTCTGGATTGGAGGAGGTGGTCCCGAAGAGGGAGTGACGATTAGTACGAGGTTCCATTTAGCGTAGTGTTTCGTACTTTTTAGCTAATAGATAAAGGTGTCAATAGGAATACCGTACTCGTAGGTCACAGGCAATGAATACAGCCAGGCGGAAGTGAAAATATGGCTATAGAATGGCGCCAAAGTCCTGTACTTTCAAAGCCAGGTTTCCAAAATGATTTACGTGAAGCTGGGGAGGCCCGGGTGATTTTAGGGCGAATGCGAAAAGGTGGCCAGAGCCGATGAAAGCGGGGTGCAGCTGTTGACGATCAGCCGAGAGAGAGAGAGGGGGAGAGAGAGAGAAACTGAGCTACTACCAGCACTGGAGTTTTGGGCCCAACAGCTGATTGTTTTGAAGCTGCGACCCCCCACCAAAGGGCACACCTGATCGCGGATCCGCGTGTTCGCACGAGACGCTCGAGTAGCGGGTACGACAAATCACGCGATTTGGACACGACCCAGGTCTACTCCCCGGGGCCCCGGATTCCCAAAAAAGATCGGCACTTTGAGGGGATGTTTGTACAGGTTTTGGGGGTAGCAAATAACGCGAAAACAGCTATGAACCCTGAACCAAAACGCCAGCTGAAGGATACCGGAGGCTGCCGGGCTTAGCATAAGTTCGGTCAAAAATCGTATCGCATCGGAATATCCGGATTTTTGGAATTTTACAAAAGGAATAGGCTTAAAAAATATTATTGTTAAGGATTTTTGTCGTGTATCGTGAGGGTAAAGAATACGTTGCAATCCCTACGCTCGCTGCTGACGTCATTCCATTGCGTAATTGATTACAGGCCTTTCCAGCGGCTAAACGACGTTGCTTTTGCAGACGTGGAAAATCCGTACGAAAAACCAGTCTCATCAATTCCTTAAAGCCGAAAGAATTACCGGAAAGGTGTGCAAATTCGTTTCAGTCCTGAGCAATACATTGTGCAACTCTGAGCATTACTGGATGCAGTATACCAAACTAGAATTAATTGGTCGATTCAAGAAATCTATCGAACCGGTTTTCGAGACAGGAAACCGAAATTGCATGCTTGCAAGCCGCTAGCTAGGCCAAAATGGCGTAGGCAACGGCCCTCTCCCCCATTTTGCTGTACCACTTTTCCTCCTTACACCCCCCGACGATCGGTTCCCAGCCCGCTTTCATAATGGCCTCCAGTCGGATGAGTCAATTCACCGCTTTTCGTTCGTTTTTGCCCAGCCACCAGCTAGACCCGGGTGGAGCACGAACGAGGAGATGGAGGGGAGGAATAGGTTTGTTCGTAGGAAAGACACAGAGAGAGAGAGAGAGAGAGAGAGAGAGAGAGAGAGAGAGAGAGGGTGAGTGAGAGAGTGAGCTATTTCAGCAAAATCCGACACACGATCGATCAGGCGAGAGAAAGACCGATAGAACGTTTTCAAAGAGACAGACAAGCGCCAAACCCGAAAAGTGGCCGGACAGCTGTGATCTCCTCGATCGGCAGGCTTGACCCGGGGGAGAAGCCTCTGACGTGCCGTCGGCCCCCGGCTCGTTTCCGGGCCCCCAAAAATCAAAAAAGCCTGCCGGGCCCACGCGAAGGAGGCTCATATTTTGGGACCTAGGTTGGAGAGTGTTTGTCTGACTTTTAGGTTGGCCAAAGTTCAAGAGGGAAACTGGGATGGATGCGAGTCGACAATTTAAAATATTTAAAAAACTAAATAATAGCTATGAAAATAAGATGAATTATGCAATGAAATAAAAATAAATGAAAAATTTGGCTTAGAAAATAACCGCACAACCGGGTGAAACTGATAAAAAGCCGATTATCAGGACCAAATCGATGCCAGGGCGGCTGAGTCATTTTTGCGAAAGCTGTATGGTAAAGTTTCACAAATAATGTAGAAATGATAAAAAGGTTTCTTTTCGTAGGATTTAATCTAATCAGTCGTCAAAATCTATATTTTCCGTTTTAGAGAAAATATTTTTTGAGTTAACCAAAAAGATTTCGGAGGCCGGTCTAAAAGCTACTATTTACCCAATGAGACCGCGACAAACTACAAACCACAGATTCAGAACAATGAGCTGAAAATTGTGAAAATCGCGGTCTCGAAAAGCGGAGAAAATGGCCTAAAAGCGGGTGAAATTTGTAGCAGAAAAAAACCGTTGTTGGAGGCGATGATGTAAAGACCGACCTCGCTGGTTCCCATGCGCGTTTCCCATTCGGGGCGGCGACGACGGGCCCGGGGTCGGCGGCGGCCCGGCTTGACGTGGTGCTGGAAATGAGGGCAATTTGATAAGCAACCTGGTCGTAGTTGGGAAAGTTTAAGAAAAGTATACTAACCACGAAAAGGAAATTATCAATTTCCTAGACCTATTTAGAGCATCATTGCGTTAAAAAAATACGAATTAAAGACACTTGCGTTGGAATTGTGAGAATGAAGAAAACGTTGGGGGTTTTTAGCTAGTTAAAATCAGATGGGAAGTTAAAAAGGAAGTAAAATTGCGCGGCAAATTAAACTATTAATTGCAATCAGTCTCAAAGAATTCGAAAGCCCCAAGTAGCCATCATAGATCCAATTTTTTTTGGTGAATAACACCACTTCTTGCCCCAATTTTTCGTCCATCAAATCACGTGGTAGAAAAAGAGGAAACAGGTGCTAATCACTAAATCAGATTACAAAGTGGCGAAACGCCAGCAAAAAGCGGGTTATTTGACCAGATGAGTCATGCGCTTTACGACGGCCCATTGGCCATTTTTTGGCCTCTAAACATTCGTGTTGAAAGACCATTCAAGTGGGTTTTCAAGAGAGGTTTCCGAACCGGGCGTTCTCGATTGCCAGGCTGTTGCTGGAGCACTTTTCAGCAGCCACGACAAAGGCAGGAAAAACGGCAAGAAAAAGGGAGGAGAGATCGATGTGGTTGGTGGTTATCAATGGGAGCAAATGCACCACCGCCAACCGTTTCGCTTGCCCAATTTCCGGGGCGAACGAGTAGGGAGGGGAGAGGTAATTTGCGGAAAATTGCCGGAAATTCGCCAATTCCGAGGGTATCCAGTTTTTAAAGGGTCGAAGGAGCAAGGCGTACCGGGTTTGTCGGTTATCAATTTTAAAGGCCTTGCTTCTTGGATTTAATTTGCCATCGAAACTCGTCACTTTAAAAACGAAAAATCGATGAATCGACAGAGGTGTGCGTGATTTAGCAAGGCCCAACGGCTAGCTACCCCGAAAAAAACGCAGCGAAACCAGTTAGGCGAGCCAAGCCACGACCAGTGCATAAGCCCTACAGATCCGCTGGTGGGGGGAGGTAGAGATTGAGATCGCGCTGGCGACACTTTTTTTGGGGGAGGTGGGTCATGGAATGGAAGCAGCGACCTTCGACGTCAGCGAGTATACGAAGGTTTTGCGCGAAATTCGGAACTGTGGTGCTTTAGATTAAATAGTGTGGAAATAAAGCGTTGGAAGTATTTTCGAAGTGTTTAATCTTGATAAATACTCCAAAAATTAGACAAAAGTTGCGTGAATCCGAGTATTTTTCATCTGGAGAACCCATAAAAATTCCCAGAGCTTCGAAACTTATAAAACTATAAAAACAATGTAGAATACATTTCTGAATTTTACTACTTTATGGAAAGCGTATAAAGCCCTAAGGCGTTCCTTATAAAACGTAAATCGTCCCAGTGACGTCAGCAACAAAAAAATCGTTACAAATTACTTACCTCGCGCTTTCGCGTTCGAAAATTCGTTGAAATCGAAAAATTCCTGCACCTTGCGCAGCCAGGACATAGTTATTAACTGGTAATAACCAATAACAGGTAAGATCTTGAGGGTATTGAGTAGCCACCGGGCAAAGAATATCGGCAAATCGATTTGGCTCAACATTTATGGCGCCAGAGGGGGATTGCCCTAGGCTATGGACCAGATGACACGCGTCAAAAATTGTCAAGGCCTACGGCCATAAAAAAGAGGATCTAGACAGTATTACTAACCATCCAAATACATATTTTCCAATCTCTAAAATAGTTTAGAAAGTACAAAACCAGGGATTACACAACGCTGATAAGAAACAAATCGTTGTGGCCGTTTCGTTATCGCGGGAAAAACTACGTGAGTCGGGCTGGCCCTGATGACGTCCAAAAAGATCTTTAGTTTTCAAAAATTCGAATCTACGTAGGTTCCGGGTATTCTAGCCCTCCCGATCGGCTTATCCAAACACATGCGCGCGCGTCCTTGAGTTACACCAGGGCTACGGGACCCGCCTATGCACACCGGGTGGTTGGGGCGCGGGAATTGGGACGGGCTATTCTCTGGCTACCGATTAGCTACTGAAATTTGGCATACCAGGTCAAAAAAATACGTACGTGCCTTATGACATAAACCCTAAAGCCTCTTTATAGCCGAAAATGCTGAAAAGTTGACTATGATTCTGGTGAACTAGTGAAATCTGGTTATCTCGGAAGCGCCATAAAATTACCGGTATTCCGGGTATTACAGCTATTACGGATATTACATGTCTTACAGTACGATTCGTGTACCAATGCGTACAACTTTACGAACAATTTATAGGAAATTGACAGGCGTACACGTTTAAAATTTCGGTCGTGTCTAAGTTGCGGTTCATTTTTAACACGTGTCAATAATATCCAAGTGGCCAGCATCTTTAGCTTATTGCTAAAAGACGTAAATCGCCATGTATCAATATCTGAATAAATCCACAGAATCTTTTGGTTTCAATGGACCTTTAGAGACGCAGATTCCAGTTAATGTCGTTCCGGAAAGCGTGTGAAGTTCTCGTTGAAACATAGCTTTTGCCTAATCTCTCGCGGCTCCGATAATAGAGATCACTCTGATATATAACTTGCCTTCGTGATAAAGTATTCTTCATTTCTCACGTTTTCCATGTTGGAGTTCATAACATCTGCAGCTCCAACTCGGTTGGGCCTCCATTCAAAACTTCTCACACCAACACGAAGGAGCCGCTTGTTTCCCACCCACGAGCTCCTGCAAACCCGGAAGGAGGCCCCCGGCTGCCCCTGACAAAGGTCGGAATTTGGGATATCGGCTTTTCCTCCCCAAAAACCCCTGAAGGCAAAGCGGGAAGCAGAAGAAGAGGAGGAGGTTTTTTTGGCATAGAGATAGGCAAACAGACAGACAGAGAAAGACAGACGTCCCGGAGGAGAAAGAGTATCGATTGTGGGTAGACGAGGTGGATGTGGAGGAGAATGGCATCGGAGGAGGGAGAAGCCGTCCAATGGACCCTAGCGGAAAAGGGCCAGAGAAATTGGCCCCCGGAGGGAGAAGGACGGCGAAGAAGCACGGCATGGCCCAAACCGAACACAACCCCCTTAACAATGCTTCTGGCTGTTTCCGGATTTTTAAAATTTTGCATCGAGGATTCAAGTTTTTGGTTTATGTGATTTGCTAAATCGTATTTGCTGAAGCAGCGTTCCGGAAATTCGTTTTCTGGGATTTCCATAAGATCCGGAACACTCGGTTTCAAGGGATTGGAGGGATTTTCTAAAGATTTTCGAGATTTCTCCTTCGAATTCTAGAGATCGAGGTTCGATTGCATTTCCGGTCTGGAAAGTGGTCCATTTCAATCTGCCGAATCTTTATTTTGCCGGCATTTGAGCATCTCAAAGATATCGAAAACTGAAATCTCAGCGTATTTGGATTTTCGAAAATTAAAATTTCGACGCAGTGAAATGTCGAAAACATGGCTTTTAATATTTTAAAGACAACATAAAAATAACCTTTACAAAGCCCATAAACGATCCTTTAATCTCGATACTCAAAACTTTATTATATTTTATCTAACGGCTAAAAATATTCTAAAATTAGTCTTAAGGCTCAAAACGAGCTCCTTCCTTTTTTTTGCAAAGAGTAGACGTTTTTCCAGCCGTAATCTACACCTAGAAAGACGCTTATAACAGCATAAAAAGCGCTGATATTCAATTGCAAGGAGGAAATTGAGGTGTGACAAGTTAGTTTCGTGACAAAACAGGGAAAATTGCACAAAATTCAGAAATGACCCGGTGAGCTACTTTTCGTTATTTTCCCTTCGTGTAATTCTAACCCGGTTTTCCTGCACTTAATCATAGAAATATTACGTTGTGGCCCAGCCACCGTAGGGTGTAATTTCCATTTTCCACCGCAAACATCGATCCAGCAAAAAGGCGTTGGCCACGACAGCCTGGGGCTCCAAAAACGGCCACCATTCCACGCATGAGGATCGTATTTCCGTAGCTTGAACATTGTTCACGTTTTCCACATCTTTTTCCCACCCTCATTCGTCATTCAACATTTCGACAAGAAGGCATGGGGCCTCTATTTGTCTATTGGAAGGGCCCAGAAACACGCACTTCACTTTCATCGTTTTACCTTGCCTTGAGTTTGTATAACTAGCTATTAGTATCACAGAGAACATTTTTAGTATTTGGCTTATTAGTCAGCCGGAAAAGCTGCCTCGGCGATTGAATTCCATTGTAAAATTTCCAATATTCCTGTTTCGCAACATATCGGCTTCTTACCAATTAAAAATTGCGTTTATTCGATTGGCATACGTTATTATGCGTTTAAAGCCACAAATTACAAAAATTCATGCGCCTGCAAGCTAAGGCTTTTTCCGACCGGATTCTGGACCTAAAAATTAGCTAAATTTTCATTTGCAGAGTCCTGAGAAGACTTTGAATTAACCACCCTTTTAAAAGCATTTTAAAGTATCTTTTAAGCACTAATAGTCATTTATGAGCACAATATCTACCGTTTGAAAGACGTTGTTTAATTTATCAGATTAACTTATCCTTTTTTCGAGTAACATCCTAAGCGGCGGTACTCCTTTTCTACTAATTTCCGCTCTCATGAAGCGCCCTAACAATTTGTAGCCCAGTGGGAACTCACCAAGCCTTTTTTGTCAAACGCTCGATTTCATGTCCATTTCTATGCCTCCGATATGATTTTCCGAGAGCTCACCTTTCAGGGCAAAATGAGCGCCGAGTCCGACGACGAGCCGAAGCGCGTTCGCATCGCCGATGGCCATTTTCGGTAGGTTTTTTTTGGGTGATTATTGGTGGTCGATGGGGAGGTGTGTAAGTCTGGGCGCCGGCTGTGTCTGTTGTATTTGAGGCACTTGAAGCCTTGGGGGGGGACCGGAATGACTTGGCACTACGGAACACATTGACAACATGGGCCGTCTGGCACGTCATTTTAACTCAGGAATTCGTGAATCTCTTAACAGTTAGAGAAATATTTATCGTGCTCAATCATCCCTTTTTCAGATTGTCTCTGTCTGTCTCTCTCGCTCTCGCGTTCTGTCGTGCTCCTTCATTCTCCAGCTCTCTTGCTATCTAAATTGCTAACGTTCTTTCCTACGCTTTCTCGTGCTCACCCTAGCTCTCGTTCTCTCGCTTTCTCGCTCTCTCTCCCGATTCTTCAACATTTTAAATCGCCGATCTTCTTCCGTTACATGAGTTAAACCCCAATTCATTTCCTCACAACTCATCCTCCTAAGCAAGGGATCACTAAGCTTCAGCCCCCAGGATCCCTCCAGCCCGCTTTTTTGCCAATTTTATGCTCTCGTGGCTGTGGCTGAGGATTGAAGGAGGGTTGTGTGGTGTGGTGGACGGGGCCATATTGCCCGGTTGCCACCACATGTCATTTATTCATTCGAATTTTGCCCCCGACGTCGCGCAAGACGAACCCCCTCGGGGCGTCCGCGATTCTCCTTGCGCAATGATGGTGGTCATCATGTGATTTTTGGGGGTTGAGAACCTTTTTACTTCCGGTTCCTTGGGGTCAGGAGGTGTTTCTTAGTCCTCACCGTCAGACTGGATCCGGAGAACTTATTTGACTCCTGTTCTCTGATAGTGTCCAACCGCTGAAAGCAGATCCACTTCAGGACATTTTAGCATTTTAATAGTACGAGCGGGAATTTATTACTTTCGTTTAGCGATAGATTTAGAAAATCGTTATGAAAACCTGATTTCAGAGTTGAAATGCTTACATCCGCTCGGATTCCATATTTAGAACTGGATATTATCGGGTTTTTAATTCCCGCGTTTTTCTCGTGGTCTCGCTTACCTTCACACACTCTCTCCAGCTCGCTCTCTCCCTTTCTCTTACAATATCTTCCTCTCTTCACTCTCTCACGCTCTCTCTCTCTCTCTCGCGCCCTTTCTTTCTCTCTCTCGCTCTCTCTCTCTCCCCGACACTGCCAATCTTTTAAAAACATGCCAAATCGATCTCTATCTGTATTTTTCCCAAGCTCCAACACAAATCACCGCCTCCCTTCCCCCCACTACTTCCATTTTGCCCTCGAATTCGTGGGTTTGGTGGGAAAGCGGCCAGTGAAAAATGGATAGCGGAAGCCCCGTAAGAGCATGGCTCATTTTTTTGTGGGCACCCACCGGGAAGGAGAGCCAGACTCGAGTCTTCAGAATCCTTAAAGATCGCCCCGGACCTTTAAATTCTTCAATTTTCAGTGGGATGAAGGAGATCCTATCGTCGATGGAACCGGACACGGATTTGAATACGGTCACTGAGCTGAAGGAGAGGACCCACTTGCTGTGTGCCAGGTTTCAGTGCTTTCAGAATCGAGGGAAATCAATTTTTATAGATTCCTCGGTGGCGCTTGGAAAAATGTGCCACTAGACGAGTTGCGGATCTCGAGAATCAAGTATCTACATTTTTTATTATTAAATCTTAAATAACTTTCAGGGGTGGCATGAGCAATATGCTGTTTTTATGCAAATTATCGGAGCGTCATCGGCCAATCAGGAATGAACCGGACAAGGTATGGAATTAATTTTTCTAAATTTTAATAAAATTTAGTAAATTTTTGCCCAATTTTTCTAAACGCTCACTTTAAAGAGGCGTACAAGGAAAAACGCGGGCTTTTTGGTATGGGTTTGCCTAAAGGGAATGACGCGTATGCGACACGCAACGCGCGACGCTCTCTGTCCCGAAAAAAATATCGTAATCGATTAGGCAATGCAATGCAACGCGAACGTACGCGTTGCGTGCTGCTGCCCGGGCGAATATACTGAATCCATAGCCTCAGGTCTTGGCGCCCCCTTAAAGCGTGTAACGCCTTTTCGGATCAGATTTTCGGATTAGGATCAAGCTTTTCAGGTCCTACTCCGCGTTTATTTCAACCCGGAAACAGAATCTCACCTGGTCGCCGAATCGGTGATCTTCACCTTGCTATCGGAAAGGCACCTGGGCCCAAAGTTGTACGGCATCTTCTCGGGCGGTCGATTGGAGGAGTACATTCCGGTAGGCTCCAAAACACGGACATTTTCCAAGAAAATTTTTTCAGTCTCGCCCATTGTCCTGCAGAGAGATCTCGCTCCCACATATGTCTGGAAAAATTGCCAAGCGGCTAGCCAAAGTGCATACATTGGAGGTGCCGATCTGGAAGGAGCCCGACTATTTGTGTGATGCTTTGGATAGGTGGGAGATAGAGAGGGTTAGTGACTGAGAGAGAGATAGAGAGAGAGAGAGCGAAAGAGAGACAGAGATAACGAACTTTTTCAGATGGCTCTATCAACTAATGCAGACCCCATCCGGCGATTCTACCTTCGAGCTCAGCGAGGAGTTCAACAGCTACATCCCCGAGCCGATCACCTGCCAAACGTTAAGCCGGGAATTTGACTATTTAAGGTATTTAAACTAACCGTACTGACGGTTCGGAAATATACTTCAAATTCAATTTTTTTGCCGTTCACCGCCAGCCTGTGCTTCCCAGAAGATATCGCGCACTATTTTTGAGATTCCTGTAAACCCCAGTCCCCTCAAATGCCATATTTTTCAGACGGTATCACCTGAAATCATAAGCTCAATCCGGACCACCCAATATGATCCGCTTCCCCGCCCGTAAATACCCGCCTTGACCGCATAAATCCCGAAAAACAGGGATTTCCCTAGGATTTGCCATCAACCAAAATGAATGATGCTATTCAACCATCCGAAAATGGGGCTTAGCGACTTTCGCCTTACGCTAATACAGGGTTGTGGCGATGAAAACTTTTCGAAGAATTGCTGACAAGTATTGGGGGGTTTTAGCGAAATTTTGTAGAAAACAAACGTGCAAAATAAAAACAACATTTTCGAGGTGGGATAAACAAAAAACTTGTGAGGAATCTGGGCTTGTGAGCACTCTAAAAATTAATAAAATTTAATTTAGAATCCAACTCTCCAAGTCCAAGTCAACGGTTGCCTTCTGCCACAATGATCTCCAGGAAGGGAATATTTTGCTGCCCAAGGCCTCATCAGGAAATATTCGGCTACCATCACTTTCTGATGAATTTGAGAACGGTAAAAAAGAGATATGGACCCAGAGAGATAGAGAGAGAGGAGAGTGCGAGAAAAAGAGAAGGAGAGAGAGTGAGAGCGAGAGCGATTGATAAAAACGAGAACGAAAATTTTTTAGCCTAAATTTTGCAGGGCCGACGAACACGCTATCAGCCTTCAACCCGGCAGATCCGCGTCTTGTCTTGATCGATTTCGAATACGCCAGCTATAATTACAGGTTAATATTGGCTAAAAAGCAAATCGCCGATACGTAAAACGCGAAAAGCAAAAATACCGACGGGGAATATGTCGACAGCCAAAATGCCGACGCGCATGCGCTTGAGTTAAGACTCCATTTTGCAAAAAAATTTACCCTGTTTGATCGACTATCGCGCGGTCGCCATTTTCGCTGACGGCATTTGCCAGTCGGCATTTTTTCGCTTCATCTGGTTTAACATTCAGGTTTCACAAAACCAAAACCCCTTTCTGACCTCCTCCCCCCCCGTTCCAAACTTCAAGCCAGTTTTGGCCTCACGGCGTGCGAGAAACTCCTCTTGTCCAAATTCTCATCTGCACATCCCCGAGAATCATCTCTGACGCACGTGAAAATCCATATTTTTGGGCACACAGTCCATCTGAAAATGGACAGGGCATTTCCATTAGCACCCGTTACGCAATCGGCGGGCTTTTCGCTCTCATGACCTCACCAAAAAGCTGTTCTTCCAGGGGTTTCGACTTTGCCAATCATTTCGTTGAGTGGTCCATCGATTACGACTGTGACGAGGCCCCGTTTTATACCGTAAGTGATGCATTTCAGGCTGTGGAGTACCAAGCTATATGTTCATCTCCAAAATTGTCATCCCCCGCCGGATTTTCTGCCGGGGATTTTCCGAATAACAGATTTGCGCTAAAAAGTAGGGTTTAGAGTACGAGGGGACTACCTCAAAATACACTGCCTTTTCTGAAAATAATCAGCCGTCCTTTCCAGATGGACGAGCAGAAGATGCCGCGCCCCGAGCAGATGCTACAGTTTTTCCAGAATTACATCAGGGAGTACGGTGGAACGGTTGAAGCGGAAATACCGGCAAAGGCGGAGGCGATGCTCAGAGTGCGTTCGAGTTATTTATGTACATCAGTGATAGGGCTTAGGGAGTCCTTAAGTAGTCCATTGTACTGATCTCGCGCTCTCACTCGCGCTCTCTCTCTCTCTCTCTCTCTCTCTCTACCTCCTTCTACCGCTCTCCGTTTAATTGGCAACACCCATTTATTTTCCTCTAGCTCATACACTCGCTCGATCTCTCTCGCAGTATCTCTCGCTTTCTCTCTCTCATAACTCTCTCTCCCTCTTTTTCTCTCTCTTCTCTCGCTCTCTTTCTCTCTCTTCTCTCGCGCTCTCTCGCTCTCTTTCGCTTTGTCCCATTTAGGATAATCATCAAAAATTAAAATCTTAGCACTTCATTTTAGGAAACACTCCCCTTCATCCCGATTTCCCACTTCTTCTGGGGCGTCTGGGCCCTGCTCCAGTTCGAAGTTTCGCCAGTCGGCTTTGGATTTGCGGTACGTACCCGGATCTCGGCTTTTATTCCGCTTTAGGACTATGCCCGGGACCGCCTGGGCCTCTACTACAAGAATAAACACTTGACGAATGGGTTCGACGTCTGAAGCAATATTTGGGAAGAGCAATATTCAAATTATTTGGTGCCTATAATCCTTCAGTTAAATGAAAAATTTCGAAATTGGAAGTGAAATTTTAAATGTTATTTTGAAAACACATTTTAGAACCCCAGTTTTCATCGATTACGTCGTGCACGAAAAATATATTTTAATGGATCCTGTTATTTAATTCCAAAAATTAGAACTTGGTTAAGAATGTATTCTTTAAAATGTTATATGACTTCAAAAATCTTGCTAAACCCATTTTTTTTGATAGAATACGGTAAGCGTTTCTATACTGAACCGATTATTACGTTAGACTGTAGTCTCTAGTCCTGTTTTTTAGCATTTTATGGGTGTCCTCAGTTCCAGGCAATATGCTTCCAAACAGTTTTGTTTCACTATTTATTCGAGTGACTATTACATCCAAAAATCAATAATTCAATGACGAAAATCATAATAGTATATGTAAGCACAATCATTTGCTAGAAAGAATCGTAATTTTGAGTATTTCCAGGTGTTTTTGAGGTTTTAAAGGTATTGTGAAGTCGGGGCAGAACGTCTGAACTATATATTTTGACTCCACAGGCCCCTTAAACCCCCCAAAACGCCCAAATTCAATGACGGAATGATGTGTACAGATGCGGAATGTCTTTTTGTATGTTGTGATCCGGTGGAATGATAATAAAAGAACCAAAAAACGCGGGGGAGATTAGCTGAAAGTACGCACGACACCCACCGGACACCGCATTAATGAATAGCTGTGTGGGTGGGCGGTAAAAAGATGGCTTTTTGTATCCAATCTGAAGGGGGGAGTTTGGGGCGGCGGATTATCGCGGAATGACGCTCGGAAAGGCACACGGCGGCTTGGATCGGAAAAAAATGAAGAACAAAGCGAAAAAAGCAAAAAAAAAATACGGTAAGTCAATGGGATAAAAAAAAATACAATGAATTGTGTGTGTGTTTTTGCAGTGGGGTACCCATGGTCGTGTAAAGGATTGCAGCTATCGGAATGTGTGTGTGTGGGTATTTGGGTGGAAGATCACGGTGGAATTGGGTGTATAACGGAGTTTGTGGCCGTTGGCCAAATTATGGGGGAAAGAGCAGAGTGTAGCCTGTAGCCTGTTTGGTTGCTTAGCACGTGGATGGAAAGATACAATTTGGGTATTAAAAGGGTTTAAAAGGAATCAGTAACTAAAAAACGAAGGTTTAATCGGAAGTCGCCAAAAGACGTAGTTCGGCTTAGGCTTAGGCCTTGCTTAGGCTTGGCCGGGCTTGGCATAACTTGGCATAAGCTTGGCTTAGTCTTGGCTTAGGCTTGGCATAGGCTTGGCTTAGGCTTGGCTTAGGCTTGGCTTAGGCTTAGTCTCAGGCTTTGCTTAGGCTTTGCTTAGGCTTAGGTTACTGACTCCACCCATCGATTTTTAGGTGTCATTTGAACCCATATTTACAGGATAGCTTAGCGATTTGACCGCGCATTAATGAAGATTCTGCACAATTCCTTGGCTCTGCATCAGCCCCTCCAGAATCGCCTTCATCTTGGCGGCCTCGGGATTCATGAACGGGAGCGGGAAGGGGAGTTGGGGCAGCTGAAAACGAAGAAATAGAAGATGATCATCTACCGTATCCTATAGGAACCAAAATTTTGGTATTGCATTGCGCTACGATTGAAATACCTACTCGCTGTTGCTGCTGTTGCACTTCATTTTGCCGAACGATCTGGTTTGAAAGGAGGCCGATCGTTGATTGCAGCTCGGCGATCCTGGCTTCAAGGAGTTTAGCTCGTTCTTCCGTGGCTGCGGACTTGGAGATGTTCATCTAAAACAAGGAAGATTAGCATCGTCTTCAAGGTTCAAACGCTCAAACTAATTGAGAAACGATGAAAAGGTTTTGGCATCCATTATTATCATTTTCAAGGGGTTCGGTTGGCTAGCTAGCCAAATTGGAACCCTGCTTCATGTCCCACTCCCTTTAAAAGCCCTTACTTCGCACTGGAAGCACTTGTTCTCCAAGCACGTGTCCATGCTCGCGCCGCTGGAGTGAGAATCGGACGCCGTCGGGGAGTGCTGGCTCGACATTGGGGAGATGAGCGATTTTTCGGCCATTTGAGGCGTTAGGCCACCCTGAAAAGACCGAATTAAGACGGTAAAAATTTATGCTAATTTCGGGCCATAAAAATACAAGTGACTGAGTGGCTTTTTGATGCTCTGCAAAAACCCACCGTATGCTCAATGACTCCCATTACTCGCGGTTTCAAGTCTTCAGGGCTCATCGATTTTTTCAGTTGGAGAGCAGACAAATCGGCGCCAACATTTGAATTCGGTGTTGCGTTCTAAAATTTGGAGATGTTAATGGTTTCCAAGACTCTCTCTCGCTCTCTCTTTCTTGCTCTCTCTCTCTGTCTCTCTCTCTGTCTATCTCTCTCATCTCAAAATCCTCTCAAAAACCCCAGACGAGCGGTGTACCCCCCGCGTCACATTTGGAGTCTGCGGAGCTGGCGAGGAGTGGGCTTCCGCTTGCGGCTTGGAGCATTTGGAGCTGCTGCGCGAAGGGGTTGTTGGTCAGCCAGCTGGCGAGCCATTGGCTGTTTAGGGCGCCGGAGACTGGGACCTGGGGCATCGGAGTGGAGAGCTGGGCCTGAAAATTTCGGGGTTAAGGACTTAACGAGCACAAATTTCGTTTAGTAATATGCAGTACAATTTTCTTTGTACTCTCCCGTGCTCTGGAATCGTAAATCGTCTTAGTTAAATTTAAATGTTAAATCACACGCCGGGAAAAGCCTGATTGTTTCGCAGGGTTTACGGTACTTGCTCTGACAATGAGTACGTTACAGTCGCTATGGTACGCTACAGTATGTCCATTAAGCAACGCAAAGATACGTTGCGAAATGGTACGTTTTGTTCACAGTACCCCTGCGTACGTTACGGTTTACTTAAGTACCTTACGATACGTTACAGTACGCTAAGCTGCGCTATAAAGATTTGTAATTTTTTCCCACCTGTGCCTTCAACCGCGCCATCAAGAAGTCCTGAGGACCAAGTGGGAAGAGCTTGGGTACCGGAAGTGCTGGGGCTCTCGGTAAACTGCCAAAGCTCAACGGGCTTCCAGAGTTAAGAATCGAGCAGTCGATCGGGTCTTAAAAACAATTTAAAAAATATTTAAGTATATTTTACCTCCTTCCGTGTTGCTCCTCGCCAACACCGGGACGTCACCGGGGAGGTTATTGCGCAGCATGCTCTGCGTATGGGTGTGGAGGCTGGTTTTATCCGGGAACGCCCAGTTGCAACACCTGGAAAGGGCAAAGTTGAACAAGTTAATTTTATATAGACTATTTTATGTATTTAAAAGCAGGGGCTCAATTATTTAAAACGATTTACACAAGCTTCAAAAAACCAAAAAAATCCTATTTTTCGGTTTTTTCGCCTGATCTTCTTCTTTTATTTTGTACTAAATTTTCTCGAATGCACCTGCCGCTACCGTATTTTTCTACCATAAGTAATGCCAACTTAAAAAGACAGCAAAAATAATTTAGACATCAACGAATTAAATTTTTAGCGTCGGAAAATGCTAATTTTCCGATTTTCCGTATTTTCGTGGTTTTTCTATTCAGCAATTTCCGATAAACTACAATTTACTAAGATCCACTACCGTATTTCCCAATTTCTACCCCCTAATCCCCTCGGGGTATAGCTAACAGCTGTGACTTGACTCCACAGGCCCACACCAAAATCAGGTGCATCCCGGAAGCTAGCCACTTCCCGCCGGGTACTCCCCCCGGGCTTCTAATCCGTGTCGTCACCCGAGTCTTGTAAAGAAATACACATATCTTTGCCGTTTTTGTCTATGCGGCCGGGCCCACAATACCCATTTGGGGGGAGGGGGTGTGAAGCCACTTCCCCCCGCCGGATTAGCCATATTCTTTGAGGATTCATTGTTTTGGCGGGAGGGGCAAGGCAGGGGTGAGGCTTTGGGAAATGAGATATTTTCTGGAGGTCTGGAGGAAAAAGCTATTGAGCTGCCTCTCTGGCGGTGTGGTCATTGCATTTCGGGGTTATGGAAAGCGGGTTAGGCCTAGGCTTAGGCTTAGGCTTAGGTAATGCTTAGGTTTTGGGTTGGGTTGGGGAAGGCTTTCAGGCTTAAGCATCTTAGGCTTGGGGTTAGGCTAGGCTTAAACAGGCTTAAGCTTGAGCTATGCTTACGCCTATGCTTACCCGTAGTCGTAAGCTTAAGCTTCGCTTAGGCTGAGGCTTAGCTCAAGCTTAACTTAAACCAGAGCTGATCTTGTAGTCACACCAATTAAAAATTATCCCTTACCGGCACATGAACATCCTTGAAATCGAGTGCACGCGGAACATGTGCGATCGGAGCGTCTCATTCGCTGAAAAATCACGATTAAAATGCACCGTGATCCGAAACATTTTCCGAAATTTCCTCTGCAATCTTGACCCCCAGCCACAATTCTTGCAAGCTTTCCCGTGTTCACCAGCGGCTTATCCAGCGCGCCGACCGCTCGGGAATGACCTTGCCGGTCGGCTAATGCTGTGTGGAATTGCACGAGCGCGAAAAAAAAATCGGCAAATCGTCGGTCGGCCGGCTGCTTCTTTCCGGCTCCGGCTTTCCGGCACAAATCCCCGTCCTGTGCTTGGCTAGGAATTGACCTTTTCCCTATTGCATTTCTTGTTCTCTTTTTCTTATTTGAGTTTCTCTCTTGGGAGTTCTGTCTTATCGTGGGGGTCAGTGGTAGAGCCGGTCGGGTATGCTTGCCCTGGATCCGAGAAAAAGCCAATTTCAGGGTAATATGATATGCTTTTGGCGACGATGAAAGGTCGTGTTCAAAACTGGCCGGGAAAATTTAGCAAGAAAAGTTAAAAATAAAATTGTTGGAGTATGGAACAACTTTCAAAATTCCAGAATTATGTTTAAAAAAAGTACTGGCCTACTAAAATTAATCAAAAACGTCGAAGCACTTCTTACCCCCCAAAAACATGACCCAGCCACCGTAATCCGGGTTCGCGCACTCGAGGCGAAGAATTTGCATACGGTGCTCAGGCGGGGGTGTCAACCACTATTAGCCTGTATTCAAATATTTGCTAGTGGCCTATCTCGTCTGAACAGTGGCTGGTTCTACAAGGTGTTAAGATTAGGTCCCTATATAGGAGGTATTGGGCCCGTATTTGCATCCCATCTTAGGGTGGTGACAATTTGGACTCGGGGCATGTTGCTCCCTCTTTCCCTCTCGCTCTCTCGCTCCTCTCTCTCTCTCTCTCTCTCTCTCTCCCTTTCTCCAGATGCAAAGTGCCCCCAGGCATTGTCTCCCACCCGGGTAGTCAGTCCCTTTAATGGATGCATATCTACAGTCAATTAAAGGGCGCCCCCGCAAAGGTCAATGTTTGTTGGGGGCATGAAAAGACAAGGTATCCACTCAATAGCATACCTATACAACTAACGACTCGCGGGGCCAAATGACAATATGCAAATGCAGGGGAAGGGGCCGGCACTTCCGGCTGGCAGGCTACGGTCAAGTGCTTTCTTGTCTATTCAGGTTTTCCTTTCAAAAGAACGGCTACGTGGAGTGGAGTGTAGCGGAATCGAATTGAGGAATTTTGCTTGAATAGTGACGATATGTAATCAGGGCAATTTGCATATTCAGAGAAACTTTTGTTATTTCTATTTGCTCCTTAGAAAACCATTTCGAAGCAGCGTTTTTGCCGAACGAGTTACGCTATACAATATGAAGCTATTTTCATATGTTGCAATGAGTTTTTTTTTCAGTTTTTTTTTATTCCGCTAAACTACAAGGTTTTCGACCCAGCTTAGTTTCCGAGTTGGGTCCAACAAGTTTACGCTACTATGGTTTCCAAGGCTCCAAAAATAACGAAAAACCGGAGATCTGAAGACATTTTTTCTCGCCCCAAAATTTTATCCAGGGCCGCCTCAGCTGATTAAATTGTGTTTTACTACCCTCTGATACTCAGCGAAAACCTATCGAGTACCAAAAATGACCGCCGACTTCGGGAAGTTCAGGGGAACACGCGGACGCGCGATGACACAACTTGCCATTTTCAGGACCCCGGCCGATTTCCCCGAAATGAGCGTCACCAATGCCTGTCTGTCTGTGTCTTCGGGTGTCTGTCTGCCTACGGCTTCTCCTCGCCGGCGTACGGAACCTACTCGAAATCTCGGTGTTGCACTGGGTGCACACGTAGCTCTTGAAGTGGGCCTGCATACGGTGGCGGCTGAGGGAGCTCGAGTGGCAGAAGACTTTGCCACAGACGGAGCACGGGAAATTCCCTGAAAAAAGTGGATCTAGCTGAGTGTCACGGCGCCTTTAAAAATTTAAATGGCTCCTTAGAAGACTTTAAAAGAGACTTAAAGCTAAAATTCGACGCTTTGTAGCCCCTTTAAAAAGCCAAAAAAAATTACCTGAGACTATCTTTATTTTTAGAGGGTTAAAAGTTAAATTTTGACTTCAAAACCAGCAAGCCAGTCCCTGCTCTTGAAAAAACGTTCGGTCAGGATTTAAGGTTTTTTAGAAGCCAAATTAGACTTTTCGATTGAAAAATGAGGTGTCACTGTCCCTTTAAAACGCGTGGCAAACCTTCAGAAATTTTTAGAGGGCAAACAGATCATAACTTTTAACAAAACAACTTAGAATGGCTTTAATCGGATTTTGGTTAATTCCTTTAGTTGGCACCATCCCTTTAAAAGCTATTTGGCATCCAGTGACAGTAACAAAATCAAATTTTTTCGTTTTGATAGATCCATTTGGCCAGTTGCCAGCTCATCCCACGATATTCGGCCAACTGTCTCGCCATGCCTGTATTGTTTTTACATGGCATTCGACCCAGACTCGCCGACCCCAAATTGAAAAAAACCGGTTCTGATGATAGCCCCGACCTGGTGAGAGAGATAGAAAGAGTGAGAGAGATACAGAGAAAGAGAGAGGGAGAGAGGCAGAGAGAGAGAGAGATTAAAAGCAGTTTTATGTAATTTTTTTTCTAGCATCTTTTTTTTGTATGGGAAGCCATGCAGCTAGACCAGGGCCCAAAACAACCGCGCGAAATAATGGGATTTGGGGAGGGATTAGCCGAGGATATTAGCTATTTAGGATGGGACAGAATGACTTTCAGGGATGCGTCGCAGTGGTTACGGTAGCTTTAGTCAGCTATAAAAATTCAAAATGGGAATTGAACAGGCTCCTACTATCTCGAAAACGTTAAACTCGTCTACAGTGATTACGTCAAAATATAAAAACGGGATCAAACATTTTCAAAGGGATAAATAAAACCTAAAATTTGGTTCCTAGCATCTAAAAAAATCCAGATTCCTATTACCCTGCAAAATTTTAATGAATAAATTTTTAACCTAATTGGCCAAGAAAACCCTCCTCTAATTCAATTTCGAGCGATTGCTTAAGCTATTTATTTCTTAAAAAATTTTCCCTTTATTTCCTTCTTTCCATTTTCATGGAATTTCTAACCGATTATGACAAGCTGCCGTCCTTCCGGTCCCCGCATCCGGTTTTCCGGGCCGCAGCGGTAGTTCACCGGATACAGTACTGCTCAGCACTAATTTTCACCGAACTCCACCCGCGGCTCAAGCGACTTATAGATGGGCTTTTGCATCCGGTAGCGACCCGTGAGCTGATGGGTCGAATTTCCGGTTTCCGGCTTGATTTCGGGCCGCCGGAAAGGGGCCGGAAAGGGGCCGGAAGGGAGTAGGATCGCGCAAACACCCAGAGATCCGTCTGGGTCCGGGGGTTGGGTGCCCTCCGGAAAGCTACAGTAATCCCAAGAGGGGTCGAAAACCCGGGCGGATGATTGAAAAGCTATCGGGTGGGTTTAGGGGGTTAGGTGAAGGTGGAAAACAAATTTTAGGCGGTCCGGAAAGGCCTTATCCGGAATTTCAAAGCCGGTAAGCGGCTTCCGGGGTTTAGTGAAGAATAAGTTACTTTGATGATTGGAAAGGAAATAAAAAAATGTACTGGAAATTGGAAAAGTGGATTTTGTATAGTCATCGAATTTTTTAGAAATTTTGAAAATCTTAGCGTTTAAAATTGCTGCAATTCCTAAAATTTTTCATTGATTAATTTCAGAGTTCCGGTTTTTAAAGTGGTGAATAAAGATAACAATTTAAAAAAATTTAAGAAGGCAAAAATTCAAATTTTTGTACTTAAATGCCAATTTGGCTAAATTTTAAGTAAACCCATATTTTTAAATTTGGTTTTTTAGCGATTACGGTAGAGTAGCCAGGTTTTAGATTTTCCGTGCTAATTTTCAATTTTTTTGAAAAATTTTCTGAGCTCGTTCTCCTTGATTTCAAGCTTCAAAGCATCAAATCCCCCGAATTCCAAGATGCTACAAATTCCAGCGAACCCCGAGAGACACCAAAATCCTAGATTACCCCCGCACTAATGGCCCGGTTTCCGGCTTAACACCGGGTTCGGGCCCGAAGAGCCGGCCGGAGATCTAACCCCCCGTAACGGCAAAGCCGGATGTGAGCTACTTAGCCGTCGTATCCGGTGTGTATAGGTGTGTGGATATGGGGGATGTTCCTCCAAACACCCCGGTTTCCAAGGTAAGTAAGTAGTAAATTGAATTTTGAGCCTTAAAATCCATAGCAAAGCACCGTACCTTTCAAATCTGGTCGCTTGAGCTCGGCTCGGTAGGGCATCGCGTTCTGTCGGATGTCAATTGTGGCGGAGGGGGGCTGGAAAGAGGATAGTAATTTTTTAGAAAAAAAATAGAGGAAAAAAGATCGATGAAGACATCGGCAAAAATGGGATGATTCGAAAGCGGAAAGTACCATGAAAAAGGGGTAAATTTTACAAAGATATCAGAAAAATTATAATAAAGCCAAGCTAAATTGAAGCTGAACCTAAGCTACTAAACTAAGCGGCTTCCAAACCAAGCCAAGCCTCGATTTCCACAAATAGAAATTCCAACGCCGGTATCACGCCTTTATCATCCAACCAGCCAGCCGGCCGACTAGACGCGGAAAGCCAAAATGACGGCAATACCCGGGTATCCAGCCGCAAAGTGCGGCTGTAAAGTGTAGTCGCGCGTACTGCCCAACCCCTCGGATCTATCTGGCTAACGAGCTTTGTTTTTGCCGGGTTTCCTTCCTGGGCATTTCGTCGAAATCCATGAAATATAAAGGGAAAGAAGACGCCCTAAAAATAAGGGGCTCCTTCCCGATACGCTCCACTGCCCCCAGCCGATTACCGTAGTAGCTGCGGGACTGGGCTATGGTGTGCATGCGAAGGTGTGGGGGGGGGGGGTAGCCGGAAAATATTTTCGGCTTTTGGCACATCCCTCATATATCCCCCAGGGGCATCCATCCCCTGAATTCCGGCAAATTTTCAAAAGCGGAAATGGCCGCTAATTTGGTGGAGGGTGGGGATGGATAAATAAGAAAAGCGAAACTAGCGTAAATAAGCGATGAAAGCCGGGCTACGGTAGCGGGCTTATTTTTCGGGCTGCCGGTTTTAGGAATCTTCTGGGGGTCTCTGGGGTTTTGAGAATGATATTACGGTTTTGGGGTTGGGTGGGGGGCACTTTAAATTCTCATGCTGCTTACTTAAGGAGTCGACAGTGACCACCTGACGGCTACCCCTACCGTAACAACAGGAAGTTGGGATTAACATAAGAGTAGACGATGTTGATGAGGTAAAAATGGTCATAATCGCGTCGGGAAGGACGGGGAGGATTCTCAGGACCGTCCGGAAAGGGTGGTAGAAGGTGAATGGGAGGTCAGAGGTGTGAAAATTGAGATGATGCGGTGGCGGAAAGCCCCAAAAATTTTATAAAGTAAAAAATTTCGAAAGTTGCTTGCCGATGCTAGCATCTCCAGAAAGCCAATATGTCAAAATTTTGCAGGTAAATTTATTTGAAAGTTTCAAGGTTCAGGCGTTCCAAAACTGGCTTAAATTCTCAACAGCTAAATTGCACCTTCTAGAATGAAGCCGGCTTCCCCGAACTTGAGTTTGAAAATCGAAAAGCTCGGACGCCCGCGTCTGCTTAGGCTTAGGCCCCCAAGAGACGTCGAGCTCTGCAAAATTTGACCATCTCCTAGTGGTCAACGCTTCTCAGGATGACGACACATGGCGCCCTCATGACCAAAGTATGACATCTAGTTTCGAAAGTATGAGAGAAGTAGCATTACTTATTTTGGAATGACGCGGAATTCTACGACTCAAAGCGTCAGAAGAAAGCCAAAGTCGAAAGCATAAAATTTCTCGCTGATCAGGCAAAGACGAGAAATGATCATTGAAAAAAGAAAAAAAGAGGTAAAAGAAAAAGGCTTCGAGCTCAAAGCTCCCGAAGTAACCGCAAGCCGACGCTGTAGAAGTTTGGTCTCCAAGAGCCCCAACCCCAAGTGCCGGTATTGCCAGCTAGACTGGCCACCCTGGCCCCACCTCAAGGTGGTATATGGAAGCATCCTCGCCCCTTGTATGGGTGGGTGGATTAATTGGGCGGGCCCAGCCGCCCAGCCTCCCCGTCACCCAGCCCACCATCTTAAATCCGCCGTCACCGTGTCCACAGGCAGCCCCCCGTACGAAAATAAGTCGTCAGCACCCGGGGGGTGGAGCGGATTACGCGCGATAGCCACTAGCCGGCGGGATTCTGCTGATGCTCGGGGCTGACTTCTCGAGAAGTCATCGACGATGGCATCTACGCATCTGGGAGGCGCGTGAAAATGACTTTTTGCGCTTAGAAATGGTCTGGAAAGTGGGGGATAAGACGTAATGGATAGGTCGCTAGGTATGAAAAGTGAGGGTTACGGTAGCAGGCGGGCAAGGTATTTTAACGGGACGGGCAAGGCTAGGCTATGGATTTTTAGCTCAGGTATTTTCTACAAATTTTTGATGCGAGATAGCGACGCACAACGCGTCGCAACGCACTTGTCCGTCTTGAATGGGCTGAAATACATCACGATAAGATGCCGCGGGTTGCGTGTCGCGACCGGTGAAATTTAAATTTTTTTGAAGCTAAAAAATTTTAAGCAATCCTTTTTGGAAACTCTCAAAAATAGCCTTAACTTGATAATAGCATCAATATACTGCGGTTTTGTCCCGGAATTTGTAAGGTTACGGCCGTTTTTAATGAGTTTAAAGCTCATAGGTACACAGTGACAGTTTTTTAAGCTTGCTGTAAAGCTTATAGGTATTAGGACAGTTTTTAAACTGCGTAAAAGAAACCTGTGAAAATTGTAAAGTGACAAAATTTTCAAAAATGAAATGGCGTAACCAAAAATACCCAAGGACTTTGCTGTTTGACAAACCGTCATAATTAAAAGGTTGGTCCATTTTATAGAGCCTAAAACGGCGACACTTAGCGCGCCAATTCGCCCACTGTTCCCCCACCCCCCACTCAACAACAGCATGATAGCCGCCCATTCACAATATTATTCAATTGCAAATAGGTCCCAAATCCTTTTCGTGCGTAACGCTGAGCCCGCTCAGCCGCCTCAGCCCCCCCGGATAACGCTCGGAAAAGTCACACAAATCTCGCGCTAAAAGCCCGCGTAAGCCAACTCCACCCTCACTTGACACCGTTGCCCGAAAAAACCTTTCACAATATTGGTATTTTTCACTTTAGAAAATTTTCAATTCACCGGAAGCCGTCCTTCACGGATCATCAATTTTGGTGAATGGACGGGGATGTTCAGTTGTATATAAATCTTTCGGGGATTTTCGGCAGGCAAATCAAGGCAAAGCCTCCCGAAATTTGGATAAGAATCGAATCGGGGAGTCGGGGGTTTTATGGTAATTTCGCGCAGCTTACCCCAAAATCCCGAGGTGCAAAGCACGCTATCATAGTCAGTACCTTCTCCTCAGATATTACACTTTCAGATTTTGAGATTTTCGTGCCGCCAAATTTCGAAAACTTTTCGAATAAACAATATTCGGCAAAGCGATTTTATCAGATTATTCCATTTAATTCGGAAACTCCCAGGAATTGAATTAAAAGAATTATCGAGTTAAATTTCGGGTTAGAAATCAGACAGCGCTCGACAAATAATCACGACAAACTGGACGTAAGATTGAAAACGAAAATAAATACACAAAATTGATAAATTTTCGCCAAAGTTACGCGCACTCCAAAAGACGCGTGGATGTAGTTTTTTGGTTTTTTCGGTTTTTCAAGAAAAATTTATTTTAAAAAAAACCCAGATAATTTCAAGTGTTACCTTGAATACACCTGCAAATACATTCTATAGCTGTTTTTGAGCAGAAACGAAATAACTACATCATCAGTATCAGGAAAGATATTTTAATGGAAAACCACAAAAAAATAAAATCTACTGAACAATGTAACGTGGTTTAAATATTGTCGGTTTTTACGCATAATTCAAAAAATTATCGCAGCTTAATTAACTATATAAGTTAATTAAAAACAAGCCTGACCCCGGGACCTTCAAAGTCACGCTTTGTTTCTTGACCGCCAAATAATTAATAATCCACCCCCAATTCCGGAGAGAGTCCCAACAAAAATGATGGCACGTCTATAGGCCACGGTATGGCTTCCCGCCCGATTTTTTTCGATGTTAGCCCAAAAATTGGCTTCAAAAGCCAATTGGCGCCTCCCCCACACAGAGGCACACAAATCCGCCCTCCGGGAGGATTTCTATGGAAGGCAACACAAACAGCGCCTAATTTTCGGGAATCGCCCTGGTCGGGTGCAAAAAAATGGACTCATCACCAAATGAGCAGCTAATCCCCGAAATCTTTTAGATGCGCAAATGGTGATGATGTCTAGGGGGAAGGGTTTGTAGCCTGATGGGTGATTTATTGGTGCCTTGAAAGTACGGTATTTTGGGTTACTTGCGAAACAGGCATAGCTTTACGGTAGCCCGTCGGTTATTTTCTACCAAAAAAATTCGTCGAAATCGCTGAAATTTTTGGAAAATTGTGATTGTAAATCCGAGCCGAAGGTGAGCTAGATGAGGCAAACGCTAAACCGAGGCCTAGGCATAAACCCCATGCCGACTTCGAAGCCCAAGCCTAAGCCTAAGCTAGCTTAAGCTTAAGCCCACACCCAGGCCGTGCAAGCTTGCGTCTAGATTGGCTGTAAAGGTATCGTTTGGAATTCGACGAGACACCCTAAACCGTTTATTTTTAAGGCGCTCACAAAAGCCAAACTACTAGCCTGCATTGAGCTGGATTTAATAAATCAGTTTTCGTCCCCTGTTCCCCTGTTTTCGTTTCCTTTGAGAAGTAAAAAATGCCCAAAACCCTTGCTGTTTAAGCTTTTTACTGTGTTCCTCGGTGGTTGGGAGTCGTTGAACTGCTAGAACTCGTTGTAATCGCTCAAGATCACGAAGAATATATTCCGCTTGAAGTGCTTGAAAAAATAGAATTTCCGGGGTCATACAGTGCGTATCAAAAAGATAGAGCCACTTGGTTTTTGACCTTTATCTTCGCAGCTGTAGTTTCATGGCTATCTATGCATACACATCTTATAGCCCTTGAAAAGACGCATCTTTCTGTGTAGTCAAAATCTTTCTATATTGGATATTGAGCTTTTTATGATGAAAACAAGTAAATAGAGCCAAAAACACAAGTATCAAAAAGATAGAGCAACCATTTGCATCCACTTTACATGCGCTTTGAGCTTGCAAATTACATGGTAATTGTCATGTAGATCGTTCTCTTCATTCAAATCATCGACGGTTGCCCAAAAAAATGTCGTTGAACATTTACATGCCAATTACCATGTAATTTGCAAGCTCAAAGCCAGAAATGGATCAAACATCTTGATATGTTTTGGCTCTATTTATTGTTTTCATCATAGCTCAATATCAATATGAAGTTTTCACACGAGATGCGTCTTTCAAGGGCTAAGATGTATGCATAGATAGCCATGAAACTACAGCTGCGCGAAGATAAAGGTCAAAAACCAAGTGGCTCTATCTTTGATACGCACTGTATTAGAGGAAATACGATAATTTCGATAATCTCCAGATTCCTGTAGCATCTCCCGATTCGGCCTACGCTCCCAAGAAACTCACATAAGCCGGGATAACAACCTCTCCCTCTCTCTGGGCCGGGCGCGACATTTATTAATTCGTCAATCAGCATAACTTTTTTGTCTGGTTCATCTACTTATCGCCGGGCGGCGAGGGCGAGCATAAAATGGCGGCTTATTGGGATTTTCGCTGGCCCTGCCGAGGTCACCCCCGAAATTGGGGATGAACTTTGAAAGCCGGGTGGAAGAAAAAAGGGGGGCAGAAAAATTGGGAGCAACGACTACGAGTCGGGGAGCCAGACGCTGATGGTGATAATGTGGCGGCTTAGCTGATTTGATAAGTCGCGGTAAGTTAGGTGTTTTTCGGTCAGGGGTCGGTTGGTACGCATGAGATCGTTTCAGAAAGGGCTTGACATTCCGGGCCTGAAATTGAGACGATTTTGGGGCCTTAAAAGGTCCATGACCTAAGATAATCGTGAGAGAGAAGAAAAGAGAGGTAGAGAGAGAGAGAGAGAGAGAGAGACAGAGAGAGAAAGAGAGGCACACAGAGCAAGGGCCCAGGCTATTTTCTGAGAGAAACCACCTTTTAAAGGTACAGTGACAGCTCGGAAAGTCACGAGAAAAACGACACCGTCATGTCATGCTCATCCCGTTAATAAGATATTGTTAAGCAATTTGCGAAAATTTAGACAATTTGAAGATTATCTACTCAAAATTCTAGGTTGCTACCCTCCCGCCAACTACCGTACCCCCGGCCAGACGCGCACCAGATCCTACACGCCAAAATAGCCGTAGCCAAGTCCGTGGCCCTAAGCCGGAAGCGCACCTATCGGGATCGGCACGTCGATTGATGGGGCGGAAGCTGTTTTCAGGGGCAAACTGTGCTAGAAGGGCAAACACACGGATTTTAAGAACCGACTTCTGATCCGTGCTTGGGTTCCGGCGATACCGGATGTTCGCGGTCTGAGCATTGCGCACCGCGGAGTGTAGCGGAACGAGAGGAAGTGAGGTCGATGGTACGGTATTTTGCACTTGTGTATTTAAATTTCGATGGGAAGTTATATATAACAATTACGGTATTCAAATCGATTAACATTAGCGCCATAACGCTAAAACTATGATCTTTTCAAGCGGAGTTTTTGAAGCGCCTATTAGTAATCTATCATACTCGACTAATAAGAATACCCCAGCAAACCCCCAAAAAACATCCCCATTTTTAACGCTGGCCCGCGGTGGCCCGGCCGCCCTGCCCATTGTGTTCTCAGAAAGACAAAAAGAGCCCCTGGGGGAGTCAGGATTATCCAAGAATATTTTTTTCCAATACCACCGTACACTACAAAGAGAAGCGCTCTAAAAATGGGGTATTAGTCAGGAAAGTTCCGCGGGGCTAATAATTCCAGACACTCCAAATCAAATATTCTAAAAATTGCACTTGATGCCCTGGCGCCAAATTTTTGGATGTAGATGTTCCTCACTCCATAAGCTCGATCCGGAAAACGGGCTTAAGGAGCACGAGAATCAAGTGACATTTAGAATTCGCAGAACATCGCTAATTTTTAGTGACGTTTGGTCTAGGTTGAAATGTTATCGTTTTTCACGAGCAGTTTCTACACACGTGGATCCTTGAGACCAACGTTTTGCGGTTTTTGGAGGGTTTGGTCTGGGAGAATTACTGCTGTGAATTTTCAGGGAAACGGGGAAAAGGTAGCAAGGATTAGATTCATATAGAAAATATAGTGAAATCTTTAAAAACGTAAAAACAGCGAAGGTTCGGAAAATGTGGTTAGAGGACACATAAAAGGGACGCGAAACGCAGCAAACGAGCGAGAGTGAGAGAGGAGAGTGAGAGAGAGAGGGGGGGGTGAGAGAGATAGAGAGAGAGAGAGAGGGAGATAAATAGAGCGCGAGGGACATAGAAAGATACTGTCTTTTGTATCACTTTTCCCTTACAAACCTAAAGAAAAGCTGAAGTCAAAATCGTTGTTGTCTTTCAGCCCCCATGAACTTTTTGCTCTTTGCCCCCCTTAGGAAATCTTGGCAAAAAACTTAAAATATCTTAGGATTCAATTAGGAAGAAACAACGCCAATAGCTGGAGGTATCTTAAATCTCGTGCTCCTAAAAACTGTTCTGGAGCAAGAAGTGACCCGGTCGACCCGGAAACATCTCCTCCTAATGTGGCCAAGGAAGAGGTATGGCCCCCCAGGGGCTAGGAACTCACTACCGTACCCCCTTCCCCCTTGTCAGCTGCCCATTGTAAACCAAAAAGGGCCGGAAGTGTGGCCGGGGGGAGGAGGTGTCGATCGGAGCGTTCTGTTTGCCAAGAGTTATATGGTCTCCTACCCGACCGCAAAGCCACAGTGCTTATGGGCCTTTAGGGTGTTCTATGCGTTTCTCTCTCTGATCACTCTCTCTACTTCTCTCTCTTTCTCTCTCTCTCTCCCATAACCCGGTATTCACCACCCGTTCCTCGATTCGAAAGTGTGTGGGGGGCCCCGTAAATAGTCCGCGCGCGTTGAAATCGAGTGGGACGCGAGCCCGTAGCTTCCGCAACGCTTCAAACAACATCATAGAGATCGGGCGATCGGGGTGATCACGTTCGGGGTTTAGTGTAGCAATGGTGCCGTGTAATTCAGCGTTTATCGGGCCTAGGAGAAAGCGCAAAAAATTTAAAAAGGTAATTTTGATTTCAACTGGAACGGTGAATTTAACTAACAATAAGTTTAATTATTGCAATTAAAGAATATGATTAAGGTTGATTTTGTTGAGACTGCCATAAAAGTCATTTCTCAAAAAATTGGAGCGTTTCATAAATGCTCTATCTTTCGTAAAATCCTTGCATAGATTTTTACGTGAAATTCCACCTTTAAAAGGAATTAAAAAATGGAAAACAATACAAATACTAGGCCAAGTATAAAACAATCTTAAAGTCTAAAGATGGGATTTAAAAGTGTCAAATACCAAGAAAATCAGCCTGCTGATTAACAGAAACCAAACCGCGCCACCCGACCGGTACAAAATCCAGCTCGCCGCCAGATCAGGATGACCAACAATTCCGAGAACCTTGCCCCCCCATTAGTTCAACGGGGCTTCTTCAAAGTCATATTATTATTATCGCCTACCGTCCCTTTCCCAACTCCCACACGGCTATGTGTAGCTGCTTGGCCCCGGGGGACCGCAATTTTGATTGGACCGCTTGGCTTCAAAATTTTGAGAAAGAGCATCGTTCCACTTCCTTGATTGCGGACGGGTGACCGGGAAGTGATTTTTTTTGCTAATGAAATGTTTTTGTGAGTTCATTTCAAGATACAAATTCATACCGAAATCGGCGGGCAGGCGGGTGATGAGAAATTTCGAGACAGAATATTAATAAATTAATTAAAAATAGCTTTTTTAGGGGTCTGAAATGAAAATAATGAAAATCGGAGCTCAGGGATGCAATATGGATATTGAAATATGGTAACACTACAAAGGTTTTGAAATTTTCTATGTCATTTAGTGAATTAATCTAATTAGCAATTTGCATTTTGATAAAAATTAAATTTATAAAATACTATATGAATTAACTAGCGTAAGCGATTCCGCTAAGCTAACCCCTGTATCAAACAATTTTCTTATAATTTTTGGTTAAAAATGACATTTACATATGTTCAAAACGTGAAACGAAGCAATGAAATTAGAATAAATAGCGTATCAAAACGTTGTAAAAGATTGGTGAATATTTCGATGCAAATCAAAATAAAGTAAGTTCCAAGTATGTAACCAAATGTAAAACCAAGCAACCAAATTAGCATATACCAGGGTTGAAAAGCCGCTTCGCGACTTTTCAACCCTGGCCCCGTCTCGGACCCCATTCCCATTTTTTCTCCATTCAATGAGAAGACAAAAATGAAAACAACCGTTTCTGCCTCTTTATATAGGCGACCACCCACTTCCGCTCTATGCTAATTATTCCTAACAAAGAGGTTTTTACAAAAACCTAAATTTAATAGCGAAAATGGCTAATTTTTTAAAATCTGATATGTGTGCAGTCATCCCTAGACCATTACGCACCTAATGACGTATCATACGTAGCCCAATACCCGTCCCTTCTTGAGATATCCTCCGGACAGACAGACGGAAGGGGATGCAAAGTGGCACACACACACAAACACACAAACACTATTTTTTTATATATAGTAGGATACCGTGTGGGGTCGTTTTATAACATTTAAGCTAATCTTTCCGTAAGCTTGCGCAAATTAAAGTATGTATATGAAGTGTGTAGTATTGATTAAGGTACACGTATCTAGGCAAACCTATGCTATTTACACAAGATTTCTAGCCAGCAAGCGTAATATAGCAATATGGGTCCGGGGGTCCCACCATGAAAGTGCCCCCGAAAAGCGAAAATCGGACCCAATCATGGGCGGCTAGCTGGGCCACATGAGCTGGCGTAGTCTCCCAGGACCCGCCCCGCTTCCTCGGCAGCCCCCCAAAACTACCGTATCCCAACCGCGTGTGGGCAGCCGAGGGCTTCTCCCGATGGCTCACCCCGTGTGGGCTAAACCCGTGGAATCGGTCGGGGGTTTGGGATACCGTAGATTTTGGGCATAATTTAGGGGGATAACGGGCGAAAAACTGGCTTAATCGGGCTGCTCGGATTTGGGACGACTTGTAAAATCATGTCGGAAATTTTTGGGTTTAGTAAAAATTGTACGGTTTTTTAGATAGGAATGGGATCAGGCTCAAAGCGCTAATAATTAATGATAATTTCTCCCGAATTTGATTAATGTATATTTGATGAATATTAGTCACCAGGTTGCCGAAGCCTTTCGTGGAATAGCATTCGGAACAGAGATTTCGACATAGAATTTTTGTTTTCGCAAGGTCAAGGATTTTTGAACTTTAGCTCATCAAACACAACAGGAAATTTAAATTTTCTTTCAAAATAAATTGCAAAAAATCATTAAAAATAAGGAGTCAAGTGAAAATTAATTTAATTCACGAAAATAGAAGGGACTAAAAATCGTACTATCGCATGGAGAGAAAATCAATAAAACGTTTAACTCAATTTCATCATCTGGGTTTTCAGAAAAATCGCGCGTCCCAAAATTCCCCAAAGAAGATCCAGCTGAACCCGGGGGTCGGCGGGTCACATCACATGGCAAAAATGGAGAAAAATCCGGGAGCCAGACACGATGTTGTGTTCCTTATCACATCGCCCCCGATCCGTCCTACTCCAACTTCTTATACTGCTCCTGCTCCTTTTTTCCACTTCTTGGGAGCTACCGTAAGCCGGATGGCAATGAGCCAAGCGGCTCGAAAGTGATCCCAAAGGATTCGAAAAGCCAGGCTGCCGGGAGAAATGGAGCGCTCTCTCGTGCTCCCGGAGTGGAGAACGCATGGCAAAAACAGAGCGAGAAAAATCAGGAATCGAGCATTGACAAGGTTATGAAATGGTGGCACGATTCTAGAGGGAGTTACTGGGAATCGAAGTGCTACGGAAAATTTAAGGGAATTCGAGACTACCGCAACCATGCATTAATGAAACGTCGTAAGACCAAACTGTAAGCTGTAGCAAAAAGCAGGAAAAGTGGTGCTAGAATGCTTAGAATTTCGGATTTAAAGGGACTCGAAATCCACAAAATCGACCCCGTCGGACTCCTAGATCTTCACAGAAACGAGCTGCTCCAAAATACGCGGGGATTCATGCTATAATGACGGTGACAAAGACCGCGTTTTGAGAAATCGGCACTCGTTTTTACGCGGTTTTGGACGTGTCGCGTATATGTCGAGACCTAGATCTTAGAGCGGTCGATTTTTATGCTTCCTAGCTCCTTGAAAAACTCCAAAAAAGAATTCTATTTGCCAAAAACATGATAAAACCAGGCATCAAAAGCTAGGATTTCTAAGTTCTATCCGATCCTGACCAATGATTAAGGAATAGGAATAGCCCCCATGCACCCCTCCAAAGTTTTGATGGATGGCACTGTTGAGTCGCAGAGTACGAGAGTTGGACTGCTGTGAAAAGTGCAAGAAAGATCTTATCTACCGCTCCTCACTGCTTTTACAAGGTTTTTTGAGTTAGCTGGAGGCCGGGTGGGGCCCGGCGAAAAAAGGAAAAAACACGGGGCCGCGATAGCGATTAGCTACCGGGATGCTATTCGGGGTGGTTTGGAATCTTGGAAATGCGTCTGGTTGGATTTTTTGTAGTTAAAGTTTTGCAAAAAAATAAATCGAATATTAATTAAAAAATTTACAGGTAGGCGAAAGCGCCATAAATAGCAAGACTTGAGAGTGGGCGATCTAGCAAAGACAGTTTGGGGAAAACGCGATTCTGAAGCAGGTCTCTTAAATTTGACAGGAAAATAAAAAAATTATGAGTTTTCAAGCTAGATAGGTTAGCAGAGAGCTTTTAGGAAAATTGAGGATCACCTTTTTTAGAATTTATTCAGATTTTCCGATAGCTACGGCTACCGTAGGCTTATCCTATACAGATCTTCCAAAAAGTGCAAATCCCTTGCTCGGCAGAGAGAGAGAGCGAGAGAGAGAGCGAGAGAGAGAGAGATGGGGAGAGAGAGCGATAGAGGGGGAGGCTAACTGGGAAAGACGCCAAAAAAACGTAGCACACCAGCGGCTATCTACCGATGCCCTTTTCGTCACGCCGAGGTTAGACGGTTGGTGTGGAGCATCGGGGACAAGCCGTCAATCTCCGCCCCTTTCCGTAGGCCTTGTTCGGCTACCCTTTAAACCTATCTCGGTTTAGCGATCGACCCCCAACCGCCCGAACTATTCGGCCGGGGAGAAGGCCGTTGCTAAAGTGCATTTATCCCCGGGTAAAGAAATGGCCAGAAAGTTTCTAATCGTCTAACAATCGCATGGCGTTCAGCGAGGGAGTGGAAGTTGGTAATGGACAAGGTTTGAGGTTGGTAGAAGTTTAAAGAACAGCTGGTAAAGGACGGAATTTCGCGTTTTCTAGAAGGGTACGGTAGCCAGTCCACGGCTTAGCAAAAGACAAGAGAGTGAGAGAGAGAGAAAGAGAGATAGGTAGAGAGAGAGGGATAGAGAGAGAGAGAGAGCGAGAGAGAGAGAGAGAGAGAGAGAGAGAGAGAGAGAACTACGGCGACTGGTTTTTGCTTACCGCAAAATTTTTTAAGGTTTTTCGAAAGTCAGGATTTTCCGGGTCGATGAACATCAAAATCGGCTCAGAGAGCTATGCGTAAAAGGGCGCTTAGCGTACTACTAGCCTAAAAAATACGCTTTGGAAACGTAGTTACGTCTCTCAAGCGGCGTCGGGTTTTAACGTCGCAACAACGCTCCAGATCATGCGTTATGCCCCCCGCCGATTTGATGATGGCAGCCATTTCAGGTGGTGTGGGCCACCCACCAAAAACAAAAAGGACACAACCCCGGCTAGCCGGTTAAGCCGGTAGGGGACCGCATTGGCAAACAAGGAAAGACAGAGCATAGAAGGGGTTGACCGGTAACAACCCCGAAATGGCCCCGGAACAATCCGGAAACGATCGTTATCCCGCGTAACGTCCGATGGCCTGGGTGGGAACCCGCTACCGTAGTCTTGTGGTAGGTGAACGCTTAGGCTTAGGCTCAGGCTTAGGCTGGTTGGCTTGGGCTTTAAGCTTTGTCTTTGGCTTAAGCTTAGGCTTAGGCTTTGGCTTAGGCTTCGGCTTCGGCTTAGATGTAGCTTTAGGTTTAGGCTTGCGCTTAAATATGGCTGCACTCACGTTTAGGCTTAAGCGCTGGCATAAGGATAAGCTTAGGAAAAAATAACAACTACTGATTTTTTTCGGACGCCCCCAATGTAAACGATGAAAAAGAGAAAAATAAGTTTTATTTTAACCGATTTGTTCCGATTGGCATTTTGGTTCGATTCGCGAATTAAAAAACGACAAAACATTTGATGCTATGGTGCCTAGGTTATTGGAACCTTATTGAAAAGTAGTCTCGCAAATCAATAGATTCCAGAGCTTTCATGGCATTTGTAATAAATCCGTTAAGGCCCGAAAATTTCTTTATTTATCGCCTCGGATCAGGCGCTACAAATTACCGCTACTTTCTGGAAGTAATCTACCCCAAAATGGCATCTGACTCGCGGCGCAAATCAAGCCCTTGTCAAAATGACCTACGCACGACACCTCTGCACACCGGAATCCGCAGACGAGACGCCCATTATTTTGGGTGCGCAACAATTTGCTCGTGATTCGGCGTGCGTCACTACTTATCACGAGCTTTCTAAATGTCACCTAATAGATATCATATCCACCGTATTCCTTTACGTCAGCTTATCCCCACTCTCTTATTGTCGTCATTTGGATGGAGCCGAATGGGCGGATAATCCGACGAAGAGCTTTATGCAAAATCCGCTCAATTCAGGGAAAGTGTCACCCTCTTTTCTCAGCGGCTTCACTTCTATTGGCTGTCCGCCCTCGCAAAGTGCCGGGAGGCGGATTAAGTGGAATAACTATGAGGGGATAAGAGGCCCGACAAAAGCCTGTTGACATCAACACTCACATCATCTTTTTTTTTCTCGCCTTTTCCCCCGTACTGGTTGAAAAAGCTTTTCCATTTGTCTGGCCGTAATTGGCCCCAAAAATCGGCAGTGGAAATTGGGGGAGGAGGAAAATTGCAAGTCTTGAACGGATTTACTTCTGTTTGGATCTGGGGATTCGTACTTTTTGATGGGATTTTGAGGGGACCTTTATGGGGATCTGCTGGAAGAGTCATCGTTTGGTACATTGGGCAAATGATTCCGAAAATTCCTCTTGACGGAGCGATTTTAAAGGGACCAACAAGGCGTGATTTCGGTTTTTCATACGAGGGTTTTACTAGATACATCCATTAAGCTAAATGGCGAACAGATTTACGCTGAGCTTGCCTTGCCTGGATCAAAAATCTCTTAACAATTTCGTTATGCTAAAATGTGTAATCAAGACGAATTGAAATACCGGCGCTTTCGTAAGTTTTTAAGGCATTAATGCGCTGTCCGATACCTATAATTCCTGGAAATTCCAACATAAGGGCTTGAAAATGTTCCCAAGGTAGCTTCCGCGGTCTATCGGGCTTAAGTTTAGCAACTTTTTCTTGCCATACGGATCAAATCCATGTAGGATCGTGACGTGACGTATCCTAACGTTCCACCTAGTACGTTTCATTACGCCAAAAAATCGTCGTCCGTGTCAACCTATTTCGCAAACACCTCTATTTGTCCTCCACAATTCGAAAATCCCGAAACCTCATCAAAGCACGACATTTGTATTTGCCATTACGCGTGATATTTCAGCATCCCTCATCCCTGTCCATTGGCTTCTGGCGATGGCTTTGTGGGGGTGGCGCCGAGCCTACCGAGAGTCATCAGCCGCTTATTTTGCGCGTATTACTTAAGCGCTTACAAAATACGGGCATCTTTTGGTCCGCGCGGGATATGTGCGGGGGATCGGTGTGGATGAGAATCCCGGGGCCGAGGATATGACCAAAAATAAAAATAGCCCCCGCGGGGATGGGATTAGATGAAATGGCAAGGTAACTAAAAATCAGCCCGTATTTCTGGTGGTAGGGGGACGTGGAAGAAGGAAGTTGGATTCTGTTAAAGGTATATAAAATTTTTTTCGAGGGGTGTTCATTTCAGTTCGAGAAAGAAAGCGATAATGACAGAGAGAGAGGAGAGAGAGAGAGAGAGAGAGAGAGAGAGAGAGAGCGAGAGAGAGACAGAGACGAGAGAGACGAGAGAGACGAAGAGAGAGAGAGAGAGAGAGAGAGAGAGAGAGACGAGAGAGTGCGTGAAGATAGGAAGAACGAGAACGAGAGATAGAGGCATAGAGGTAGAGAGAGAGAGAGCGAGGGAGAGAGAGAGAGAAAACAAGATAGAGAATTTCGGGATTTAGGCATTAATGATAGGTCAGTTCTTGGCTATTCGCTACCTTTAACAGCCAAGAAAAGTGTTTTTTTTGGCCTGTTAAGGATCGTAAAAAACTGATAAGTTCATAGTGGCCGACACCGTGGTCATTTTTGTAACTTTAGTTAGACATTTCCAGAATTACCGGAGAATTAAGACCGAAATAAATCGCTATATCCAACTTGGAAAGCGTACGGTAACATTACTGTAGTCGGTTTTGAGACCCCTTTTAAAACAAAACCCGTCCAAACCTCTGAAACTTTCTGCTTAGTTTAAATAACCTCGCATCAAAATACGCATTTCCGGCTCACCCCCTGCTGCGGTGTCCCAAAGTGCGCAAACCAATTTTTTCCGAGACTCAAAACTGATATTTGGGTCTCGCAAAGGCCTAAGTGGTTGATCGTGACCCCCGGTCGACGCATTCGGGACGTTTTGTCTATTTTTGGTGTAGAATTTCTGGATTTGGCCTTTCCGGCGGAACGCATTTTACCAGACTGGCCGGAGCTACGCTTGCGCATTTGCACTAATTTTCCGGAAACGGTTTCGGAGCGGAAACTCGGATTTTTGGAGAGATTGCCCCCCGGAAACATCGTGCCGGATTGGAATAGGTTATTTTGGGAGCAGATGGAGAAAAAAAACCGGATACGTCGGATTTTATTTAGGATGAGTTTCTGGCGGGTTTCGCTCAGGTGTGGGCCAAAAATAGGTGGAATCGGGAATAGGATTAGGGGGGTTGGAAGCGAATTTCGTGCAGATAAATTTCTAGGATATTGTGTAGGGACAACTTATAAAAAATGTGTCAAGTGATCAAAAACTGAAATTTAGAGCGCAAAATTAAAAAATACGGTAACAAATAAATTCATACTGTAGGTTTTTTAAGCAGTTAGAGACAGCGAGCGGGAGTGAGTGAGAGAGAGAGCGTGAGAGAGAGGAGGAGAGAAAGTGTGAAAAAAGAGCGAGAGAGTGAGGGAGAGAGAGTGAGAGAGAGTGAGAAAAAGAGCCAGAGAGTGAGGAGTGAGGGGGAGAGAGCTTGGGAGATAGTGAGAAATATCGTAAAATCAAATATACATTAAATTATACACTAGCATCATTTCTAGAAGCAAATAACTACAAAAATGCCGAAACGACGGCCGGCCAGTTGCGGCCAGTCGCGTAATTGGGCTGACCGAGACAAAAAGGTAGAGGAGCGCCGATAATGGACTGTCTCCAGCCCCCCCCCGTCTTGCAACACCATACAGCCCCCCAGAAAAGACGCTCTCATTAGCGGGGGGCTAAAGGTATGCAAATGTGGCCTTGGCCCGGCGGGGGGAGCGCGAAGATGGCTTTGCGACAGCCATATCTGGGAGCGGGAGGAGGAGGAGGAGCAGGAGCAAGAGGAGTGCGGAAGAGCATTAGCAGAAAACGGCTGCGCGCGAGGGTGGCCAGGAGAGCGGATAGATAAATCTACAGCGACAGACAGACAGACTGCTCGGGTCTACGGCTGGTAGGAATGGTTGTACGGAATGGCTAAAGGGAGAGTAAAAAATGCTCCGGAAAAATATTGCGATTGATCAAGAAGCTCTGTAATACAAAAAACACCTTGAAAAACTTTCTGCGGTGCTCAGAAGGCCAAAATTCTTATCAAAACGATATGCTAATCTATAAATTGCGCTCGGCAAAAATTCTTTCGGATGCTTTGATACCCGGATGCCCCACGGCTACACGCAACTAATGACGTTGACATGAAGTTAGGGTTCCAAGCGATACTCAAGATACCTCAAAAAATTTCAATTAATCAATTTGGCGAGAAACCGGAGTAAAACGTAACCGGAACCACACGGAATGATCCGGAATGTTTGAGAAGAAAAATCAAATTTTTTTCATGTAGCCAATGTACCTCTAAAACTACTAGTATCTGCTGAATTACGTGCTAATTTTAGAGAAATCGTTTATGATAGATATCACCTAAAAATTAGCACCAAACAAGACAGATAAAGAAATTGCAAAAATCGGCTACAGTACGCAAATTTTCAGCTCTAGAGCCACGAGTTCGCTAGATCAGACACTTAAAAAAAGCGGCCAGTAACATTTCTAGAAACATTCCATTGTTTTCCGGTAGCGCCCAGGCCGTTCCAATTGTGGGTGGCCGCCGGTTTTACGCGCGCCGGCAATATTATTAATTCTTTCCGGATGGGCAGGCAGGCAGTCCCATTTCCCGGTGGCGATTAGCATGGCGGATAGCTCTGTATATGTGTGTGCCTGGACTGTTTACTGTTCGAGCCACATGTATGCTGGAATACCCAAAAAATTGGAGGGAGCTGGCTATGTTTTGGGACAGTGTCCATAGAATAATTTCAGCTGGGGGTTCATTTAGCGTTTTGGGGTAAGTAGGATTAGTTGGGGGAGAAACTTTTTGGTATGGAGAGAGAGAAAGGGAGAGAGAGAGAGAGAGAGAGAGAGAGAGAGCAAGAGAGAGTGAAAGAAAAAAACCGGTTGTAAATCATGAAAATCCTTAAATATTAAAAACGCTCCAAATCTTTTTAGCTTTTCGAAAAATTGTCTGAATTGTCTGAAGTCTGAACCTTCAAAATTCCTGTATTTAAAAGGAAATTATAATCTTCTAAACCTCATAAAATTGAGAAAAAACCGGAAACCGGAAGCTTCATTGAATTGTTAATGAAGAAGCCTCGCTGCGCCATCTAGATTCATCTAGTCGAAGCAACATGATTTGATGAGCAAAAGTCGGGCAGTATGAAGCATTTCAAAAATTGAGTCATTAAGTTCGTCTCAGAAAAATTAGCCGATTAAAAGCCCGAATTTACGAAATTAAGCTGACTAAATTAAGAAACTCTGGAAGCCGCCTAAAAAGTCTAGCCGGGATCGCGAAACCTATCTACAAGATGGGTCGCCGAAAACCGGTTCCCTGAAATCGGGGGCTTTCTGCCGAAATCGGAAGTATGACTAACCTTTGGTGGGTTAGCCGGGGTCAAATCACGTGTCTCGCGCTCTATCCTTTGTCGCTACGGTATTTTTAGGATTGTTTTTGGGATCAGGACAAAGAGAGAGAGGGGAGAGAGAGTGAGAGGGAGACAGAGAGCGAGAGAGAGAGATATTGAGAGAGAGAACTGTCGTGAAGAACCTGGACAGCTGATTTCCTCGAAGCCGACCTCGGGACCTGGATTTGGAGAGGGCGCGGGTTTTGTATAGTAGAAATATTGATTAATTTGTTTAAGCCAACGAAGAAAAAGGAGGTAGATAAGGCCAGAAATTGAGACATCGAAGCGAATAAAAACGCGTAAATGGCATATTCTCGCTTTCGAGGCACCATCCCTTTAAAATCAGATCAAGCTCCGCCAAGACACCGACAGAAACTCCACTGCTTCTTGTTTTTCCGTACATATCCACCATGACGTTTCTCGGCTTCTCCCCACCCCCGCTACCCGAATTAGGCCAACCCCACTTCATCAACATCCTGTTTACAGCTATCAATGCATACGGGCCGAGCGCTGGGCGCGGCGTCGAGACGCGGCGACCCGTCGGGAGGAGGACCTCGTGCGGTTCAAGGTTAGCCGAACAGCTGATTTCGTCAAGCCGCCCTGACCTCCGGAAAGTGATCAGCCGGGCCGGTGGGCAGCAAGGAAAACAGAGAAGGGGAACGGGGCAGTGATCCGGGGGGTGAGGAGCAGCTTTGATATATGTTTTCTGGGTGTCGCGGTCCCTTTAAAGTGACGCGCCAGGAGTGATTTCGAAGTTATAGATAAGTCGCCGCGACACGCAAGCTTTTGGCTGATCGGAAGTTGGCTGTCGAAATTTTCGCTGTCGGGATTTAGGCTGCCCGGATATTTGCCAGACGTGACCTTAGCTGTCGGGATTTTGAGTGATTTTTGCTGTCGGGATCCTGGTTGTTGGGATTATAACCGTCGGGACTTTCGCGCGTGTTTCAGCTAACGTACGCCATAGGCTAGCAAAGATCCTTGAGAATACCCTTACTAGAGTTAGAGGACCCCCGAATCTGTTTAAAACTCTCTTGTTCGGATTCCAAGCCGCTTTAGCACTCGCCAGCTTTATCAATCGTAGTTTCCCCGCGCTGACCTCACTCTGTACGCTGCGCGCAAGGGCACAAAGGGCAGGGGATGCGGGCGAAAATCCACCGAATTGGAGGAAGGAGCAGCGTTGACGAATGGCCCTTTCCTACTCTCGCCCCCCCCCCTTTTCCTACTGATCACCCCCGAAGCCGAACACGGTGTTTTCCTTGCGCATCCCGCCGGGGGTCTTGTGATCAAAACTGCTCTGCGCTGCCTGCGCTGCCTGTTTGGGGACAAAAACGGTGATCGAATACTTGTGAGGGGACATCATGGCATGCGGGCCGAGATCGGGGGCTTTAGGCAAAAACGCCACTCGGCTGCTAATGTGAAAAGGGAACGGTGAAATGGCAAAAATGGCAAAAATTGAGATTTATCGGGCTCTGCGAAGGTTGAAGGTCGGGGGGGGGGCTTGAAAATGGATTGGCGCCCAAAACCATGGAATCGAATCAGAAAAAGAGCTGAGTTTAGGTTGGCGGAACCTTTAAAGGGATTGGAAAATAAGTGCTGGTGATTTTGCGATTTTTGATGCAGATTTGTGACTCTTATAGGGCTTCTTAAAAACATTGGGCTCTCTTTAGCGGTCCGCAGAAGCGTATTATTTTGACAATTTAGGTTTTCAAAATTGAACCCACTAAACGTGACTTTCCTTCCGTATCTCGCGCAAAAAAAATTGTCTAGCGAAACAGATTATAACTGCTGCCTGGGTGTACGGTCTTTTTGCACGCTACTGTATGCTGAAATAATATTAATAAGAATAATGTATGTATGCTTATAGGTATGCTTATATTAATAATAATGTATGCTTTTAATCCATGTACCAGGGTTGAAAAGCCGCTTCGCGACTTTTCAACCCTGGCCCCGTCTCGGACCTCATACTATTCTGCCCTTTGCATAATTGTCCTCCATTCAGAAGACAAAAAAATGAAAACGACCCTTTCTGCCTCTTTATATAAGCGACCACCCACTTCCGCCCTATGCTAATTATCCCTAACAAAGAGGTTTTTACAAAAACCTAAATTTAATAGCGAAAATGGCTAATTGTTAAAAATCTGACATGTGTGCAGTCATCCCTAGACCATTATGCACGTAATGACGTATCATACGTAGCCTAATACCCGTTCCTTCTTGAGATATCCTCCGGACAGACAGACGGAAGTGGATGCAAAGTGGCACACACACACAGACACACACACAAACACTATTTTTTTATATATAGTAGGATAGCCCTTATATAGTGATTCGTTGCACTTTACCCATAAATCTCACCAACATCTCCCCCGTCACAGTTCTACGCCCCGGAAAAAACGTCGTTGTCCTGAAACCCCCAGAAATGACCGTGAGCTGTCGCCAGGCAGCCACTCCCCGCTGACGCTCAGCCCCACTCCGCTGACCGTCAAAAGCATTAAAAGAAGCGCAGTAGCAAAAAGTGGCTGCTCCTCACCGGGGTCATGTGCTTTCCCGGACCCCGGGAATCGGGACGGTAACACTTTGAAAAAATGGAAGGAAACTGGTTCGGCGGAATTGGCAACCAAACGGGGGTTTTGAGGGCAAATTTCAAGGCTGGTGGTTGAAAACCAAAAATTCGGAGTAGGACCTGGACCAAAGCTAGACCTATTCGGACTAAAATTATAAAATCGTTCTTTAGATTAAGAAACAAACCCTAATTTGAGATTGTTTGAGGTAAGTCCTAGGTAATTCTTAATTCCAGGCCAAAAATTCTAAATCTTAGTTAAATGCGTCGTCAATTTTTAATAATTTCGGAATTTTGTGTTATCGCAACGCAACTTTATGGGAGATACAGCTTTAAAGAATTGTTGCGGTTCAAGGAATTTTTGTAGGCTGCCGAAAAAAAAAACAAATTTTCCATTAGCCCATCTTCTAAAAACATGCGAAAAAGGCTAATCGAAAATACGGTAAGAGTCTAGAAAACCCCCCCAGCCGGCACCAACTTTTGTATCTCGGCCCCCTTTTGTGCTAGCGAGCTCTAAAGTATACCAAAATGTTCGCCGTAGGCTAATTAGTAAGACTACATCGCAGTTCCGTCGAAAAAAGTAGCGAAAAATAAAAATAAGGAAGGTAGAAAAGTTGAAAAGTCGGCTGGGGGGGGGTTTCCTAGACTTGAGCCGAAAATACAGTATATCTGAGGGGACACCCTCAAAATCACTCTTAAATTCCCAAAAACACCCGTAATTGGCGCTTTTCAAAGAACTGAAATCGAATTTGGGCAGTCGTAGCTGAAAAGAACTTGCCGAATTGACGACTTTCCCCCGACTACGAGAGCTTGTAACGAGTACGCGCGCGGAATTAGCTGGAAAGTGCAGCAAAAAGGGGGGCATAAAAAGGTTGTAGCAGCGGGGGGTGATGATGTATCAGGCATTTCATCGTTGAGTATGATTCAGTCGGAATGTGTGTATGATGTGGATTAGGGTGAGATCGAAATCTGGCTTGCGCTATCTCTCTCTCTCTCTCTCTCTCTCTCTCCACGCAGACAGAGTACCGTACCCTTGCTTGCCCACCCTGGTTTTCCCAGGCTCGGGAATTGGGGAACACAATAGGAATACCAGGCGAAGGGTGTTTCGAGCGAAATTTGGTAACTAATGGTCTCGGAGCGGGGGGTGGGGCTGCGAACAGTAACCGCCCCGGGGTAATGGGATCGGGGTATACGGGGAGGGGGGCGCTGAATGACCATAAGCCGCAAGTGCTGAATAGAATGATGACCCGTTGTTTGAGGACGGGCATGGCATGGTTTTTTAGGGCTTTTTGCTGATGCGAAAGAGCAGATTCAAAATCATTTCAGGTCGCTAGGGATGTGGAACGAATGAGCAAATTATTAAAGAGCCCAATCTGAAATGCTGTTTATGATAGAGCTAAAACGGGGCCCCGAAAAATTCCCCGCTACGCTAGGGTTATTTTGCGTCGAAAAACAATTTGTCCAATTTTCTTTTTGTTGGACCGTCATGCCGTCGAAATCCTATCCTATAAGCGAGAAAAGTATGTCTGTTTTCTGTACAGCCGATTTCTCGGCCGCCAGGCCGAGTTACTTGCTGATTTTTGGCAGGGAGGTGGAGAAACACATTTGTCAGTGAAGCAATTTTTTGTTTTTCGAATTTCCTTCATTTAAAGATTTTACAAGCAAAATAGTGAAAAATCCTTAACATTTTGGCCGATAAAAGGTTTGTTCAGAGGCTAACTCACGTTCCAAATGGAATTCGGCACTAATTTTTGGAGGGTAGATTGAAAATTGAATTCTCCCGATATATAATTCTGCGTTTTGTCAGATTTTGTAAAGTAAAGTTTTTATGGGCATTTTTCTAAAAAGTCCTTAACAAAATGGGGGTATAGCCGTGGTGTCCGGGCGATAACTCGAAGCCCAGATGGAATGTCTGGCTAAAATTTGGACCACTTATGTAATCGATGGTGCTTCTTAGGCGCAGCTTATAAGATTTTACAAATTCGATCATCTTCCACCTCAAAAATCGACTTTTGTAAATTGACGAAACGGCGCCCGGCCGGGTCCCCAGGGGATGAAGAGGCCTGTCCCGCATCGCACTCCCAACTCCCTGTGGTGTAAGGGAAGCGCCCCACCTCCACGGCGCTAGGGGTCAAGGGTTCGGATCCGGCGCGATGACTACTTTTTGCTTTTTGGTAATTCTTCAAACAAACATATTGCTTGGCTCTCCGTATGCGAGGTTTAGGTCCCGGGAAACGTAGTAGCTGGCGCCGCAGGCTCAAAGATTCGAGCGCAACGCTTGCTCTTGCGCCGCAGGCCAAAGAATGGTTCCTTGACTCTGGCTCTTGCGCCGCAGGCTTCAAACAAAGGAAAGAGAATTCATGGGTCCTAGACGGGGTCCAGTGGAAAAGGGCCGCGAAGCGGACTTTTTCCACTGGTCTTTCGTTGTCAAAATTTCCGTTTGTCGAAATGTGCTCCTCGACCATCCATTTCATGCATTTAGAAAATTAGGATTTAGCGCATTGAAATTTCGACAAAATGATATTTCGATAAAATGAAATTTCGGGAAAATGAAATTTCGAGAAAATGAATTTCTACATACGACAAATACTTTCCGGCCGTCGGTACTTTTTTGTTCGAGATTTTTCGAGATCTAGTCGATTTTGACGTCGATACTATTATTGTAGTCTTTTTGATACCTCTTCAGCTCCCACTCAAGCCGATCCTGGTCTTACAACCGACATGTCTCCAATAATTTGCCCTCGTCATTTACGACCAAAAATTATTTCCCAATTCCAAAACCATTTGCGGGTCGTCGCCTAGCCCTTTTTCTGAGTCAGACTCGGCTTGAATGCCTGAGGGCTGAAGGAGGTGGCGGAGGTGGCGGACAAGGAGGACCGGGCAAACAAGGCGTTGAATGCGAATCGGAGACGAGCCATGACTCGCAACCGCATCCTCCACTCATCACACTAGCATTTCTTCCGGCCTGTTTCCGCGATCCTAGGGTCACAAACATACAGCTGTTATTCCCTATAAGTAAAGGTAACGTTTTGAATTTCTTGAAAATCTTATGTAAAATCAATAAACTGAGTTACGTTCGTTTTTCTGTGGTTATGAGGGTACTGTAATTGCGAATTTTTACGCAATTTTGGGTTTTGAGGAAAAGTCTAGACGCAGAATGCGTTCGGAAGGTTTAAAATTTTTGGCCTAAATTTAAACGGTTTTTCCAGGCTAGAAGTTCTACCGTCTAGATTCCGTTCAAATACGCTCAAATCGATCAAAAATTCGACGCCCTACCTTCGAATTCCGACATGCTACTTATCGCATTACTCCTCTCGTCCATGGCCCACCTGTCAGCCGCCATCACCTGCTTCGAGTGCACAAGTTCCCAGGTGAGTCCCCCTCCTCCCACTGGCCGCGTGGCGCAATGGATAACGCGTCTGCCTACGGAGCAGAAGATTGAAGGTTCGAATCCTTCCGTGGTCGAAACTTTTTGCTTTTTCCAGGGGACGGATTGTAAGCTGGCTTCGTCATCGTGCAGATATGGGCTTTTTGGCTGTGTCAAGATTGCGGTGCTGAACGGGGGTGTAGATCGGAGTTGGTTTTGCGATTCTTTGACTAATAAATATAGTGGGCAACTTCTACGATGAGGAGCGTCACATATCGATGATGGTTCGAGGGTGTGCGCTATTGCCAATGGGCGGAGTGGACATGTGCGAGCAGTCGAGTCTTTTTGGGTATAGGGTCGTGAAGGTACGGATTTAAGAAATTAAACAAATCTTGGAAAAGGCGAGAAAACTTAAGCGCAACGTAACTTAATGTAGTGTCACCGAATGCCAAGTAGCGTCAAGTAACTTTCCGTACGTTTGCGTAGTGACACGTAATGTAACTCAACGTATCGTAGCGTAACATAACCTAATTCCGCGTCGCGCAACGTTGTATCGCGTAGCTCCACATCGGGCAAAGCTACTTAATTAGCGTAATTTGATGTATCGTAGCATACCCTAGCGTAAACCCGCTTAGCATAACGTGATTTCGCGTAGATCAACGCTGCTTAGCATGGTGCAACGTAGAGTAAAGTAATTTAATTTAGCGTAATGTCGTGTAGCATACCGTAGCATAGTGTAGCTTAACGTAGCTTACCGTACAGTCTTACGCCGCTCATGTTTTCATTAAATTGAATTTAATATTTTCAGTGCACTTGCTTCAACGATTATTGCAACAGTTCCCCAAAAATGGCTTCAGGATTGGCCATATTTTTCGTGGTACTTTACCAATCCATCCGATGCATTTAATAAACAATACTATGAAGATTACTTCGAGATCAAAGCGTTTATTAAGCATCCTAGCTATAAGTACACATCTAAATACATTTGATGGTAGACACCGCACCCCTCACTCGCTTCTACGTACAAAATTGGCCAGCAGCGTTTGGTAGGTCATGAAGGAGATGCCGCTCGTTAGGGGGGATTTGAAGAGGTTCATCGAGAAGCCCTGAATATAAAGTTTAACAAGCTTAGCTTTACTTTCTGCTTCGTAGCTTTTAGATTATGCATTAATGCTTCATCAACATTCTTACCTTATACCATCCATTAACAAATCCCTCCTTCTTCAAGATTAGCTGCAAAGCTTCGGTAACTCCACAATGATGTGGTAATCTACTCGTTTGCATCCTTCGCCGAACGATGTCAAGCGGATACGTGATGGCTTGGCCTGAAAAATTGGTGAAGTTCAATTCCGCAACAACGATAATGACGTCCTTGCTCAAAAGTTAGTTCACGCACTCGTGACGCCGGCCACAGCACCTCCGGCGAAATTCTCGAGGTTGTTCATCTAAAAATGGGGCGTTAAGCTATCCTCAAAACATTGCGATAAACTTTACAAACCACAAAAATTGTTTTCCGACCCATAGCGGCTTCATGTTTACCTTTCCGCGTAATTTTTATTTTTCGGAACCTGATTGTCGGGACCCCTCACCTGCCGTCCCGTGTGTTCTTTGTGGAATAAGGTTAACGAGTCGAAGGTGAAAAACGCTATCCCGCCGTATGGGGCCATGCCAAGCAGGGTGGGTAGAACGCCTCTAAACCGTACTTAATATGGTTTCGTAATTGATTAAATTATCTTGCATTTTTTTTGTTTCATTTCTTCTATTACCAATTTCGCATACCTATACAACCTCAACAAATGCCCATTACGATATGCATCAGCAAAGACCCAAGCCAGCGTATGCTTGTGCAGAGGGTCGGACACGGCTGAAATATTTTTCGAGAAATCCGGAATTCAAAGCTTTTTTGATACGGATAAATCCGGAATTCAAAGATTACTTACCTAAGATAGCTCTAGCACTATCGAGGGGGTATGTACAAAATGAAGCCGTTAGTCCGGTGAGCGCGCCGGAGAGGAGTCGACGCCAAGGTGTATGCCTGAAAAAGAGAAAATACCACTAAAATCTTTGCTATTCTGAGCTTTTTAAGGTATGCAAATTAGGAGAGAAGCTGTTTTTCACAAAGGAAAGGCTTAATTGAAGATATATTTGCAGGGAATCTTTCAGAATCTCGCATTATCATAATCTCGCATTTTCATAATCTCGCATTTTCATAATCTCGTTTTCAATTTTCAAACTCGCATTTCAAACTGCATTTTCAATCTGCATTTCATCTTTCTGCATTTTCAGATCTAGCAATTTCAGTCTCGCAACTTTTCCAAGGGCTTTCCAAGGGTTCCAAGAATTCGATGAATGATGATTGATCACAGAATAAGCGGATCACAACAAATTAATCGAATGTCTGGGCCACTAATTAAAGGAATTGGAGATGGCCATATGCGTCGTATGCCTCGTCGAGGCCACGCTGTGCTTGGCAATCGATGGCAATGGGTGTCTGCTACATGCCTTGTTGCTGCGCCTCGATTAAACGGTTGTCGATGCGTTCTTGGAAACTGCCCAACGTTTCCAGAAACTTCCAAATGCCAAGGCTCTGTTAGTTGTACTTAGTAGAAATGCAGCTAGTCTATGGGAATTGCGAGATTCTGAAAATGCGAGATTTGAAAATGCGAGTATAAGCGAATGAAATGCGAGATCTGAGAACTATGCAGATATAATGCGAGATTGAAAATGCATATGAAAATGCGATCTAAAATCATATTTGCATACATAGCAAGCAAAACCTTGACTAAAAAACGCTAAAAGCTTACTCCTCCACGTCGACCTTTAACCATTGGGAATACTTCTCATGCGACGCGAATTGTATGGCAGAAAATGGGATGACACGTAGCAGTTGAGCAGAATGACCCCTGGATTTTTGATCGTAAGGTATTCCCAAAAATCCTTACTTAAAAAGCGTCCTGAATCCATGGTCTTGATAAGTAGTTCCGATATATTGTAGCACAGCACGTAGCGAGTATTTTTCGTGGGTGGAAACTAAAGCACAATCGCAAATTTTAAATCCTGAATAGGTGGATACCTTGAAAATAGATCTTAGAGCGTTCCAGCGGTGCAACCAGGGTTTTTGCTGTTGCTCCGGCTATCGCGCCGGCCACTAGGGCAGAGATCGTCTTCTTCTGCTGGAAAAAATGTGCGATTGCTAGTTTTAGTGCATTTTATCCTGAAGTTTAATGGAAAAAGTAAAAATAACGATTATAAAGACAATAAAAATTTAACAAAATATGAAAAATGCTGTCAAAGCCATTTTAATGCTATTTCAAGGGAAAAAGGCAGTCTGAATTTATAGAATTAGCTATGTTGAAGTTTGCGGAGGTTAGAAAAATAAAATTTATGCATCGGGATGAAAACAAAACATTACGCCGTAAAACCAGTCGCCAAATACATTTTTTGACGTTTTTTGTTTTCGGAAGCTAGAAAACGAAAATTCAAATGATTACGCCATGAAATTAGCAACTCTAACAAGTTGAAAACTCACATTTTTCGATGCGGCATATTGCATGGGTCGCTTTCCTCGCTCTCGTAATCAAAATCAAGTTTCAAAAATGCTTTCGAATTATTGATTCAGGTAGATTTCACATAGAATCGAAACTCCAAAACCGCAACAAATATCCTGGGGTGATGTGGTCGGGGTTGTGTGGGGTTTTGCAGGTCAATAATGACGCCGGTCGCAGAAAAAAACATAGAGCACAGATGGGGGAGGCGGGTTAGGGATAAAAAGAGAAATCCGTTGTGGCGCCTGGTAGAGGGCAAAAGGGGTGGAGGATAAATTAATGAGACACGGTCAGCAGGTCGCTGATAAAAAGTTCAAAGACAACGGAAGATGCGCGTTGGCTGACCGGGGTTTGGCATTGGAAAAATCGTTTTCCTTTAAATAAATTAATATTATTGTTAAGTTGTTTAATCTGCCCATTCTTTTAAGGCCATGGGGATGGTGCCTGAATGTGCGCTTTTAAAGATATTAACGATTCACACATACAAAAATTGAGCTGCTGATCCTCATCCCGCCCTTTGCCCTTTTTGAAAAGAATAAAATTTTTTAAATTAAAGCCTGCAAAAGCTTTCTTTTTATTTTTCCCAGGTCTTCGAATGGCATCAAAATAATCGGGTTTTTTTATAGGTAAACAAAACTTCCCCTTTCTCTTTTTCTGTTTCCCCCGGCGGTCCCCGTGCCGACCAGGATCCTGCTGTTTGGTCGTGAACTAAATGATCAAATTTACGATTTGCCGGTGGAACCGTGTTGTTTTCTCCATTTCTTGTATTTCCCTTTTGCGTCTCCAAATTGTTCGAGAAAAGGGGAACCCACGGAAGCCGAGGGGCGCCGAAACGATAGGAAATCAATTCCGGGGCACCGCGTCACTTCTCGGATTGTGTCTTGAGGGCCGCCACTAGGTGAATCGGAATAGTTTTAATGCTTACCCTCGAACGGGCATGCAGTGCAACTGCGCTCGTGGTCCCGTCCTCCCGGTAGCCACCCCTACCGGCAAGGGTTCGCGCCAAAGAACTTTCCGGTTTCTTTCCGCTGGGAGATAGCGGCGTTGATGCTGATATTGATATTGCTTCAATACCATCGTTTTCTAAAGCTAAAGAGATATCAATAAACTAAACCCTCCTTTCGGCGCTTGAAAAATTCCACTTTGATGTCGGTGGCCCGTATGCGAAAAGGAAATAGTAGCAATGAGATGATTGGTGCGCTATAAAAAGTGTTCATTTAATTTTTAGAACCCCTTTTATGGTGCTGGGATGATTGTTCTGGCGTTCAAGGTGACTTTAGGGCAGGTGCTAGTTGGGACAGATGGTTATAGGGCAAGTAATTTGATAGAGAAAATATGGTTGATGATTGTTAGCAAAAGCCAGATCAAGGCAATTTTAGCAATGCTACAGGAATGCCAATAAAAGGCTCAAAAACCCTTATAATCCGGCGCAAAAGGATCTGATCGGGATAGTAGTTACCCCCTCAGAACAAAATTCCGAAGCCACAGGTTTACAACAATTTTCGCATCTATTGTACGATTGACTGCCTGACTGACTGATCGATTGACGACTAAAGCTGATGGACCTTAATGTTGGACGAAAAAAGCTAAGAAAACTCGTGAAAATTTTAGAAAATTTTCGCAAAAAATATAATAGTAAAAATGGAAGCTCAAATACAAGGTATATGTGCCAATACAAAATATATTTTCGGCGAGCTAATTCGGGATGGATAGGCCCAATATAGCTCGATTTGCCCACAAATTCGTCATAGTAAACGAATCGGGATATTCCACGCTCTGTAATATATTAATTCCACCCGCGACGGCGGTTCTCAACACTCCGGCTTGCCCGAACATTCCCATTTCGCCAATGCGGCTATATACCTCCTTGGTATGGCTGGTGCTACTATCCTGTGCCGGGCTACTAAAGGCCTTGCAACCGAACGATCGGAAGCGACCCTATGGGCAGGTTCCAAGTAAGTGGCAGTGAATGGGCAGATTTTCCGTTTCATAGATACTTATAGTGACGTGAGTAGTGACGACGACGATACGATACAGAACATTGGTAAGTTTTTGGTTGGTCCCAGATGGTGCTTGCCAGACACTACGTTGACTTTTCCCATGCTCAACTTCGCCACACATCGAGGCGGAGGCGATCATTACTTTTAAAATCACTGCTTTTAAAATCGTTACTTCTAATTAGGCAAGCCCGAATAAGCCTGGACTCAGAATCGGAGGAAAATTTGCACACAGCCAGAATCCACCACACTGATCATCACCTCGTTTTCCGAATTTACTACTGATATTTAAGACTCGAGATATGCCATTTTTAAAGCAATCCCTTAGTGAAAATCGTCAAACTTCGAGCTCGATTATTTTGATATTGCCGGCAGATTCTGTAAAAATAAATACTGCTATCGTATTCCGAAGATTATTCTTCGAAAACTCGAAAAATTGGATGGATTTGATTTTTGTATGGGAAATAGTGAAAAACAGCCTACTTCAAACAGTTCTAAGACACCGTCTACACAAAGCATACCTTAATCAAATATTCGATTCAAATCAGAAAGAAAATAGCTATAAGATAGGCTCCTTAAAGTAAATTAAAACTTCAAAACAGAAAAGAGCGGCATCATTACAAAACACTCCTCGGGGGCGAAAATCTACACTAAAACTTTAATATCTCGAGTTTTAAAGATCAGTAACAAATTTGGACAACGAGGTGATGATCAGTGCGGTCGATTCTATCTCTGTGCAAATTTTCAGCCAATTCTAAAATTCGCGAAGCGGCTTTTCAACCCTGGTTATTACTCTACCACGCTAAAAATTTTAGTTAAATGAAAACAGTTGTAAATACGGTTTTTTCGGGCAGAAATTAAATATATTAGTATAATTTTTGACGCTATATACGACGGCAAATTGCAGAATAATTTTTAGAAATACCAAAGTTGCTTCCGCCCCCGTTCAGCAACTTTAACCAAAGTTGTACACGCAATGTAGCCGTATGCAGACGTTGAGTTTTAGGTGGACGTCCAGCTCGAAACCCAGAATTGCCAGATGATCTGGCGAACATCCAGCTTCAGCCTTTGAATCCAGCTGCTCGCCCGGGCCCTTCCGGGATCCAACAGGTCCTCCGGATCCTATGAAATTTTTCATGCAACTGAGTATTTAGCAGCCGCCAAATAATCCACCTCTCCAATACCCGCCAAATCTTCCCTACCCAGCCCCGAATCAACTGGTCGCGCCACCAGATAATTGCCCCTAAAACCACTCATTTATAGCAGCCGATCGACCCGAATGTTGGACAGCATTATCCAGTGCCAGCACAAAACGTGCTTCCTGTAAGCACCGTTCTGGACTGTTAGCGGGGGGGGGGGGAATTAGCAGGGGGCAAACCACGTTCTGTTTTTTCGCCTATGCCCACCTGATAATGACATGGGATGTATTTTCATAGCGTTATAGTCGTTGCTAGAAAGTTATCAGAATAATTTGATAATCTTTGAAATTCGAAAATCTTGATCTTTTTGGTTATTTTTCATATATCCTTGACCAAAAAGTCAAAAATGTACGAAATTTTTGATGGTGAGTTGCTTTGTTTTGATATTTAAAAACCTGGTAAAATGCCATCAAAATGTACGGCGGGTCCCAATAAAAAGCACGCCCCTCTAACTCGATGGAGAATTATTGGATCGGACTGATAGTTACACCATTCGAAAGCCCTTGAAACGGCCAGTTTGCAACAATTTTCAAAACCATGTTTTTATTTAAACCCGACATTTTACAGGGGTTTTTTCAGAACATAAGGGTTAAGCTACCTCTGGAGAAATTGCCGCAAATTAGCTCGTATGCAAACACGAAAAACCGGAAAAATTTTACAAAATGGCCTATAAAATGTCGGGTTTAAATAAAAACATGGTTTTGAAACTTTTTGCAAACTCGCCGTTTGAAGAGCTTTCGAATGGTATGACTATCATTCCGATCCGATACTTCTCCATCGAGTTAGAGGAGCCATATCCTACCTATGACCAAATGTCATAGGCCCGTGGAGAATCACGGGGAAACATTTGGTTCCCCCGCTAAAAAGCCACTTCCCCGCTAACAGTCCGAACCGAAAGCACTTCTCAAATCTAATAGTAACATTAAATTTAGGGATACTACGTCCCTCCGGCCAATCAACCCGGATACCCACCGCCCTATCCTTACCCCATACCTGCAGCCAATCCACCGGTTTGTGTTATTGGTCTCAAACTATATATTTCCTGTCATTAAGCTAAAAAAATCTTTGCAATTGCTCAAATTCACGAAAAATATTTAACTCACAATATTTATTTTTAAATTTATTAATTTTCGAATTTTTATGAGTAAACCGCCGAAGGCTTCGTCTGAATTTTATTGTTTTTGCAGAGGCTGAATCCCCAGACAGTAGCAGCGTAAAATTCCGCGCCAGGCAGGCTTGGTCCCGTGTGGAAACTCTGCTGTGGCTACAACATTAACCCAAGATTAAACACCTTTTTAGCAGTACCCATTGTATCCAGCACCCGGCCACTTTGATCCGAATACTGGCATGTATCACCCGGTGCCCCCACAACACTACCCCAACTACCCTGTCTATCCGGGAATGCCACAGGTATCGTAGCTGACCCCAGATTCCGAAAGCCAACGCATGTACATTGCATTCCGAGTGGAATGACAGCCGAGAATCAAATTTTCTGGTCAAGACAGCGGCTGGAATTGCTTGGCCGAACCGTCTGGACAATTTCTCACAAGAAGTAATGCGATATCAATTCAGGGATATCCACAACCGCAAATTTTTTATCCTCAGCCATATCAGTATGCCACTCAGCCACCTCGGCCTGCGGGACCAGCGGGGGGTAAGTACCAAAATACTAACAAGAAGAGAGAGAGGAGGGAGAGAGAGAGAGTGAGAGAGAGAGCGAAAGGGTGAGAGATAGCGAGAGGGAGAGGGAGAGGGAGAGCGGAAGCTGGGGAATGTCATGGAGTCCGTGTCGCAAATCGAATCGCAAAAAAAATCTCAAACAGGACGTCAGATTACGTCTTCTAAGATTAAATATTTTAAGATTTGTTTAAAAAGACTTTTGAGAATTTTCAGAATCCCAATTTTTGAAAGCTTGAATCTTCAGAATCGCAAGTTTCCAAAGCTCGGATTTTGAAAATTTCGTAGCGGTTGAATCAGCGCTTTTTCACAATCAGCAGGAAATTCACAGTCTGCCAAACTTCTTTTAAAGGTATCCACCCGCAGTCGCCTCGGCCTCGGCAGCCAAAACGTTAGTGTTTTCAAGAAATAGAGTTCGACGATGAATCTCCATCGGTTGCAGGGGTTTTACACATACGATTTAGCCCCACGCCAAGATGGCCCACCCTTCAGGCCGCAGTATCTGGAGCCCTGTAGGTTCTACCCTGCAATTCCCCGGACAAGGTGCCTTCACCTCGTAAGGTCAAATGCGACGTTGAGGGTTTTGGGACCGTGCCTGTGTTGTGTAGAATTTCGCGCTGTTTCCGAAATAGCTTCCCATTTTTGCCAAACAACCCAATCTAAGGTACTAACGTTTTAAAGTCCCTTTTTCCCCAAAATTTCCGAACCTCGAGGTCGATTATTTTGATTTTTTAGGCAGGCTTTGCCAAAAAATCTCGCCTTCGTAATCAGGAAATTTTCGGGATCGATGGAATTATTTACTCGAAAATTCTTGAGAATCTTTAAATTGCAGAAAATGTGCCGGTCGCAGAGCTCCGATTTATGTATGGGAAATGGTGAAAAACAGCGTATTTTGCACACTAACTTCTTAAATCGGGCTATTGGCAAAAATTCAAAGCGTATTCGGAATCAGCAACGTTTTTTGAACACGATAGGCTGATTCATCTCACAAAACGCCACCTGTCAAATGCGAATTTAGTCGGGACGGATCCCGAAAAGAATGACAAGATACTACGCGAGAATCTGAGGCGAGGTAAGGCGCTCATTATCGTTTTGCATTCTGGGTTATCAATTCCGAAACGTCGAAAATTGTCCCAGGGGTCCGAGAATCCGCCCCAAATTTCGGTTCCGCTACGGGCCTGTATGTATAGAAGCACGGCCGGCCGTATTATCATGCAACGGCCGGCGCGTTAAACGCCGCCTGGCCGGCCGCGGCCGACCGTTTTGCCATTTCTGGAATATTCAGAAGCATGATACGTTAAGTTTGAAAACCCAAAACCATAAACGAAATTTACATTCCAAGTTTGTAGCGTGTTTCTCCATATTTTGGCTCATATTCGTCGCGGCAACATTTTGGATTCGGATTTTGCATCTTGGGTTTCCGCGTTTCTGACAAACCGGGGAATCTCCTCCTCTTCCTCTCGGACCTTTCCGGACAAGTTTCGCAAACGGCTGACTTTCTAGAAAAATGTCAAAATTCATAACCTTGAATTTCAGAATATCGAAAGCTGCTGCATAGTGTCTAGGGGTTTTCCTGTCCGATTAGAAGAAATTGTTCGCCTCTCTGATCTAAAGAATACTGGGTGTCCCAAAAAAAAAGCACCCCCCCTCTAGCGGTCCGGGGGAAGCTCAGATCGGGATAATTTTCATACCATTCGAAAGCTCTCGGAAAGGCGAGAAAACAAGCGGGATTCATTTTATGAGATATATTTTTCTACGCTGGATATTCAACGTTTTTCTAAAAAAACAGGTAGATTTCCAATAGGAATTTCGCGATTAGCATGCAGATCTCGCGTAAATCTGCCGTTTTCATGGTTTTTGGACGTAAAATTTGCTAATAAAAATACATAATAAAGAAAATGAACCCTCCTTGTTTTCTCGCCTTTTCAAGAGCTTTCGATAGATACCTAAACGGTGGAAATCGGACACGACGGCGCGCCGCTAGAGGGGGGTGCTTTTTTTTGGGACACCCTGTAATTCGAAAGTCCCGCAGATTTCCGATATTCTGAATTTCGACAACCCTCTTTTAGGTAACCTCCTTTCGACTGGACGAATGCCGTCACATGTTTTCGGTCCCTATTTTCAGGAACGGTACCGTGGTGACGGTTCGTTGCTTGTAGACATTTTTTGCCACTTCTGTGCTTTTGCTCAGACTCAGTACCAACCCGGTAACGACGAAAGCGCGAAAATACTTCTTCGTCGAGTTAAAAGGGGCTGATTTTTATTAGTACACCCTCAATAGTAAGATTGCCCTAAACTAACCACTAAATAATCCACGTGTTGTATTTTACGACCGCTCCTTTGCAGCCGACGCTATCAATAAACTGCCGGTGCAAGTGCAGTTTGAGATGCTGCAGGAGCGGATGATTTCTGACAGGCTGGGCATCCCGCTAGATTATTCGGCGTTCAGCAATGAAATGACGCCGGATGAAGTGGGTTGAATTCCGAATTACGACATGATAAAATTTCGAGAGAATGAAATTCCTTAAGTAGGAATTTTGACATTATGCTAACAAAGCTGCCATGTATGAATAATTGCAGATCGAGTCCTATAAACGTCTTCACATAGCGGACGCACATAGGAGGAGGTTTAACCTTTCTTGGAACCCAACAAAACTTTCACTTTAGGCCACGGGGTCCGGTTGGCCACTCGAGAAAATGTCTGTTTTCACGCGGGTAACAGGCAAAACGTTAGCTTAGTGAATCGGCCGCCAAGTCCGCCGGCAAAGCAGCCGAAAATGGGTTACAACGGGCCGCCAACACCACCACCAGGTAAACTTCATTGCCAGCTTACAGGTGTCCCTAGAAAACTCAATTCAAATTCGATTTCCGGTCACTTCGCTTTCATGCGTTCGCCTAAACCCGTTTCGCCTAAATGTTTCGCCATTTTCATAGCTAAAGTTTCAACCAAAAAGTCGGTTATTTTCGACATTTTTAGAATTGCTTCGTACATTTTTAATGATAGCTCTTGAAATTGTTCAATAAAAGCCATGCAAGCGGCTTCAAAAAGTGATTTTCACAAGGTATTTTTTTAGAATAAAGAAACAATACGTATTTTTTAGTCGTCACTCCTTTAGCTCCCATTGAAATATATTTCTAGCCGGTGGCGCCTGCAACGTCCAGCAGCAACCGGTAGGCAGAAGGAAGCGCGCGATTGGCGGGAAAGCCGTCAATTTTGGGTGTAATCGACAGGTCAAGGATCTGGTCGGGGTGCCGGCGGACCGGAAGGTGAAATTTTATTTAATTCTACCATTTTCAGGAATCAGTTTTTCTTGTGATCATTTTTCTGTATAATATGTTCCGAAATAAAACTTTTTTTCTGACATAATTACAGTATTTATTGCCAAATATCGACACGAGAGGGAAATCTTGGAAATCGTTGGCATCTTTATGAACATATTTCGAGACTCGTTGACTAGAAAATGGACACGACAAGATCATCATTTGGGGGTGTACCGGTGCGACCAATTCGTCGTAGAAATACAGAAAAAAAGTAAAAATAATCTAGGCGTCTACAAAAATTTAAAGCCGGTATCTAGCGCGCTAAAGAAGCTGCAAGTTATACGGAATAGCTCGTGAAAAAATAATTAGAAAATTTCTAAAAACAGTATGAAATAAAAGCAGAAGCTCATAGGGAATCATGTATTTGTACAGCCAACGGTTTAACAGCAGAAATTCATGGAAGCCATTTTAGCACGAGGGGGCGGAGCTTTGGTCTCGGGGGGATATCATACGTCAGAAAAAGATAGCCGGAATATGGCAAGAAAGCCTATCAGTACAGCAGGCAAGAATATGGGGGTGAAATATGGGGGTCTACACACGTGGCTCTGAGTCGGGTTTGTTCAGCTTCGCCGAGTTGTCGTCGGTTTTTGAATTGTTGACGTTGGCGGGGGCGACGAGTTCGGATGTCTCCTCGTCGTCGTCGCGAGGGACGTAACTAAAAAATGTGAGGTTGCGATCGGAATTTTCCCTTTTGATGAGTTTTGTCAGATTTCAAAGCGCGTTGCGCACGTCGCGGTTCGCCGCGGGCATTTTTTCGCACGTGCGGTTGCGATGCGGTCCGTTCGCTCCGCGCGCGTCGCGTTGCGGTCACGCTGCGGTCACGCTGCGGTGGCGTCGCTGTGCTTGACAGCCAAAAAATAACTCTTACCGGCAACTCTTGGCGCTCGACGTCGAGAAGAACACGCGGTAGCAGTTGAAGTTGGCCAAAAAGTCGGGGAAGCAGCCGAGGAAGGCGGGCAGCACGAGGAGGCCTAAAATTACGCATTATTCTCGTTTTTCCCTTGCTTTCCAGCTCCTTTAAAATTCAGATTTCTTAAAAACATACCATGCAGCACGCCCCAGCAGACGACAAGGAAGATGGTGGCCACGAACACGGATGGTGAGTAGGCCTAAAGAATTCTAAAAGTAGATTTTTGAGAAATTTCTCACCTGCAAAAAGAGCAAGGGCAAAATGCAGACCACCGTCGACACGCCCGCCTGGATCATCGGCCAGCCGACTGCCTATTAATGCGGAAGTTAAGAACCTCAATAGTTGACTACCTCCAAGGTGTGCACGAGCTTCTCCTGCGACCCGTCCACCTTGATCTTGACGATTTGGCCGTCGACGATTTCCTTTTTGTTGATTAGCTAAAAACGGGGTTTCATTAAGCAAATTTTTTTGTCGGTTCGAATTCGCCAAACTTTTACGGTTAGGGGCTTGTGATACCTTCAAGATCCTCCACCCCAAAAAGCAAAAAGGGGTAGGGGGCACACGGAGTTGAACCATGGACCTATCGGACTGCAGCCGATTGCTCTACCACTGAGCTATACCCCCGATGGGTGTCGGGGGATGGTCGCGGTCTATGTACCCTCAGGCGGTGTGCGCGCTGTGTAAATACTGGTGGTCCAAATTGGGGGCACTGGGTGCGCGCTTTGTGCAAGAGAGAGAGAGAGAGAGAGAGGGAGAGCGAGAGAGAGAGAGAGATAGAGCGAGAGATATTGGGCAGCGAAAGACGCAGTACTAACCTGATAGTGGTACGAGACGTGGGCCGTGAAGTCGACGCTCATCCCGATACTCCTGAAAATACCGGAAACGTAAAAATTTATTTTTTACGCCTTACATCAAAACAGCGGCCATCACCACCGGGTCCAGATCAAAGTTCCACCAGGAGAGAAAACCGAGCACTCCTGAAAATCCCAATAAACAATTTCATATCCAGAATTAGGATACGACATTTTTTAGGCGCCAAATCCGTAATCACGTTATCCCGCGTACCTAAGCTAATCGAAGCGATGGCCAGCGAGGCGGTGAACACGGAGATGGGGTTAGGGATGAAGATGGCACAGACAACGGCCATGCACAGCAGCGTCAGCAGACCGGTCTGGTAATGTATAGTTGAAATCGTTAAATGTCACGGCAAACCTGTAGGGCCACCGTTTTCAGGCTGAGCATTTGGTCGACAAACATGCCGTTCGGCTCCCAGACGGTCGCGTTGAGGACGTGGTACCTCAAAAAATGTTTTGCCTCAAGTCGCATAGGGTTTCGCATTTTTAAAGGGACTGACTAGTCACCTGTGACGCCGCCAGGAAATGGGTTTTTAAGGGGACGGGAAGGCCGAATCCCGAAGGTAAAATCCATATTGAGGAAAAGGACAATTAAAGGAATTATGAAGGCAAAATTTTCAACACTTTTTGAAAAACGTTCCAAGTTTCTTGAAACGATACAAAACAATTTTTGGAAATTTTCACCCACTTTCCGATCAACTGCCGCCAGTCCTGCATCAGCGCAATCCGCGTCTCCCAGCTCGACGTGTTGGTGTAGGCGATCGTCAGCCAGAAGCGGTTCACGTGGACGCCATCGCTAAAATTGTGAAAGTTACGATTAACTCTTACTGGCTGTCATTAATGCGTAGACGTCGTCAAATTGGGCCTACCTCCGGTTCGCCCACTGCAAAAACGGGGCCCAGTGCTCGTACAACGGGTGCTTCAGGAACGCGCCGAGCTTGTCGTAGGTGACATTCGTGTTCCGCGGATCCACTTTGGTCACGAAGCTAGAAAGGATTTGAATTAGCTAGAAAGTCACACACGGCGACCCACAATTGAAAGAGCGCGGCGGCCGCCCGCGCTTCATCATCGGTGAGGTTTTCTATCCCGGAGACCTGGTCGTAGCCCCATGTGTTTGCGTGGTATTGGTAGTAGTCACGGAGCCAGACTAGGGACGAGCCGGGACCTGGAAAATGGGTGGTACGCTTTGCACGACGCCTAAACATGCACAAAACAGGTAAAGTACACACTGGCGTCTCGCGCTTCCGCTTTCCGGCCGACAGTTCCAAAGCTTCGGAGCCCAGTATTTTGACTCCCCAGGCTACTAAAGCTACCAAACTACCACCACAAAATCGCACCCTTGGCGTTGTGCAGCGTCTCGAACTCGTCGACCATATCCCAGAAGAGCGTCGTCTGCGTCTTGTTGGTGACGTCGAACGGCGCGTTGATCATGATCGTCACCGGGTGGTACTCGGCCCAGACTTAAAGGAAATATTATGGCTAGATCCTATAATTTTAGGTAAATTATGAAGCTTTATCTGCGACAGCCCTTACCAATATTGCTCAGCAAATGGTTCGGCTTCTGGAGTGGCGAGTCTTTAGGCAGAATCTTGACGGTGTCGAGGCGTGTTTGGATTTTGAGCAGCCCGACGATGCCGAAATACCTGAATTTTGGGATTAATTGCCAGCCCTTTAACGTTACCAATAGCATACTGTAGCTGTCAAAACGAGCAGCACAAAGAAGCGATTATTCAGCAGGCCACAGTAGAGTCGAAGCACGCACTCCGAGCATTTTTCGACCTAAGAATTGAGTTAATGGTGTTGAAAACCCAAATTAAATCAAAATTAATGTTTGGTCTGATTTTTGAGAAATCAAAACGAACAAAAGCTAAAAAATTGGTCAAATAGGGGATCCCGATACCTTGATATAGCCTCTCCCCAAAAAGCAAAAAGGAGTAGGGGGCACACGGAGTTGAACCATGGACCTATCGGACTGCAGCCGATTGCTCTACCACTGAGCTATACCCCCAGGCGGAAGAGGGGGCCGGGAAAGGGCTGATTTGGGAAAGGACACCCGCCGGCCCGCGGCGACCGTGGTTGCGCAAGATAATCGATAAGGCATAGGCGGGGGGGGGGACCGCGGTAGGTTCAGGGGGCATTTTCGGGTAAAATATATTGTGTTTTAAACGATTTTCCGGCTTGCAGCCTGGGCTTGTTATGCCATGCCGTTACTGCAGCTTTTTTCGATATTTTTCAGCTATAGTGTGGATCTGAACGTACCCTAAGTCTCCATCCCGTGTGATTCCTCGCCTTCTGGTTCCTCGACTTCTCGCAATGGCTGGCCAGCGCCAACACCGGCCCGAAGATGACCAACTAAGAAAATGAGTAATGGTTTTCCATATATTGCATGCCTGGAAAATGTAGTCAATTCCCGTCGCCAATGCTGTGGCAAAGCAGAACATGCGGATTTCTGAAACATAGTCGTTTACAGTAGGCTTCTAGGAATTGTCTACCAGGGGTCGGTGTCATCGCCCCAATGCCAAATGAGAGAAAATTGGTGAGGGAGGTGATGGTGACGCTAGGGCCGACCTAAAAACGTATTAATAATTTAAAGTGGTACGGTACCTCTTCGTAGACCATTCCAAGACGTTGGACTACGGTGTAGCCACATCGGGACATGCGCTGCCAGGAGTGGATCATCAGGAACGAGTCGTCGACACCTGGAATTATTGAACTCTCTCTCCCTTACTAGCTCTCGCTCTCTTCTCTCTCTCTCTCTCTCTCCCTCTCTCTTACCAATCCCCATGATCAAAAATGGCATGACGAGCATGAACGAGTTGACACGCAGCCCCATGAAGGAGATGATCCCGTACGTCGAGGTGATGGCCAGAATCGGGCACAATGTTGCACCACCGGCACATAGGCTAAAAATCCAGGTAGTGAATACACACCCTAAACCTCACATTTTCCCCCAATCCAACTCATCGTAGTAGACGGCGCTGAAGAAGACGCACACGCTGACGAATGAGACCATGAAGCCGAAGCCTGGATAAAGTGATTTCTGGAAAAATTATTGCTCCATACCTGCAGCAAAAAACGGCGTCATCCGCCGGCCATCACGTATCATTTCCGCGTCGAGGATCTCGGTGCCGACGACCTTAACAGAGGTATGAACCTTGAGTGGGTATTGAAGTTGGTACCTGGAGCTCCACAAGACTGGAATTTTGGCCGAGCGCGTAGTCGTAGGCCTCGATCTCCCATTTGGCGAGGAGTTCTTCTTGGACTCGGGTGCTCTTGTCGCCGCGCATCATCATCATGATCACCTAAAATCATGATAAAATCTGGGGCTCCGAACGATTATAAGAAGCATGAGCTCGTGCTCGATTATTTTTGGACCGGTCAGCTTCAGAAAAAAAAGTGTAAAAATGATATTGCAATTTTTGGCAAGCAGCAGAGTTTATATCATCGAGAGAGAGAGAGAGAGAGAGAGAGACGAGAGAGAGCGAGCGAGGGAGAGAGAGCATGAGAGAGCCTGAGAGTTCCACCTACCTTTGCATGCCCCATATTCGTAATATTCCCCTCAATCGATCCATCCCACGGCTCATCCTTGTCCCTGACGGTGACGCCGAAGAACGTGCGCTCGAGGTGAAGCTGAAACCCAGTCTCGACCCCTCTAATCTTAACTTACCTCAACCCCATAAATCAGCGTCAACGGGTAGTTGACGAGGTCCGAGTCGTCCACGCTTTTATTGGCTGCGACCTTGTCGTATGCCGCATCAAAGCGCTTCTAAAAACAAGAGGAAGAATTTGCCGTAGCGCATCGTTCGATACCTTAAACGTGTCAAACACCACGTTGATGGCGCAGTAGGGGTGGCACATCTCGTTGAAGCGCCACTCGCGATCCTCGTGGGTGATGGAGAAGTTGTTGTTCAGGTAGTTGTAGATGCGCTCTAGAAGTGATTTTCGGGGCTTGAACTCTGAAGGCTTACGCGTCTCATCCAGATGCGTTTTTCGATGCATCGAGCCTCCGTCACGGGGCACGAAGAGCAGGATGGTCATCATCGGGTCGCCTGGAAAATGGGATTTTGGGGTTTTTGCATTATGGAAGGCAGCCCTCTTTTCCAAGGATAAAAATTGTCTAATGTAAATAGAGTAAGGGTTTGAACGTGTTTGCTACTAATCCAAAAAAGAAACTGGTCCATTTTTTCATCGAAAAACCTCGATTCCTCGACCAAAATCTCGACTTCACGTAAAATTTTGTTGCGCCTTCTATCTAGCTTTGCCGTCGCAATCAAAGATAAATGTTCTTAAGCCGTTTTCAGCAAGTTTCGACTTAATTAAAATAAGTATGACCTACAAAAAACCAGAAAGCCTTCGAAAACATCGACATTTTGGTCCTTTTGTGTAGAAAAAATTAATTTTTCCGCTCAAAATAAAAATTTATGCTAAAATCTATCGGTTTTTGCTGAGAAAGCGTTAAAAATAATATACGAACGTATTCGTCATTTTCATAAAAATATTGGAACAGTTTTATAAAGACAGTTTCTCCCCACTCACCTGAGGAATTCCAGTATTCTCGCACCACGGCGGTCTCAATTCGCGAGGGAGCATCAAATGGCGTGTACCCGTCTCGAATTCGGTCCTTTAGCACCATCCTGAAATTCTGGGAATTCTCCAGTTACCTCAACACTCACCAATACATCCCGCAACTATTCAGGCTCAATAGCCCACCGATGAGAAGGTACGCCCAGGGGCAAGCACCAACTGTTCGACCCATTAACTGTAAAATAAGAAATGGACGGTCCTATTCCGAATTTCCATACCTGAAACATGCCCCGTAACGTCATGTAGCCGCAGAGGGAGGCCACCTTTTGGTCTCGGGATCGAGAGCCTGAATTCGTGAGTTTTAAAGGGGTGGGGAAGACAACTTTTTGTCTGGCTGGGCTGGGCGACGAGCTGGGTCTCCTCAGAGAGGTCGAGCTTCGGGACCACTGGTTCTGCTGAAAAATTACGCTCGGAAAAGCTAATAAAGTGTAGTAAAATACATATATCTATGGTCCAAACTCGAGCTAGAGAAAGAGCGTGGGAGAGACAGCTAGGGAGAGAGGGAGAGAGCTTAGAGAGAGATCAAGAGATTGAGAGAGAGAGGGAGAGAGGGAGGGAAAGTGCCAGAGAGAGTGAGAGCGGGCGATAGGGAGAGAGATCCAGACAGACAGACAGACAGACATAGAGAGTGAAAGAGAGAGAGAGAGCGCGCGAGAGAGTAAGCGAGAAAGCTAGACAAAAAATACCGATTGTCAAAAACCCACTATCAGCCGCATCCTCGACTTCACCTTCGTCTCCCTGCCCCGTCTCCGCGCTAGTCGGCACATTTTCTTGCTCTGCACTCGCGTCCATTTTGTCGCCCACTTCGACCATTCACATAGTACAGCCTGAAAAAAATTATGATTTGTCATCAGAATTTGCAAAATAACATAAAACGGAAGCGGAATTTCCGGCGGAAATGGAGAAGCAGAAGGTCTAAAAAGTCTTAGCGCAATATTCGGAACGGGTCCTTTCCATTTCATAAGGGACGTCCAAATATTTGCTCAAGTCTAGCGTCCGGGCGCGCGCGACTTTGCGTAGGGTCTGTGACGTCAATTTTGTACTTTACAATTAGGAAATTTGTAATTTAGATTTAGAGATAACAAATCCGAACGAATTCCATCAAAAACCAACCTAATTGGCTGTAAAAGTGAGACTATGTGATTCGGAATTCAACGTTTCAAAGGTAATATCCAAATCTGAGATGCAAATGGTATAATAATGGTAATGACGGTATGATTCAATGGTCATTAACAATTCAAACGTGCAAAATACGCATTTTTAGCCTGATCAACTCGAGCGCTTGCCGTCCGACTCGGCCCAATCTAACAATGGTTTCTCCGGGCAACCACTGGCTTGGCAACATAGTTCGTTGCCCAACGAACCAACAATTTGACCCTTTCGGCCCGGTACACTGGAGCATAATGTAATGTTCGGTAACGTAGAAAAGCTAAAATTCAAAGGATCACGGATGCCGATTTCGGCAAGATTGGTTTGCAAAGCCTCGGGATGAAAATTAAATTTCCAGGGCTGAGGCCACGAGAGCAATTGAAAAATTAATTCAGAAAGCTGATTTCCGGCAATTTCGATTCGTTCAGAGAAAATGCCGCGGGTTAACACGCTTAACGCTTAACGCACGCTAACAGATATGCAAAACTTCTTTTGTTTTGTAGGCATCTGAGCTTGGCAAAGCAACACCAGAAAAAGCGACGAATTCAAGCCGTTTAGGCGCTTTGTATAGATACCTTTGTGACAGATCTTAATAATTATGGATTCAAGATTCTTGTATTTACGAAAAGGCATGGCGATCGAATGAAAAAGTGTTGAAAACTTCGTCAAATTTGTGATTCTATGCCCTGAACTCCAAGAAGATGTCGTCAAATTGTAACGAATTGTAACAAAATTCCAAGAAAAACCCGCGAAAATTCACAGATTCCCAATTAGGGTTATCCGATCTTGGCGTTCGATTCGCCAGGGCCCCCATGGCTCTCCTGGGCCCAGGCTATTCATCCCGCCACTCAGCTGGCCATTATCCCCTCCTCGGCACGGGAGTCACGGCGCCCTAAATAGCCTAGGGTGCTATGGGTGTGGGCGGCGTGCGTACGGAGGAGCTCGCGGAAATTGGCAACCTCAAACTTGGAGAGTGCCAATTTATGGGATTGTTGATTGGCAGTTTTCGAGGAAAGCAGAATAAGCCTGAAGCTCAGAAATCGGAAGCGAGAGGGAGCGAACGAGAGAGAGAGAGAGAGGTAGAATTTCAGCTATAAATCGTTATATTACGGTTGATCGTGAAGTATCTGGAAAGCATGAGATAGCGAGAGCGAGAGATACACGGAAAAGTGAGATCGAGAGAGAGAGATAGTGAGAGAGAGCAAGACAGAGAGATAAAGAGACAGAGAGACAGACAGAGAGAGAGAGAGAGAGAGAGAGAGAGAGATAGACAGGGAAAATGGGCTAAGGATCTCAAATCTCGCGTGAGTGAAATTTAGAGAGCTTGAGATGGCGATAGATAGAGAGACACCGGGGGAGAGAGAAGTATATTTAGAAAAATAGTTTAACTCCGTAAGCCTTCATCGTCCGAGAATCAAAAATTCCTACAGATAACAAAATCGTAGGCGATCAACCTGAAGAACCGGAAGCAATATTATGCGATAAGCCCGCCCTCGTTCCCACCCTGCTACATTTCTCAGGAAAATCAAAAAAACCCTGACAGGCCTTGGACAGCCCGGGCGGCATCAACAAGTAATTTATCCCCGGCGCCTTGGGCCCCATTTTTTCAGGGAGCGTGAAAAAGAAAAGGGACGGCTGGAGAGTTGTGCGGAAGTGTGAGGGGGAATTAGATTGACGATGGGTAGAAGAGGGGCCCCTGGGGACACAACGGGGTAGATGTGGGGCGAGGGAGGGCCCACCCCAAAAGGGGGCTGAAGGGTGACGAATTGGGGGCCCTTTCTCTGGTCACCACTAGAGACCGCCTACTCGGTGAGCAATCGAAAAGTAATCAGTGAGCAGAACTTGTGGGTGAATTGAGTTTTCGGCCAAGAAAGGAGTGGGTTTTTTGGCGTCGAGTTTTGCACTTTTAGTGCGGAGGTATAGCCAATTACGACATGAAATTGTTTTCGAATGTAGCCTTATCTATTTCCGGTTACGATGCTTAAATGGCATTAAAAGTATTTTCAAATATTTCATTGCATTCAAAATATGTTTCAGTAAGTGCCATTCTAAGGCAAAACTGGTGTTGAAGATATAACTTGCGTTTTTAAGCACATCCGGTTACGTCATGAAACTGGCCTTCAAAAGGCTGGCTAGATATGTACAATTACGACATGTTCTTGAAATTCTTTCTAGACAACATTACACGCTCGTGTAAACAAAAATATTTTTGTTTGTTATTGTTATTTGACAAAGATCAATTTCGAATGGGCGCAAAATTTAAGCAGGCTCGTGTTATAAACCTTAAAGCAATTTTAATGCAAAAACGAAACTATTTAAATCTGAGTACTGAAGCCTTTCGTCCAACAAAATGCAAGTTTCTTGTTTTGATACAAGCGGAAACGATGTATCCATATTTGTGGCATAGAAGCGCTCGTCTCGTCGACCCAGTCTGTTGACAAAGTGAGCCATTGTCGCGCCATGGGGACTCGGATGCACCCTTCGTTGATGCGGGGAACGTAAGCAAGCTTTCAGTTCCTAGCGAGCGATGCGATGCAACGCAAAAATATAGCGGAAATTTGGCTATATGCAAAGCCAGAATCTCAAGTTCATGAAATTACACCTGAAAAATCCGAAATCCGCAACAGGAATGAGAATCTGAGGGCAGCGGGAAATTGTGAACGCATGTTTTCGGAATTTTAATCACGTGTTTGGCAACCGCGACCTAGAATTAAATTATACGGGTCAGGATGGGATTTTCATCGGTTGTCTGGAATTAAAGTAACGCGTAAAAACAAGAAATTGCCCTAAAAATAACGGATCTGGAAATGCAAAACAAGCCTTTTTAGTTTTAAAGCTTTTTGGCGCAGCAAAAATTTGATGGAGATTTGCTGCTTGAAAACAAATAAAATAAACGAAAAAGTGTTCAGAGGGTAACAAGGAAAGCTCCCGACCGGTCATTGAATTTTTTAATTTTTATAAGGGCTCTGAAAAGCCAGGACGGAGATAACTTTTTAGTAGCTTATGCTCCTCAAAACGATACAAAAACCTGTGATTCATATCCAATATTTTGTCTACCTGAAGCATTATTTAGCTTTGAGGTAAAAGCTCAATAACCACCGGCAAATCTCAGACTCCACGAGTCCATAAATGCGCACCCTGGCCGCCTAATGACAGTAGAGAGAGAGAGCGAGAGAGAGAGAGAGATAGAGAGAGAGCCAGCGAGAGAACGGCCGTGCGGCAGAAGCGAATGGCTAATTGTTGATGGGTGTGCTTCGTAGGGGAGGTGGGAGGAGGGCCAAGGCAGCGCCTGGGCCTTCTGGGGGCAGAGTGAGGGAGGGCGCAGGCAGGCAAGGGGCCCAGAAGAAGAAAGCCCATTCCGGGCCTTCAGAAGGCCCAGACACCTCTTTGGGCCCCAAGCAAAGGCCGGGCATAATTCTTCGGCCGAGATTCGGCCGGCGGGTGGCGCTCGTTTTTGGAAAACTTTTTGCCCATACTTCCGGGTATCGGGAGCATGGAAAATTCATGGCGATGGGACGGAAACAATCGGAGACCGTTAATAATTTATGGAAATATGGGAACTTCGCGATATGTGTTATTTTAAGTGTACTTTAAAGGCATGAATAGATAGGTGGATGCATTAATGAGCGTTCTTCTTTCATAATCTTGCAATTTCTTGTCAGAAAACGGGTGAAAATGAGAGAAGGAGAGGGAAGGCTAGGGAAAGAGAGCCGGAAAGAGCGATGGAGAGAGAGAGAAATAAAGAACGAGAAATAGCGAGCTAACGAGAGCGAAGGAGCGCGAAATAATGATGGCGGTGCCATATTTACCTTTTTGCGCTATTTCTAATTTGTTCTCTCGCGTTTATTTTCTATTATTCAATAGCATCATTATGCCCTTTAAAGGATCATCAGATCAGAAAATATGTATTCGAACAGCAACGCGCGAAAAACACCTTTTTTGCCCATTTCCGCCGGAGTACTCAGAACGCGGAACAACTTGGGATTGTGGAGCTGAATAAATTGTTAGGTGCCCCTCTTTGAAGAGCGGGGGTTTTTGAGACTAGGCTATGGTTGGTTCCAAAAATCTCCAGCTTACTTTGGCAGTAAATAGGCTTAAAAATAAGAATTTCCTGGAAATTTCGTGCTTTATCTTTCTGACCCAATAGGCAATTTCAATAGGTCTTTAAGGAACTAAACAGGTTGCTAAAATTTGTCACGGTGCGTCAAAAAATCGGAAAGGGCTATGATTATCTATTTAAATTTTTGAAATGCATAAATACAAGGGCTATTGCGGGATTTCGGTGACGATTAAAATAGAAAACCTCAGAAAAAGCCTATAAAACAAATTATGAAATCGTATTATATGCATAACAAGAAAATACGCTTTAAAGCATACGATATTAACCCCAGGTGTGACAGCTGTTCCATTAATTCACGTTCCTAATTATATAGCACACCACCTAATGGGGGCCAAGAGCCGCCAGATCAGCGCCAAATCTGGGCCACGCCGCCCCCACACATCCTGATGATGGCTGGGGCAGCTGGAAAAACGAGGGGGCCCCAAGAAAAGAAGACAGCAAAAGGGGAAGAAGCTGCAGTTCCAGCAGGGGTTCGATGGGGCCAATTTCAGAGGGTCTACTTCTTTTTTTCTGCGTCGATCGACCACTTCTCCGCCTGGGGGCCCGCCAGGAAGCTGCCAAGCTTTTTCGAGTCGGCACTGGCCGGGCCGGGGCACTGGAGATCAAATCTGAATGGGATGGGGTCGTTTTTCTGGTCTGAAAAATGCAAAAAAACAGCAAAGTCTACAAAACCAACATAAAAAAGCATTTTAAAATAGCGAAAAATGGGCGTCAAAGGCATTAATTTAACTCGGAAAGTCTGAAGAGTCTAGCAATTCTCAAAAAATGCGAGAATCAAGCGTGCAAAAGAACCTTTTGCATGTTTTCATGGGCTACTTCCTAAGGTGGCTCGAAAAATAACATCAGAAAAACTATGATTTTGTCGAGGAGCCTCAAAAATTCTGGTAAACAAGTTTGTCAGGTGAAAATTTGCAAAGTTTCTGAGAATCGAGCTGCTAATTGGGAGTTCTGAGAATTGTCTGCAGTCCAGATTATCTTTTTTTTTTCATAGTTCCCCGTAGCGCAAAAACAAAAAATTACCCAAAAAAGCCACGAAGAAAACAAGACAAAATCGATTTGTTAATTTTTAAAATTTTATACAATATACTAAAGGGTGCAAAGATGCGCTAGTATTGCAGATCAGCCCAAAGCTCAATTTGGATGTAGTATCTCCCAAGAATGGCCTGTCTCGAGCCCGGGGACAACTGAAATCTAATCGGCCGGTTCGAGGGGGGGCCCTGACCCCAAACAGCTGGCCGGAGGGCGAGCACCAGGGCCTCGCCCCGGGGCCCGAAGCATCCACTTCTACACGCGAAAAAGTGGCATCAGTAGTGTAGACGAGCGGGCGAAATGGTCTGTCAGCAGATGCGGGCCGTCTACCTGACTTGGCTTGGTTCTGGGATTTAGGAGAGCAAGCGGCTAGGAAGATTTTGCCCTTCTATTGTTGCAGGGTATCCGGTTACAAAACATGTTGGGGGATGGAGCGGCTGATGGGGATGGGTATGAAATCTTGGATTGGGAAATTTAGGGAGAAAAAGAGGTACAAAATCTTGGTCTTGCGAAATGACTAATTAAAGAGGAAAATATATAAATTTAGCAAAATATCTTATCAAATTTTCCATATTTTTCAAAGTTTTTTTGAAATTGCAGTTACAGAGCTACATGTGCACAAATTAGTCATTTGGTAGAAATTTTTAAGGTAGCAACTTTACGTTTTTCCCTCTTCACTTTCGGTTTTGCCATTTTTGCCGTTATCCTTGGTCTTTTTCGCTTGCTTGAGCCGACGAATTTTCCAAATATTTATTCATCTCCCATTTCAGAATCCAAGAACCCCAGAATATACGACGAGCCCACCCATGGTCGTCATGGTCTTCCATCCCTAGGCAGCGGCAGGCAACAGAAATCGTCGCGCTGGAAAACAGCCCGCCTTTTGCGACTAGGCCAGTACGAATTTGCGTTGAAACTTTCATAGTTCGAAGATTATCGCGGCTACACTTTTCATTTTGTTTCAAAGTCCACCAAAATCTTCTGGTCCATCTGGACAAACCCTAAAAGACGCCAAATTCAACTCTGATTCCCCCACGAATAATGACCCCAAAATGCGACCGGGCAGCAGATACATGATTTTCATATCCTTTCTGTTTTTAGCGGCGTCGTATTTTGCAGGTAAGGATGTGATTTTTTACCTTTCAATAAAAGCTTTCAGTGGCATGCAACGACAACGAGTTCCAATGCACGGGGCAACCGGAAAAGTGCTTACCAACGATTTGGATGTGTGATGGGCGGAATGACTGCGATGATGGGAGTGATGAGCATTCGGTTGCTTGTCATCAGCATTCGAGTAAGAGTCGATCCTGAAGGGGCAGGCAAGGCATGGTTATAGATTTTATTTGGTATACAGCTTCTAAGGCTTGAGCCCGCGATCGCGATACGCGACGTCCGTGATTCCATTGCGATCTCTTCGTCGCGGCGTAACCAACTCGATGCGTATCGAGTAGTGAAAGAATCGAAAAAATTCAATCCAACCTGCACCAAAAAGCCGCTATTCCTGTCTTGCCAGCCCCTGAAATTAATTACGGCTTGTAAGGTCATGCGGAATCAAATTTTGAGCATTTTTACTTTCGCCTGCAATTTTTTCTTCCTAATTTTTTAAGGTTTCCATTCTATTTCTTGCAAGCAAAACCATCTTTTCCGTTTCCGTACGTCAATAGATCATCCCTGATCTCGAGAGGACCCCCAAAACAGGCGTCCCCTCGCACCTGGCGGGCCGAAGACACAACACCCCCTTCCCGGCGCCCGCTCTCAGCCGGGGGTATAGCTCAGTGGTAGAGCAATCGGCTGCAGTCCGATAGGTCCATGGTTCAACTCCGTGTGCCCCCTACTCCTTTTTGCTTTTTGGGGTGAAGTAGGATAGAGGGATTTGAATACCTTTGACATCCTTCATTTTGCATTGCCACATTTAGAAGCCGGACAGGGATGCCTTGGCGATCAGCCGGACTGCGTGTATTTGGGCGTGACGAGGTGTATAATGCATGAATGGCTTTGTGATGGGCGGACAGGTATATAACGGCTTACAGTTTCAATTTAACGTATAGGCAAGGAAAATCACCAAATATAACCTTTTTTCAGATTGCGACAACAATTTCGACGAGGCCAATTGTACCCATATCAACGTCACGAGCCCTGCAGAAAGTTGGAGAAAACTTGTAAATTTAAGTATTTTAGAACCTCTACAAAACCCGCGCCAAATACCATCAAGAATGGGCCCTGGGGTGCCTCTTCCGGTGATTATGCAAAAATTTGAGAAGAAACATAACGAATCGACAATTGGTTGTCAGCCGTTCGAATTTTTGTGAGTTATTTCTAGAAGAGAAAGAGCGAGAGAGAGAGAGAGAGAGCCAGAGAGAGCGAGCTAGAGGTAGAGAGAGAAAGATAGAGCGAGAGAGATGATAATTTCAGATGCAAATCAGGAGAATGTATCATCCGGGATTTGCTTTGCGATGACACCAAAGATTGTCCAGATGGTAGTGATGAAAGTGAAGAAAAATGCGCTACACCTCCAGGTAACTTTATCTATTAAATACCTATTTTCGGAATAACTGTGTAGAACTAATACCTTTTTCAAGGTAAAAAACATTAATATTTTCGATTCAGGCCTCCCAATAATCGAGCCAGCGCACCCTTGGCCTGAGGAAGACACCGAAACTTCAAACTCCAATCCCGAAACCACAATGTACCGTGGGATTCCGAAGGGAAATTCCGATATTAGCACAACGATTGGATCCATCCCAAACCCGGAAATTAAAGAGGCAGCCACAGAAGATCAGGATTTATTGACGACAGACTCTAAGACGGAGGAACCACCAACACCTGAAGCGCGCCCCACACCTCCGAACGGCTTGGAAACGATGGGTCCGATCAAAGCGGTAGAAGAAATTACTGCTCAAAGTATAGAGGCGTCAAGCCTGGGAATGCCGGCTTTAATACCCTTACGTGGTATTCTCGGAATTCCGCTACCAAATGCCCCCAATGACGCTGTCGAAACCGGGGCGATACAAGCTTCAGAGGCAAAGCAAGATGAAGAGCACCTACTATCTAATATGCACTACATCATCGGACCCACCGAAATGAAGAAGAAGGCCGAACCGATTATGCCTTTTATACATTTCAAGGAACCGGAAACGACCGAGGTATTGTATCGTAATTTGTGGAGTAATTATTGACTTTTCAGGCATCGATTGACCCACGTCCTTCCGTCGCCAGCTTGGTACCAGATGAGTCGTTCGGGTCTCAAAATGCTGGAGATCCGTTGTCGATAAATGTCGTTGATGAGACTGGAGTCACGACAAAAATTTTCCTTGATGAGGACTTGCGGCCAATAATACCCATTAATGCGCCGAAGAATTATAAGATTATGGAACCGATCCATGCAACGATACAGGTATTTTCAATAGCTAATAAATACAAGGTTAGCAAGGTAAGATTCTTGGGTTTTTAAAGGGTCGGATAAGCTTTCGTCAACTAGGTATCCAAATATATGCGACGCATCGAAAAACGTCTAAAAATCCCAGGCTAATTTGATTTTATTCAAACAGGTTTGGGTGCATTTTAGAGTATTTGAAGTTGTCAAAACCGAGGAAATCGGAGGGGTCGAATTTCGGCTTTCTAGCTTACCCCCATAGCTTCACTATATCATCATTTTCAGAAAAAAGTAAAAATCTACACGAGCAATCGACTTGGCCTTCCAACAGGGACCTCCGAAGAGAAACCAGAAGATCCAACACCACCTTCTGAAGAACCTGGAAAGTGAAGTGTCGCTGTAAATTTTACTTTTTTTGACGTTCGTTCGCCTGACATCTGTTTGCTCATTCGCCCCGCGTACTTTCCCTACCGTTGTGTGGCCCGTTCTTAGGGCCGCAACATGTTGCAAATTAAGCTATTGATTTTTGTGTCGTTTTTGTGGATTTAAGGCAGTTTTATTTCAATTTCCCTGAATTTTTTAATTGATAAAAATTCGTGTAATTTGGAGTTGTTAGAATGACATTAAAGTGGCTTAAACTTCAAATCAGTTGCATCGGAAATCATGGGTTTTTACACCCCGAAAATACCCTGAGTTTTTTGAGAGCATTTGAGCTCGAAGCCACGGCCCTTTGCAAAAGGAATGAACTTGAACCCAGAAGCGGAACCCGTGGAGTCAAGTTGCGCAACATTTGTCTTGGCAAAACCACGAGAAGCTAGAACTCTGGAAGACAAGGCTACCGAAAGACTCTCCGGCAACCCAACCACCCGGCGAGGTCCATCTTTCACCGCCCGTTTTTCGAGATTTGGGTCATAGATTGATGAACCCCCGGGAAGCGTGTCGGGTTGTTTGGCCGTCCAGACACCAATTTTTCAGCGTAAAAAAGCGGAGTTAGCGCCCCGGGGAACGCTTAGGGAGTTGAATGGGCTGCGGATAATCGTCGTGTAGGGATTTGGCGGGTGTTAGGTTTTCTTGGTGATGATCACCGTGCGAAAAAGCAAGAAAATCCTGCTTTTGGAACGATTTACGGGTCGTACTGTTATAATTTGTGGTCCATCCTGCTTTTGCAATAATTTTATACGTGATTTCTTCTCTTTCGTAAATCTTCAGGAAAAACTTCTTTTGCGTTTAAAGGGGTGGAGAAGCGAGAGAGCAAAGAGGAGAGAGACCGCCTAAAAAGGGGAGGGCCCAGACGCTGCCGTGTCGATCGGGGGCACCACAGAGAAGGGAAGACACCCTAGCCGTTGGGCCCTCAACTGGGCCCCCTCCTTTCCTCGTTTTAGCCTCAGGGCCCGTGTTTTTTCGGTGACGGTTTGACGTGGCCGTGCAGGCCAGGCGACAAGATCGCCTCTTCCCCCACTCGTTTTGCACCTGTTTTGTGGCGTGCCTTGAAATGTGGTGCCATAAAGTAGCGGCTGAAGAATTTTACGATGAATTTTTGATCCTTGAGAATAGCCTCCATTCGATATTTTGTGTTTATTCAGATTGAATTTGAGAGTTTTTTTAAAAGAACGTTTTATGCAATTTTTAAAGTCCTTGGGTAGGCAGAATTTTTGCTTTTACCGAGCCATAGCTTTTAAAACACAAATTTTTGATTTCCCCCATTTTGCTTCGAAGAGCCAATTTCCATTTTTTAAATGGTTTTATTAGGATAGAGAGCACTTTCAAGATATTTTTAAGCGTCCTTTATTTCATTAAATTTCAGATAGTCACGATAGTTCGTCGTGAAAGATTTTTAGTAGCAGAATTCACAAAAAAATTATTTTACATGAATTGGAGCTTATTTTCAACCAAAAATTCCTTCGATTATTCGATAATTTAGGACTCACAAGCCGTAAATTGTAAGTCGTAGCCCGGCTGGAATTTCCAAAACACCGCCTCGAATGGCCCGTTTCCGATGGCAAATAGCCGAGAAGGACCGTGGCATGCGGCTGACCGCCCAAAAAATGTATGCTCACAGCCGGGTGGGCAATCAGAGCCCGAACTCCCTGTCAAATTTCCAACCCTAATCGGTACTGCCACGTTTTTTCTGGCACTTCCGCGTGAAGTCTGGCGTCACCATTAGCTTTTTTATGCGTGACGGGTTCCGTTCTGGTTTATGACCGGTTGAAAGTTCATGCAAAATAATCCGCCCTCTCAGGCCAGTATCACATGAAAACCGCCGTTTCCCTGACGCATATGAATATCATATGACTTTTTATGTGGAAAACAGGATGGTTTAGGGGAGATTTGAGGTATCGATTCTACAACATCTAACGCGTTGATTTCCATCTTTGGAATTATAAACGGTTTCCCTAAAACTTTTTCATTTTTTCTGTAAGTATTCCTCCAAGTTTTTCCACCACCGCGACACGCAACGCACCCACTCAAGCTTTCATTGCAAATTGATTACGCCATTAAATGGCGTAATCTATCAAGCGTAAAACTAAAGGAATCAGGAACTCCTTAGAAATCTAGAAAGGTTGTCTGCCCCTTAGAAATAAAAAAAAAAGCCTAAAATAACTTCGAATCTGTCCTATTTTTGTCCCCAATCTCGTGCGTAGAAGGTATACAAATGAAATTCGGCTCAGACTTATCGAATTCCCGTCACCCTGGCTCGAGTATTTGCTTTCAAGGGGGCCGAGAAAGGCGCACAAAGACGCTTCCGGGTCCGCCCCCACGGGACGGAGTGTTTCTTTTCACTTCTAGGCAAGAAAGAAGGTTCTAACTTATATTCTTATCGTCTTCTGAGAAAAACCTTAAATTATTCAGGTTTTATTACTCCTGCACTTTATAAAAGGATGAGAAAGTTTCGTGAAAACATTCCAAAAAATCTCAAAACTGGCTAAAATTTTTCCTGCTAAATTTAAAGCATCGCTGAAACGCATGCTAATGTAATAAATTGATTATGGCTTGTATGGCTTCTTGTATACTACTTTTCAACTTCTTAAAAACTACGAAAAGTCTATAAAATGGAATATTATTGGCTTTTTGTCAGCTTTTAAAAGACGGTCAAGCTCAGCCTTCACGCTGCCTTTAAAGTACCGTCTAAGCCCATACTTAAATTGTAATTTGTACTCACCAGTCCAATAGTCCACCTGCTAGCTACCTACCCAGTTTCACCCCGTCCGTTTTTGAGCGCCAAACACACTTTTCAAGGTCAAAACGGTACCCCCAGACCGTCTCAATGGCCACAACAAATTTTCGACTACATTTTACCCTTTTCCACGTGGTTTTGTGCTATAAATTTGTGATAAAGTGATGTCTCCAAAACTCCGTGAAAAGTTCAAATTCTCGCGCACTCGAATATTTCATCAGGCCGGCAGCCGCGCGGCCCGCATCGTCAGCATTTTTTCGAAAGTGGTTTTTCGCGCGGGGAGGGGGGCTGGGGTTGACATTCACGTTCGTGTGGTTTGTGCAGGTTTTCCAGAACTGTTTCAGATTTTTTTTTGAGAACTGACTTGTTGCCTTTGCATGAAATTGACCTTTGCCTGATTTGGAAAATATGACGACAATTTTGGCGCTGATTTTTTTCTTTTCCATCATTCAAACGAGAAAATTGAGCCAGGCACCCCGAAATTTCTGCTGAAAGATGTAGGTTATAGAAAACCTCTTGAAACTTATAAGCACTTTGTAAAAAATTAGTTTCTTCCGCTTCGGGCGCGATTTTTCTGGTGAAACTTGACCTTGGCCCGTCTTGTTGAGCTTGTCGAGGTTTTTCGAAGCGAGTAACGCGATTTTACTGATTTTTTTTGCTCTTTCTAAACTCACCAATTTTTTCGTCCAAACGAGTCGCATATCTTCGAGCCGCTTAAATAACTTAAAACTCAAAGTTATCCACAACTTTGCAGCCCTCAAAAAATATGTGCCCAGTTTGTGCCCAATTGCCCTTTACGTTTTTTTCTCTTGTCTGACTTCAAACCGCCTTATTATGCGCCTTTATCAAACGGCTATCCGGGCGTTTTGGGCAAAATATTACGCGTGGTGTGTATGCACCAAACCTCTTATCACTCCATCCCAGCCGTCACCTGATTCTTCGGCCGTTCCCCAATTATGCACCTAACAAATTTCATATCCAAGTCTTTTGGTTTAATATTACCAGGTTAACCGTGAATTTTATAAGGTAATTCTTTTCTTTTTTGTAATTCCGCCTAATTTCCTTCGCATGTTCCGCGTTTATTGCTTGAGTCACACCCCAAGGCGTCTGAATCAGCAGTTGCTTGCAGATGGGGCAACTTTTCCTGTTAACAAAATTCTACTATTTCTTTGTTCTACTTTAATTAGGCTATCCAATACCTTACTAGACCTTTTAAGGGTCAGAACATGCCATTCCCTTGATTATTTATTTATTCTTTATTTCGTTTTTTCACCTATTCCCCTGTCTTTAATCATTTATGCTTTTATGCTAAATTGGACCTATTTGTACAGATGCCTATTGATTTTAGATAATTCGAAATCTACTATATTTTGTACCTTTTTATTCGATCTTCGTTGTCCTGTCTTTTTAGACAACTTTAAAACCCAATTTTCAGCCGCGGCCAACCTATGCATGTGGCCACCCGAAGACATTCCAGCCGGCCCAGCGGCCGCCTTTGATATTGTAGAAAATGGAGCTCTTTTTCACAACGAGAAGGAGAATACCCTCCGGTTAATCAAATACCGTAACGCCAATCAGGACCCCCAGATTGTTGACTACTTATTGCCCCTAACCCTGACGAGCAGCCACTATTATTGGGCGAGATTTACGACGATTACCGAGTAAGTTTGAAAATTTAGATTATTTGATTTGTTTTAGAACTCCTTTCCGGGTAATGGCCGTCTTGAAAAATCATTCCACGAAGAGCTTCGAATTCTTTTTATTGATATTGAGAGAGGGAGTTGTGGATGTTATACAGGAGATTAAGACCCAGTTGAAGCCGTTTGGCTATGAGGTCGGTAGAGCTCTTCAAAGGTTTTCTGTTGTCTTTAAAATGTAACTTTTGTATTTTAGGTCAATATGAACCGGCTAGCCCCAGCCGTTGTCGTTGTTTCATTTTTATCACGGAAAGAAAATAAGAAATTCATAAAATCGCGGAGGAGCTCGGATCGTCAGCTTTTTCTACAACAAGTTCGTTCTTTTAAAACCGCTTTTATAGATCGAGCCATCTCTCTCCTTGTCCATCTCTCTCTATCTCTCTCTCTCCTCTCTCTCTCACTCTCCCGTCTTGTAAGGTAACCGACCCCTTTCAGGTGAACAAAGAACGACTCTCCGCCTCAACCTCAGACAGCTCAAACTCCGATGAGCATCTACCCAGCCGAGTTTCCGCTCAAAGAACCCTGTCTTCACATTCTGAAAGCCACATCTCACAGAATTCGCTTGATATTGAGAAGCCAAAGCTGGAAAATGTCAGCAAACTGATCCAACTTTAAATTTTCTTTAGAACTTCTGGTCGGTGATGATCAAGGTGTCATTTCCGGTTTTTGACCGGATGGATTTGACGCTAGTTCCTTTCCGGAAAGCCAAGCTGTCCTTCAAAGTGCGAGCGCCAAGCCTTGAGCGGCCACTTCCGATCAAGCTGAACATGTTGACGCGGTGAGTAGAAACATTCTAGAGGGATAGTAACGCTTAAAAGACAACCATTAATGACAATAATTTTCAGCTTCTCCATGGACTGTGAAATCCGAGGTCCTGTAATCTTCAAAAACAGGGCGTATTTCCTGACCAAATCCGACCCGCCAGCGCTATTGGAAGCCGAGACGCGTGGGGAGGAGACGGTCGGGTATCTGCCCAGCTTTCAAGGGTTGAGGCTGACGAGATTACGGTACGTTCCCAAGGTCGCAATATCGAATTCTGTGGATTTTAGGAAGAATGGAGTCCCCTGCGTTTGTTCAAATACCGAGGGAAACTGTCCAAGTGTCGCTGACGATGCTATTTGGAGCAACTTACAACTTCTCAATGGAAATTTGTTCATGGCTGCTCAGGTATGGGAATTATAACCATTTAATGGGATTGGAAGAGAGAGAGAGAGAGAGAGAGAGAGAGAGAGATAGTGAACTAAAGCAATCTTTCCAGAATGACAGCGGACAAATATGCGCATATACCTTGGTAATGAATGAAAATAAGTTGGTCTGGATTGAGCAGCCAATAATGGACCAGGTATCACTAAAAAATTGATATGAAAATTTCTATTTTTTAAAGATATCCGATGAACACAACATCGAATCTCTGCAAATTCGGGTGAAAGAAAAGGTGTCGAACGGCCATGAGGCCTGGTATCAACTCGGGATCCGGGTGCGAGCAAACCGGTAAGAGCGTTAGCGGAGAGAGAGAGAGAGAGAGAGAGAGAGAGAGAGAGACAGGCCCGTAGGAGGGGGTATTTCGGCATCTGCAGATGCCGATTTGAAATTTGAACCGCCCCCGAAATTTTGGGTCAGCTACGGCCCTGGAGAGAGAGAGAGAGAAGAGGGAGAGAGAGAGAGAGAGAGCGAGCGAGCGAGACTGCGGTGACAAAAGTGTTTTATATTTTAAACTTTTAGTGAAAAATCCACCAGCAGCGAGCAGTTTTTCGCGCTGGCCAGAATAAAAGTACCAACCCCAAATCACAACGGGCTCACCCCAAATTAGCCAATTTTCCCATGTATTTCTTGTATTCTTGATATTTTCTGATTTTTATAATTGCCTCCTTAGTTAATTTATTTATTGTATTTGCGGGAGCTTTGTATGAACTTTGCATGACGGCAGCTACCATGAGATACCGGTCGACCCCAGCCATTCCATGTTCCAGCGAGAATAAAGAGCTTATGATTAAAATGCTCAAATAAAAATACAAGAAAAACAGACAATATAAAAATTCCGAAGATTATGAGAAAATCGCATACTCATTTCGGGATTTGCGGGCGTAGCCAGGGTACCGAAAACCAAAATTTCGAAATCAAGAATCTCAAAACAAAAACGAGCGCCAACATTTCACAAATATCAGTTTTTAAGGAAAACTGTTGTGTTTTACAGTATTTTTCTTCCAAAATCCGGCTACAAATAGTTTTTATGGGTTCCCATCGCTGGTAAAAATTTGTTCTCGATCGGATAGAAGACGGCCAAATGCCGAGGGGGTATTCGGACACCCTCTAGACCTTACAGACTTCAGATAATTTGACTCAATTGAAAATTATTATTTATAGATGGTTTACTATGAAATTCAAATCATTGCGCAGACTAGAGTAGTGATCTGAGCTGACGAGATGATTGATGTAATTTAGCTGTGGATGCCTCTTTAAAGTTCGCCGTTTAAAGTTTGATTCTCCAGCGGTTCAAGTGCGGCTCAGGCCCAGATGCTCACGGATCATTTTTTGAAAGTTTTTGATCCCAAAAGGGACTACATTTATTTTTTTTTTCAATTTGCTAATCATATCATATCCCCATTAAATAAACATAAGCGGAACACAGGATTTTTCGAGCTATAGTCATCAACCTTGGTGTGGGTGAAACTAGCGAAAAAAACCAATGAATACCGTCACCAACTTCTTTAGTGTGGTGCTGAGATAAAAATGAAAAAAAGTAAATGTAGTCCTTCGGGATGCAAAATGGAAGCTTTCGACCAAAAAGCAAAAAATGAAAATCGTGAGCGGATCCGTACCCTCGCTACCATCCCCAGACGCCGACCACTAACCCACTAGACTACCAGAGCACGGCGACTGGGGTGTGGGGAGGGCTTATGAAGGTATCGCGAATAAACTTTAAACGGCTGTAACTTTATTAAAAGAGGTATCCGCAGCTAAAAGTTACATCAATCGATTCGTCTCGTCGAGCTCTACAAGATGCACATACTCACATAGCTGGGTCCGATGTCCGCCCGAAAACATTCCCTAGTTAGGAAGACGAGATACTTCTACCCTTCAATAATGCGCTATCCCAAATAAGGTCCCGCTTAATTTTGATCCCTATTGTTGCCGCCGGCCATTGTTAGCCCACCGGCAGATGGGCCGTGTTTCCATTTCGGGCCCCCGGAAAGATAAGACGCTCAAGATCTGTCGATCGCCACCGCTTCCGAAAAGCCGGTGATTCCGGGTACACCCTGCACACAACTTTGGACATTCCACTGCTTTGCACGTCATTTTTTTCTAGTTTTCTCATAGCGTCTTGTATACTGTGGGGATACCGATTACCAGAAGCCATCATAACGGAATTGGATTTTGGCGTGATTGTTGTTCTCATTGACGCAATTTGAAATTATGGGATTTTCGAATGGAATTGTATAAAGCACGCATTAAATAATATGGAGCTATATAAGCTATCTAGCCTGGCCAGATTATACGAAATTAAGATATGGACCCTTTAAAATATTAGGGGGAACAGCTAAACATATAGAAAAACTTCATAAACGCTGCAAAAGCTGATTTTTATTTGCTTAAAAACCAATAAAATTACAAATTTAATTGCAACATCCAATACCCAAAAACTATCAAAGGCGCAAGAGATCGAGCCTTTGAACTTTAAAGATAAAATTAAACGCGAAGAAATATGTTTACGAAATGAAATGATTCGTGTGCAAAATAGCAAACCATCTGGATTGAAATAATCTATTTCCGAAAAAATCATGATGTGGGAAACCACCTTCGCATTTAGATAGAACCAGCGGAATTTGTCCGGAAATCTCGAAAATCTCATTTATGCGTAAGTTCTTTAGTACAGTCCCAGGGCACCAACATCAAACCTCACGCCACGCTTCTCAAATTTCGTCACGTTGCGTCATCGGCTTTACCATATATTTTTTGGGACTCTTCATTTCCTGGGGCACACCAAAGTACACGGCTTCACCCCCGGTAGCACAAGAAAGCGGAAATGTGGTGTTTGTTGTTGTTGTGATGAGGCCTCTCTCTCTCTCTCTCTCTCTCTCTCTCTTTCTGTTTGTCCCTCTCTGGGCCCCATCCCTGGATCGATGTGTGCCGTCTGGGCTCTCTTTCGCCTCCTCGAGGCTTCACCCCGCCTCGGTCCAGCTGGCCATTCCTGACCTCCCTCTCCCCAGCCATCCCATTGTCGGCCCAGACGAACTTTGCGGGTATTTTCGTTCCTCGAAAATACACGAAATCTTCATAAAAACCTTGCTTACGCATAGCCCCTAAATTTCATGAGAAAATTTGCCATAAACAGGCAGATTGCAGGATTTAGTTGATTTGGCGAAAACTTGTCTTTCATTAGGTTGTGAGCAACAGCTTTGGAATCCTGGACTCGTAGCCACTTTCGCTTCAAAAAGTGCTAGATTTTTCTGATAAATTTATATGCATATTTCCTGAGCGTTTTTGATTTTATTGGCATTGTAAACATGGATATATTTAAGAAGCTGGCGGTTTTTTTTGGTCTAAACTAGGAGTTTAATCGACCGCCAATAGCGACGGTATTAAAGATGATCAATAAGAGCTCTACGGTTTCAACAATTTAATGATTTGTCGAGCTAATAAAATGTGATCTTTGTAAAAAATCGAATTTTTAAATTTTTAAAATTGGCTAAATAGCCCTTTAAATTTTCTTGATAACAGTCAGCTGGTTTTTGAACTTTTATGGGGGATTGGGTTCCTAGGAATCACTCATTTTCCAATATCGAAGGAACAGATATTTTTTAGACAATTTATGAACGTTCTAGGGCTTCCCCGTTATGATTATTACGATTATCTTTAGAATTTATTATCAGAGCCGTTGATGGTTTCTCTCGGGATCTTCCGGATCAATTTTTCTACCTCTACGTCAATTGCCTCCCCGATTCGTCAGCTGTTTATAAATTTATGTGGCATGAAATTGAATAGGTGTTGTTCATGCGCCCGGGAATTGCTCAATTGACCGGCGGAGGCTGATGCCCGGGCGAGAAGCTTTTATTTGTGCGCTCTATCCGGGGGTTCAAAAAGATCAAGAAAAAAGCAGAAGAAACTGTGGTCTCATCGGTCGATTGGGTTTTTAAACCTCGTCGTTCCCTTTGTCTAGACATCAATTTCATCATTTTTTCTTACAGATAAAAGCTGGCGTCTGGGCTTGTGGCTTCGATTTTTTCTGGATTTTCGCGAATTTCTTTAATTCTGAGCCGAGTATGACTTGTTTCATTTTCATTGTATTTTTGTTCATGAAATGTTCAAATGTTTTTACAGATTATGCCAAAAAAAGACGAAGATGAAGAGGAGAAGGAAAAGGAGAAGCGACCCTCGCTTTTCTCGCTCCATTCCCACAGGCTCCGCGTTTGTTTTCTGCTAATGGCCGCATTTTTCTCAACGACTTCGATGAGGGTCAACCTGAGCATGGGGATCACGTGTATGGTAAGTGGAGTTTAAATATCTCTCTTGCTCCCTATCCTACTCTCTCTCTCTCTCTCTCTCTCTCTCTACCTCTCTCCCTTTCACTCTCTCTATCTCTCTCTCTTTCACGCTCCATTTAAGGTAAACTCCACAGCCTACGCTCCTGAAGAACTCAAAAACTTCTACAAAAACGAGTCTATCGACCACTCCCACGATGTGTGCAAGCCCATCGTTGACGAGAGCGTGGCCAAGGAAGATGGATATGTGGTAGACGAGCTTGTCTAAGCCTTTTCAACGCTTTTAGGGATATTTGATGTGGTCTCCCTCTATGCAGTCAGCCTTATTTGGTGCTATATTTTACGGCGGGCTCGTAACGATGGCCTTCTCCGGGTATCTGGCGGATCGGTACGGGCCGAAAATGTTGCTTGTTGGTAGGTTTTTTGGGACTTTTGGGTTGCACGCACCTTTAATGACAAGCTAAACGACTTCACAAGCCCTTTAAAAGACCTGAAAAATCTCCATTTAGCTGCCGTAATCGATTGTGTCGTGTTCACGATGATTGGCCCGACGTTGGCCGAGCGGTCATATCCAGCCTTTTTTGCTTCTAGAGCCATGATGGGTATTGGAATTGTGGGTTTAGCACCTGGTTTTCATTAGAGAAATAGGTGCTAATGCACTTGGGGGGGGGGCAGTCCGGGTTTTGACTACAAGACGCTCCAAATGCCGTTTTTTAAACTCGAAGCCTCTGGAAAACCTAAGCCAAGCCTAAGCCTAGGCTTAGCTTCATACAAACAAAGCCTGAGCTTAGCTTGAGCCAAGCTAAGCTTAGCTCTAAGCTTAGCCCTAATTGACCTTATTTTGACCTCCTGAGGCAATTTAAAGCTCAAGATAAGCCTAGGCTTAAGCCGAAAACCAAGTAACTTAAGCCGAGCGTCTCGTAACCCCTTAAATGCTTAACTCCTAAATTTTGGACTGCCCCCCCAAGTGCATTAGCACCGAGAACCATGATAATTTATAGAGAACGAATACCTATATAAATTTTAGGGATGCGTCCAACCATGCATTAATAGTATGGCCTCAAAATGGTTCCCATCATACGAAAAATCTACTGCCGGAGCGTTGTATACTACTGGAAATCAGGTAGAAATTATTCTTTAATGGAGGATACGTGCTAAAATTATATATTTTTCGAAAAAAATTGCATAAGATCCGCACCTTTTTAGTTAGCGTCCAGCTTCACTTCTTTTTTCGTCGCGGAGCTCTGCGCCTCCTCCCTTGGATGGCCCTCATTTTTCTACTTTTTCGGTTTGAAACGAGCCCTAAAGTTTAATTCGGAATTTTGAGGTGGTGTTGGGCTTTTGTGGTCCGTCTTCTGGATGATTTTCGTCACAAATTCCCCACAAGACAATCGCTGGACCGGGGAGAAGGAGAAGGAATTTTTGGAGCGCGAGGTGCTGTCGAGGAAGCAGAAGGATATGTTGGTAAGTAGGCAAGTCTCAGTACTGTTGGGATTTGGATCTTTAAGCGGTAAAATCCATAGCTTACCTGTCCCTTCAAACCATAGAAAAGATAAAAATCTAAGCTCAAAAATCCTTTTTTCAGGTCCGCCAAGGTCTCCCCATCCGCCATCTTCTCTTCGACCGCACCATGCAGGCCATCTACTTTTGCCAGTTCGCCTTCAGCCTGTGCGCCGTCATCATGCAGTCATTTTTGCCGACATACTTCAAGGACCACCTATTTTTACCGATCCATTTGGTAGGTTTTTCTTTTCCTTTTTGTAGTTTGTAAGAGCTGAGCCTCAACTGAAACCTGACCTCAAATACCCTAGTAGCTCACTATCATCTCTTTTCAGAACGGCCTCTACAACATTGCCCCCTTCTTCACGCAAATCGTCTCTAAAAATATTGCCGCTATCCTGTCGGATTATTTGAAGAAGCGGGAGCTTGTTGATTCGGACACTTTGGTCAAGTTCTTCCAGGGTTGCGGTAAGTAATTTCAAAATTTTTTAGCGTCTAGCTCAGAATCATCGTAATTAATATCGCAATTTTTATGTGTTTTTCAGGGTCCATCGGTGTATCCATAATCCTATTCCTCCTCGCCTGGTTACCTTCATGTGAAAACCCGGCAATAGCCCTATACCTCCTGTCAGCATACGGTAGGTGAATCCAGCTGACCGGCTACGAATCTATTTTTTAGGAATGTTCTTCGCCGGAGCTATTCCCGGATTCTTTACTTCATTGATGACGGTAGCTCCTCAATATTCCGGGACCATTTCTTCGATATCTACCGGTTACGCTACGGTGGCCAGCCTTGCTGGGCCAAACATTATTGCACTGATTGATTATTTGGTGAGTTTGTAGCGCTTTTCAAACATATAGCTTTCTCTCTCACTTTCGCTCTCTCTCTCGCTCTCTCTCTCTCTCTTTCTGCTCCTGCCAAAACCCTGCTTTTTTCAGGGCCTCCCTAATAAATGGTTAATCGTCTTCGGCCTCTGCGCAGCGATCCAATTTTGCGCCGGCTGCTTCTTTATCTGCTTTGGTCAAGGTAAGGTATTTGCTACTTTAAAATCCATAAAAATCAATCTTGAAGCTTTGAATTCCTTTAGAAAAATATATAAAATGCCTATTTTCAGCTAAAATCCAACCCTGGGCCCAGCCGAAGGACTCGATCGACCTGACGACAGCGGAGAAATGATCTACAGCGGAAAAATGATTTTTTTTTTAGAATTAGCCCCGGGTCCTGTTGGCTCACTTTCGGTGATAGCATTTGCGGTATTATTTTTTTGTTATAGCAATGTGCGTTTTGTGATGATCTCATGACGGTGCAGAAGGATAAAGCAGATATTTTGATCTCTGGATGAACGCATCAATATACAAAAATCAAATTAATAAAGCCAGCTTATATTAGCTCATAATAATCAAAGAGAACTGTCAGAAAACTCAATTTTTGTGTTGGATGTAAAGAGCGCTAAAAAAATCACGATCCAAAGTACACACAAATTACGAAAAAATGTGAAATTCATCGAAACCAACACGTCCACCTGTGTCGAGCCGCTTTTTCTCGGAACAGATTTATGCAAAGTTGTGAGCGCTCCACTCAACTGCAACACAGTGATGCAAGGTCCGGCTTGAAAAGGGTCCACTTTCCGGCCCATCATTGGAATTTTGGTCACTTTGACCTCGCCGTATCCAAATGGCGCATCCGGCCCTGTTTTCGCTAAAATCCCATCGATTGCGGATATGTTTGCTGCTGATGTCTGGGCTCTACGTGATGGTGTCGATGAGGTTGAATTTGAGCATGGGCGTGACTTGTATGGTGGGTTACTGACGTAAAGAGCATAGGTAAGACTAAATTATAGCATCAGCTGACTAATGCGCAAAATTCAGAGCGTGTAGAGTTAGAAACGGCTTTTGGTAGATGCCTCAAGCCACTGATTCTTCCATGAACAAATCCTGATTATTTTTGCCTTTTCACCTGCTTTTCTGTAGCTCAAAATCGTAGATACGCTCCGGGTTACCGGATCGCCACTAACAGCATGTAGAAAAGGCTATAATACGGCTTTTAGGTAAACTCCACGGCCTTCGAAAAGCCGAGGATATCCCAAAATGCCTCAATTCTACAAGACATCAGACAATGCCTGTATGCGTATGATGAGTCGACGCCGACTGAAAGTGGTTATGGGGTATTTTTTTATGCCTTTTCGTTGACTTTTTAGTTTAGATCTATGCTTAGTCCGTGTAAATTTTTGAAGTTAACTTTTCAGCTTATTTTTAGGGCACCCTTCTCTGGAGCCCATCCATGCAAGGACTGCTATTTTCCGCAACATTCTACGGAAGTTTGGTGACGATAGCAATTTCTGGCTATTTTGCAGATCGTTTTGGTCCGAAAGCAATTCTTTTTGGTATGACATTAGCATCCAAAACCTTAAGAAATTCCTGCTTTTAGTGGCCGCCTTAGACTACACACTAATGACGCTCCTTGGGCCGGTATTGGCAGAAAATAGCTATTGGGCATATTTCGGGTCCAGGTTGATTATTGGAGTGGGAGAGGTATAGATAAAAATTTTCCTATTATTTTAATTGTTTAATTAAACCATTAAATCTATTCCGAACAAAGCTAAATATATAATGATCGACTTTTGCCTTACTAATACTTGCTTTAAAAGCAAAACCGACACGTTTAGGGCTTTGTTTTCCCATGCCTAAACTGCATGGTTGCAAGGTGGTTCCCACAAAGCGAGAAATCTACCGTAGGAGCGATTTATACAAGCGGGACACAGGTATCGAACCATATTAAAAAACTTAATTTTTGAAGATCGCAGCCGGTTTCACGGCCCTTATCGTTGCAGGCCTCTGCTCCTCAGCATGGGGCTGGCCATCGATTTATTACATTTTTGGTAAGGAACCATTGATACTGAAAAAAGCTATCTTTAAGGTGCTCTCGGACTCGTCTGGGCCGCTGTATTCTGGATATTTTCTTCAAATTCTCCGGCGGAGAATCGGTGGCTTTCACAAGAGGAAGCCGCTTATATAGAAGAAAACTTGTCTTCGAAAGCACAGGCGGATATTTTTGTGGGTTTATAAGGCCTTCGGATTTTGTCGATACTTCTATTAAATAATACTTTCTTCAGTTGAATTGTTAAATTTATATAAATTTTAGAAAGAAAACAGCATCCCTTGGCGAGAGCTGTTCTTTGGGAAAGCCTGTCTCGCCAACTACACTAGTCAATTTGCATTCAACTTTGCCGCTTCGTTAATGCAAGCTTTTCTACCTACATATTTTAAAGAAGTGCTCCATATTCCAATTCACATGGTACGTCTATTAATTGGATACTAATAGGCTGACCATAACGACCATTTTTAGAACGGTATTTTCACGATGGTCCCATTTGCCTCTCAAATAACTTCGAAGCTCATTCTCGGGATAGTTTCGGATTATATGAAGCGGAACAAAATCCTGGACCCGGATGTGTCGGGGAAGATCTTTCAGGGTGTTAGTAAGTTCGTTTATGAGATTATCTTATTTTATAACATATTATAGAAACTAAAGTTATTATGAATGTATTTTAGGTGCTTTTGGCTCCGGAATGGCGTTGTTTGCACTTGGATATATACCTTCATGTGAGAGTCCATTTATTGCGCTGCCGATCTTGTTGGCATACGGTAGGTTATGGTCTTGTTAAGATTTCCAATATGTGGCTTCTAAAATCTGGCGAAACCTTAATCTTGCCGCCATTTTTCCTAGTTTCTAAATTTTTCGATATAACTGCTGTCTCCCCTTTTTAACGAACAACTGAAGAGATTTTTGGCTATGGATTTCTGACACAGTAACCCCGGGTATTTCCGGGCGGCGCGAAAAATATACATAGTCATCAGTATCCCTGGCTTTGCCTTGTCAGCTCCTTTAAACCACAATTTTCAGGAATTTTCTTCTCCTTTGCCATCTGTGGCTTCTTCACCTCTCTGATCTCGATCGCACCCCCGTATTCTGGGACGATGACCTCGATCTCGATGACCTACGCTACAGTAGCCAACGTATCCGGGCCAATGCTTCTATCTTTTATAGAATTTATGGTAATTGTATAATCGCTTAAGAGAAATTTTTCTCTTTTCAGGGCTGGCCTCATAAGTGGATGATCATTTTCACGTGTGCTAGCTCGATGTGCATGCTTTCCGGGGTTCATTACATCTATGCTGGGGAGGGTGGGTGAAAATTGCCAAGTTTTGCATTCATTTTTACAGCCAAAGTCCAAGAATGGGCGCAGATGAGGGTTAGTCCGAGCGAGAAGAGTCTGCCGGAAACGAAGACTTTCGCCTAAAATACCACGAAATTGGAATAAATCATCTTTTAAAAAAGTTAGCTATAACTAAATACACTTCTAAAGTTAAACTCGACAATTTTAAGTCAATGCTCATATATCTACTATTTTTAAATGTTTAATACAATCTGTAATAACAGAAAAGTTTTTAACCTGATTAAAAAGTACAGTACCAGTATTTTTTCCTTTTTATGTTGCCTGTTTGGTTTCGGATAATTCGAAAACCTCAAAAATTCTTAATAACATTTAATAAGCAACCGCACGGGCAGAAAAACCACACCATAAAGTCACAAAGTGCCAAAAACAGAAGCCTAAACTGGGCGGTTTACGGCGCGATAAGTTTATCAGAGATAGACAGCTGGAAGAATAGGCTCAGCCCCCGAAAATCTGAGCCTCCACACTTTAAACGACAGCTCCAGTTTTATCAATTGGCTCCTGTTTTGGGCGCGACTAGCCCTGATTTGGCTAAATTATGGATTCCCCGGCACAGCCGCTGTTTTCTTTTAGGTATTTTGGAGAGGAAAAAAAGATGGTAATATTGATTTTTTTTAGTTCGCATCGGCTTCGAATAGCTTTTCTGCTATCTGCTGCTTTTTGCTTGACAGTATGCATGCGAGTGAATTTGAGCCTTGGGATTACGTGCATGGTATGTTTTTCGAAGTCATACTTTGCGTGGCTCTTTACGCTCGAAAGGCCATAGGCTAATCGTATGAATGTCTTTTACATCGGGAACCCGAAATGCCGATAGTCTGACTGCCGACAATCCAAAATAACGACAGTCCGAATGCCGACAAGCCGAAATCACGACGATGAAAACACCGATACGCAAAGGCTCGGAATGACGTACGCCCTTGAGGCTGTCAGCATTTCGGCTTTCGACATTTTTGTGTCGGTATATTGGCTATCGATCATTAAACTTACAGGAGACTGGCTAGCGAGATTTGGATGTCGGCATTCTTTATGTAAATCGGGATTGATTGACTTTCAGGTCAATGCGACAGCGTTTCTTCCTCTTCATACAAATACTTCAAAGCTTAAATTAGAAAAACCCTTACCACCAGCTTGCCATCCGATTGACGATGAGAAAATTGCCCAGCAGGATGGATATGGGGTATTCCTCTAACTTTTTAATAAGTCGTAAAACTAGGGTACCTTACTCTGGGATCCATCGATGACTTCTATGCTACTCTCCGCTCCTTTTTACGGTCAGCTCGTCACGATGTGTTTTGCCGGGTATTTGGCTGATCGCTATGGCCCTAAAATCACGTTATTAGGTAGGTTAAACCGGTTGCGCTGTATTAATTGAAGCCTAGCTCTAATTTGGTCATTATTGTTTCTATAAAAATGCAGTAATTCTAGAAAACTCGAAATTAAACATAAAAAGACCATAAAAAAGCCGCTTTTTAGGCGCGGTGCTTAATTGCATGGTAGCGACACTAATCGGCCCAATTATGGCTGTCAGAACATATTCTGGCTTTTGGGTGTCAAGAGCTATGCTCGGAGTTGGACAGGTATATTGGAAAGATTAAAAAGCAAACACCTTCTAGACTTTTGTTTTCCCAAGCTGCAACGCCATGGCCTCAAAATGGTTCCCACCAGAGGAACGAGCAACGATAGGAGCAATCTACACATCCGGCGTTCAAGTAGGCAAAAAGCAAAACGTTTCGCTCCCGGGTGGGTTCGAACCACCGACCTTTCGGTTAACAGCCGAACGCGCTGCCGATTGCGCCACGGAAGCGACGGGGGTCGGGGGAAAGGGAGAGGCTATGTGTGTGGATTGACAGGTGGCCGCCGGGGTGACTTCGTTTATCGTGGCCGCGCTGTGCACGTCGAGGCTGGGATGGCAGTCAATATTTTATGGGTTTGGTGGGTGTTTTATTGATTTAAAACATTGTATTAATACAGCTAACGGTAATATCTAGAGAATATAATGCAAAACAAGCCTCTTTAGCCTTAAAATGATAAGCAATGTAAATTAAAACGCTTATAAGACGTACTATTATTTTTTTTGTTGTTAGACAGCGACATTTTTTAAAAATTAGATCGTTTTTCTTCACGATAATATTGTAAATGAATGAAACAAATAAAGGTTTATCAAAGAAACTGGTAGTTTTTAGCTTAAGAAATTCGATCATATTTAGAACGTGTCAAAAAAATGACATTAAGCCTGGATTTTTCATAAAAAAATTAATTAGAAAATTTATTTATTAAATTTCAATAATTTTAAGCCGGAATTGCGATCCTCTGGCTCCCCGCTTGGCTATTTTTCGTCACAGACGAGCCTAGTGAAAATCGGTGGACCAAAAAAGCGGAGCAACAATACTTGGAGCGGTCGACAAATTCGAAGAAGAATTCTCAGCATTTTGTAAGTGTTTTAAATATATAAAACTCTTTATATTCCCCAGAAAGACACCTCATTCCCGTGGCGACACATCCTCTTCAGCCCGACAACTCAAGCCATTTACGTGGCGAATTTTTCGTTTGGATACTGTGCCGTATGGGTCCAGACGTTTTTACCATTATATTTGAAGGATCAGCTCTACTTGCCGATTCATAAGGTATGCAAAAATTTATTTTTAAGGTCATTATTTTTCTAGAATGGTCTCTACACAATGACGCCATTTATCTCGCAAATTATCTTCAAAAACGTGTTGTCCTGGGTGAGCGACTGGCTGAAGAAGGAGAAGCAGCTTGACCCGACAAAGATGGGGAAGGGTTTTCAGATCTTTAGTAAGTTAAAAAAAGCTTTGATGACGTCATAATGTCTCAATCATTCTAAAAGAAAATAAATATCGAAAAAACCGGCTGAAAAATTTTTATTTAGGTGCCCTCGGCGTAAGCGCAAGTCTGATCGGCCTTGTTCATCTACCAAGTTGCGATAGGACATGGATGGCATTGCCATTGTTAATGTTATACGGTAGGAGCTATAGCTTTCAAAAGATCTTCTCTTAAGGGACCGCCTTCTCCGCCTCTATCCCTGGCTCCTTCACCTCGTTGGTTACGATAGCTCCACCTTACACTGGGACAATATCGTCGATAGCCATGGCATACCTAACTATCGCTGGAATCGGAGTATCGCAGCTTATTACGTTAATTGATTTTATGGTCAGTCTTGCGCTAAAGAAGATTCGAATCTTTGATCCTTAAATATCGGGGAAGGAGGCACTTAATGTAAGCATTTCAGAACTGGCCTCACAAATGGACGATAGCGCTTTATACAGGAGCTGTTTTGAACATCTTTTCCTTAGTGATATTTTTGTTATATGGAGAAGGTAAGATTCTCACGTTAAATTGGAAACTAGATAATTATAGTAAAAATTCAATCCTGGGCCGAGTCGTCAGCCGTTAGAAGTTATCGCGCAGCTACCGAGCTTCAGGAATTGGCCTAGTCTCGATTTTCGTTGAAATTTTTTTCCAACCTGATCTCGTGTCGATAAATATTAAAACAATTACGTTAAACTAGTGAAATGGCGGATGAAACTTTAGAAATATTGGGTGGGCTAGATAGGATTCATCGTTTTTTTACTGCTAGCGATAAATTCTACGCCATTTGTTTTTCCTCCCATTTTTTTAGCCGTTTTCCGAGCCTCCTCAAATTTCTACCACCACCATCCCGTGCTTGGCCCATCCAATTCTCTGGTGCCCAATTATCTTCCGCCAGCCGATGTGGAGCGGCGTGAAAATGGGACCGTCCGCGGCTATTTTTTTTGAGGATCTCCCCCTTTTTTCGGGGTGAATTTCGTTTACCCAATTACTCGGCGGACACCACCAGATCCGTCTGGCTGGCGCGCCCATTTTAAATTCGTCAATTTTGGCGTGTCATTTGGGTATTTGTATTAGTTACAATTAGCATAGAGGAATTCTTGACCATTAGCAAAGGTCGTTCCCTAATCCCATGAAAGGGTAATCTTCGAACGTCCGAACTTCTGTCGCTACATCCGAAAGTTAAGGAGGGTGCGAACTTCGTGAATTTCCAAAGTCAGGCCAACCAGGACTGCCATAATCCGCACAGATGAAATCCCAATGGGCAAAAACCCGACAGGCCAAAATACCGACAGATTCGGGACCTTAGTGCCATGTCCGCATTATTTTTCTATTTAACTATTTCGGGATTTTGTATGTAGACATTTTGACTTGTCGGGATTTTGGTTATCGGGATTTTACCTTTCGGCAATTTGGCTTTTGGGATTTTGGCTCTCGGGGTTTTGGGGGTCGGGTTTTCCCGAACTTCGGACGCCAGAATACGTATGCACTTAAGAACATTTAAATTTTGGGCATAAGCATCCCTTCTGATCAGCTTATGATGCTTATTATTGCCTTTCCTCAGCTCTTCGATTCGATTCGATTATTACATTTACATTACAGATCGAGAGCTATTACAAAAACACGGACATCATACTCCAAAGAATTTTTTATTTCTAAAAAATCCCAAAAAACTCTACCATTTTCATCAGAAATTTTTGATTTTCTTTCTAAAGAGATTTATAGGTCAAGAAGAATCTGCATAACAACAAAAACCCAAATCGCGCCCGTTTCTTCACCACTACGTCACCATCCGACACGGCCGCATCAGGCCCATTACCCCCTTCGCAAAATACGCACCGGCTGGCCCTGATGCTGCCCGGGGTGTGGCCCAAAAATGCATGGGTGCTTGTGTGGTTGTGTGCCTAGGGGGGCCCGAGGGCCATTTAGGGGGCCCAGGGCCCCGAAACGGCTGTGGCCTTGGCCCCCTCGTCCCATGGCCGATCGTGAGAGTCTAATGCAATCGTTCCATGCGGCAAAAGTGCCCTCTGGAGGGGGAGGGGGACCTTCCTGCCTCTTTTGCCATCTTGCAGAGAGAAGCTTAGAATGAAGCCACCTACGCGCCATTCGATTCCGCTTTTGCTGCGGCTCCTCGTTCGCCTTAGCTTTGCTAGTGGACGTGAAAATCGAATTTTTGCGTGCGTTTTTGAAGGCTATATGGCCCTTCTAGGTTTTTGGTAAGCAGAATCATTCAAATCAGAATTGTCTAAAGACCCTAACGTTAATTTTTATACCTTAAAAATTTGCATAATAAGGCGTCATCCAAGCGATTTTTAAGAATTTTTGAGAGCTGATTAACGCTATAAACTGTTTCCAAGAAAACTTTCTCTTCATCTGGTCTTGTCTAAATTTAAAACGATTTTTATCCCGAGTTTTTACAATTTTTGCCATCTTTTAGCTTTCTTGGCCTCAGAATTTCGATTTCGAATCTCGGAACTTCATAAATTTCATTTTTTAGAAAAGGTGCCAAGCAATTACAAATTTGTGTTCCCTGTTAGCACGGCTTTCGTCAATTTCACTCTCCCTCTACTTAAACAACACCATACTGCGATTCCGATCCGAATGCGAACTCGCAAGCTCTGAGATTTTATGATTTTCTAGCTGTTTTGTGCAAAAAATAAGAAATGAATGGATATCCAAGCTTGAGCCACTAGAAACCGAGAATCTCGGCCCCCTCCGTCCCCTCCTACCCTCCTGTGAAACGGCCGGAAATCCAATTCCCGAGTCGCCGAAGCCGTTAACCCGCCAGGGGGCGGGGGGCACAGGTTGACGATGCCTTGCCTAGGGACACAGGAAATGGCCATTGGCCTCTAAAGTAAGGGATTGTTGATCCGGCTACATTCGCTTAGTTAAAGGGGCTAGGAAGCGCTAGAATTGGCCCTTCCGATAGTTAATCTAGCCAGTTACGCGATGTTGCAAAACACAGATCAAGCTGTTCTGTTTTTCTGCTAAGGTATCCTATTCGCGGTCTTCAAAATTAGATACATAGGTGTGTTGGCGAGAAGCGTAGTTGTCGAGAGCTATTAGAAGAAATGGGTAGTTTCTCGGACTTCTTGACCCATCCCACTATATATAAAAAAATAGTGTTTGTGTGTGTGTGTGTGTGTGCCACTTTGCATCCACTTCTGTCTGTCTGTCCGGAGGATATCTCCAGAAGGGACGGGTATTAGGCTACGTATGATACGTCATTAGGTGCGTAATGGACTAGGGATGACTGCACACATATCAGATTTTTAAAAATTAGCCATTTTCGCTATTAAATTTAGGTTTTTGTAAAAACCTCTTTGTTAGGGATAATTAGCATAGACCGGAAGTGGGGATGCGACTATATAAAGAGGCAGAAGGGGTTGTTTTTCATTTTTTTTTTGTCTTCTGAATGGAGGACAATTATGCAAAGGGCAGAATAGTATGGGGTCCGAGAGCAGGTTGAAAGTCAAGCGGCTTTTCAACCCTGGTTTAAAGCTAATTTTTGAAGATTTTTCGCCACATCTTGAGAGAAACTTATAAAGCGGTCCTGAAAGCCAGATCCAGTTTACAAAAACTATAAATGTTGTTGAAAATTACTTGCGATTTACACGATTAAAACGCGGTTTTAATGAACTGGATTTTAACAGCTTTACGAGAAGCTCCAAAATAAGCCCTCGCGATTAAATGTCTTTGTTTCCTTTGCTTTGTAATATACACCGTATAATTTAAATAAAATACTTCCTCAAAACCTTCAAAACCCGATTTCTCGCCCGAATTCTGAACCCATCGGCCCGACCAGCTGATGCAAAATTCCCGTCGGGGCCCTTTGAGTTTTCCAAGACCCCCTTCCCGGATTTTCCCCCACCCCCGACCACCAACCAAAGATATTAGTCAGTTTGTGAGCTTTGAGGCCCCTAGGGGGAAAAGCGCAGGGCCGCCGGCAACCCTACTGGGTGTGTGTATGTGGGAGGCCCAGGAAGTGGCACCCTTCCCCTCACCCTCTCGACGGCGTTGCTCATATTCTTTGAGCCTCTCTCTCGCTCTCTCTTTCTCTGTCTCTCTTTTTCTCTCTCTCTTTCGGCCCGGATGTCCCTCACTCTTTGATCTCTCGGAATTGCCCCAACTCTCGGCGTGAACACCCAATTTCCTAATATGCGCCCTGCGGGCCCAAGGGCCCCAGTGGGGGTGCGTGGCAGCACCAGCGCAATAATAAAGCAAAGCTGTTGTGAGGAAGGGTGTAGTGGACAGAAATTGGCACTAGTTCGACGTTAAGACCGAAACATGTCAACATGTCTCGGTATGGACTTCTGGAGGCTACAAACTACGAATTTTACGTCGGAACTCCTCTTGCCATCTGACTTCTCGGTCGCTGCAGTTTTCCGATAGGCTCTTTCCGCCGTTCTACCTTTCCAGCTTATCACAGTCTAGCGTTCCTTTCCGGCCTTTTTAAATCCGAATTTCAACACTTTTTTGAGCTATTCCACGAACTAAAACTGGCTAACGGACGTAAGCTTGGTTTAGGCTTTGGCTTCGGTTAGGCCTAGACTTAAGCTTAGGCTAGGCTTGGACTTAGACCAAAGCTTAGGTTAGACTTAAGCTTAGTCTCAGGCTTAGGAAGCTGAGACTCAGGCTGAGGCTTAACTCAGGCGCAGGCCCAGGCATAAGCTTCGGTCTGGATGTTATCAGAAAACCCCGTTTTCAAGCTACTATCTATCATTAAGATGCAAAACATCAGACACGAAATCCGCTTCTCGTTAAAGGTACCGCGCCAGCCCATCTTCAGCCATAAATAATTTTCTATTAAAATCTCAGTTCCGCTACCTCCTCGTCCGCTTCTGGTCGGATTTAGCGCCCAGATATGACCCTTCCACCCAACCGACTGCTCGCGCAATAATATAGGAAAGCAGCTTGGGGTTGCCCCCAGGCGGGGGGTTGAGACACATGGTGTGTGTGTCTGTCCATCCGTTGACTCATTAGCATGGCACACCAGGGTGAGTGAAGAGGGGTGGCTAGATGGCTGCTGGGCGGATTAACGGGTGACGTGTTTGTGTATACTGGCCGAACGCATCTAATTGTCTTTTCGGCCCCTGGAAAAGGGTATATGAGCTTACGAATGTAATATGTTTGACATGGTCATGAGTTTAATGCCATTTTTGAGTAAGTAGTTAAGGGTATAATAATTCTTTGGACATACTACGCTATACGCACGCTCGGCAGGATGCGCTACGCAACGCTACGATACCTGACTATGTCGTGTGCACCGCAGAAACTCCCTAATTGTAACCTGAAGTTCCGATAAAGTACCTTATAATTTTGTAGACAAGGTACAGACAATAATCCTTTGTATGAACCGCTATGCCACGATACGCTAGAACACGACTCGATACCATAAGATTCGATGCGTAAGGTATTTACTAATGACACCTACCTAGTTCATAAATTGCGTTACAAAACGTTAAATTACGTTGCGAATGGGGTAGCGCATTTAATATTACATCTAGTACACTTTGCTGCGATACACTCACTAGCGTACGAAATGATACTTTAAGATACGATTCAAGCTATATTTATTGTGGAAAAAACGGTACGTAAGGCATCGTCCAAATTGGTTAGTTACCGGATGATACGGTGGATACAGTAGTAAAGGGCATAATTGGCTACGACACCGTAGGTTGCTTTAAGCGCGTTTTCAAACCAAATAGCGAAAAATTGCAGGATTTTTCATGAATTAATTGTGAATCTATAGCTTAAATGGATTTCGCAATATCGAGAAGGCTTTCAGAATTTTCTGAGATTTTCCGAACGCCTTGCATACTTACAACGATTAATGAAAATACTGTTCGCAATTTTTTTTCGTCGCGCCGGCTATTTTCCAGGGTTTAGGGACTAGCGGGAGGGAGGCGGAAGGGGGTGAGTGCATAGAAGGGGGGATTCAGAAGAAGGGTGGTGGCCCCCTCCCTTCCCTTCAGTCCACATCGATCGGGGGGCCCTCGGAGGGCCCACAACCAGGAGCCCCAGGCCAACCCGGATGCCATCCTTCTCACTCACCCCTTTCTGGCAACCAACCTTCAACCTACATTCATTCAAAAACTCTGATTTTTTCAATTTACCCACGATTGGAGGCCTATAGTTTGTAGCCGTATGCCCATAAAAAATCCACGCTCAGCTACGATTACACGACGCGTCTTTGTCTGTTTTTGCAAGCATTCGAGCTTCCGTAAGGCGTTATCTTCCTTTGTTGCATTGATAGCTTACACTTTAAGTATTTCATTGACTACGCTACGATACGTTAAGCCGCTTGACTGCGCATTTAGGAATACATCAAACGTGACCTGCTTGGGGTTCCGCCAGGGTTTTTATTCATCGATTGTCAGTAAAAGTGAAAACCGGGTTAATTACGTAACGATACGTTCTCATACGGTATCTGGAAACTCTAATTCCTGTTTTTCAATTTGTTTTCGATTTTCTTTACCCTTTTAGGTTGAAGAACTTACCCGGTGATTTCTTGCTGGAAGGAGATTTCATAAATGACTCCGACTACACCTATTTTCTGATCCCTTTCCAGTCGGAAATTGCTATTTAAGGCTGCGTTGCCTGGAATAGATCGCTGCCCTAAAATCGTATGTTCATTTTCACCCTCACTACGTAGCCAAACGTCACCTCATTACTCCAGAGGGCACACCTGCTCTAATATCAGAAATTGCGGGCAGGTGGCGTGGTTTTAGAGGCCCGGCTATATTACTTTCACGGGGTAAACGGCTTCTATTAAATATCAAATTCCAATTGAAATTTATGAAACTGGCTTTCGAATTCGTTTAATAAGCTAATATACTCATATTGGCTTGAGACCAGCTTCTGATAATCTAATATAGCTAACCTTTATGATTCAGACTTCCTCTCCACCTACGTAATCCCAGAGGAGCCCCCTGTTTTTTGTGTCCTTTGATCCAGGAAGTCCATGATCCGGGCCGGCGGATCGACTAGGGCAAAAAAACGACTCGGGTGTCCCTCGTAATCTGCGTAGAGTCGCGATGACGAACAACGAGAGGGACAAGGGTGGCTGTCTATTATTCAGGGCGTCCAGAGTTTTTTTTTTGAAGAGAGACTCTTTTGCGTCTTATCGATTTTAACTCGAGGTTGAACTCGAAAACTTTTTGTGCTCTTTTTTCTCTCTCGCTCTCTTTCTCTCCCTTCCTCTCTCTCCCTCTTTCACTCACTTCTCGACTATTTCTTGAATTTCGCGTCTTCTTCTTTGAACTTTGACAGCTTAACCCGCATTTTTTGAGCTGAATGCCGACCGGATCGACGTGGTGTGGGTAATCCGCGACAGCCGCGTTCGAATGCATGTTTGAGGCGTTGAAGGAGGTGCTCGGAGAGATCAACACCAAGCTCACGCAGGTTAGCGCAAATTCCGAAGCGACCAGACTTTGCTGAAAGGGTAGCAAAGAAATGAGATCTCACGAGTCCTTTAAAGTAGCTGAGGATTTCATGAATCCACCCTTTTCCTCGACTAGGTGTCGACAACCAGAAGATACGCCAAAATACCCGTACGTAATGCTGCATAAGGCTCAGGGGATATGTTACGGTATTCCGAAAAATTGTTAGTAGCGCGTTATGGAGTGTGGCATACTTGTCGATACCTAGTGGTGGACGGCGGTAGATTCTGGCGTTTCTTTGTCCCCCTAATAGCAACAAAATATAGATCCCTTATCCTATGGAGGTGCTACGCAATTATACCTTTACGTGAAGCAATTCGGTTAAAAATCTCACGTAACTACCTGCAGTAATGATAGATGAAGCCTCAATTCTCAGCCCCTTCCACCTCCTCCTCCCGCACCCCCAAAGGCATCCACTACCAAGCGTTCCCCCGGTGTCTGTTTATCAACCCGAACCCATAGACCCAAAAGCCGCATGGGGCCCCAGCGTATGGGCCCTCGGGGGGCGCAGGTGGTGCGCGAATGGGCCCCCCAGCCCCAGGGTCCGAAGACCATAAAACGGGAGGTGTTGAGGCAAGGGACTGGGCCTGGGAATTGATGAAATATTCACAAAAATATACGTGCTACACCACCGGGATACTTGGAGGTGTAGTGAGGAGTGTAATTTGCAGATGTTAGCCCGAATTTTAGTTTTGTCTATTTTAAAAGCTTTTCTTTACGAAAATACAGAACGTATTGTATAGAAGATTGCAAAAATTTTATGACTATTATGAATTTTATAAGCTTAATTTAATACATACTAAAATGCAAGTGCCAAACCCAAGTTTTTTAAACTCTCGAAGTCAGAACCGAGGTCAGATAGTCCGTCCTGCCTTGAAATTGCTATCCGCGGCTTCTCTTTTTTGAGACTTTGCCCTATGTTGCTCGCCTTCAGCACATATCCTAGATATATGTATTCTAATGATGCATATCGTAGTTAAACCTACCCTTTTTCAGGTGAATGATGAGCTGAACTCGCGGATGGCTACCGAAAACGGAGGTACCGGGCGGCCCGCGCCGCAGGCCCAGTACTGCGGGCCGTACAAGCTCGAGAAGACACTCGGCAAGGGGCAGACGGGTAAGTTCTTTGAGAATTGTTTTTACTCCCTGAATTTTTATTTTTGGCTTACTTCGTTTGAAGCTCCGAAAATCACGAGCACCAAACGCTATTCCGGACGTTGGAACTCAAACCCTACGGCCGGTTTCTTGCTTCCTAAAAGAAATCGAAGCAAAAGTAAAATCATAGCCTTTTTCGTTAGGTCGCTATGAAACCTCCCCCCAAAAAGCAAAAAGGAGTAGGGGGCACACGGAGTTGAACCATGGACCTATCGGACTGCAGCCGATTGCTCTACCACTGAGCTATACCCCCGGGTGGGGGCGGGCTGCGGGAAGGGGCTGATGCGGGTTGGGGCCCCCACCCGACAGCTGGTCATTTTCTGGTGCAATACAGGGTAAAATGTTGCAAAAAAGGACTAAAAAAGGGTTGGCCTGAAATCCTAGAAAAGAATCCACTTTATTAACTAGGTACTTTTAAAAACCCAAAGAAAACTGCTTAAAAAAAGGGCGAGAAAAACTATCCTCTTTTTTTAAATCGCGATCCAGTGTACTTCTTAAAAAGTGAATTCAGGGCGCAAAACCGCGGAAATTGCTAGCCGCATTCCGATTTCATACTTTTTTTCTGACTACTTCTACAACGTGTAATTCACGCTCAATCTCTTTTTTACCATTTTGCACTTTTATGTGAGGTTATACCCTATTTTAGAGCTGTTCAGCTTAAAACTCCTATTTTACTTTTCTACTTTTTTGCGACTTTCGGCAACCCCCAAAGCTCACCTCCAGGCCAAAACACTCGATCATACACCCAAAACCCCCTGAACCATGAGCAGTTCCGCTTTTCTCGGATAGGGGTAGTACCTAAAGAGCCGTTTTGTGTGCGTTTGTGGGGGGCCCCCCGGCGGGTCCCCAGGGGAGCATTGTTCAGGAAGAAGCCGGGTGAAGCTGGAGGTCTGGGCCCTTCCCATAAATCCGGGTGTTGGGGGTAAGGGCCCGCTGGACAGCTAGCCAGCCCCAGCCGTTTCTCGCATCTTCCACACTTCCACGGCCGGCTAGACGCAAAATGGGATTTAGGGGTAGACGAGTAGAAGCTGGATTTAAGGCGTGGGAACTTGGGAAAATTGCTTGACTGAATTTAGAAGCGCAAAACAGCAGAAAAGTCCGTCGACCTCTGGGAATACCGCAAAAAATGTTAATCCTCGTAAAATTGAATTTCTTTATGATTCCGGTAATTGCCTGATACCCTAGAGCTTTAATCCAAGTTTTCTACAGTCTTTGAGGAAAGTAATAGGACGAAATCTTCAGAATCCCGCTCGAAATTGTAATTTAGCAATCTGCGACGAATTTTCGCTGCATAAAGTGTGAAATTCTTGTGTCTGTTTTCGTACTGTCAAAATCTCATAGAACTTATTAAATATAATAAATTTAATTTTTTCAACGGTCTAAAATAGGGCTATTCTAGAAATTTTTTATTTTGTCGAAATTTTTACATAATTTTAACTTTAATCTGAGCGTTGGAGATCAATAATCACGGAAACCTGAAAGGAGCGCATTGAACTTTCGGCAAAATAGCTGTTAAAGAAATGAAATTTTAATTTTAATTTTTAATTTAAATTTCTTTTTTATTATTAAAACAAAAGGTTTCCAACACGACAATACTCCGACACCATGAAATTTCAACAGAATGATTTTCGACAAATCCAAAATAGTTATCGCGAACGATCCCATCGCATCTTCAACTTCCCGATACCTTTAAAAGCCTGGAATGCTATTTTCGTCGTTTCCCAAAATACACCTGCAACTTGCAGACCCCCAGACAAACCCCCTGGTACTTGACTAAAAAGTGCTGACGCAAAAATAGTCTCTCTTCCCTTGGCGCGTCTCTTGGGTATATTAGGAGCGTCACTGGGCCTCGGACGCGAAGCAAGAAGTACCGCTTCAATATTCATGGGGTGATGGGTGTTGCGGAAAAGAAAATAGAAGAGTCCCCTTTTCAGGTTTGGTCAAAACGGGAACGCACTGCATCTCGGGGCGCAAGGTGGCCATCAAGATTGTGAACAAGGAGAAGCTCAGCGAGTCAGTGTTGCAGAAGGTAAGCAAGAAATAATTGAGAAAGGGTGAAAAATCGATGAATTAAACTTTTTAAACCTTATTAATTCCTCAAAAAATGAAGGAACAATCTCTTTACGGGCCCGGCAAGGCAACCATACGTTAGCGCGGCCTATCGATTTTTCCCGCTGCGTCGCGTGTCACGTTGTGTGTCGCGTCGCATGTCGCGTTGCTTATTGCGTGTTGTTGCGGACCTCCAGGAATTACAGCAATATCTATTAAAAAATTCTGCATGTTCCTTCCCAGTTCCTTGGAATTCACTATAAATACCGAATACACTACAGGGTGTCCCATAAAAAAAAACTTTAACTCGACGCAGAAGTATCGGGCCGGAATGATGGTTACCCGATTCAGAAGCCCCTGAAACGGCCAGCTTGCAACAAATTTCAAATCTTTGTAGGATTGGGTTTTGTAGGCATTTTGTAGGATTTTACGGTTTTTCGAGGTTGCATACGAGCTAATTACTTCAATTTCGCTAAGAAAATTACCGGAAGTACCCGATAGATCCAGAGACCGTTCCTAAATGTTTTTTTTTGTAAAATAGCGCATTTAAATAAACACATAGCTTTCAAAATTGTTGCAAGCTCGCCGTTTCGATGACTTTTGAATGGTGTAACTATCATTCCGATCCGATACTTTGGCGTCGAGTCTGAGCAGGGTGTTTTTGATTGGGACACTTTGCACTTACCCATCGATTTTGGTGTTTTTCAGCGCAACGTAGTTTGAAGTCGCTGATTTTCTTCGGTCAACTAGCTTATTTCACGTTTCAAAAATATGAAATCCTATCCTATAAGCGAGAAAAGTATGTGTGTTTCTGTACAGCCGATTTCCCGGCGGTTAGGCCGAATTTCCGGCTGCTTTTGGCATGGAGGTGAAGAAACACATTTGTCAGTGATGCATTTTTTTGTTTGACGAAATTCCTTCGTTTAACGATTTTACAACAAAAATAGTAAAAAATCCTTAACATTTTGCCCAAAAAAGGTATGTCCGGAGGTTTTCTCGGCCGCCAAGAGGGGCTGGGCTCTGATTTTTGGAGGGTGAGTGGTAAAAGCAATTCTCCCGATACTATTTTTTGGATTTTGCCAAACTACTTAAAATAAAGTTTTTATGAGCAATTTACTAAAAGGCCCTTAATAAAATGGCCACAGTCCCGTGGTGTCCGGGCCATAACTCGACGCCCAGATGGAATTTTGGGCTGTAATTTTGTCCACTTATGTATTCGATAGTGGGGATCACGCGCATCTTATTATTTTTACAAATTTTTGCCGCATTCAGACTCAAAAAGAGAATTTTGTAAAGTTACCAGAAATCGTCCCTCCGGGATGAGGCCCGCCCCCTAGACAGAAGAGGCCCATCGCCATCGCCCGGTGGTGTAGTGGATTGTCGGCCGGTCTACCAAGCGCGTGGTCCGGGGTTCGAATCCGCGCCGAATTTCACTTTTTGCCTTTTGGGATTTCAACAACAAACATATTTCTAGGCCCTCGGTGTGCGAGTTTTAGGCCTGGCCCTCGCTCTAGCGCCGCAGGCCAAAGAAAACGTACTTTGCCCAGGCTCTGGCGCCGCAGGCCAAATCCTGGAGAAAAACCAGTAACTAGCGCCGCAGGCTCAAAGATTCTAACGCAGCGCTGGCTCTGCCGCCGCAGGCCAAAAATGGTTGCTTTAGTCAGGCTCTTGCGCCGCAGGCTTCAATAAAAGGCAAGGGAATTCATGATTCCCAGACGGGGATCCAGTGGAAAAGGGCCGCGAAGCGGTCTTTTTCACTGGTTAACAAATAATGTGTTTACTACACCTCCGTTTCCGGCCCAAACTCCTTATCCACACACCTCTGGAGGGCGATTATCTCCCCCCGGTTCTTTGAAAACCAGACTAGAAAATCACGGGGCGTTCTTGTTTTGAGGATTCACTGTGGCCAGTGGCTGCTGCCGGGGGAACACTTTACTGGTGGGGCTACTGCTTTTTCTCCCCCCTTCTACCCAGCGACAAAAAAGGGATTAGGCATTCCGGGGGGCTGGCGAGAAGAACGATTCGTTCATCAACCTGGGGCCCTCCCAGTTGGGTGAGGGGTTTACTGAAACAGAGAACTCGAACTAGCACTGAGGGAGGTATGGAACATAATTTGGAACTTGTAAGGGGTTTGTAGGCAATTAAAGGGGCAGTTAAGGCATGAAAGGAATCCTATTGCTATGTATTTTGCCGTTTTTGCCACCCCGCGATACGCGATGCGCCTCATTTCCTGGCGTAAAGGATTAACTCTGTGCGGGTTCACATTGGGTGCCCTTGTGCGTGGGCCCGGTAGTGGCCAGTCCCAAATCAGCACATATCTAAGATAGAAAACCCAAAATATGCAACTATTTCCGCCAGACAAAAATATAATTTGAAGAAATTAAGCGAAAATAAGACGTACTCGAAATTCACATTTTTCAGGTTGAACGTGAAATCGCAATCATGAAGCTCATCGAACACCCCCACGTCCTCCACCTCTTCGATGTCTATGAGAACAAGAAATATTTGTGAGGAATCCTACTTATTATTGAATATGAATGTTAGGTATTTACTCCTGGAGCACGTCTCCGGCGGCGAGCTATTCGATTATCTGGTCCGAAAGGGACGGCTTATGTCAAAGGAAGCGCGGAAATTCTTCCGCCAAATCATCTCGGCGCTGGACTTTTGCCATGCGCATAATATTTGGTAAGAAGAAGCTAGCGTTATCCTTATTTATAAATTTATTTTTAGTCATCGTGACTTGAAACCGGAAAATTTATTGCTGGATGAAAGGAATAATATCAAGGTTAGTGATTTTACTACGCTTCCGAGCGTACGATTGTGTTGCTTATCTCGCTTTCTGTCTCTCTCTCTCTCACGCTCTCTCCCACTCTCTCTTCAAAAGAAAAACGAAGTAACTTTAGGTTGCCGACTTCGGCATGGCTTCCCTGCAAGTCGAAGGCTCAATGCTCGAGACAAGCTGCGGATCCCCGCATTATGCTTGTCCGGAAGTTATCCGGGTGAGCAAAAGCCCTAACTTTCAAGCATAACAATCTTTAGGGCGAAAAGTACGACGGTCGAAAAGCGGATGTCTGGAGTTGCGGCGTTATCCTCTACGCCTTGCTAGTGGTAAGGTCATTTTGGCCGAAAATTTAAACTACGACATTCTAGGGCGCACTCCCCTTCGATGACGACAACCTACGGAATTTGCTTGAAAAAGTAAAGAAGGGTGTCTTCCACATCCCACACTTTGTGCCGACGGATTGTCAGAATTTGTTGCGGTCGATGATTGAGGTTGATCCGCAAAAGAGGTTATCGGTAGGTTGTTACATAGCTTTATGCTTTTGCTATATTTTATCTTGAGTTTTTATTCAGCAGTTTGAGAAGATCTAAGCGCTTTTTATAGTTGGCCGAAGTTTTCAAGCATCCTTGGGTGGCCGGAAGCTCCCGCAGCGATCCGGAATTAGAGTTGCCAATGGGACAAGTTGTGCAGGTACGCAGAGTTTTCCCTCTCTCTCTCTCTCTCTCTCTCTCTCCTCTCCCTTAAAATTGGATATCTGCCGTTATGAGAAAAAAAATATACATCTTTGCCTTCACAGCCCCTCTAAGCCCGAATTTTTAGACACACATCATCCCCTCCGAGGAAAGCATCGACCCCGATGTTTTCCGGCATATGAACAACCTTGGTTGCTTCAAGGATAAGGACAAGCTCGTCAGGGAATTGCTCTCACCAAGGTACATTAAAGTATGGGAAACTTAACAAATTGTTATTTAGGCATAACACCGAGAAAATGGTCTACTTCTTGTTGCTGGACCGGAAACGGAGGCGGCCAGCGCAGGAAGATGATACTGAAGTGGTACTCCGCGGTTCTGTAGTAAATGCCGATCCGCCGAGGAAGAGGACGGATAGTCAACGGCCGAATAGGTAAGTTACTAATGCCTTATTGATGCGTAAAAAAATGCTTGAGGCTTCAGTGTAAGTTTATGTTGTCATTTAAGGTACGCTGTTGGAAGTATCGCTGATGGGAGCCCGATAAATCCACGAAAAACCTATGGACGCTACAAGAGCGGTCGGCATTCTTCGCTCGGCGGCTCGCCAAATGAATCGCCTCGGGCATCAACTAGGGATCTCTTCAACTTCTCTTCGAATAGCAACAGTAATAGCAGTTATTCGGCTAGAGGTAAGCCTTGGATCTTAGCTTAACTTTGGGATTGGGCCCGGCTTCGACTTAAGCTGAAGCCCAGGCTTATGAGTGGGCTTGGGGCTAGCTTAAGGCTTACGCTTAGGCTTAGGCCTTTACCTGAGTTTGCCAGATTTGGATACTTGCTCCACTTCAATGTCTCTAGGTTTCGAAGACCGGGGCCGAACAACTACACGTGCTCAAAACCAATACCACTACTACACCCAACCGGTCGATCCGGAAACGCTTGCCGCAGCTGCCCGAAATGTCAGGCAGGCTCGGGAGCAACAGGTACGTACTGATCTCCAATATTGAACAGGGATTCCAGGAACGACAGTCCGAAAAGCAAGCCCAAGCGGAAACGTCGAGAACGGCAAATTCCTCGAACGCTACGTCACCCTCCTATGTACAGACTGTCAACCCGATGATGGACTCGACGCTGTCGATTGGGGCTGGTATGACATCGAATGCGTCGAGCACGAACAGCTTGATTACAGGCAGGACTTTTACAGAAAAAGCATAGCAACTTGAAATCCCTTTAGGCAACAGCCAGAATCAACTCGGCTCCTCGTCAGGCCCGTGGAGAATGAAGCTGTCCAATATCAAGAACTCGATCATGGGAACGCCAAGGTTCCATCGAAGAAAGATGAGCAACGGGCAGGAGAGCGACACGGAGGACAGCCAAATTTTAGACACCACCGAGTAAGGAACAATTGAATAACGTTAATTCAATTTTTCAGTCTTGTCAAAAAGTCATGGTTCGGATCTTTGACGTCGTCAATGAGCGTGGAGCGTGAGGATACGCATTGTGTACCGGTGCAAGGGAGGACGTTGAACGGGATCAAGGCGGAATTGATACGCGCATTTTTGACTGTAAGTTCTAACCTGTATTCTGGGCTTTCGAAGATAGCAGCGTCTTCAGAATTCTGATGGCATAAAATTTCAGATACACGAACTCTCCCATTCCGTCGTCGGGCAGAATTCCTTCCGGGTCGAATACAAGAGAGGACCAACCTATGGTGGAAGTGTGTTTAGTCGAGGCGTCAAAATGAATGTAAGTCAAGAGAATCCATACCTTGAGCCCTTCTTCAGGTCGACATCATCAACAGCACACAACAACTCCCCGGTGAAGCTCCAATGTACGTCGTGCAGTTCTCACTGCTTGCTGGTCCCGTCCGAAGATTCAAGCGGCTCGTCGAGCATTTGACGTCAGTTCTCCAAAATGCTACGCAGCAGAGGTGGGTTTTTGCAAGGTTTTTTACGGCAATGACAACGACGCAATTGATGACGTCATCTGAAGCTCATGAAATTCAAAAAACTGCTCTACGAATTCAGGTCCGACCGCCAAGCAGCCACCCAAATGATGGTGCGCCCCCGGAGATTGTCCGATTCCTCGGTGAGCAGCGCGTGCAGTGAGAGTCCGGCCGTGGCGGTGGTGACCATGGCGGATGTGGTGCATGCTCCTTCACAGGCGGTGGGTGTTGAGACCCGGCCTCACGACGGCTTTTGCGCGCTACACTGGCTGGGCTTGGGGTGCTTGGTTGTTTCTATACTCACTGTCTTGCCTGGGGTGCTGACGTCAGCAGGATGCTGACGTCAGCAGGATGCTGGCGCCTGAGGCCTATGTTGCTTTCCTTTCCATGTCCTAGCTGCCACGCTTGTGTGCTTGCTATCTTTTTTCCGAGCTTAAAGCTTAGAAAACTTCGGATCTGATATTTTAAAGCTTAAAAAGCAATTTCGATAAGTCCTGACTTGATTTCTTGTCTCCTGCCTTGAAACCTGGCTGTTAAGGCTAGAAAAAAGCTTCTTGTTGTGTTCGAAATGGCTAGAAAGTCCGAAAATCGACCCTAACCTTGACTAGGTCTGACTAGGTGCCGACAGTTACCTTTCGGACTAACTGACGAGCGAGAGATTAATTGCATCGTATAATAGCGCTTTGATATTGAATTAACTTCTCCCGAATGCATGTTTTGGATTTATACGTCGTTGTCTAGATCTAGGGACGCTGGAGGTCGCTTTCTGATGTCCGTGTGCCTTTAAAGCGCACGTTGAGGGAGGGGCCGTGTACTCGTTCCAACGTGTACACCCTATGGACGTAGGGACGGCGCGCACTGCCTGCCCGTGGCGTGGCAGGCAATTTCTCTCCTTTGCGGCGTGGGGCGCCCCTCATACCCTCGCCAGATTTTAGCTGTGGCTGACTGGTATGCATCCGCGCCTCCCGAGCGTAGGGCCCGGGTTCAACCCCCGGCCGCGGCAAAAATCTTTTTTTCCAAAAAAAACTCCCTGAACGTGCCCTTTAAGGGCGCTCGGATAGGTAGCCCTTGGCGGCATTTTCATCTTGAGCAAACATCCCCTTCCAGGACAAAATCGAATCTGCCATCCACGCCGAGCCCGGCAACAACTACAGCCGCCACTCCATGAAATCGGTCGGCTCGAAGAGTAAGTATTACTTTAATATATAACCCTATTAACGATTGCCATTCGATTCAGGCTAACCCCCGCCAGCCAAGGTGAGCTAGCCGGCCAGTAATACATTTCTTTTCTCTCGCAGAATTTGCCTCATCAGCACGCCTTCTAACCCTATTACATAACTGCAGAAAATCGCTTATTTTCGCTAGGTTTCCACAAATTTTAAGTAAACGCAAAATCTAACATTTTTTAACCGATGCTACGCATTAATGCTAATTCGCTATTTGTTGAATTATTTTGCTTTGACTAACGAAAGTTGCTAATCTTTAAAAATCACAGTTTTAGCGTTCCCTTATAGTTTAAGATAGTTATACCATTAAATTAATGCCTAGAAAGAAATATATTAACATTATAACTACTCTTGGCGACTACCGATTTGCTATTTTCGCGACCTCTTAAATTCTATAAAAAACCTAACTATCAATCTCTTTTTCCGCAAAATAATGAGCTACTGTAATCCTGCCATTTTTCTTCATTTGCCATCATTAGCAGCGTGTTTTCACCGGCCCGCCTCGCCCATTTTCTGGTGTCATTTTCATTTTCCAGGGCCTAGCCCCGCCCATTTCCTTGGCCCCGCCCCCTTTTTATACATATTTGCTGTGCAAGGCTTGTGGTTGAACTTTAAATCTCTGGTTTCAGCGTTAATACCATCTTTTTAGATGACTACACGAAATCGCCGGGACCGCAACGGCGAAACACGTCGGCTGTGATCATCCAGCCCAGGCAGGGCGTCTCCAGGTTCGCGTCGAATCCGGTGCCCGCGTTGATGCAATGTGGGACGTCGAATTCGAAGACGAGTCTGGATCACACTGCCTCATTGGACCCGTCGGTGTCGCCACGCCCGTTGCCCCACCCCCACTCATTCACCCACTCCGAGCCCACCACTCCAAAGTGGTAAGTGGATCATGAAATTCTGTTACATCCGGCCTACCCCTTAATCCCTTAAGCCAAGGCTTGTTCCACTTGCTCAACCCGCAAGCCTCTTGGCCGATGTAAGGAGGTCGTTACAAAACGGCTGAACAGGGGGCTCGCGTTGCGTGTCGCGGCCCGGTAGAATTGCTACCGAATCGATAGCCAAAAATGGCGCTCTTGCCTAGATGATTCTTTGAAGGTTAAGGGGAGCACCGTAGCCACTTTGCGCCAACCGATGAGTAATTTCGCACCACAGCAGCGCAACGCAGCGCGTTTGAAACGATCGCCACGCGGCTGCAACGCATCGCGTCCGCACATTGCGTAAGCGCACACGCCGCGTTTGCAAGCCGCAGCGCGACGGCAATGCGTGCACAGCGCATGGATTCGAGGAAAATGCAGGCAACGTGAAATTGCTATTGCCGAGAAAATCAAGACCCAAGCCATGACCTAATTCTTCGATTTTAGCCTAAACTTCTCGACCCCGAACCCGTACACCGGCCGCTCGAATCTCACGATAATGGGCCCGCCGGAAAATGTCTGAATTTTACCCCCTAATAACCCCTTAATACCCCCGTTAATATTCCCCTGGAGCCGATCCCCAGGTAGGTGATCGGCTCGGCTGATCCGTTGATCTCTGCGATCTCTTTCATGCTAATTGGTGGCCCCCAAATTCCTATTTTTCGTCTATTAATGCATTTATACCAATTTCTTGTCAGCGCTTCTTCACCGTTGCCTCCTGCTCTGCTCTAGATGCCTAGCCTGTATTCTGGTCTGATTTTTGCGAAATTTTGTGTTTTTTCGCTGCTTTGCAACCCAACCCAGCCACTCCATTCTCCAATCCGGGTCTATCCCACACACACCACTACTATGTCGTCTTCTTGAATGTCTAGGTTCTCAAGTATAGACCAATTTTCGCATTTTTGTCAGTAAAAATTTACCTTTTGTCTTAATTTTCGTGGTAAATCTATAGCTATTCAAAATGCGTTTTTATTTTTGTGAACCGTATAAATGTTGGTGTATCATTTTTTACTAAAAAGCGTAGAAAAACGAACAAAACGATACAAAGCATCTTGTGAACAGAGCTAAATCGGAAATACTTACGAAACAGCTTTTAAAGTAGCACATTTGAATAAAGATATGGTTTTTAAAGATCCTTGCTAACTCGCTGTGCCACGGTGGGCTAAATTAAAGGGAATACGGTAACATAGTAAGCTTTATTTTTGTTCAAATTCACTGTTCAATTAATTGTAACTGAATCAACCGCTCGGTACGAATTTTCGATTTTCGGGTCCTTTAATAACATTTTTAGCGTACAAAACGTTTAAAAACGACTGTTTTTGTGGCCAAGCTTCAGAATAACGGGTTCACCAGTAATTCTCTCTTTCAAAACAACAATCGTGAGTGGGACGTAAGAAATTTTTCTTATCGCGGCCTGATTTAATGGTTTCCGAGTGCGACTTGCGGTTTGTTGCGGCACCAACGAAAGTTCAAAAATGCGGTCGCTTCTGCGGGAAAGCGTTTTTGCTTTACTATTGTTTTTTGTCGGACTTTACGAAGTTACCGCTGGACTAGAACTGCCGATTCAACAACCATGCAAAGTGCTTCTCGTCGCCGACGTGACTGATTCAGCACCGGCAAGTTTTTGACTAGATGTATATGTCTTACCGGACCTCATTTAATAAACGGTATAGAAATCTGAAGCTCCAACACTCATGGCAACAATGATAGATTTATTCACGGGTGCTGGAGCTAATGGAATTAATATTTCCATGGCGTTTTGGAGATATAGTCGTGGCGGAGCTTTTGACGGCCCATTACCGACCGATTTTTACTATGATGTTGATGAAATTGCAGTGAATTTTGGGTTGCAGGGCGGGAAACTCGATATTATCTAGTTAGTATTATAGTTTCCAGAAATTCAAACTATTATAGTGCCACCGAAGCGCTAAGTGCTTGGACTGTCGAAGACGCAGTTATCGTACTTTTCACTGGCAGGTCGGTCAGGCCGAAATTTTCCCTAACTGAGGCTTCTTGAATGAGTAAAATCCGTGTGTTTTAGTGATCCGAGCAAATTTGCTACCGCCGGTCAGGGCTATACGAGAAAAGCGAAGACTGTTGGCATCGCAGGTTGGCGCGATTTTTACCGGGTTATCGGAGTACATTTTCGATGGAAAAGACACATCCGACTTTGCTGCGAAGCCAATCCCCTTGTTCTCGGCGCTGGCAATCTTCGACGCAACAATCGAATTATGCCAAGGCCAGGCGCAAACTACTAGCCCGAATCCGACGTCAATGACAGCTACCTCACTGGCCTCAACCAGCGTACCAGACGATGCCTACCGTACCTCGTGTGTGGTATACTTTATACTTGACGCGTCTGTGGAGAGCTGGGTAAGCATGCTTGAGACCGATAGACAGTCTTTCAAATCACATCGAATGACTATTTAGGAGGCCTATGAGACCCAGATCAACTACATGAGGCAAATAGCCTTACCAAGCTATCAGCAGGCTGTGCTCTCGCCTTACATTCTCCACGCTGAAGCCGTTCTGGTTGGACAGGTAGTATTGTGATTAGTTGAGAAATTTTGAATACAGAAGGATGTCGGCCCCGGCGGAAGGCCCTCGAACAACTACTACTACCTAAACCGGTTTTTCCGGGAGGCTACTCAGAATGTGTCGAGGGCAAATGCATTGAACACGACAATCGCCGAGTGGGACAGTGCTATTTTAACACATGGCATCTAGATCCATTAAATGGCTCAATGCTAAATACGTGTCCGGCAGCGTGTTGGCGTTGTTTTTCACAAACAGGTTTGCTAGTCCCCAAGAAATTAACTTTCACGAAAGCTATTTTAAAAACCTGGGCCGTGTGCACATTTCTAAATACTTAAAGCGATCAACAAGCTGTCGATTCCGCTCCCTCACTCTCTTTGAATTACCCGATATCCATCTATGGCCATGCATTCTCAGGTGAGGTTCTTGTTGCCTTATCAGGTGGTAGTTGAAACTGTCAAGGCACGAGTGGTTAGACCCAACCATGGCAAGTGGCCGCGGCCCGGCCCGGCTGGCCCGGCCCTAGCTTCTGCTGGCCGGCCGCGGCCGGCCGCATATGAAATTAGCATAAATCCCGGCCACCGCGCCGTGACCTAAAAATTCCTGGCCGGTCGCGGCCGCAAGCTGGGCGAAATAATGACGGATTTTTAGACTTTCGAGTTGAATTTGACTAATTTGCATGATTTTTCATAAAGAAAAAGGAAACGAGTAGTCTATTGCAAGAGCCGCGGCCGGCTGCGGCTCCTGGTCGATTTTGCGGCCCTGGGTAATTTTTGTGGCTGTGCGGCCGGCCCCGGCCGTGAAAAAAATTTGCATGCGGCTTTCAGCCGGCCGCGGCGGCCGTTTTGCCAAATCTGGCTAGACCTTACTCTCCCCATAGCCCGGGGGTCACAAAATTTTCGACATTTCCCTTATTGGCGCGATTTTTGCTCCGCCATTCGATAGAGTCTCAAAAATATGCTACGATTTTGAACTAAAGTTTTAACTACATGAAAATATTCACATAAAAAAGTTACAGGAACTTCTGGCTGGCGGGGGGGGGGGGGAGATAAAGTAAAGACTCTTCAATTCCAGGTGCAAATATTGGCCTTTTCGCCCATCAGGTTGGGTTAACTCTCACCGCAACGATGCCAACTGCGATAGATGAGTATTGTCGAGCCGGAGTGGAGCCATCTGACAGCCCGCCGTTTCCACCTGATCCAACCCCTTACCCCACAGCGCCAACAACGCCAAAGCCGGTTGAGAACCTCGGCTGCATTGCGGTATTCCTCGTCGACGGGTCGGTAGAGGGATGGGTAAGTTTGTATGGTAATTTACCACGGGGCGTTTATAGCGCCAATTTTCCTTCGAATAGCGCAAAATAGGTATCTATGGCTCGATATTTCATGATATGTTTTATGATGATTTTTTACTTTCCGATTGGCTTTTTTCAGCCTCTGTTCGAGCAGCAACTACCTTTCATGAAATCGGTGTCAGCCAGCTTATACCAGGGGCTGCAAGATATACGCTTCACGTTCGGCATAACGCCGGGGTGCTCGGCCAGGTGGGCCTGCTCTACTGGCGAACAAATCTAAGCGTTTAGACCGAATTCGACATATACCCTGTTTTCGGCCGCGCTCTTTTTGGTTATTACGACTATGAAATGCAATTTGTCCAAGACCGCCAGAATGTCACAGAGCGTGGGGCTGAACGGCACACAATTGCTGAGTACGGCCCAGCCCACCTTTAATGCCTTCCTTCCTTTAGCACAATGGCGTTGCTGCAAGAAATGATGGACGGGGCCGATACCGCTGTGTTTTTCTTGAATAACAGGTATTTTCGTCCAATTCTTGATATTTCACCGTCAGTCCGCAAGCCGAAATCGATGCTGTCCCGACTTCTATACTGTCTCCAAAGTACATTTACGGCTACAGCCTAAAAGGTGATCCAAGCATTTAGGTAATAGCAAGGTTATCGCCTTTTGTGACATATACGATATTCGCTATTTTCGCTTGAAAATTATTTTTTAAAATCTATTTTCGCTGTTAAACGCAAACGTCGGAGCAGCTCATCCGGTTATAGTTCCGAAACTAATCTTTCAGGGGCTGATTTGAGCAGAATCGCCAAGCCATTCAACGTACCCTTGGATGCCAAAACAATTTCCGAAATTCTTGGCTTATGCTTGGTAGGTTGCCGGCCTAACGAAAATGCATCTTCGTTTTAGGCATCACGGCCATAATCGTCAAGTTATTGGCAACGAAGGAAAAACGGATAAATTCATCAACCATTTAATGATAAACGTTGAATTGATCCCGATGATTATCCCGATTTATTTGAAAATTAGTCCCAAAACGTTGAGACTAGCATTGGCGGCCGTAATCGCGTCCTGCGCAAAGAGCTTACCCTGTAAATAATGTTTTTATGATACGAGGAAGTCAATAGGTTCGACATTGCCTAAACACTGTCGCATCAAAGCTTTAAAAAATGTTCATTGGGTGATAAGCGGACTACGAGAGATTGACAATAACAGCCCTTTCACGTAAAAATTTTATCACAAATTCCTCCCGATCGGCCGGGCTTATGGGTCTAGTTCGATACTTTCTGTGTCCGCTTCCATTCGCTGTTATTGCTGACGAAAATAGGCCCCCGGAACGCAAAGCATGTTGCTTCCGCTAATGCAGAGGAGCATACTATGTTATATATTTTGTTATGGGATCTTCAAATATTCCGTTGCGTTGGAACTGCCGCTTCAGCAGCAATGTAAGGTGTTGCTGGTCGCGGACGTTACGAATGCAGCCCCGGTAGGCTTTGCAAGTACTATCTCGTTTTAGGTGTCTGGTCGTTTTTAGGGTTTTTGAAAAATCTCTTTAATTGCCAACTGGCGCAGATTATTAAAAATTGGTTTTGAAACGGTTCTGAAGCGTCAGTTTTAGCAATCTGAGGCTGCCGCACTAATGGCCACGATGGTCGATTTGTACACCGGTGCTGGCGCAAATGGTTTCAACATCTCGATGGCGTTCTGGAGATACAGCCGTGGAGGATCTTTTGACGGGCCGATCCCGACGGAATTTTTTTATGACATGGACGCAGTGCCAGTTAATTTTGGGATGCAAGGAGGCAACCTGAACATTATCTCGTTAGTATCACCGCTCAAAAGCCAGTATCTACTCTAGTGCCACCGAGGCGCTGAGTGCTTGGCCAGTGGACGACGCAGTGATCGTGCTTTTCACCGGAAGGTCAGCTTAATTCCCCAAGCTTTTTTTGTTTGGTATTGGTTGGCCTTTCCTGAGACCTAGATACGATACAGTTTTGCAGTGACCAGAACAAGATCAATGCGGCTGCCCGAGACTATACTCGTAAGGCGTGGACAGTTGGGGTAGCAGGTTGGTCAGATTCGGAAACTAAAATTCAAATCTCGCTTTGGATGGAAAAGACACTTCGGCGTTTGCGGCAAAAGTTGTGCCCATGCTGTCACCCCTTGCCATCTTTGACGCCACGATGGAATTATGCAAAGACGAGGCTCAAGGTGCGACCACAATCCCGACGACAATGCCGACACCATACTACCAACGCCACAGTTGCTTGGTGTACTTTGTTTTGGATGCCTCTTTGGAGAGCTGGGTGGGTGGCGGGTAGTTTAGAGAACCTGGTGTGTAAGTAGCGGATATCTCGGAAAAAGAAATATTTTGTGAAACATTCAAGCCACCGCCCTGTTCAGGATACCTACGAAACACAGATTGACTACATGCGACAAATTGGCCGACAGGCATTCCAAATATCTGTAACTTCACCATACCAGCTCTATGCGCGCGCCCTGCACGTGGGACAGGTAGGACAGCCTTGCTATGGAGAAAAATCCAGATGCAGCGTGGTCGGAGCGGTCCTATATCCGTTTACTCGCCCACCAACAGCTACTACGGTCTAAATTACTTTTTTCAAATCGAAAGCCAGTATGTTAGCTTGGCAAATGCGATGAACACCACAGTCGCCAAGTAATTAGTTACCGCGTTTCCACTCACTCCGTCCTAGGTCCATCGAGCTGCTGCAGGCCTTTGCGACCAATACAAGCGGCCAGGCGGTTGCTCTAATCTTCACTAACAGGTGGGAATTTAGAACCACACACAAAATTCGCCTGCAGCAACCAATCAGCCGTCGATGCGGTGCAACCAGTGTGTGCAGATCATTTATTCGTCTACGGACATGCATTCTCAGGTTTTATCTTCAAGATCCTTACAGTAGCATACGATTTTTCTCGTCCTTGTCTTTTTCGATAAAGTAAGGGCAAACCTTATCCATTGTCCTAAAAGGCCTTCCGTCCAGGTGCTAACCTCAAACGCATTGCGTACCCTGTCGGTTTGGCCCTGACGCAAACCATGCCCAAGGCGATAGACGAGTACCGTCGGTCTGGGTTCCGACCCTCTGACAACCCAACCTTCCCTCCGGACCCAATTCCCTACCCAACCGCACCCACGACCCCTTTTTGGAAACCGAACCATGAGTGCGGCATCGCCTTCTACCTCGACGGTTCTAAAGAGGGCTGGGTGAGCTCGCGTATATACTATCCGAAACTGAATTGGCTATTTCAGCCACATTTTGAGCTGCAACATCGGTTGATGTCCTCTGCCATGGCGACAATGTTTGAAGCTATGCAGGATGCACGGTTTCTATTTGCCGGTAGAGCCGGGGTTATCGGTCAGGTGGGTCTGCACTCTAAGAAAATATTCTGAACTAGGTGGGGTTCGTTCAGCCAGATTTTCATACGGCTGGCAATACACACTCATATGCAGACTGGGAACGCGGGTTCAGGAGCATAAGCGAAAACGCTACGGAGTCTGGTGCACGAGACCAAGCGCTTGCCAAGTGTGACAAATTTCTCTTCCATCTGATTTTCTAGCACTATCGCATATTTTCAAAGAGAAAAAAATTACTGGCAATATGATGCGAGGTTCTTCTTTTTCAGTAACAGGTTGCTCTTTCCTTATTTCCCAATTAATTCTTCTAGTCCTCAAGCTGAAATCGACGCGATCTCGGATATTAGCTTCCCGGAAAACTTACAGGGTGCGGCAAAAGTATTGTCGCGACTTTACGCCGACTGTATCTGCGAGGAAATTTGACAGATATTCTAGCCCAGAATCTATTTGATGCAGTTTTTAATTCTTTATCGGAAGATAAGATTTACTTCTGGAATTTTTGCTTTTTCTTGTCGCCAGGACAACTTTTTCCAAAAAGCCCGCAAATTCAAGCCTAAAAACTGCTTTTTAGACGGTCTCTCGGTGGCCAAAGAATGGTATCTACGCCAAGCTTGTTATTTCATTTGAAAGAGCATATAAAACTCTGCCTGAGAAACCATCAACCAAAGAATGTTGCGGCTCCCTTTTTGAGGGAGCCCTATTCAAAGCAAAGGCAAACCCAGTGCGCCGCACATGGCCGCCCCGTATGCAAAAGCGAGATTGTGTCGTCCGCAAAGCAATGATAGCCTGGCTATTTTTTCTCTGCTTGATTCAGGCTACTTTTTATCTATTCCCGAAGTTAGAGCCTAGTAATCCTGACCTGGTCCGAAAACATAAGCTTCCTTGATTGCTTGCAAATGCAAAATAAATTTTTTCAGACCAGAAGTGGATAGCGTTCAGGATTTAGCGCATCAAGCACATTAAAATAAGCAAACAGGACGCATAATAATGTAATGTTACGTCATCCCCTGAGAGCCCGTTCAGAAACTAAAAACCCAAAAACCCAATCTTCTCGGGAAACCGGCCAGATTAGCTGCTTTTCGTCAAACATGGCTGAGGCCATAACTTCTTCAAATCACAAAATTATAAGATTTCCATTTTGGACGACGGAGCACAAAGTAAATGCTACCAGAAACACATATGAAAAGTCATGATGACACGTAGTCTCCGAATTTAGAACCCTGTTTCGACGAACTGAGGGCGCGGCGCACCGTGATTTTTGGTCGTGTACATCATTCAATGAAACTCGCTCAAAAATCATGATTCCAAGAAACTTTCAAAAGCAAATTGCTGCCTTGGACCCGTCTGAAGCTAACCCTGTTGAGAAAACTTCCCGATTTTTTGTCGCGAATCAGATATGAGACAAAAGCTCGCGACAATACTTTTGCCGCACCCTGTATATGGGTTCAATTTACAAGGTCAGTTGCAATGCAAGGGCCTTCAAGATGCGAGCTTTCAAAGCAAAACTGCAACCACCCTGGTTTCAGGCGCAGATATGAGCCGGATCGCAAAGCCGTTAACTTTTCCGCTAGATGATGAATGGATTTCAGAGTTCCGGGACTCTTGCACGGTAGGTCGGCAGAATGTAAATACCGATATCTACCTCAAAGAACCAGTCTATCGTAGGGACAAGGGCAATTACTCCGACTTCCGTGCAAACTCATTGAAAGAGGTCTTGAAACATATTGCCCCTTTTAGAAGTAACTTCGGAAGACGCCAGCAATTGTCGCATTGAATTTGGCGACTGATGGTAATCAGTCGCCAAATCCAAACTTCGGACGCAATGAATAAATTTTTGATTAAGTTTTACAAAATTGCCACTTGCTCCCGTATTATTAACAATTATTGGAGAAAACTAATCAATTCGACACGCTACCAACGGTAAATCGGTTTTCGGCAATCCCGTGCGTAATTTGGTATCAATTCTTACTCCGCCACCGTTACCAGCTTACGGCGCTCGTGCTTATGCGTAACGCTTCAACGGCGCTGGATCTGCCTAACCAGAACGTCCTGAAGAATGGGAAGGTAGGCTCCCCGAATTTTAGCTGATGAGTTTTCTCTGCCCTACCCAAAAAAAATAATATGCTGATAAGGACACTTCACGTAACCCCGATTGACGGTGGCATGTGACAGCAGCGGTTGGAATGTGTCTTATCATCTAGCCTCAGGGTCGTAAGAGTTTCCTTTAACCGTTTGCTGCGATTCTCTGATATCGGTTTCTGACATTAGCACCGCACGATTTGGGCGAAGGCGAATCTATGAGGGAAAATTATGCTTGTTTGCTATTGGCTTTTCTAATATTTTTGTGCTACCAAACCGGAAATGGGCAACTTACTCTAAAGCAATGCAAGGTGCTGCTAGTTGCTGATGTCACTGATGCAGCACCGGTGAGTACCTTCTGATTGTTATGCCAGCTATGTGCGATCGCTCAGAGGTCCGAGGCTCCAACTATGATGGCAACAATGGTAGATTTATACACAAGTGCTGCAGCAAATGGAATCAATATATCAATGGCATTCTGGAGATATAGTCGTGGGCCTGCTTTTGATGGAGATATTCCCACCGAATTCTTCTACAATATGAACGAATTGTCATTGGATTTTGGAATGCAGGGTGGACAATTGGATATTGTCTAGTTGGTCTTGTTATCCATTTTATACCCATTGAATAGTGTCACAACAGCGTTGAGTGGTTGGAATGTGGAGGATGCTGTTATTATTCTTTTCACAGGAAGGTCAGAAAGAGACATTCACAGTTAATCATTTTAAGTTTATAGCGACCAGAGCAAATTTGCGACTGCCGGCCGTGGATACACCAAGAAATTACAGACGATTGGAGTCGCAGGTTTTGTAGAATTGGTGGCACTATCGAACGTTCATTTTGGATGGGAAAGATACCTCGGATTTTGCTGCACAATCTATTCCTATGCTTTCTTCACTGCCGATTTTCGATGCAACCATCCGGCTGTGCCAAAATCAAGCGCAGCCTTCTACACTCCCGATAACGTCTACACCCACGACAACATTGCTGCCAACCACAACCACCACTCCGGTTGATTACCCAAAGCGCTGGTGGTGTGAAGTCTTCATTTTCTTGGACGCTTCCGTCGAGAGCTGGGTATGGCAGTGAGGGTTAAATGGAGAAACAGGTTTTTATGCGTCTCTAAACGCAGTACGGCCGTTTGTCTAGGCAGCCGCGGGTGGGTTAGGAATCATCCCATGTTCGTTTCTTATTTTTACTGAGCGGCTTGGGAGAAATCCATCACGCCCCGAAATCCTGGTGGTCAAGGGCCAAGCCACGAAGCACTCGGTTCGTCAAGAGTTTTTGATCTTTTTTGGTCGCACCCAGTTCCGGGGATTCCCGAGGAGCACGTAGGATCTTAGGCTTTACGAATTGTTGTAATGTGGCTACTAAATAACTATACTGGGTGGGCAAAACAAAAGATCCGAGTTTGGGTCAAAATATCTCGCTGGGGGAAACGAATCGGACCTTAGTTACCTTGCCAGAATGCTTAGATATGCTGGGTATGAAGAATAAACACAAGTTGTTTTACATGATTTTTGGCGACCCCCTACTCATTAGGAAGTTATGAACATTTTTGAAAAAGTAGAAAACTTTAAGGCGATAAAGTATGGAAGTTTTAATAAGTTATAAGCTAGTGAAGGGTATCAAAATGAAGCTCTCAGAGTGCGCTATCGATGGAGTGGGAAAGAATATCAACTGGTTTAACTAGCCGTCAATAGGAGCATTCGGAAAATCGGCACTTTTCGAAGTAAAAATTCTAGTTCGTATCATCCGATTTTTCTGATATTTCGCAATTAGCAATAATTAGTTAGTTACTAACTTTTGACATACAGAATTGAAAGTTCCCGATTAGAAAATTGTTTGGTACGTTGCCAAATCCTCGAAAATTCATTGAATTGCTTGAGGGTGGTATGTTTTATTGCATGCGGTTCTTTGGTAAGTCTGGTTTAATGCAAACAAAATTTAAAACTAGGCCATTCACTCACGATTTATGGACAATGGTGAAAATTTGCGGAAAGTGCCGATTTTCCGTATGCTCCTATTGACGGCTAGTTAAACCAGTTAATCTTCTTTACGACTGGTTTGATAGCGCACTCCGAGGGCCTTATTTTGATACCCGCCAAATCGCCCTAACTAATAAAAAGCCCCATAATCTATAGCTTCAAAGTTTTCTACTTTTTCAACAATGTTCAAAAATTCTTAACGAGTAAGGGGTCATCAAAAATCGTAAAAAATAACTTCATACCCTGCATATTTAAACATTCTGACAAGGTAACGATGTTCCGATTCGTTTCCGTTCGCGAGATATTTTGTCACAAACTCGGATCTTTTTTTATTGCCCACCCTGTAAGCCTTCAATAACCTTCAAAAATTGGAGGGAAGGATTTCCAAATTTTTTGAAAAACGCCATTTTAACAAAACGAATCGAATTTTTTGGTTGTAACCTTTAAATTTTGTTTTCTCGTCGGTTTCTGAAACAGCATTTGAAAGAGCACCCCAGACCAGCATTTTCATATAAGAATGCCACATGGTCTCGCCGTATTGAAAAGTTCTGGTCGGTCTAAGTTCAGATGTTATCTTTGCACAGATCCGACAACCATTTTACTATGGGACCCCCGAAAAGGGAAATTGCGGCGTCCGGATCACCGCGGAGAATTGGTTTTTACGGTTTTCCGGCGTTTTAGTTGCGGGTTTGCGATGATTTTTGGGGTGTAATTATGTTCAGCCAAAATATTGGATTTAATGGACCAGGAAAAGTTAGATAAAATGTAATTTAACCTCAGCTTTGAACGGTCAGAAAGCTAGGATCCCGCGATTTTTTGGGACACTTTGTAGTAGCGCCCTGTGGGTTTGACTTCGATTCAAAAGGTCTAACTCTTGGTTCAGGATACTTATCAATCACAACTCTACTACCTTGAACAAATTGCACTTCAAGCATTTCGAACAGCGGTCCCTTCAATCTACCATTTAGCAATATATTCGCCAGTTTTTGGGCAGGTGAAACAAAAGCTTTTAAAAGTAATACGAAGTTTCCAGACACATCTCCCTACCTCGAGCAATTGCTTCCAGGCATCTCCGGCTCAAACCTATTTTTATCTCGACTACCATTTGCGTACGGATTGTCCGAATATTTCAATGGCAAATTCCGCAAGAACGACAATCGCTGAGTATTTGCTTTCACTGGCCTTAAATACGCGATTTAAGGGCAATTAAATGGATGAACAACCTTAATGTATTTGAGCATTCTGTTGCATTGTTGTTCACAAACAGGTGTTGTTCATGCTTCATCCACTTGCACGCCGTTTCAAGTGGTTCTAGATTGTTAGCGTGGGGGGGGGGGGAGAAATTAAGAAAGACATCATAAAACGTATTGAAAATTTGTGCTTTTTCGGTCCAGTGTGTATGAAAATGGTTAAAAACGAGCTAAAACGCGGGATTTTGTGACTGTGAATGCTATAATTTTTGGTTATCGGAAATTACTAAAAACATTATTAAAGAAATTACAATTTATCGCTAGGCAGATATAGGCTAAACAATGAAAACCAACCGCCCGCCGGTCTGCACGGGCTCGTGATTAAGTAACTGACAAACTGGTTTTCATCACAAGCCTTCATCTTAATTGCCTGGAACTAATCCGTTAAGCAATCAAGCGGAAGTGGACGCTGCACCGTCATTTAACGGTAGCGAACGCTTGGCCATATACGGTCATGCATTCTCAGGTGGGCGTGTATCAATCATAATGATATTAGGACGATGGGACCTAACGGGCCTTATTGGTTGCATTTTTCGGCATTACCTTATAATAAATCCGACCTACCGAAATAACGTCGGAGGGCGTTGGTAATTTAGCACAAAAACTGTCCGACAAGCTGCAAATTGCCAGCAACGAGCGTCAAGTAACTTTTTTGCCTTGAATGACGCCCTTTAAAGGTACAATCTGGTCCCACTGTGTCTGTTGCACCCCTGCAACTAGACACGGGATAGCAAACAGGGTTACGGTAGGCGCTCGCCGCGGAGCAAAACCGAACCCGGTCCCCCAGACTGGGGCAGCGCGTTAGACCACTAGGCCAAGGGAGAGACAGGAGAGGGGAAGGGGAGAGGGGCTAGGAAGGGTCAGAGGAATCCGGATCAGACGGCCGGCAGAAACCAGGGGTCGTCTGGAATTTGCAACGGGACCATAGTGTACCTTTAAAGGCCTCTGGATAGATGCAATTGGCGAAAAAGCAAGGAATTTTGCAGCGGGCGGGAGTCGAACCAGCCATAGCTCACCCCATAGCCCAGCGTGCTAAGCAGTACACCATGGCGCCGACAGAGCCGGCGCGGCGAAAAGCCCCCAAATACTCTAGAGGCTCCCACAGTCCGATTCCGGGTTTCTCGTTTTGTTCTGCGTCCAAATTACGCTTTGCATAAAAGTTAAGAATTCGTAATCTGAATTACGTCGATAGTAGTCCCTCGTCGGTCACTCACCCCTGGGGACACTCGGCCATCTTTCCAAGGGTCTTTAAATAAAGGAACTTCCTCACCAACACCCAATCGGAAAAAAGGCGACGCTTTGCTTTTAATCAATTATTGGAATGTTCAGTTTAAGGGGCAAATCTGGGTCGATTCGCTTCTCAAGTCGGGTTGTCTCTCGTCGAAACCATGCCAAAGGTGATCGACGATCACTGTACCAATGTGAAGAAACCATCGGGTAGCCCGACGTTCCCGCCGGATCCGACTCCTTATCCTGTCGCACCAACCACATCACCATGGACACAGGGTCGCTTTTGCGACCTTCATTTCTTTTTGGATGCTTCAAAAGAAGCCTGGGTAAGTGCTACTTTAAATGGATCAGGAAGGCCCAAAAAGAATTAGCATAACAAGGACTTTAGTTCTAAAATCAACATAAAGCTTCTCTGCTCTCTCCTGCTTCGCCCCGCTCTCTGCTCATTTTTTTGCATTAGCATTTCCGGTTGGCTCGTTGCGTTATAGATGACCCCTCATCTACTGCGCTTTCCTTACCCCTTTAAGTTAGAAACGGCCGTTGGCCTGCACTAATGTAAGAAATGTCTATGGCGAGCAAAATAATCGGTACACATAGGGTCACGGGGGGCGGATATCATAAAAGTAGTTTTATACATGTGCTTTCGGGCTATAAAAATCTCATAGTATAGTTTCCGGCCCTCAACCGAATGGCATTGTCAAAAAATCGAAAATTTTCAAAACGCCGAAAATACAGTCGCGCACAAAAGTGTGGGAATTTCTTATTAGGTTGTACGATAAGTAACTGCAGTCTTTTTATCGTAAAATTTTCATGTAAGCCAACATTTATTCTTTCCAATTTTCGCAAAATGATGAAGGGTCATGTTTTGTCTGTCTGCAGTTATAACGATAGCCCGGAACTCCGACAACTTTTCGAATTATCCAGAGAAGAGTGCGCGCAACTCGACTTTTGAGTTATTTCGTTTGCGTGACGGATAGCGTGGGTGATTTTAACCCTTAGCGCCCTGAATAAGCGGCAGTAAATAGAACAATTTTTTTTGGGCTATAAAGTGTATTGAACAAAACTTTGGTATCTATTAGCATGACTTTTTTCCAGGTCATTTTTGAAAGATGCCAAATCGGTTTTTTAGGCCCCGAATCGTCAAATCTCTTTGTCGACCGTTTTCTCCGAGTTTTGTGGATAACTTTTTGAGCAAGTTTTAACAAAATGGAGCTTAGTTATAGCTGCTTCGAGCCTATAGGTTATTTAAAAACAAATGTTCCATATCGGTCTCGCAATGAAACATAACCCGGAATTTCGGGTACATTTTCCCTGAATTTTTATCACCCTAAATGTTTGGATTCGGAGCATCGGAAATTTTAGTACAGCATCTACTGCCAATGCCCAATAATAATAATCAGTTATAGAAAATCTTTTATTGGCAAGGATTAAAGAGTAGCGACCGCAACTGTTTGTCGCCGGCACATCTCACAAGGGAAGTGCACGACCGGCCCACGAGAAATCGACACGAGACATAGTGGATCTGATAGAATCGGATACGGGGATTCCGAATCTGTAATCAGAATTTGCTAAATAAAACGGAGAAAAAAGTTATGAAGCTTCGAAGTTGGTAAAATCGCCCAAAATCGGACTTTTATGGGCCTGTAAAGGCCCAGGTAATGGAAATTTGCCACAACCCATTAGTGCATCTTGTTCAGCAAAAAAAGCGCTTTCGAATGAGCTATCTTACTTCAAGTTTACGATGATTTCGCGAAAATCTCTTCTATGAACTTGACAGGCCATACCCTTGCTCGTGAATCCAAAAAAACTTTTTTTCAGTGAATTGTTTGCAAATGCTACGTATTACAGCTCATTCGAAAGCGCTTTTCTGCTGAACAAGCTGCACTAATTCTTTTCTCCTCAATTCCGTTCCACCGCTTTTACGGGCCCTTAAAGGTGCGGTTTTGGCGATTTGGCCAACTTTGAAGCTTCATAACTTTTTTCTCCGTTTTATTTAGCAAATTATGATTACAGATTCGGAATCCCCGTATCCGATTCTATCAGATAGACTATGTCTCGTGTCGATTTCTCGTGGGCCGGTCGTGCACTTCCCTTGTCAGGGTTGGTCACTTGTTGATCCACTAATTGGCAAAAATTGTTGAAAGGAAGGATTGATGCAAGCTGGTATTAAGATAAAGTTTGGCATTAAGCGTTGCTTAGATGCAATGGGTCAGCTTTAATTTGATTCGCCTCAAAAAATTGATAAGATCCTGTTAGCCAAGCGCATCGGGATTCGGATTTTTTTCCAAACAATTGTGAATATTGGCTGATTAGAAATCCGTGGGGCCAATTAAGCACCACAGCTAAGAAGATATTAAACTGGCATTATATAGTACAAAAGACGCTTGGGGATTTCGGTGCTAAGAATTTTTACATGGCTCGAAAGGAAGAGGGGGTCCGGGATGTCGCTCCCTCGGTGTGGATGGGCGCCTCTGGGAAAACATTTATAAAAAATGTTTTAGAGGCAGGATTTTTTGGAAATTTTTAGGGCAGATAGTACCCTTCTATGCTAAGGAGAGGGCTAGAAACCGGATAACCAGATGGTGACATTTTCCGGAAAAGGCGGCCGAAGTTCGTCTGCAGTTACTCATGGTACAACCTAATATTTTTGACAAAATCTCGGGAGTTCAAGCTCGAAGTGGGCTCAAAAGTTGGTCCCTAGTAGAATTCGAGATGCTATTTCATATTCGAGGTGCTAAACGCGGTCACTCCATAGTACAAAATTAGCTAGAAAATTCCGAAAGCTTGACTCCCAAGTATTGGAATTTTTCTTTCTTGAGCCTAGAAAGCGAACATACAACCTTGCAGAGCTCTTTTATTGATGCAAAAGGGCGAACTAAAACTCAAATTTGCTTTTCCTCATAGGCGATTCCATTCCGGAAGCGCTGAGAAATTTTTTGGAAATCTCGAATTCAGCATGAAATTTTGCTTTTTGCCTTAACTCCTTGAATATAGTTTTAATGCTAGTTTGTTGTATTTATTCGGATAGAGCAGCTCAAGGCTCAGGCTCAACAGATTTCTCAAAAAAAAAATTCTCAGCGCTTCCGGGGTGGAATCGTTCGTCATCGGCGTCGATTTTCTCAGAGATTTTGTGCAACATTTCCAAAAGCTGCTTGGTCGCGGAATGAAACTTTCTAAAGCCGAATTGGGCTGGCGAAAGCCGAAGAGTTAGTTTTCCGATGGTTTTCAAAGCTAGTTTTTGTGCTATAAAACCTTGATATTATATTTTTTGGGCTGAGAATCATTCTCTGAGAATAGTTTTTGAAGTCTTCATATTTTAAATGTTTTTAAATATCGATTGATGCTTTCAAAATTTCAAAAATTGGACAAACTTGGCGGGATTTGCCTAATGCTGAGCAGTTATCACTAATGTTAGAAATGTCCATGGCGAGCGAAACGACCATGTACGATCGTTTTCTTGCAGAACTACGTGGATTTGCAAATCGAATACATGAAGCGTGGCGGTGTCGCATTATATCAGGGACTTCAAGACAATCGCATGGAATTCTGCATGCGCGCTGGTGTCTTCGGACAGGTAGTTTCTGACTATGGGAGCTCAGAGCAACCCGGTTCAAATTTGCTACTGATCTTTAAAACTAAAGGTATACCACTTTTAAAGCGATCCTTTTATTAGAATCGTCATTTCGAACTCGATTATTTTGGTCTTCCCAGTCGATTTTGCAAAAATAGATATCGCTAACCAGAAACAATTCAGAAAAGGTGCTAATGCACTTGGGACGTGGGGGGCAGTTCGGATTTTCCCTACAAGACAACCGTTTTTTAAACTAGAAGCCTATGGAAAAGCTAAGCCAAGCCTTGGCCTAGGCCTAGCTTCATACAAACGAAGCCTAAGCTTAGCCTGAGCCAAGCTAAGCTTAGCACTAAATGGTCGCATTTTGACCTCCTAAGGCAATTTAAAGTTCAAGGTAAGTTTAGCTTAGCTTCTTAGTAATATAAAAAAATTAAAAATTTGATAAAAATCGCCTCAAAATTCAGGGCAGACCCACGTCGCGATAAAAATGGTTTTTCCGGTAGGGTTCCAAAAATTGGCATACGATCGTTCATTCGAAAGAGCGTCTTTTTTTGCACAAGATGTGCTGATTACTTTCGAATCAAATATTTTCTCTCGAATTTTGCCGGGTGTTTAAAATTTGCGATTTTCAGCATTTACGCGCTAAAATGCGCTGTAACTGTTTCAAAATGCCGGTTAAGCAAATTTGGAATGCAGATTCGGAATCAAAATTCAATACTTTAAATTCAATACTTAATCCTTATCAATCAAATCAAAATTCTGCACAAGATAAGCTTCGTCATGCTAAAAACCGCGATGTCACTCAAAAACGTTTCTTCGTAACTTAAGCGGAGCGTCTCGTAACCCCTTACTAACCATCTTGGACTGCCCCCCCCCCTAACTGCATTAGCACCTCAGAAAATTTTTCTCTTTCGAAGGAGCCCTCTAATTAAAAATTTGCGAAAACTCGAAAAATTGGATGAAATGGCGATCCTTAGTATGGACTGCGGTTTTTTATGCAGCTGTAAGACGTCGTCTGGACGAAGTCTACCATAATGAAATATACCATTCGGATCAGAAAAAAATTCTCTATCAGTTCGGCCACTTAAAATAAATTAGAACTTCAATATAAAAAAGAACGGCTTCATGGCAAGACACTTCTCGGGATGCGAAAATCGACACTAAATCTTTAATAGCTCGAGGTTTAAAGATCAGTAGCAAATTTGGACAACGAGGTGAGGATCAGCGCGGTCAATTCTATCTGTGTGCAAATTTTCAGCCAATTCTGAGTTCGCGTTTATTCGGGCTTTCCTAGTGAGGCAAAACACTTGCCCAACCACAGTTTTCAGAGTGGATTCAATACATCAGTTATCGAGTCGTGGTGCTTGGCCACCTTTGATAGCTATCAAGAAGAGATCGACGGCAACAATCATAATATCACCGAGAGTGGGGCAACAAATCATACAATCGCCAAGTGAGTAACAGCGCTTTCCGGATATTACTGTGCAATACTAGCACCATCGCCTACTTGGACATTCATTATGGCGATCCTGGCTACGGCGCGATCTTCATGAATAACAGGTGAGGGCGATGAAAACCATGGATTGAATTTAGTCCACAATCTGAGATTGATGCAGTCCCGGTGCCGAAAAACCGGAACAGATTGTTTGGCTACAGCCTTTCAGGTAAGCACCATGACTGCGTAATTTCAGCATCGAAAAATTTGGCACTGAAATCCACGGAAATGAAACATCCGTGTTTTAGGTGCGGACCTCAGTAGGATCGCCATTCCATTGGATATGCCTTTTGATGAGGCTGCAGTCGCCAGATTTTGGGACTTCTGCCAAGTAAGGTTTGATCAGCTCCGGTTTTTCCCCATGCTCGTAGTCGCATAACCGGAAAAATTAAGACGTGGTTGGGATGCCCTGCATGTAGGTTCTGTAGCGTCTGCGCGTCGAATGTAAGATATGTCAGAATGCCATTTTGTGGTAGATCGTTGACCAATTAAAGAAATTGGATTCTCCGATTGGCCACTGTGAGCACTGGTCCTGCGATTTAGGCTTGAAATTTTACTAACGTGCCGTATTTCCCCTAATCCCCCTAATTCCCCCTAATCCAAGCCCTTCCCCCGGGATGTTCGAAAAAATAGTGTTTTTTTTTGTCAAGATCCGGCCATTTTACCCCCGAATTTCGGGATTTCAATCAGAGTGGCGCTTATTCAAATCAAATCGGCTTCAAATTGATTTGATTTGAATTAGCAAATTTGAGTGCCAAAAAATCAACTTCAAATCAAATCGATTTGATTTGAAATAGGGGCTGGCCAACTCAAATCAAATCGATTTGATTTGGGATTTGAACAACAGGCTTATCAGGGATGCAAATTGAAAATCGGCGGTACGGAGGGCTTTGGGTAGCGCCGTTTCCACGCATTTGGGTATCCTGCACAATCATTCATCGGACGTTTGGATGTCTTTTACGTAAAATTAATCCAGATGTTTTTATTTGTCAGATTTAGTCTGCGCTATGGTTTTTTTTTTTGGAAAAGCCATGGGGTAAAAAGAATAGGAAATGTATAACGAATCATTAACTAGGACGCTGGAACAATGCTAAGAAATTATAGGGAAAGAGCGGTGCACGAATTACGAGTTGCGTTGGATTCATTTCGATGAGATCTTATTCAAATTATTCAAATCGGCTGGATTTGATTTGAACTGGCGGAACTCAAATCAACTCGTTTATTTGATTTGGTCGGCTCCAATTCAAATCAAATCGGCTTATAATTTGAATCTTATTCAAATCTGATTTGAATAAGCGCCACTCTAATTTCAATCGATCAAAAATATAAGCTCCCTCGATTATACCCCCCCCCCCCTTTAATACAACCTCCACCCCTGGGACAATTGAAAATATAACCCTCCGGGGGTCATACTCGAGGAAATATTTCTATTATATTTTTTTCAGGCTCAGCCGTGACGAGCAAACCACAGCACCACCAAAAGCACCATTTGTTTACGATAAAAATGCTTTTTTTTCTCCTAAACCAGGGCTGAAAAAGCGCGACGCAGCCATACAACATGGTCCCGTCTAAGACCTATGAAAGTATTGGGTAAAGGTTGCTTAACGGGGGAGGGAAACAAATAACGGGGTGGAAACAATTTTTGTATTATAAAGAATATCCGGCTATTTTGAAAACGCCATCCGATAGAGCGTCGAAAATGATACTAAGAGATTTAATTTCAGGCCAAAAACCTCATTTTTAACGATTTTTAATTAATTAAACTTTCTAGGTTAGTAAAATAATAATTTTAAATTGACGTCTTTCGGGCTGAAACTAAAATCTCTTAGTATAATTTTCGACGCTCTATCTGATGGCACTAATCGATTCCCGACGAAAGAGCTCAAAACGCCGAAAATGATGATCACGTTAGGGTTATACTTAGAGATGTTACGAATCAAGTAATATAATGACCAAGTAAATTTGCTTGAACAACTTTATTTGCATCGGAAATCTTCAAGTAAATATAAAATTATTTTACGCCGTTTGCTTAAATAAGCATCAAGTAAAATAAAATTAATTGATTTACTTGATCTTGATTGATTTGGGAGAATTACTTGATTTTCAGCGAAATTACTTGATTTTGTGCAAATTCGCAATGCAAATCAGGCAATAGTGCCGCGAACCCAGTAAATTAGCATGCGATCATGTCATAAAGTTCATTACCATCCGAAAAATGCCAGAATTCCAGAAAGCTATTGTTTGATCAAGTAAATCAAGTAAATCAAGTAATCTTACTTGGTTCTTTCTCGAGCGGAGTCAAATAATATTATTTTACTTGGTCATGCGCTCAGCCCCATCCAAATCAAATAATATTGTGCCAATGTATGCAAATAATCTTGATTGTTAATTGATTCTTAACATCTCTAGTTATACTTCATGGCCGGCCCATAGCTTTGTTGCTTTAATAACGATTTAAATTACATTGTTTCGGGCGGAAATTAATTTCTCTTAGTATATTTTTCGGCGCTCTATCGGATGGCATGCTTGAATTGGCACGACAGGTCCATACAGGGTGGCGATTAAGTATTTGCGCCAGGAAAGGCAGCGTAAAAAATGACCGAAGCGTGTCTCGGAAATTATTTTACGACCATAATGTAGCTAGTATAACCTAATTACGGATACCAAAAAATCTACGGCCCTAATTCCTAGATTTTCAAGATATGACCTTTGAGAGAAGCGCCCAAACATCAGCGAGGGCCGCGCGTATCTCGTCCCTTTGTTTAAGCTTTTCAGCCTAAGTATCTCAGTTGGCCAAAACAACAAGTGGTCTTTATATTCTTTGCAACGCCCTTTAGCGAACGTAGTAGACGGAAAAATTATTTCTAATCGGATCCTAGATTTATTCGTAGTTTTCTCGACCACCAAAATTGAGCCGCGCGGGAGGCTTTTTCACGAAAAACACAAAATGTCTCAAATTTCTACAATCACTTGTCGAAGATGTTTTCCATGATGGGGACTTGGTTAAGCGATCCAAACGGTCCGGAAAAGCTTAAGGGCGTTCAAAAAGCTCAAAATGTTTGCACAAAACGATGGAATGAGATGCCTGGTTATGCGACCCGTTTGCTCCACTCTTAAAAAATCATGGGCTGGAGAATTTAGCTTTTCTCGCTCTAGTTAAAATGGCTAGTAAAGAGACGCAAGAATTACCTACATTTTGATCGCAAAACGAAGAAGATACCTCAAAGGTGCGATTTTTTAGAATGCATTCTTCTGCGATAAGTCGCTCTGAGACAGGATGCGCGGCCCGCGAGCTTTGCCAAAATTTACTTTCGTTTCCGTGCCCTACTCAGGACTCCCTGTTACCCATACCCATTTTTTCTAGCAAGTTTAGAGAGCTCTTTCCACGATCAAACATCGGGAAATATATCCAGCTTCTTCAAAAAAATTTCTGAGCTCCTCAAAAATGAAGAAAATCCATACAAAAAACGCCGTTTTACATGTTTAGACAAATTAAAATTGTGTGGTGAAGCGGTTTCCTGTTTTCACCTTGCATCTGATACAGCAAAAAATTCTCTACAAAATGGACTTATTTGTTTTTTCTGCGGACTACGATTTAGCTCCTAAAAACGTGCTTGAAACAGGCGCAAATACTTAATCGCCACCCTGTATAGGGGAAAAATGCTTTCCACCCCTGTTATTTGTTTCCCCCGTTATGTACCCTATACCAAGTATTGGCTTTGCATAATTCTTGCCGAAAACCGATCACCAAAAATAAAAATAAAAAACACGTCTTCCCTTCCTTTTTAGAAGCCGCCTCCATTTCCGGATGCTAATTTTTCCCTAACAAAGAGGTGATCCACGACGACAGTTTCCCCACCGAAAAAATGCGGCCCCGAGGCTGTAGGTGCGGAACATCCAAACGGAAATGCATGCAAATAGACACACACAAACACTATTTTGGTAACATATAGTAGGATATATTTGAGATGAACGTGAATATCATTTGTCTTGGCACTTTGAATCAGAAATTCCGCCGCCTGTGACGGAGCCACGTCTCTATTTCGGATCGATGTTCGGCCGGCAACGGTCTCGAACTATCTGGGTTTTGTATTCACTTTAGCAAGTAGCGGATGGGCTCCCTCCACCCTTGAGCCGGGCGCCTGTGCCCACGCGCCTCGGGCGCCCCAATTTCGAAGCCCTGTACGAGCTCGCACCCAACCGAAGCGACTAGGCCCCGGGTGGCACGAAGCCTTATTTTTAGGTAAAAACAAGGGGGTCGGCTATTAAAACCGTTCAGAAAACTGGTCTTCTAGCTGAAAGCTTTAGTAGTGTGAATAACCACAGCTTCGGCCGCAATTGTCGGGGCCGCAAATGTCGGGCGCAAGTGTCGGGCCGCAGATGGTCGGGCCGGAAATGTCGTGGCACCCTTCCCCATGCGACCATTTTTTGAGCTTTTAAGACCTCTGAAATTTTTAGTTAGGGGTACCAAAACATATAGATAGATTTAGTTTTTGGTACCTCCTGAAAAATTTTAACTAACAAGGGAACCACCTAAGGTCAAGGTGGCGTTTTGTTATGGGACCCAGCTTATTTTGTGCAGAATTTTTTGCTGATTTCGAATCCGCTTTTATTTTTTGCTAAATAACACAATTTAAAAAGTTATAGCGTTTCAAATCCATTTTCTCCCAAATTTTCGAACTTCAAAGTCATTTATCTTGCCTTTCCCGTCTGATTCCTCAAAAACAAATATCGCCATCGTATTCAGAAAAATTTTCTCTATCGAATGAACTATTTAACTCAAAATTTCTGAAAATTGAAAAAATCGACGATACTTGCTTGGTATGGACTCCGTTTTTTGTATGGGAAATGGTGAAAAACTGCCTATTTCACACCCCCGTAAGTGATCGTCGATAGGTCGTAGCGCACTAATGAAATATACCAACCGAATCAGAAAAAAATTCTCTACAAGATAGGCTATCAAAAATCGACTGCCCTATTAAAATAAAAAAGTTGGGCATCGTGACAGATGACTTCCCGCGGGCGCAGATATGACCTTAAAATCGCTATAACTTTTTAAATTGGGCTATTTAGCAAAAATTGAAAGCGGGTTCGGGATCAGCAAAAAATTCTACACAAAATAGGCTGGGTCCCATAACGAAACGCCACCTTGACCTTAGGTGGTTCCCTTGTAAGGCTCCCCGAATTTTAGCTGAGTTTTCTGTCCGCTGCCGCAAAAACAATGTGTTGATAAGGTGCAATTCACGTAACTGCGATTGGCGGTGGCAGGTGACAGCGGCTGGAATGTGGCTTATCGTCTGGTTTCGCGGTCGTAAGAATTTTATTTAAACCGTACGAGAATCAGCGATATCGGGGTTCAACATTAGCACAGCACAAATAACAACAGGATTTGCGGAAAAACGAAGAAGCGATGCGACAAGTGTATTCCTGTCTGTTATTTGGGTTTTGGATACTATTGGACTTCCAAAACGGGAATGCACAACTTACACTACAACAATGCAAGGTCTTGCTGGTAGCTGATGTCACTGATGCAGCACCGGTGGGTACCTTCTGATTGTTATGCCAGCTATGTGCGATCGCTCAGAGGTCCGAGGCTCCAACTATGATGGCAACAATGGTTGATTTATACACAAGTGCTGCAGCAAATGGAATCAATATATCAATGGCATTCTGGAGATATAGTCGTGGGCCTGCTTTTGATGGAGATATTCCCACCGAATTCTTCTACAATATGAACGAATTGTCATTGGATTTTGGAATGCAGGGTGGACAATTGGATATTGTCTAGTTGGTCTTGTTATCCATTTTATACCCATTGAATAGTGTCACAACAGCGTTGAGTGGTTGGAATGTGGAGGATGCTGTTATTATTCTTTTCACGGGAAGGTCAGAAAGGGACATTCACAGTTAATCATTTTAAGTTTATAGCGACCAGAGCAAATTTGCGACTGCCGGCCGTGGATACACCAAGAAATCACAGACAATTGGGGTCGCAGGTTTTGTGGAATTGGTGGCACTATCGAACGTTCATTTTGGATGGAAAAGATACCTCGGCTTTTGCGGCACAACCCATTCCCATGCTTTCTTCACTTCCCATCTTCGATGCAACGATCCGGTTGTGCCAAAATCGTAGCCAACCCTGGACCCCAGGTCCGACCAGCCCGGCCACCTCCACAATTTCTTCTTCCCGCGCTACCACAACCCTCCCGCCGGGCACAACCACCAGGTGGCCTGATGATCAGATGCCTCCCTATTGTGAAATGTACTTCTTATTGGACGCTTCAGTGGAAAGCTGGGCAAGTCTCTCCCTACCACGGAGATCCTCTATTTAGGAAACGTATCAAACACAGCTAGACTATATGTGGGTAATAGCCCGGAACGCCTTTCAAACCAGCCAACCCGCGCCCTACATCCTTACAGCCGAGGCCTTGATCTTTGGTCAGGTATAAGAAATCGGATTCTGACAACAGCGACTTTACCGGATGATGCCGCGAAACGGGAATACATCTCGATGAACCTCGCTGTCCTGCATGCTTTCTGGGCAGGGAACAATCAGAATGTGACCCGGGAAAACGCCAGGAACACCACACTTGCCGAGTAGTTTAAGATCCCAATATGTTCATGGTTGTAGGCCTATGGAATGGTTATATTTTAAGTCGTTGCAAAGCAAATCGGTTGCGCTCGTGTTTACAAACAGGTTTGTCTGGATCCGTAAGTCCTGTAGCAAAGAGACTAGTAAACTCGCAAGAAGTTCCAAACACATGTTTGACGAATAAGTGTGAAAAAGCGCGCTGTCACGTGTCTTTTTGCCTTCGGTCTTGGTGGGAAATAATTCGGAAAATGTCAAAATACTACTACAGGGTGTGCAAAAAAAAAGATGCGAGTTTGTGTCAAAATATCTCGTGAACGGAACCGAATCGGGCCATCGTTACCTGGTCAGAATGCTTAAATATGCTGGGTATGACGAATAAGCGTAAGTTACTTTTTAATTTTTGACGACTCGTTAAGTATTTTTGTGTGAAAGGCGTGAAAATGCAGCTCTTGGTATGCGCTATCTAATGCATTGTACAGATAATCGACCGGATTAACTAGTCGTGAGTGGTAGCCTTCGGAAAATCGGGATTTTCCGAGGGAGTCGATTCTCGAGTTATCCATGAAATGTGTCTAGGTGGGCTAGTTTCAGCTATATATTGCATTGAATCCAGCTTGGCAAAGATTCTTATGAAATAAAATATATTTTATATTTAATATAAAATATAAAATATTTTCAAGCAATTCTGTAAATTTGCGACGATTTGGCAATCTGCCAAAAAAAATTTTGATTGCGATCTTTCCATTTTTATGCGAAAATTTAGTAATTAACTAGTTATTGCTAATTGCAAAATATTAGGCGAATCGGATGGCAAGAAATTTTTATCACGAATTTTCCTTCAAAACTGCCGATTTTCCGAAGGCTCCTCTTGACCGATCAATATTCTTTTCCACTCGGTCGATAGCGCATTCCAAGAGATTCATTTTGATACCCTTGAAGTCCCGCTAACTCATTAAAAGTTCCATTATTTATCGCTTCAAAGTGTCTTACTTTTTCAAAAATCTCAAAAATTCACACGGTCGTCAAAAATCGTGAAAGGTAACTTGTGTTTATTCTTCATACCCAGCATATTTAAGCATTTTGACCAGGTAACGATGGTCCGTTTCGGTTCCGTTCGCGAGATATTTTGGCACAAACCCGGATCTTTTTTTTTGCCAATCCTGTACACGCATTTTAAGATTTTTCACGTTGAGGGTGTATGTTTCAGTGATCAAGCCGAAGTCGATGCTGTGCATGCCTGGAACGAGAATAATTACTTGGTCGTCTACGGTCACGCCTTTTCCGGTTAGATTTTCGAAATTTTAAAGGCATTATGGTGATGAAAGGTTCAATTTCAGCAACAATAAACCCACGGTCAGCCCTACTTCAGGTGCCAATCTTGCACAAAATGCGCATCAGATCGGCTTGCCCCTGACGGAAAAGATCCCTAAAGCAATCGATGACTTCTGTCGAGATGGGATTAGGTCTACTGATCATCCGCCATTTCCTCCGGATCCAACGCCCTATCCCACTGCATCTACGACGCCAAAGTGGACTGGACCAGACTCCTGCTATATATGGTTTTTAGTTGATGGCTCGAGAGAAGCCTTCGTAAGTAAATGTCGGGTTTGAATGAACATTCTGACGCCAAGACTTTGGAGTGGCCACCAGGGATGGCCATTTCGGGACCCGGGTCAGACCCGGACCCCGACCCGGACCCCCGAGCGATTCTTCGGAAGTAAATGCAAAATGTAAATTATTCAAATACTATATTGAATTTTGGATGTATCTATAGTTTTGCTGAAGATCAATAGATCATATTCAATTATTAACGCTTTAATACGTTCTACAATTCAGTTTTCGATAGTAAATTGATCGGGCTAGACACCATTCGACCCTCGATGATCATTTAACCATCGTAAAGGGAGTACTTTTCAAGTATAGCATAGAAAATTTGCATTTTGAGCCAGTCTTGTATTTCCGGTGCAGCATAAACTGGGGGGTCCGGCTCACTCCCAAAAGATCCGGAGCGGGACCCCGACCCGGACCCGGACCCCCATTTCGGGAGTTTCCGGGTCAAGACCCCGGGTCAAAATTGGGGTCAGGGTCCTTTCGTGACCAACCCTGGTGGCCACCAAAATCAAGAAATGCAAACACGATCACGTAAAGAATGTTTGGAATGTAAGGCCCGATGTGCCAAATGACAACGATTTTATGCACCTTTCAAAATCCCGGCGTCAGAACGTTTGGCCAAACCTGAGGGCTATCATTTAATAAAACGCCACATACGCTCTCTGATGAAATAGGCCTATTTCGAAGAACAAGTCGAATTAATGAGAACGGCCGCCGCACTTCTATTTGATACGATGCAGGACGTAAATCTCTCATTTGACATGAAAGCGATGGTTGTGGGCCAGGTTGATGCTCCAGTTTTCAAGCATCCAGTTGCAGAGCGGATTCGACTTATCGCGGATTTTTGAAAGCTTATTCTGGACCTATTCGCATTTCGATTACTATTTTACGCAAGGTGCTAAAAATGTGACCTATGCTGGCGCGGAAAATCATACCATTGTCGAGTTTGGTTCATTGTGCTTTGCTTCAGTAATTCATTCAGCACTATCGGATTCTTGTCCGAAAATATCGGCCCATATGCGGGGGCATTTTTCTTCAGCAACAGGTTTAGTTATTTCAAAACTAATCAATGACTAGATAGCCCACAAGCATTGATCGACACGGTGACGGCCCCTAGCTTACGAGAGAAGTTTTTTGGCTTCAGCTTGCAGGGTAAGGGTTTCACAAAAATGCGCCCGCTCGGACCAACCGAACCATCCATGGGCAACTTTTTATTATTTCTTCTTATTCGCTGGGCAAATCAATGCAAGCGACCTTAAGATAGCGCCAAGTCTCCTGGCAACCATACGGAGCTAGCCAAAAAAGTATTAACTAGCGTCGACGTGGCGGCTTGAAGGAACCACCGGTGGCGACGCCAATTTTCCATGTTGAAGGAAAGTTGCAAAGAAAGTTCTTCAGGGGCTGATCTCAGCAGGATCGCGAAACCCCTGCCCCTACCCTTGGAAGATCGCTTTATAGCCGAGCTGCGTACTGCTTGTTCGGTAGGTTTTATTAGAGGTTAACAGGTCATGGACGGCACCCTCGGCCTCACCATCAACACGATAATTTCCTATTTTAGACATGGTGACAACTGATATGCTCCGATCGATACTACATATTACTGTGTTTTCGATAAAAACACCGTTATCATTTCGTGCATAAAAAACACGCATGTTGTGCCAAGATCTCTAATGAGTGAAACAGTCGGCTCAAGCGGCAGAAGCAGACGGTTGAGAAAAAAAATTGACGCAGTCGGCCAGGGCGATCTAATGGTATCAGGTTGTACAATTAGTCATTGCCGTCCTCGCTTCGGGGCTTTTTTTCAAGCACAGCGTTCATAAGGGACAATTTAGTTTTGAAGATGCTCTACAACACTGTTGTTTTTGTTTCTTTCACAAACATTTGGAAAACGTTTTACAAGGTTAGTAAATAGCATCGAAACTGCCGAGAGTGCCGAGAAGCTCCTCGAGAAGAGCCTTTGGCGGCGCCCCCCAGGCCCCGACCCATATATAGACTAGACGAATCGATTGGTCTAGCCTTCAGCTGCCCATACCGTAATATAGCCGAGCTATAAGCATCTAAAGTTTTTGCATGATTTTCGTGTCTTTCCCGGCCTGCCTTCATAGCCCTTTCCCGCTTCCCCAACCACCGTGCCACGGTAGCCTAGTTGTGTAGTCGGCGGAGTCTGGGGAATCCATCGAGGGTTCGAACCCGCTCACGATTCTTATTCTTTACTCTTTGGCCCGAAGGCTCCTCATTGCATTCTGAAGGCCGTGAATAACTTTTTATCCATTAGTCATACACCAGGAAGCGCGTATGATGCAAACCAACTCCGAAGCCTTTAGGTCATTTCAGTCCCGTGTTTGTGAGTGTGCATGTGCGATTTTTTTAGTAAAGCTATTAGCTGATAAAGCCATTTCACATAACTCTGTATGAGACGGGCAGGTGCGTCCGGAATGGCTTTTATCGCGGCTGTCCGGGGTCGTAAGAATTTCAGTTAACTGATGCGGGGCTGAGGCGATATCGGTAGCTGTCATTCTGGGAATAACAACCGAAGCTGCAAGATGTGGTTGGACCGTTTTGTTTTCTTATTTTGGATTGTGGCATTATTTTTTGCCGAAACCGGGAATGCACAAATTACACTACAACAATGTAAGGTATTACTTGTGGCTGATGTGACCGATGCAGCACCGGTAGGTATCTAACTGTATTCTTAATGGTGTTGTTTTCTATCGTGATATTTAGAGGTCCGAGGCTCCAACTATGATGGCAACAATGGTAGATTTATACACAAGTGCTGCAGCAAATGGAATCAATATATCAATGGCATTCTGGAGATATAGTCGTGGGCCTGCTTTTGATGGAGATATTCCCACCGAATTCTTCTACAATATGAACGAATTGTCATTGGATTTTGGAATGCAGGGTGGACAATTGGATATTGTCTAGTTGGTCTTGTTATCCATTTTATACCCATTGAATAGTGTCACAACAGCGTTGAGTGGTTGGAATGTGGAGGATGCTGTTATTATTCTTTTCACGGGAAGGTCAGAAAGGGACATTCACAGTTAATCATTTTAAGTTTATAGCGACCAGAGCAAATTTGCGACTGCCGGCCGTGGATACACCAAGAAATCACAGACGATTGGAGTCGCAGGTCTTGTAGAATTGGTGTCACTATCGAACGTTCATTTTAGATGGGAAAGATACCTCGGCTTTTGCGGCACAACCCATTCCCATGCTTTCTTCACTTCCCATCTTCGATGCAACGATCCGGTTGTGCCAAAATCGCAGCCAACCCTGGACGCCAGGTCCAACGACCCCTGCAACCAGCACCGGCACCGCGGTACCTGACTACCCACATCGCTCCCCGTGTTCGATGTTTTTCGTGCTGGATGCGTCTGTAGAAGGCTGGGTAAGGGAATTTTTGCATTTCCCTGACTTCCTTGTGAAGGCGCATTCATAATAGCGCATGACTGATTAGCCATATCGTTGTGTACTGACAGTCCGGCCTGGTGATTCAGCCGCAAAAACTCTGTTATTTATTGTTGCGCAGGATACCTATTCAACGCAACTCGACTATATGTATGAGATAGCCTACGAGGCGTTTCGAGCAGCCGTCAGGTCACCATACCAATTATTGATTGACGTGCTAGTGTCCGGGCAGGTATGAGCGGAGGCGTTTTTTAAGTGGGTCCTCGGTAGAGCGTGGCGTTTGCAAATACAAAAATCCACTTTGAATAAATAAATCCAAATAATGGATATTCAAGTAATCCCGAACGGTTAGTTGTTTAATCGCTTTCCCGGAGCGACGATCCAAATTATAACTTGGCGTGGTTATGGTATCAGCAGCTGTAAGTTAAATCAATCGGTTTGTCTCGTCGAGCTCTATCAGCAAATTTTCAAATCGAAATGCGTCTCCTGGCTGACACCATCTCCCGGTTAAGTTTTCCTAACTATTTCTTTTTAATTTTCATAACTTACTTGCTTGCTTTGTTTGACTGGGGACGTTGAGTCGCGGAACTAAAAGAACGATTTTGGAATAACGACCAAAGCAAGCGGATGTTGGTTCAGAGCGTGAATTTCCAGGCAAATCTCCGACCTTGCATGCGTTACGGTGGCGTTGAAAATTACTATGCCTTGTCGGCAGATATGCGATATGACTGTGGCAATGTGTCAAGCGAAAATGCGCTGCAAACGACCATTAAAGAGTACCTAAAATTGCAGAACAACCAGTTAATTTGAGAACGTTAGTGCCATGCGGCAGCTCAATTCTACCCAGATGAGCCGGCTGTCAAATTTTGCTTTTGTTTTCACGAACAGGTGAACGGCTTTCGTTTTTTTACCAAGGATTTTGATGAACATATTCGGTTGATCCATTGATTTAGAAATTTAATTGCACATACCGTATATCCTCTAATATAGCCCTCCTTTTTAAAGTTGTCATTTTCATTTTTTAAAGGGATTTCGGCTATGGGGAGGTATCTAAAGCCATCAGGAAGGTATTTAAGTTGTTTTTTTAAGGGGATTTCGCCTAGGGGAGGTATCTAAAGCCATTGGCGTGGATATTGATAGAGCCTAGGGATGGATGTGGTGGTGTATTAAATGAAGGGTAGCCCGAAGGCCAGATGGTTCTCTATTACATTGCTAGGCACAAAAATGGCCGGAACATAGTTAAATCCCGTAGTAAAAAAAAAACGTTTTTTTGGCATTTTCGAATCTTGGGACGCCTCAGCACAGCTTAAAAGTGGCATAAAAAGATGTGTAGAAGAGTTCTGCGTCGAATGAGGCATTGACATAAACGTAAAAAAACTGCGCCAGGCCTTGTTCAGGTGGCTCGCAAACTGCCTATTAAAACCCTAAAACGACTCCTTGTTAGCGATCAAGCGGACGTCGATGCGGCGCCTTCTTATTCCGGTGGCGAACCAATTGCAATCTACGGCCACGCATTCTCAGGCACGTTCACATATTTAGGATCAAATGAATCCAGGGACAACACCTCGACCGATTTTTTTAACTGAAACATGAGAATTTATATTACAGCTTTGGCCAGGTTTAGCTACCCCGCTACAAGAGTCAAGTTGTGTGTATTTGTCTTACTAGGGAAGTGCAAATAAAAATCCGGAAAATCGCTTAGCAAAAATATGGGTCTGATAGAGTCGGCGACGGGGATTCCGAAACTGCAAACAGAATTTGCAAAACGCTTAATACAAAAAAGTTATGAGCATTTTAAGTTTTCAGCCTTTTATTCCGCCCTCCCTTATGAGCCCCTCCCAAAGACGGGTGTCCGCATGTCGAGTGGTGTAGTGGCTAACTAGCCTGCCCCTGGGGCGGAAGGTCTTTGGTTCGGCTCCCCGGTGATGCAAAATTTTTTGCTTTTTGGTCAAAGTCAAGAACTTTGGACTTTTTCAAAGTTTCAAGTCCGAAATTTAAATTTTTGAACATTTTCTTTATTATTGACTGCGTGTAGGCTTACCTTACGAAAAAACAGAGGTGAATTTTTTTTAGTGCCCTACCCGTACTCCAGTACGGGAGTACGGGTAGGGCAGCACTTGCACTCCCGCCACCACTTCGTAATCGGTTTCATGAATTTAAAAATTAAGAGAACGGCCTTTTCGACTTTGAAACTTTGAAAAAGTCTAAAGTTCTTGACTTTGACCAAAAAGCAAAAAGTTTTGCATGACCGGGGAGTCGAACCGGAGACCCTCCGCCCCAGAGGCAGGCTAGTTAGCCACTACACCACTCGACATGCGGGCACCCGTCTTTGGGAGGGGCTCATAAGGGAGGGTGGAAGAAGTGCTGAAAACTTAAAATGCTCATAACTTTTTTGTATTAAGCGTTTTGCAAATTCTGATTGCAGTTTCGGAATCCCCGTCGTCGGCTCTATCAGAACCATATTTTTGCTAAGCGATTTTCCGGATTTTTTATTTGCACTTCCCTAGTTAGCGTCTGTGGTACTATCGCGGAAAAAACAGCCTCAGTAGTAACTCGGCACAACGTGCAAAAAAAAATAGTTTGTGAGTTTCCAGGAGCTAATATCGGACGGCTTGCCTACCAAGTTGGGCTGCCCCTGCCGGGAATTGTCCCAAAACTCATCGATGACTATTGCACTGCTGGCATCATCTGGCCCGGAAGCGCAACATATCCGCCGGATCCGACACCGTATCCCGTCGCGGCGACCACCCCAGCGTTGAATAATGGTCAGTCAGAATGTATTCTCGTCTTCTTCCTGGATGGTTCACAACAGGGTTGGGTAAGTGCGCTTCTCACAAGGGAAGTGCACGAACTTAAGGTGGCGTTTCTTTTTCAAGATAGGTGGGTCTGATAGAGTCGAACACGGGGATTCCGAATCTGTAAACAGAATCTGCTAAATGAAACGGAGAAAAAAGTTATGAGGCTTCAAAGTTGGCAAAATCGAAAACGGTACCTTTAGCGGCCTGTAAAAGGCGCAGAAGCGGAATTGAGCAAAAACCGATTGGTGCATCTTGTTCAGCGAAAAAAGCTCTTTCGAATGAGCTAGCATTCAAAAAGTTTACGATGATTTCGCGGAAATCTCTTCGATGACCTCCACAGGATCTACCCTTACCTGTGAATTAAAAAGAAGCTTTTTGACAAATTATCTGTAATTGCTACATATTAAAGCACATTCGAAAGAGCTTTTTCTGCTGAACACGATACACCAAACAGTTTTTGCTCAATTCCGCTTCCGCGCTTTTTACAGGCCGCTAAAGGTACCGTTTTTGTCTATTTTGCCAACTTTGAAGCCTCATAACTTTTTTCTCCGTTTCGTTTAGCAGATTCTGATTGCAGATTCGAAATCCCCGTGTTCGACTCTATCAGACCCACTTATCTTGAAAAAGAAACGCCACCTTAAGTTCGTGCACTTCCCCTGTCAGACCATATGCTTGGAATCGATTAGCAAAGGTCGCTTTATTGAAACATGACTCACGGGCTCCTACACAGGCGAAATTTCCGCTTACAGACTTGTCTCTAAAATACGGAAATGCGAAGTCTTTAAAAGTGCGCATAGTTGAAAATGAGCTATGTGGGAAGTGAAACTATTTCATAAAAAGTTTGAGAGGGCCCAACTGATGCCTTGATAACCAATATAGCAACCTTTTAACCTTTATGATTTTTACTCATCCTTAGTTACTCGAATTTTAAGAAAGTTTACAGTTAACAAAATAAATATCAATAAAATTTACAGAGCCACTTCGAGCAGCAATTTGCATTGTTGCGGCAGGCATCAATGACCATTTTCGAAGCCATTATTGATAATCGCGTTGACTTCCGCATGCGCGCCGGAATTCTCGGGCAGGTTTGGTCCTTCCGCCGCTTTGTCCAAAAAAGAACTGATTTTAGAACGGTATCCCAGCTTCCGACGGCTTTGAATATTCGTTCGGAAATTATGCCGAGTATGTGGAAACGTTTGCGCGGCTTAGCTTGAATGCCACTGCGATCGGCGCTGCCAACCGAACCATTGCGGAGTAAGGGATGGGGCATTTTATTACAACGTTCATCTAGCACCATCGCTTTCCTCGAACAAGAAATCCAGCCCCCGGAAAGGAAGCCGAAAAAAAGGCTAGATGGTATGGAACACTTTTGCCTGGAGGCCCCAAAAATTTAAGGCAATTGTGGTACATTGAATCTTTAAAGAGATGAGGACGGCATCTGTTCAACCCCCATTGGGGAGAGGGGGGTTCAACAGTTGCAGCGGCGAGAGAGGGCGCCCAGAGGAGAGGCGCAGAGACATTTTCTTTCCCGCGCGTAATCGATTGACTTATGCCGCCCCTATCCCTTTAATTGGGCAAAGCGGAGGCTCGAAAAGTTCGCCACCGAAAGTATGCGATGCAAGCAGGCGCGTAAGAGGGGGAGGGCAGAGGGCAGGTGCTGCCCCCCCACCCCGGAAATGCGGCGGTCCCGAAAAAAACGTAAGGGCCTCCCGTATGATTTTTTAACTCGAAATTTTTTTTGCCGGTGGCACTGTTTTTTTTTTCATTTTTTAGCCAGCGGCACTGTATTTTAGCGAAATTTTTCGCCTGCGGCGTTCAGATTTCGCAGCCGCAAGGTTCATGGCACCCGCTTCCTACCCTGTGTTAATTAGTATATGCAAATTTGGGCAAACGGTGGAACGCGGTGTCGCTGAGATCGGAACCTTTCCTATCGGCCAACGGAGTTTTTGGCATCATGGTTTGGGAATGTTGCATTATGAGGGCTTACTTATCAGTATTCCTAAAGATAAGCGCTTGCGATTATGAGATGAAATTTGCATCCTAAATAACCGGAACCGGCGAGTCTGCTCACGCCAATGGCGTTGTGCTCTCGCTTCGTCTTGCTCCCGCCATGGTGTCGACCCATATACAATTTAGGCAATAGCCTCTTCACCATGGCTATCTTTATGAACAACAGGTAGAATTTTTGATACGTGATCTGAGTTGATTCAGTCCGCAATCCGAGATTGACGCTGTTCCTATGCCGCCCATTCATGACAATCTTTATGGATACAGTTTGCAAGGTGAGATTGTCCGGTGCGGTTCGGCGTTACAATGCTCTCAGGACCCCACGGTACTCTCATTGACAAGCTTACAGTAGCGGCCAAAAGTTTGTACCGACCTTGCCTCGCATTCTAAAATTTGCCCCAGAATCTCGGAGAAAGGCTCCGAAATTCTATTCTTTTGGGAATTATATCTTCTAAGGCTGTATTTTATAATACGAAAATCCCTATGCAATTTGAAACTGTATTTTGCTTTAAAAGTCGATTCTTAAAGAGAGGGCGAAAAGAGGTTAGGTCAAAAGTTTGTACCGACCATCTTTCAAAATTCGATAAAAGGCTAAATAATGTAGTTTAGGGTTCAATTCTGCTACTGACGTATATTATTTGCCAGTATCTGTGGTTTCGCATTCAAAGAACGGCTCAAAAAACTTCAGGGAAATTTTTGAAAAATTTGATTTTAATATGGGAAATGTGGTTTCTCGACCATACCGGCTGAAAACTGCAATTAATTTGCAATTTTTTATATACGATCGGAAACAGCTTCCGAAAACACACATTTTCATATATATCTTAACAGGCAATCCCCCCGAGGCGGAGGAGTTACGCATTTAATAAGCCCATCCGCGGGGAAAAGTACCGATTTACTATGAAACCGCCGCCTGCAAACTTTCGAAGGGTAACCCAGTGAGACCCAACTTCGAGGGCTTTTTACCATGGAAATGTGTGTTTTTCTATGCTCTTTCAGATGGCTTTTAAAAAGCCACAATAATATGGCATATTCGAATGTTACGGTCGAAAAACCACATTTCCCATATTAAAATCGGGTTTTTCAAAAACTTCCCTGGAGTTTTTTGAGCTGTTCTTTGAACGCGAAACGACAGATACTGGCAAATAATATACGTCAGTAGCAGAATTGAACCCTAAACTACATTATTTAGCCTTTTATCGAATTTTGAAAGCTGGTCGGTACAAACTTTTGACCTAACCTCTTTTCGCCCTCTCTTTAGGAATCGACTTTTAAAGCCAAATACAGTTTCAAATTGCATAGGGATTTTCGTATTATAAAATACAGCCTTAGAAGATATAATTCCCAAAAGAATAGAATTTTGGAGCCTTTCTCCGAGATTATGGGGCAAATTTTAGAATGCGAGGAAAGGTCGGTACAAACTTTTGGCCGCTACTGTAAATACTAGAAGAACCGACAATTTTAAATTGAAACCGATCTACGCTATATAATCGTGCACTGCACTCTAACCAACACGCGCTTTGGATAGGCACTCGGGGCTTCATGGAAGTCTCAGACCGGAAAGCTCTTCCGCTCCAGTTTGACGGGCAAATATGTAGCCCCAGTCCTGGCGCGTTCAGCTGTCTTGTGTACTCCGAGGGCATATCCGGGGGTGTGCCTACGGTGGGGTGTGACGGCAGGACCCAAATTTTATGAAATTAGGAAATGAATTTTTATTTAATAAAGATTATTGTTTAGGTGCCGATTTAAGCAAACTGTCGCACACGCTGAGCTTCCCCCTTGACGAAACGGCCATTACACGATTCCGGGATTTTTGCCTGGTGGGTAGAGAGCGCTTCGAATAGGGGCCTTGCACCGGTTGGTGGATGGTTCCAGCCTTGCTACAACTAGCGGAATTGGCGTCGAAAAACCCTAAAAATCAAAGGCTTTTTTAGATCACAAACAAAACTAGATTTTTTATAAATTGCGTGTGCGTTTGTACATTGGTTTTGACTATATCTGAGCATAAACACTTTACAAATCCTCATCAAAGTTCAATTTTAGGTCTAAACATTGCTTTTTTCTTCCAAAACTGACCAAATTTTCGATTTTTTCAACCATTTTTTTAAAAGTTTTTCGAAAGTTTTCTACTTTAAATACCGTAAAATCTACTACAAAACATACAAACACCTAATATTCAATGACTATCCCAACTTGGCCCGCCAGGAAAAATTTGACTCGTTTTCAACGTTTCGACATATGGTCTGGAAAGATCAGCCATTTTTTAGAAGCCAGATATTTCGAGGCCGATGGCTGTTCCTCCACCAAATGTGTCTGCCCCCTCAACAAAACACAAATGATTGCTTTTATGCAGGTTTGAAAGCTTGCTTGTGAAAATCATGGCATGGATAAATAATAACTATCTAGAAACAGATCTTGCAACACTGTGAGGAGTTGGGGAACTCTTAGACACGAGCCGGTTACAGCGGCTTTGCCGCTGCAAGCGGCTGGACTTCGGGCTACCCCTCAGCTCCCTCCCTTCCTGATGGCTCTAGATACTTTAAAGGATTTAATTAATGAATTAAAATAGTTAAAGTATTAAAATAACTGAAAAAAGAGCGATCTGGGCGCGGGAAGGGGCCTGGAGAAAGGGGACGTGGCCTGAGAGAGAGCCTGTAGAGAGCCCCCCACTCGTTTTATTAAGGCACCACTTTCAAAATTAATTATTTTTATTTAAACAAAAACTTTTTCATAATTTTTTATCATTTGGGGGTTTCTGACGGCACTCTATCCGAATCCGAAGAGACCTGAGCTCTAGCTCCTTTCCCCTAGTTGGCTGCTGGCAGACAGACACCACTACTGAATTCTTACATAGTATTGACCATGCCTTGCTCGGTGTAGTTCAATGTGGTCTCGATATCTGTGATTTATATCCTCCAAAGGAAGCATTGGTATTCGAGTCTCCGTACGGCTACCATTCCTTGTGGTCACCACGGATAATTCCTAGGTCCGTAGGGTGATGCAATGTGCAGATCCGGGATTTGGTAGTTGTAGTTGTATGGGCTGTACGACCAGGTGTTCAATGCGTGTCCAACTGGATATCGGTATCCATAGCCGTAGTAGCTATATTGGCGTTTTGCTCGGATCAGCGGGCGTTCAGGGGCTGAAAAGTGCAAGGTACATGCGAACCGAAAAATTAAAAAAATGCCTAAAGCGAAAAATTCAGCTCGCCAACGCTAAAAAAGGAGGAATAAAGAACAAAGAACTTTCTGGTCAACACATTATATAGCTCTTTTGTAAATATCGCGCATTAATGGTGTGTGCTTATCAAAATGGCGAATGCGCGCACATATAGCTTGGATTTTCATATGTTCTAACAATGAGCGAAATCCGGTTCGTGTCAGATCGAAAAATAATGCTACCTCCGCCCGAAATTTCAATTCAATACTAATATAATATAAATCTACCGCGCCCTCGTGTTTATGGCGCATTAATGGTAGGCACTTATCGAGAGACAGGGTTTGCGCAGGAATCGACACTCAGCATATTTTTGAACTCACCAAGCTCAGATCATGGCAATCAGAGAAACAATTAGGAGAACAAGTAATGATAGTCGAGAATTCATGATGAGTTTGTTTGGCATTTAACTCATCCTGATTCACCTCCTATTTTATACCTATCCCAGCTGATTCCTCCCTTCAAAAAGTACACCCGCGCCCTTATAGTATGTTACCCTTCTAGCCACCGATGTCCTAGGAATGACGTTTTTTAGTGTCTTTACATCTTTATTCAGCCCTGTACCTTTCTTTCGTGGTCCTTCGGTCTTTGGCGGTGAAAAACCTGCTTTTTTTCAAGTGGATGTGCCAATTTTGTGGCAGCCGGAAAGGGACATCTTTATTGGATTAACCTATTCAACTACCAAAAATAGGGGCGCCGCTGCCTGCGATGATTTTCGAAGGCAAAGGGCGTGGGCGTGTAGATGTTCAATGATGAAGAATGGTTGGGTGGGAAAACACAAATCGCTGCTAACACTCGAAAGCAGGCAAACGGCAAAGATGTGTGATTTTTGCCGGGTTTGCAGGGATTTAAGCTCTTTTTGGATGGTTTTTGCGGGAATAGATAATATTTGGATTTTCGGGGTTAAAAAAAACTTGATTTTTCTTTTTGTGGCCCTGGGATATGGAATGGAAATCACAAAAAGACACAAATTCTAAAAACAATGGTAAACTAAGATCACAATAGAATTTTTTTCGAGAAGGAAATAAAAAAATGATTCGGTCAATATCACCGGCTCTCCTTGATGAGCAGAGCTTCCGGATCCTGGTTGACTTTTTCGTATTGGCTAAAAACACGCAATTTTAGCTTTAAAAACAAAAATGAGGTATATAAAAAGCACTTCAGTTTGTCAACCAGCTTACTTGATGCTCAGCTTCCCCCGATTTTTCGGGAACATCACTTCCTTGAAGCTGGGCAGGACGTCGTCTAGTGATTTGAGCTCGGAGTGGGTGAATACTTTTTCAAGGGGCATCATTCGGATGAGGACCATGATGATGAGCTGAAAATTAGCTTATGACTATAATAAAATTACCATATCATTATTAGTTACAAAATACTAAAAATTGAATGGGAAACTTGCCATCAACGGGAAGGCCATCTTTACTACCGGAGAATACTTGACGACAAAAAGCCCGATAAGAGACAACATTTGAATTAGAGTAAACAAGTGAACACGCCGCATCTTTACGCAACGTAGCCAGGTGTAGTCGGGCTAAAACATATTCTTTCAAAGCACAGCAAGACAATCCAAACCTGATGCTTCACCGGCATAAACCAGAGTGCGACTCTTTGGACGAATTGCTGGTGGATTAGGGACACTACTCCCATATATAAGAAAACACCGATGAGGACGGGCATTGGGACGAGCTGAAAGGCAATGAAAAAGTAGATCGAAAGGTACTTTAAGTGAGATGTATAAAGTATCGGGCAATGGGCAAAAAGCATACCTTAATCACTGGTGTTAAGAAAACCGAGACTCCAATCATCAAATGGGCAAGAATAGCGGTCAGCCGCTGCTCTCTAAAAGCAATTTTATGATCTTTATGCATTTTATTATTTTTATTGGTTCTCCCTTATACTTACTTGACACCTAGCATCTGTGCCTTTTCTCCAGGAGCTGCACTCTCGGATTGTACCCTCAAGGAGTCGACGTGCATCACTAAAGGTAATGGGGTCTTCTTTTCCTCTTTTTATCTAATTTCTCTCTCTCTATTTCTCTCTATTTCTCTCTCTCTCTCTAGCTCTCTAGCTATGTCTCTTATGTTATTTCTTACCAGAAAGCACTGTAGCTGCCACAAAGAATGGCAGCCCCAGGAACGAGCAGATGAGCACGAGGATGGCAATGACGAGGAGGTCGAGATGGTAGCCGTAGCCTTTCTGAAAAAAATAATGATTACCTGACCTTGAAGATCGTACCTTCAAGAGATTGTCTTTTCGATTGACGATCACAGCAGTAATCTGTTGATCCATCACTATCAAAATCGTGTAAAAAGCGGCTGGGAGGATGGCGATCAGGATCAAGTGGAGTGGCACGTCAACAGGGAGGACAAGCCAGGAGCGGTCTTTGGTTGGCTAGAAAATAGGGGATCAAATTGAAGAAAATGATAACGAACCCTAAAACTGTCCGGGATATTGAGAGTGGGGACTTTGTCTTCGCCAACGTAGTGCGAATAGGCAGTCATGACAACGATGGCGATTAGGACTCCAAAGTCGGACACGGCATTCCGGATCTGAAAATTAAAAAGCCAAGGCGTTGTTGTTAGTTTCTATCTCTCGCTCCTTTGCCAGGCCAAAACCTACATTTGACGAGAAGAACGGCGACTTCCTGAACTCCTTGAAGGCGTACGTCAACGCAAAGGTGCCGAGCGTCAAAATTATCGACAATTGGTAGACGTCAATCTGGTTATCGAGCTCCCGGAATTCACCGAGATCACAAGCTGTAAAAATTGAGCCTGCAAAACCGGTGAGAATATACCGCCTTCTCGGGTATCATTTTGGAAAAAGCCGGCGATAAGGGAATCTTCAGTGAAGTTGCCGATAAAACATTTGCAACCAGAAGCTTGGAGGGCTACCTGAACAAGGGTTCTTTGAATCCGAAAAGCAGCTCTTACCATCTTAGCAGCTGATTTTTTGGCCTCTGTGGCTCCAATACCGATCAGTTTTTCGAAAGCCTGGAATTTTCTGAGACTTGCAGCTTTTTAGTTACAATTTTTTGACAATTTTTGTACATTTTTTGCGCCTACCTGGATGATGAAAACCACGCTAATTAGCGTAGCAAAGGCATCTTCCGTAAAGCGTGTGATCAAACCGACAAGTGCTAAAAATCGAATAAATTTAGCTAAATAATTTTTCTACCAGAAGCATCGGTAGCTGTGAGGATCATGAGCATGATGAAGATCCAGATACCGACGAGTAAGCGGAATTCCAGGAAGTCCCAGCCATTCGCTCTGGAATTGATTGCTAAAAATTTTCTAGGGCAATTTTACCTGCAAAACTCGTACAGAATCCCTTCAAACACCAATGTGGGTCCGGTAGCTGATAGAATGTTCAGTGGCTGGCCGGAGAACATGGCAAAAATTACTCCGCAAATTCCACCGCAAAGGATTGCTTCGATCGTCGCCTAAATCGTGAAGATAATTGTAGCATTTGGCTTCAACCGCCCTTCAAAAGACAAGTTAATTTACCATCTCATGGTGCAGCTTGACGCCCATTACTGCTCCAAAAGTGATGATTGAGGTCAAGTTGGCAAAGAACAGGAATACTGTAGCTGCGAGGGATTGAGAGAAGCGTCCCCGGAAGAAGTCAGTGTAATCGGAGACGTAGTACGGTAGTTTGGCTCTGTAAAAATTGTTTTTAGATTTTTCTTGTCTTACTTAATGTCAGCTGCAAGTCCTCCAAAAGTGCGGCCAGTCCGGTAAAGGCCAACAGCGTGGGATTCTCCGTCAGTAGCTGTAAAACGAAAAATCAAGCAGACATGGCTATCGTCGTGATGTACAGTAGCGTGCAAAAAGAAGGCAACACCCAGGAAGCTCTTGTAACTCGGCTGCCTCGTTATATTTTGCCCAAAAGGAATGTTTCCTAGTGTTTTCGATGCTGTAGAATTCGATGAGCAGGGTCCCAAGCCGCGAAAATGACGTTTAGTAGCTTAAACATGGAATTCATAATAGCTCCAAAAAATCGACTTTTTCTAAAGGCATTTTTTGTTTCAAAAACATCACCATCGTGTTCAGCATGGTCGATTTACCCAACGTAAATGTTTTTGGTTGCTTAGGACGTCTTCAGTCGGCTAGGAAGCTGCGATTAATAGGGGACGCCATCGGTCTGGTGGGGGCGCCTGCAATACCTTTCCCCCAGGCGCACCCACTTCTTGCCCCGTTTCGCGCAAAGAAAACGCGGCTTCCCGGCTAAGCTAAGTCAAACCCGATCACAAACGACACTGACTTTGGGTAAATCGACCATGCTGAACACGATGGTGATGTTTTTGAAACGGAAAAATGCCTTTAGAAAAAGTCGATTTTTTGGAGCTATTTTAAATTCCATATTTAAGCTACTAAACGTCATTTTCGCGGCTTGGGACCCTGCTCATCGAATTCTACAGCATCGAAAACACTAGGAAACATTCCGTTTGGTGCAAAATATAACGAGGCAGTCGAGTTACAAGAGCTTCCTGGGTGTTGCCTTCTTTTTGCACGCTACTGTATTAATGGACAGAAAGCAACAAGTTCCAGGTATCAATTTGTGCTGAAAACTTACAGCTGCCCTCCAGCGACACCTTGTGCTTGTTCATATGCCCAAGCCGAACTTCCTGAATATGATGCTCGAGTAGAAAACTATAGAACTGACTTCCGTTCCGCCATCCTTCGGCTCCCAGCGCGTCTCGGTCGTACATTTCCCAGGCGGAATCACCACCATGTTCGACATGAACTCCTCGATGGCGTCGGCCATCGTGTACGGCTCCTGGGTGTGTTCAGCAACGCGTCGGAAAACCTAGGATGCATTCAGATTGACCACGCTAGTTTCGCGCTACCTCATCAGAAAGCAGGGCCCCGATTGTCCGCCCAATCATGACGGCCTCGTTCTCGTAGTTATCCTTAGGGGTGAGGAGCACGAAGATGAACTTGGTGCGCACCGGAATGTCGGGAATTTCGGGGTAGAAGTTCTAAATTTATCTATCGACCTTATTTTCCTGTTACTAATTACCTGAGCCGTCTTCAGGCGTATAAAAGCGCAAGTCGGGTGCTCTAATGAGGCGACGTGACCGACAAGGATTGCGCACGACTCGGTGTTGTTCGGCAGCTTGGAGACGAGGCGTTTTTCCGACTAAAAAATAAATAATATTATAAGATATAACGGAGATCAGAAAGTGTTATGAAAATAATGGATAAATTGCGAACCTGCGACAGATCTCCAGTAGCATTTCCGGTGTCGATGGTCAGGTGGTTGGATTCGTTGTGGTTGTGCGTCTAAAATTTGAGGTAAATATGTTTTAAAACCAATTATAATTTTTAGTAATTTTTATTATTACTGTTCAAGCTCATTTAAATGCAGAAGAAACAAATACAGTCAAATCGGAATTTGATGATTTTTACCTCATGATTCTCCCGCTCCTTTCCTCCATCCTCCGCCTCATCGTCAGTATCAGATGCTTGGTCGAGTGAATTTCTCCCTAAATATCTGCGTCTAAAAAAGTACAAAGGCCCTTACTTGATTTCGAAATTGTCATATGGACCTTCGGGGCCCATAACGCCTTCCTGACGCCTTTAATATTTGTGTCGTTGACGAGGGCACGGTCCTCCCAAAGTCTGATGATGTCATCTGAAAAAATTCAGCTATTTTGGAAACCATTTCTGGGCAGTAGATCCTCAAAACTATTTCTGATTCTACCGCTGATTGTGACCTTAGAGCTTTTCTTTCCCATTGATCGTTTTTCCTCGAAAGTTACCTTAGAGGAAACCTGTGATGCCTTTAAAAAGCCCCGATTTCCAAAAAATTGTCTTATCTTTGACTCGGGGCTAATTCGGCACCTCTGATTCACCCAGCGACCATCGAGCACACGACCAATCCCCGATATTTTTACTCTTTTGCTCCACCAAGCCGCCCTGTACACGATTTCCCAACCCCCACACGTGCCGCCCATAGATGCGGATAATCAAATCAAGTGATCGACCACCGACTGATTTGCAAATAACACTTTTGGAAACGTAAATTAAAGTAAACTAACCGAAGACTGAGGAAAGGGAGTCCCGCGTGGAGTCGAGGACGACCACGCCACGTCGCAGACAATTTCGAGCCTAATTCGAGGATGAACTTTTGGTCTAGGTGATGCAATCACAAACCTGGAGGAGACCTTGAAAACTCAGGAGGGTGATGTGTGGTTTGGAGAAGCGGGTGCCACCGCCTTCGACGACTTGCTCGTACTTTATCCACCTGGAAGGGGGAGATTATAAAGGTGTACGAGTGCAAACAAAAAAGGTTTTTAAAAATACATCCTGAAAACGACATAAGATGGCGCGAAGAGAGGCTCTTAAATTTCTTCAAGATTTAGATTCGACATGTTTTTAAACGTCGTGTATGAAAGGATTTATTTGCATTTTGTCCAATTCAGAGTATGGAAAAACGGTTGACCAAAGTTTTCTTTGTCGCAATCTTAATACGCTGAGATTGCACTTTTTAACATGTTTAAATTCGAATAAGTTACGCCAAAATGAAAGTGGTCGTAATTTCACTGCCCTGAAAAATCAATTTTCTGCGTGTTTGCGATGAAAAATTTTCTACAAAATGCTGCTCGACAGAATAATTTCCGAAACAAAAAGGGTTGCGAGAGAATTACGATTAAGACCGAGCTTAACGCCGATAAACGACAAACCTGAAGCTTAGCTTTATCTTACCTCGAAGCCTCATGCCAACTTCTGATCTTCCCGTCATACCGCAGCTTGAGCATTTCGGAATATATAGGAGGCGCCGCATCCTCATTATCATGACGTTCATAAAGCCGACGAACATTGTCAATAGCACCTGAAATTCAATTTATATTTAGTATCCGGAAAAAAATGTCCTTACTATCCGGATGCTGGCCCAGCGATATCGATTGCGACACCGATATTGGATCGAGGAGCAGATCGGCTGAAATATCGTATTTTGGCATTGATCCAATGTGTCAAGAGGTGTATTGCGGAGTAACTAGGCCGGTGGATGTGTGGAACTAGTTCTTGGCTGATTATCCCCCGGCATGACGGGTCGGGGATGTTGGGGACAACATTATAATGTGCTTGTTTGAAGGGATATTTGATTTTTTTGGGGTATTGATAGTTTCCGGCCTCACATGTTTCGATATCTATTCATGTACTCTTCAAACGCGAGATGATATAAAAAATCGAACCGAAGATATCTGCTATAAAACATTCCACACAGGGCTGCGTTAAGGCCGGAAGGGTGGTCCCCCAAAAGGGAGCGTTGGCGTTGCGTGTCGAAACTTGCACGGCCCTAAAGAATCAGCGTGCGTCGCGTGTCGCGTTGACGGCAAAAATTCATGATATCTATAGCCAAAAAACTCTAGCCATGCCTCCCGCGTCCCTCACAAAAAAGCCACACGCGCGTTGCGTGCTGCGGCACTTTAAAATTTAGAAAATCCGTAGCCAAAACAATGGACATTCTTTACGCGCCCCTTTAAAATCCAACTCTCAGGCTTTAAGCTTTACCATGCTCCTTCACCGACGCCATCCGCCGCATCGACGGCTTTTTCGAATTAAGCATCGTAAAATCAGTGCAAAGAATCGAAGTCTAATTAGTTTCGGGTGTCAAATAGTGGCGCGCGATGTGTGGAGCATCAGCACGCCCCTGATCGAGAGTGTCCCCCCACCAAGGGGTTTTCTCCAAAAATGGATCGTCTCAGGGGAACAGGTTATCCCTCCCAAATGGGCCGGGCACTTTTTCGAACCCGAAAAGGTTTCGTAGGTGGTATGTTATTGGTGATATATGATGAGTAAAAGTGGTAAATATTTGGAAAGTGTTTCGAGTCCAATAATATGATTGACTTAAGCTATAAAATTGGGGTGTTTTCGCCAGGGAGAGGTAGTTGTTTAAAGGGGTGTGTAAGACATGACCATGAATATAACTACGTCAGATAATTTATAATTTGATACGGTAACGCGATACGCGCTGCATACGCTTGATAAGAGGATGGCGTGATAAGTCACGCGATGGAAAAGCTGAGCTCGAGCCCGTGCCAAATACGGGTCTACGCCTTGCCTGGCCTTTTAAAGCGACCAAAATCTGAAAAATTCACTCCCCCACCAGTAAATATGATTCATATAGCTTTAAATGCCACTTGGATTTCCAAAATAAGGCCGATTTCTTTGCCGATCCTCGGTCGTTTCATCCATCGCGTTATCCCGGAAGTTCCAACCCCCATTTTTTATTAGAAGTTTTTGATTTTTTATTATCAGGAATTGAGGCAGGCTTCTTCTAGCCAGGACGAGCTAGAATGCCATAAATGTTGGGTCAGGCCCTGACTTTCGGGATGTGAGAGCGCGACCACTGGCTACGCGTCAAGACCACTCGATCAAGCCGCGCGCGTGGGGCGCCAAATTATTGTTATCAACCATGGACTCGCAGGGATCGGTGGGGCCGGATATTGAATTCTGGCGGTCCGGAAAGGTTCTTTTTGCCAAGGAAATAGGACAGCTGTGGAGCAAAAAAAAGGAATGGATCACCAAAAGTGTGAAAACATATTTTCTACGACTCCCACTTACCTTGGAACTCAAAGGATCGCGACTGACGCAAGACCATGGCTGCTCTTTAGCCAAGGGTCTTGTAGCCTAGTAAATCGTATTTTGTCAGTAAATGTTCATCGATGGACACACAACTACCCGCGGTAGCCGAAACGCAGTAAAAATTATGCAAAGCTGGGCGATGGCCGACCGCCCGACCGCCGTCATGGGCAAAAAGTTTCGAAAGTTTTGGTTGAAAAGTGTCGATAAACATGGTGACCGTGGTTTTGTTTCCTAGGATAAAAGAGGTGTCGTATTGGTTTAACTGTTTCATATTTAAAGAATTGAAGTTATCATGTTACTTTATAGAATTGGGTTTTTTTAAGCCATTTTCGAGATGGATTTAAACAACAAAAACATCAATGAGCAGCAAGTTCTTGTAGCTGATTCGTTGCGATTTCTCCTGCAAACGATCACAAATCACTGCCACAAACTGTGATCTCTGTCACAGATTTGAGGGCCACTTTCTGCCCCCACGATTTCCAGGATCACCAAGTTTCCCCGCGATCGCAAATTTTGCATTTTCCGAACCGTGCCGCGTGACATTTCGGTTCACGCGCCAGGTCGAGCGGATCAGAAAGTTAGCGCTTTTTCGGGGAAAGGCAAAAGAGCAGTGAACTGTGCTGTAGCATAGAATTCGGGTTTGGTCTCAGCCTGGCCAAATAAAAAATTCCAAATACGAAATCACACCTGGCCAGGGCAAGCTAGAAACTACGCGGCATTTGTACGGTGTGCAATGCTGGAATTCATAAGTACGATTTCCTCAGGAGTAGGACCTCGCAAAATACGAAAACAACAAAAGCATATGAAGCGCCGGAACTCCTTCAAGAAATTTCACTAAATCACAGATTACAAATTTTCACTCTTAAATAACCCTAAAAACTCGATAAGTTCGAACCTTTGCAGATTTAGCCAAAAATATGGACTGGCAGGAGCCGTAGTTTTTTCTATGGATTTTAAGACCATTAAACACCCTGAACCCACGTTTATAAATTGTCCTCGACCGCGACTGCATCGACTTCACCGGCAGCAACTCCGGAAAGAGGCTCTTCCTCCGATTCTTCATCCGAGCACATGCCCGCTGCGACGACTTCGACAAGTCCAGCAGCGACATCTCTCGACAACAATACCCCAAAGCTGAAATCAATGCTCCCCTTCACACATTCCGATGCACCTGACCGAGATGGCCGTTCAAAATTCGGCTCCACCTGGCCTAGGATGACCCCAAAAAAGTAGTCATTCTATATTTGGAGACCCCGAATGACATGAGCAGCTGCAAAAAGAACTTCTTCGCGTCATGGTCCCTTTTCGGGGGAGGTGAACTTTTGCTCTAGCCAGCTGCTAACTATGCGTTTTGCGGAAAATCGGGGCAGGGACTCCCGTTTTTGTCTGATAAGGCCTTCAGAATTCACGTAGCTGGGGGCGAAGGCCGTCAAATCAATCATTTTGCCTGGGTTTTAGGGCCTCATTGCAGAAAATCAACCCCAAATTTTCACGACTGGTGCTGGGAAAGGACGATTTTATTATTAAATAGGATAAAGCTGTTGTTTCGTGTTTTTGATACATTAGCACGGTTACTTTTTGATTTACGGACGATTTTTGATTTGCCCCTTTATCTCTTTTTCTCTCTCTCGCCCGTCTCCCTCTCTCTCACTCTCTCCCTCTTTCCCTCTCACCTCTGTCTTTCTCTCACTCTCCTCTCTCTCTCTCTCTCTCTCTCTCCGCTCTCTCTTTATCTCTCTCGCTCTCTCCTCTTTCTCTCTCTCTCTCCCTCTCTCACCCCTCTATCCTTCGTAACTTCCAAATTTAGCTTGATGCTCCATCACTGGTATCCACAGCCGAATTTTACCGCAGCGGAACTTGTCTTCGAGAAGGAGCACCGATTTTTACAGCCGGTCTGGGATTACATAAAGGTATGTAGAAATCCGATACGCTTTGATCTGGCGTATTTTCTGAGTAATTTATTGTTTTCAGCCTTAAAACAAAATCTAGGATGGAAACGAGCACATCCTCTCCTCCCCGCTCTTCCCTCCATTCTACGCCCTCAGCATCGACTATGCTTTTGTAGCTGTATTTACATGTATGGGTTTTTTCAATCCTTTTAAGGCTAAAAATTTAGTCATCGACCTCGTCCTCTGTGACGTACCGTTCTTCAAAAATCACAAGATTCAGAAAGACCGAAAAGTTACGTGGGATCTGATCAAGAAATCCTTGTTCCTGCAGATGTGGAATCAATTGCTGTGGTGAGTTCAGGAGCGTAGTGACCGGTCAGAAATGGGCAGAATTTGGGATTTTTAATGGAGGCGATAAGCGAGAACAAGAAGAAGAAGATTCACATAGCAGCTGACGATCTGCGGGGAACAAGAGAGTGTTTTGATCGAAATTTAGAGCTCTGATAAGGCCAAAATTTTCCAAAAAAGCATGAGACAACCGCGCAGTCTTGGCTTTTGGTGTACCTTTGAAATTCAGTTTGAAAACTGGCAAGGTCGGGCGGATTTTGAGTAGTATTTTAATTTTCGCAAAAAATTTGGTTTTTAGGATATATGAATTGCGTAAACTTCCTTAGTTTTGAGTTTAAGCTACCAAATATCATTTCAGGATCTACCCATTGGCGCTCGTCCAGCTAATTTGGGTGCCTCCAATCCACCTGCCCCCTCTTGCTCCAACCGTCTTCGAATTCGTCACCCAGCTTGCATTCTGCTTCCTGGCCTTCGACTTTACGTACTTTTGGTTCCACTTCTTGTTCCATAAGGTATTGTTAATTGGCGTGTAATGAAATATACGCCTCTTAAGCTCATGACCCTCAGTTAGATCTTTTGAGGCCGTGCTCAAGCTCAGATTTTAGGTCAAATTTCTCTATCGATGGTGTCACTCCGTCCACCATATGTATTCCTCACCCTTCGCCGCTGCTGCTCAGCACCTCCACCCCTTCGAGCTCTTCTTCGTCGGTACCTTCATCACCGGCAAGTTCACCATACCCTTAAAATTGACCCAACTACAGTAATCCCCTGGGTATTCCCCACGCACTGCCTGACGTACTATGCCTGGTTCTTCATCGCGCAGGCCGTGTCGTATGAGGTAAGTAACTTCAGTACAGTTTAAGGTATTTTAAGGTACATCTTGGCTACGACTTTCCATTTGCGCTCCATCGATTCTTGTTCTTTTACTCTGGGGCCCCGGCTCATGATATGCACCACCTGAGGCCGTTGACCTGCTTCGAGCCGTGGTTCAACTACTTGGATCGGTTGATGGGTAAGAGATTTGACGTTTTTAAGCGGATAGTAAAGCGGAAAGTCGATCCTACCGGTGACTGGATATCGACAAACCAAAAAAAATAGCAAAAACCAACGTGAAGCGGCATTTAGAGAACTTGTAACTAATTTTTCCGGTACCTCTCGTAATTGTCGAGATTTAGTCATCAGCTGGGGTCGATGCTGACACTGACAAAACCTTTAAATGCTTTGTAATGTTTGTATAATACAGTAATTTGCATTAAGAATGCATTTGAAACCCTTTATTCAGGCTACCACATCACATACGAGGACCTGAAGAAAATGGCCGAGGAGAAGAGCAAGCGCTTCGGCCTCTACAACAAGGAGGAGGAAAAGGGGCTAGAGAAGATCAACTAAGCAGTGTTAACGATTTGATATCGTCTATAAATCGTACCGGTATATGGTTATTAAAACGTTGTATCTGAGGTTTGAACAGGGGTATCACAATTGGCACATCGTTGCAATGGTGTCTGCCAAAAATTTGGCTTTGAATTTCTGGAGGTAGTGGCCGTCCTGCTTGAAGCAGACGCCGAGGGCTCGGGATTCTAGGAGTCGTTGGCGGACCCATCTCGCCGCTTTCGCTTCGACTTCATCACTTTTGGAATCGTCGAGAATCTGGAGATAGGTTTAAAGGATTGGCAAGGCAAAATTTTGAACTGCACATAAATTTTTAGGAATTTTAAAGGTGGAAATCAGTTGTAGTAACAGTAGTAGTAGTACGTAGCAGTACGTATGTCGTAAGTACGTAACGCTACGTAGCTACGCCACTAGGGTTGTTATATGAGTTGGCTTGCAGGCAAATTTGTTTGCATGAAAATTTTCGTCAGTTTTTTACTCAAATGCCAGCAAACAATTTTTCCATAAGCAAAATTGTAAGTCAAATTCAACTCGTTATTCATATTGTTTGTCGGGCAAGTTATTCAAATGCACTCAAACAATTTTGGCCGTGAGTAAACTCGGCGCCGAGTTGTTGTTTGATTGCTAAATTGTTTGCCGGAAGTTGCAGGCATGCTAATTTACGCAAGAAAATCAAAAAAAATGTTTGCACCGAACATCAGTAATCGATTGCAGAGCACGATACATCTTACAAAGCTTGTTTTATTTGCATAATTTCGTCATTTGGTGTGGTGCGTGATACTGAGCTACCAATTATTGCCAAATTGAAAAATTATTGTTCAACACACTTGGCCAACGGATGGCGGGCCGCAGTCGTCGGAAAAGCCAGAAAGGTATGTTGCATTCTGAACACTGAGCTGAGCACGCCTTGAGGCCCCAAAGAGCGCCCAGCAGTGCAAGCCTCGATGGAAGAACCCGAGCTGAAGGTCAAAGAAGATAATCGCGATATCACCGATGACGTTGGAAGTCAGGATCTTTTCGAAGTTGATGGGATAAAGACGACGCGAGAAGAAATGGGCGAAGGAAACGAAAAAGAAGTTTGGAACGGCCGAGCCCAAATGACACAGCCGATTTCCCGTGATAGGATGAAGGTAGGCTGTAATAAACTACTAAATTACTTCCCTGCGCAGCTTTCCCCGGGACCATGACAGAACGGCGCACGATACGGCACCGCGCGAAAAGAGTGGGGAGGAGTGGAGAGGCCAGACTGAGCTGTGTCTGGCCTCTCCGCCCTCTCCCCACTCTTTTCCCGTGGTGCCGAAATATCGTGCGCCGTTCTGTCAGCCCCCGCCCCTTTCCCCGGACCAAAATAGAACAGTAACGGTAAACCGATAATGTCGTTATTTTCGTATAAATTTTGTGTTTTAGACAAGCTTCGTTTGGAATTACTTCGAGTCGCGGCTTGAGCTATCAAAAGTTTGTTTTGTTTTAACAGAAGAAACAGAGAAACGTTACTCGGTAGTAGATACCCCTGCAGCCTATTTATCCTCTCTGTTTAGAGTTTGCGTCACAACCCGGTCTTGATCGCCGCCGCGGCCATCGACCCAAGCTATGCGTTCGATCAAGTGCTGTTCACCGGCCCAGAATTAGCCGAGCACAAGGACGGATTATTTCAATTTCTTGCTGGTAATTTTCGCTGACCACTCATTATTTCGTAGATCATAATTTATTTCCGAAAAACGCCGACGAGATGGGCCCACCTGCAAAGCGATCGCAGCTGACCGTCAAGGTAATTTTTTCTTGCCGCAAGTCAAATCGACTGTTGCAGCCCGATCCGGATCCTTTTGGTTTTCTCTACAAAGCGCGCGTTGATGATGTTGCGGATGAGCAACCAGCGGACAAAGACCTCGCTTTCCAGGCTAGTCTTTTTCTTCAGCGCAGCAATCGTGAATTTAGAGAGAAATGGAGGCTTTTCAACGCATCGTAAATAAAAAGGCAGGCCCTTCAATCGCTGAGAGCGCCGGATACGCCATTGATTTCTGGAGATCAATGCGACGTCATTGCCCCGTTTTATATCAGTTGGTCAATTCTTTATACCGCAACCTCTTCAGCGGCGCCAAGCATCTCCTCGCGCTACCGGCGAGTAGCGTCGACTGTGAGCGCCTCTTTTCACGGGCCGGCATTATCTACTCCAACCGTCTGAGATCCCGGCTGCGCGGACAGACGGCCGAAAAACTGTTGCTAATCTCGTGCCGCGGAGTAGATGAGCGCTCACACAAGCTCCGGTACCAACAAAAATCATAAAACCTATCAATCACGTCTAAGGGCGCAATCAGCTGTGTTTTAGGACTGAATTTATAGCTGCGTTTATAGAAACATCTACGTGCATCAGCCTTTTCCCGCACTTTCTCGGATCGAAGCTGAAAACGAAGAGATTCTGGCTTTGAAAGAAGAGGTGGCCTCAAAAACCCTACTTATGACCACTTTTGGTTTAGGACCCAGAACTGTACCAGGCTGTGCTCGCCACACTACCCGACGACGATCAGTTGCACCAGAAATACGAATTTGAATGAATTTTTGCCCTCTTTCTCTATGCCTCGCTCGTCTTTCTTCTTGGGGTCAATAAATATTTTTGGTGTTTGTTGAAATAAAATTACAAATTAGCATGCCTGCAACTTCCGGCAAACAATTTAGCAATCAAACAACAACTCGGCGCCGAGTTTACTCACGGCCAAAATTGTTTGTGACATTTGAATAAATTTCCCGACAAACAATACGAATATCGAGTTGAGTTTGACTTTCGAATTTCCTTATGAGAAAATTGTTTGCCGTGATTTGAACAACGGAACCGCAAAATAAATTTGCCTGCAAGCCAACTCATATAACAACCCTATACGCCACCAATCCAAACGAACAAACCAGTTCCTCGGCACCGTCAAATTCGGCCAGCATCTCCCTGACGATCTGGTCCTCGATTAGGAAGTCTTTGCCCGAGTACGCCATCACGATCTGAAGCGCGCAATTGGCATGACAGGCGAGATTGGAATCTAAGCAGATGGCAGACGCCGAAAAAGCCCCCAAAGAAGGCTTTGACTAACCGGGATTTTCGAATTTGCGTTCAGCTCCTCGACGTAGGGTCGTTGTTTTTCGAGGCCAAACGTGCGCATACTTTGTACGCAAACGGCAGCAATTTTTCCGGTTTGGGTTTTGAGGCGCACGATGCGTTTGTAGACTGAAAAATGTAAGAGATTGAATTAAGGTTTAGAAAATACCGTGGTATAAAATTGGGTGCATGATCATCTTCTGGACGGACCACAAATTGACATTGTAAATCCAGGAAGCGAACTGAAAATTGATAAAATATCTCAAAAAAAAAATTTCGGTAAAGGATGAGAGACAGAGAGAGAGAGAGCGATGGAGAGAGAGAGAGAGTGAGAGAGAGAGAGAGAGACAGAAAGAGGAGAGCTAAAGAGAAAGAGACAGTGAGAGAGAGTAAGAGTGAAGAGTGAGAGTGAGAGAGAGAGAGAGAGAGAGAGAGAGAGAGAATGCTTGCACCCACTTGTATAATAAAAAACGGCTTGATCCCTTTGTGCATTCGAAGTCCAGAGGTATTTATTAACACGAGTCCTTGCGCCTGCTCTTGATTCATCGCACATATTGCCATCGCATTTTCCGAGCCTCGACTGTGCCCTAATTTGCACAAATCAAAACAAATTATTTTACTCACCAACAAACACGATCGGGCCCTCAATTTGTAGATGATCCAGCATCGCTTGGAGAAAGGCGTTACGATCTTCGTTTTCAAAACCGATTTTCTTATGCTCTAAAGGGATGGTTTTGGTTGTAACTATTGAGTATCTACGTTACCAGATGATCCATTAAACGCACTTACTTTGGGTATATCCATGACCGGGCATATTCATAGCTATCACGCGTATCCCGGTCTCCTTCAAGTAATGCGCGATGTATTTAAAATCATTGTGAGATCCCGGGGACCCATGGATCGCGAAGATCGTACCCGTAGCGGATCCAGAGGGGAGGGTATCCTAAAAGTGCAACGTATTGTCAGAAAATTTATGGTATCCTACCTGCCAAATTGCCTTAATCGTCACGTCATCACCGGTTCGGGTGGTGAAGTTGATTTTACCCTCATTCAGGTCAAGATCATTGGTTACGGTCGGCCATTTTTGCATGGCTAAAATGGGTGTGAAGCGGGATAGATAATGAGCTTGATAGAGAGAGAGAGAGAGAAAGAGAGAGAGAGAGAGAGAGAGAGAGAGAGGGTGCGAAAGAGAGGGAGGGAGTGAAGAAGCAGGCCCAAATCGGGCTCTATCGGAAAACGTGAAAAATCATTTTTTAATTGCCCCTGGCGCTCAGAATTTTCAACAAGCAAATTTGACATTCTCGACAATTTAGACAATTTGTGGGAAACGAAAAGACCCTTCCAAAAATACTCGAGAAAGCGTGGTTCCGCTTAGAGGTGAAGCACCGGGACGCTCTGATTCACAGAAATAGAAAAAGGCAGAGCGAGAGAGAGAGAGAGAGAGAGAGAGAGAGAGAGAGATATAGAGAGAGAGAGATATACAGAGCAGCCCCACACAACAAACATGCCAAGGAGGAAGGTTCACGTGAAAAGCCCTCCACAAATCGAACTGGAGGACGAAAAGGGACACAAAGCGCCGAGACCGACAGACAGATGCAAAAAAAACGGACAGACGAACATCGGCCCGCGAAATGGTCCATTTCGGCGGGCGGGCACAATTTTCCCAATTTTTCCCTCCATTCCGCCCGCAAATCGCCGCGATCCGTTTGTCAACTCGGGAAAAAAGGCAGAAAGAAATTTGAGGGGAACTGATGGGGGTTTCCTCCGGGAAAAAGTTGAGAAATGGGAGTCGGTGACCAGTTGTTGGACGTCATGGCCTTGGTCTCGGATCAATGCGGTCACAAAATTTTACATTAGAACGCAAAAGCTCGTGCTAAAAGTGACCTTAAGGGTATCGGAAAGCTAAAGTTACTAGCTCACGTTCAAAGTAAGTTCACGTGTAGGGACAACGCCAAAATCCCGTCATGCAAAATCTCAACAGCCAAAACCGCGATAACCAAATTCCCGACAGACAAAACCCCTACCGCCATAATCCTGACATCCAGAAACACCAGATTATAAAACCATTTGGGGGTAAGACGACCGGAAATATCACATTTTCGCCGTCGCGATTTTGGCTGTCGGGATTTTTGGCTGAAATTCTAAAAATTCATATGGAATCCATATCTTTGCCTTGCCAATCCCTTTAATAACCTTTGAGAACGACGATAAATTCTTTTATTCCGAAATCGATCAGTTTTTTTAATCATTCCCCCAAATAAACTCAAAAACTTGGATGAGGATCAATATTAGCCGGCGGTGAAAGTAGGGAAGAAATGGAATCGAATTGAGGTGAGGGGCGAGGGAATGACTCGAGGCAAAAAGGAGGGGGCGGAGAATGAGGAGGTGGCGATCCACCATTCCGCCCTGACCTTCACCCATTCTCTCCGATTCCCATAGCTTGCTATGGATGCAAAAATAGGAAAGAAAAATTTGAGCGAATTTATGGAGAGAAAGAGAGAGAGAGAGAGAGAGAGAGAGAGAGAGAGAGAGAAGAGAAAGAGAGGAGAGAGAGAGAGAGAGAGAGAAAGAGAGAGAGAGAGAGAGAAAGAGAGAGAGAGAGAGAGAGAGAGAGAGAGAGAGAGAGAGTAGAGTAGCGTCAGGAAATGAGCAGGGAGCCATCTGCAGTATGAGTATTTTCGTAGACGACATGCTCGTTCCGAAATTAATTATCGACAGCGGGCAAATTTATTCAGTAAATGCGACAGAATTATTCCTTCATTGCGTCTTGGATACACGTCTCAGAGGGTGTTGTGATCTCAACACACCAGACGTGCTCGTGGTTCAGACATTTCCGCTTTACGATCATCACCATTCCATCATCTCGTCGGATTCGATAGTAGGTGTTGATGTGGTGGTCGTAGTGCGACAACTGGAGCTTTGGGTACTGCTCGAAAAATGCGAGGTGTGCCCCGCGCAGGATGCGGGCGTCACTTCTGATGCCGATAGCGGTAATTTGACGGTTGCCATGGAGCCACTCGTCAACAACAATATGCGCGTATTCGTCCAAGGACACTGCCCCGTTTACGCTCAGCCGCATCGTTGGTACCTTAAAACTCAGGCATTCGCGTGACATCAACATGGAGGCGACCAGAGCGCGAACCGACACGTTTAGCCAATCAATGAATTCTTGGCTGTTCGGATCCTCGAAGTCACCAATTGTGATCTTGTCGTATCCGGCGTCCGGTTTATAGCGCTTCAACGTTGGCAGTGTCGTCTTCTCGTAGTGGTCGTGCAAATTTTTGCACCGGAGATCAACATCGTCCGGGATATGGGTGTCAATCAGCAGGGTGTGTACGGTTGTCTTATGGAAAAGCAGCCGAAAGACCCCCATGTTATACACGTGCCGATTCTTCGGCCGCCGTCGATCGAGCATTGTGGTGAGCCAAGAGCCTGTCCAATGCTTGACGAGCTCCACGTGCCAATCTTTATCCGGGCACGTCTTCGCAACGCTCAACACTTTTTTGCTGCTGACGGCCATCTTGAAGAAGCTTCTAATGTTCAAACGGCGAAGAATATTGTGCTGGACTTCGACGGGGAAAGCGCAGAAGTCCATTGCCTGAAATTAATAAAGTAGTTTTGTCGGAAAGGTCAATAAATAGGGGAGATAGTGAGAAAGAAAAGGGAGAGAGAGAGAGAGAGAGAGAGAGAGAGAGATATCTGCAATTTCAAAAGTCTTTCAGTAGATATAAAATCGAGGGATAGGTATAAATATCTACAAAAACGTTTTTATCGATGATCAAATGACCCGCGCTAGAAAAATCCAACAACAAGGGTTTTCAAACAGACCGGGGGAAAATCGCAATAGACTACAAATCGGCGGTGCCAGTGCCAAATCTGCTTGCCCTTGGGGCTCGTTGATTGTGGGGTCTTCGGGTCGGATCGGTCAAGGGGCTCCAAAAAAGAAACGGAGAGAGAGAGAGAGAGAGAGAGAGAGAGAGAGAGAGAAAAGAACAAGAGATAGAGAGAGGGCGAGAAAGAGAGAGAGAAAGACAGAGAGAGAGAGAGAGAGAGAGAGAGAGAGAGAGAGAGCGGAAGCTTCTCGCATTATAACTTTTCCATGTCATTTTTAGTTCATTAATGTTCCTCTTTCGCACATAATCAAAATCGATTTATCCAATTGCCGCGCCAGAGAGAAAGGAATTAATAGTTGTCAGAAAGAAAAGCTTGCGCGTTTTGAATCAAAATAATGATAAAGAAATACAGTTTTATTCAACTGTCACCGTTTACAAATGCTCTAACTTCACATTCGCGGGTTCGTTTTGTTTCCGTTCCGAAGGTTCCGGGGCCAATCTGTGTCTCGTCAGGGGTCGTCACTTTGATGTGCCAGCCATTGTCAATCCGTGAAACGATCAGCACTTCACCGTCATCACGTCGAATTCGATATAGGGTCCAATAGTCGGGCCCGTAGGTGCCTGTAGAGTACCGCGGAACGCGGAGCTTTGGAAACCCTTCGAAAAACGCCAGATGACGATCGTCAACCGCGTAGGCGTACGATGCGATTTCGAGCGAGGTGACTTCGCGTTCCCGTCGCAGCCACTCGGTGACGGCGACGTATGCATATGTATCGCTAGCTATTCCATCGTCCTCAGTGGCCGTCAACCGCATTCGCGGTACCTTCAGACCCAGATATACATCTGGCGAGCTGGGAAGAGTCGCCTCCAGCGAATAAACAGACTCATTTAGCCACCCGATCAATTCTTGGTTTTCCGGAATCGGTAGCCTGGACGCGCGGACTTCTTCGTACTTTCCGATCGGCTTGTGGCGCTTCACAGCCGTAAGTGTCGCTACCCGATCGATGAGCGCCAAATTTTCGCAGCGAAGATCGATATCTTGGCACAATGAGAATACGGTATAGTAGGCCCTCACGGTCGCATTGTTGAAAAGAAACTTGAAGGTGTCGATGTTGCGTATTCGTCGTTTCTGCACACCGTTTCGATCGCGCCGACACTTGCCATGACTCGCCCCAAAACTCTTTGATTTCCACGTCCCAGTACTTGTCTCGCAAAGCATTGGCAAGTCGCCACATCGCCTTGCTCGAAATGGCCGTTTTGAAGAAGGTCTGGATATCCATATTGCGGAGGATGTTGCATTGGACTTCATCGGGAAAGGCGCGGAATTCCATGACCTGAAATGACAGGTCTTTCGGTAAGAAAAAGAAGTACGGAAAAACCGAGGAGAAAGAGAGAGTCTGACAGCGAGCGAGAGCGAGAGAGCAGGATAAGGAGAAGGAGAAAGAGAGCGAGCGAGCGTAAGAGCGAGGGAGAGTAAGAGAGTGAAAGCGAGAGCGAGGGAGAGAGAGAGCAGAGAGAGAGACAGAGAGAGAGAGAGAGAGAGAGAGAGAGAGAGAGAGAGAGAGAAAGAAGATGGGCTGAAATGTAGGAAATCTTCTAGAGAAGGCAAAAGTGGAGTGATAGAGAAAACATTATGACGGTAAAATCTTCAGGGCGGGTCTTCAAATAGGCCGAGGAAATCACACCAGACTACAGGTCATAGATCCAATGTCCTAGTGCCAAGTCTGCATGCCCTGGGGGCAGATTAAAAGGCCGTTCGCGAGAGACCCGAACTGGCTTGGTATAGTTTTTCGACCCTGTTTTTTTTGGCGCCATCTGAAAGAGCATGGTCGAATTAGTAGGGCCGCACTATTTCGAGAATTTTAAAAGTTGCATTTTGGGTCTGACACTTCATTTTTGGTCGGTCGACTAAGGCGCATGAAGGAAAACGAGAGAGAGCGAGAGAGAGAGAGAGAGAGAGAGAGAGAGAGAGAGAGAGAGAGAGAGCCAATGAAAACTGTCTAGGTTTGTCTATTCGTGCGTGTACACATTATCTAGCAGCGATAATTTATTCAATAACCAGCGTGTACAAATTCGCGAATCACATTTGCATCTGCTCCCCGAGGGATTTTCGTTTCAGCGGGGGTTGTAATCCTGATCGACCTGCCATCCCCGCCACGCTCAACAATCAGCACGCCACCATCATCGCGCCGGATTCGGTAATATGTCGGGTCATGCAGCGGATCGGGCCCTTCGAGTCTTGGAAACTGCTCGAAGAATTGGAGGTGAACCAGGTGAGTGGAAGGGGCAAACAGGGTCAGATCAATCGCCGCCACTTCACGCTCGTGTCGGTGCCATTCTTCAACTACCAGGTGAGCGTATTCATCAACAGGTACCCCGACGTTCCCAGTGGCCGTGAGTCGCATTCGGGGTACCTTTAATCCCAGGTATTCCCGTGGCGTATTTGGAAGAATGGCATCAAGGGAATTGACGGACGCGTTTAGCCACTCGGTTAGTTCTGGGCTCTCCGGCGTTTCAAGCCTATATAACCTGACCTCATCGTATTTCCCGGTGGGCTTGTGACGCTGTAACACGGACAGTGTGGCTACCCGATTGGTGAGCACCAAATTTTCGCAGTAAATATTGAGGGAAGGGAATACGGTATAGAAAGCCCTGACCGTGGAGTTATGGAAAAGTAGCTTAAAGGCTTGCATGTGATGAATTCTTCGCTTGTACTCCCCGTACCGTTCTCGTATTACGACTTGCCACGAAGGGCCCAAAAGCTCCTTGAGGTCCACGTTCCAATATTTGTTCCCACAAGTTTTGGCAGCTTTCAGCACTGCTTTGCTGATGATGGCCGTCCTCAAATAGCTTCTTGGGTCCATATTCCGCAGAATGTTGTGTTGGACTTCAATGGGGAAGGCGCTGAAGTCCATCGTCTGCAAATAGAAAAAGATATGGGTTAGAAAAAGGCGAGAAAGCGTGGGTAGAGCTTGAGAGAGGGAAAAAGAGAGAGAGAGAGAGAGAGTGAGATAGAGATCAAGCCTTATAAAAGCTTTGGAGCATCACTGTATGTCAGGTTACGCGGTAATCCGGGTAATACCACTCGTAACGTATCCCCCAAATCATTAGCATTCGATAATGACAATACATCTGGATACCCTCGGGGCAGATCGGACGAGGCGAGAAATGACGGCGGGAGGGAGGGAGATAAAGAGAGAGAAGGTGAGAGAGAGACAGCGAGAGAGTGAGAGAGAGGGAGAGGCAGAGAGAGAGAGGGAGGGAGAGAGAGAGAAAGCGTAAACGTTTGAGCAGCAAATGTAATGGAACGCCTCCTAAAAATGGCAAAAACAACGAAATTGTTCCTTCTCATCCGCGCCAGATTTTGGCACCACCACTTTCGACCCCTACTTCTATACTAAAATCTAAAACCCGTTTATGCGCGCAACGTTTTCTCTAACAATACACAGTGTGTTTTTTGAACTACAGGAAATTTTATTCAGTAACGGCCTGAAAGAAATGATCTAACTGCATCGAAATCAGTCTCATAATTATTAATGAACCCTGGGTGCTTCTCGATTTCGTCGCCGGTGCCGATCATTACCTTCATAGGGCCAATGGATATGAACCGCACCACCCCATCATTTCGTTTGATGCGATAGAGCGTCTTGCCGAAATTTCTGTCAAGCCTTGGATAACTCTCGAAGAATCCGCCAGAGTCGCCATCACCTTATGGCGATTGTTAGCAACTATCAACCGGACTTCACGCTCTCCCTTCAGCCATTCCTCGGCCACGAGTCGCGCGTAAGCATCGATGCGTAGCGAGCCATCGCCCAGTATGTTCAACGTCATCTTTGGAACCTTCAACAACAAGTACCCTCTTGTCGCAGCTTGCAAATTTGCAGTCAGAGAAAGCGTGGATTCATTTAGCAACTCAATCCATTCCGGGCCCGCCGGTGCCTGATGACTAGAAAATTCAACCGAATCGTATTTGCCGTTCGGTTTGTGACGCTCCACAATCGCTAATTCAGGGTCGGGGTGCAGGATTTCTAGGTGGCGGCACCGTAAATCGATCTGTTCAGGTAGAGCCGCTTGGGGCCCGAACGCCCTCACCGTGGCATTATGAAAAAGCAGCTTGAACACTTCCAGATTATGGACTTCAATCATGCCCATATCGGGGCTAATCACGTTAAACGTCCCCGACCACTGCTGCAACAGCTCCACATCCCAGTATTTGCCCCAACACGTCTTGCCCACTTCCAGCACTGCCTTGCTCGTAAGGATCGTGTTGAGATAGCTGAGGATAGCCATGTGCCGGAGGATACTGTGTTGCACATCCGTGCCGAAAGCGCTGAAGTCCATGACCTGGAATGGAAAAAGCTTTAGTGGGAAGTAAAAGAAATAAGAAGAGTAGAAGGGAACTGACAATGGAACCACCTGAGGTCAAGGTGGCGTTTCAAAATGCGGCCAAGCCTCTCTACAGAATTTTTTTTTCTGATTCTAAATCCGTTTTCAATTTTTGTTAAAATTGATTTAGTTTTCGCCAGCAAAAGCAAAAAGCAAAAAAGAACGCAGCGACCGAGACACGAACCAGGGAGCCCCCGTTTGGTAGTCTCAGCACACTAACACTGCACTAGAGGCAAAATCATACTAAGAGGTTTAATTTCAGCTCGAAATACCACAATTTAAAATTATTACTTTATTAAGCTAAAAAGTGTAATAAATTAAAAATCGTTAAAAGTGAGGTTTTTTGGACTGAGATTAAATCTCTTAGTATAATTTTCGGCGTTCTATCCGATGGCATAGCAGGATATTCTTTATAAATACAAAAATTGTTTCCACCCCGTTATTTGTCCCCCCGTTAAGCAACCTTTACCAAAAAAGGACCGGATCGCGCTGTGCTCCAGAAAGACGGGCCATAAAAATCCATTTTTTAGCGCGTCTTTTAGTATTTAGCAAAAATTGGAAACGGATTTGGAATCAGCAAAAAATTGCAAGCAAAAAAGATAGGCTTGGTCCCATTTTGAAGCGCCACCTAGTTGTTCCCTTGTGAAGTCCATGGCCTGAAAATGACAAATTCATACTTATATTTTTAGGGGAGGGAGGGAACGCAGAAAAAAAGCGCGAGGAGAAAGAGTGGGAGAGGGAGCGGGATAGCGCGAGAAACGAGAGAGACCTAGTGAGAGAGAGAGAAAGAGAGAGAGAGAGAGAGAGAGAGAGAGAGAGATTTTGTGTAATGCGCGGCGATGGAAATTAAATCGAGGAATACCAACGTTTTCAAGTTGATTTGACGGGTTGAATAACCTTTCAAACAGCCCTCCAGCATTAACCTTCCAAGATGGCCCTACATCTGTTTGCATGCCCTAGGGGGCATATTGGTCGATTAACCTGGGACTACTAGCAAACCTGGGTCAAGCGGCAATGATTCCGAGCCGGGGGGATGTCTGATTGTGATCGGATCGTCCGGCTTCTAAAAGCATGATAAGGACACGGCCGAGTTATCCTACCCAAGTTATGCAAAACCATCTTCCGACAATACCGTGCTGTACTTAGAAATAGAGAAAAGATTTATTCAACCACGGAAATACACAAATTCCCTTACTGCATCTGCATCAACGTCTGCATGGCCAAGGAATGTTAGGCGCTGGTAAAGTTCGTCGGGGAGCCCGATCTTGACGCCGCGCCCGAAAATAACGAGCAGCACCTCCCCATCGTCACGCTTGATGCGGTAGAGGTTCCGGTAGCCGCCAATGTTTTCAAGCACCGGGTATTGGTCAAAAAATCGATATTGATCCATCTCCCCATTAAATTCGTGATTGCAAGCATGGATAAAGCGGATCTCACGTTCGCCCCGTAGCCATTCCTTGACCACCGTTTTTGCATAGCGATAGATGGGAAGCGCTTCTCCACCAACAATCCCTAGGATCATCTCTGGCACCGTCAGCAGCACGTATAATTGTTGATTGGCCCGGATGTGAACTGTTAGGGAGTGTGTCGATGCATTCAGCCACAATATTAAGTCAAGCGTTGCCAAAACTGGGTGGCGGAGAGGGGGAAATGGCCCGTCTCGGCGATCAGTAAGCATGACCTCTTCATATTTTCCTATTGGTTTGTGGCGCTCCATCGTCGAGATGTCCGGCTCAGTGTCCTGAACTTCCAGCCGTCGACGGCGCAGATTGATATCGTCATCCAGCGGATTCTGTGGAACGAACGTCCTCACGGTGGCATTATGAAAGAGCAACTTGAACACCTTCCTACTGCGAATTTCACAGGGGCGCCCGTCGATGATGACCTGGTAGAACATCCCGATCCATTGCTCTCGGACGTCCACGTCCCAATGCTTGCCAAGACATGTTTTGGCACTTAGCAAGATGGCTTTGCTCGAAATGGCGGTGTTGAAGAAGGTTTTGATATCCATACGGCGGAGGATGTTGTGTTGGACTTCGATGGGGAAAGCGCTGAAATCCATGATCTGGAATTAAGCAGTTTTTGGCATTAATGGATGAAAAAGATAGAGAGCGAGCGAGAAAAAGCGAGAGATAGGGAGAGGGAGAGCGAGTGAGAGAGGGAGAGCGAGTGAGAGAGAGAGAGGGAGTGGGAAAGTGAGAGAGAGCAACAGAGCCAGATGCGGAATCGAAAAGGGAGCAAGGAAGCAAACAAGGCTACGGAGCAAATCAGCTGGGCAGATTACTGATTACTTGCCAAATCGAACGTGAGGTTGAGAGAGAGAGAGTGAGAGAGAATTGACAATATGGGCCATCTGCATGCCCGAAGGTTAATTCCAAGCCCGATACTAACCCCCGAATCGATACCAGCAGCCCAAAGACCAAAATTCAAAAAAAATCGTGCGAGCTGAGAATAGCTTTCTTTAAAATTACGTAAGAGTTTTATTTATATGCGGTTGCTTTGGTCCTAAAGAACGTGCTGCTCTTCATGTGTGGTAATGATTATATCAGTGTGGACGGTTGATTTCCGTTTAAAAAATTAAGCTTCTTTATTCACTCGCGCCCATGCACAAATTTACTCAGCGGGCTGTCGACATCAGTTACAGAAATAAGATTGGGGGCCGAGATGACGAGCCACGAAGCACGGCACGCTGCAATCAACACATTTCCATCATCCCGTCGGATTCGATAATACGTGAAGGTGTTCTCTGGTACTTCAAATTTCGGATACTTCTCCAAGAATTCGAACCGCACTCCATGCGTTTGATGAAGTGGGAGTGTTGTAATATCGATCGAAACGACTCGGCGATCCCCTCGGAGCCATTCTCGGACGACCGTTCGCCCGTATTCATCAATATCCGTGACTGTCCCCCCGTGGATACGCAGCCACATCGTCGGCACCTTCAGAAGCAGGCGCCCACTCTGTTCGACTGCAATGCCCGCGTTCAGGACAGTAACGGAATCATTCAGATATTTGATCATTTCTTGGCTCATAGTATTCCATCTGTAAATTGTCACCTCGTTGTATTTCCCGAGCGGTTTGTGACGCTTCAGCAGCGAGAGTAAATCGAGATCGCAGAAGAGCTCCAATTTTCTGCAGCGTAGCTCGACCTCGTCGGGGATGGGGATGCCGAGCAAGACTAGCAAGGGGATGGGGACTTAACGGTGGCATTATGGAACAGCAGCTTGAAGGTAGTTAGGTTGTCGATGCTTGGTGTTTTCCGGCGGCTTCCGTGTAACAGTGCGTACGCGTGTTCTGTCGTACGCGAAATCCTGAGGTCCCACTGCTTATCCGTGCACAGCTTGGCGATTTCCAGCGTTCCTTTGCTTGTCATGGCTGTTCTGAAGAAGCTTTTGAGATTCATACGGCGCAGGATGTTGTGCTGTACGACTAGAGGAAAAGCGCTGAAGTCCATGGCCTAAAATTGAACATATAAGACCGCAAAATTTCACAAAAATCAAGATGCGAGTTAGAGGGAAGGAAATACAGTAAGGGAGCAAAAAGACAGAAAGCAACATAGAGAGACAGCAAGAGAGAGAGAAAGAGAGAGAGAGAGAGAGAGAGAGAGAGAGAGAGAGAGAGAGTCCCGTGGGATAAAACGTCAAGAGTCCCCTATATCTTTATAGTTTTTTTAAAAAAGGAGAGAAAGGTGGGGAAGTGGTGCAAGCGTGACCCAAAAATGACCCAGGGCAGATCATGAACTAGCATTGTCCCCATTCATATCACGCTAATGATAGAATACCAGATGTCGCATCTGCATGCCGTCGCGTGGCCAATTTTAAAACGCGCACCGAGCAGTTGCGAAATCCGAATAGCATAAGTCTCGAAATCGCTTTTCTTCCCTGTAGTCCGAGGCGAGCCGCAAAAAGAGCATAACTGAAGCAAAAAAATACTGGTAGTGTTAGGCAACTGAGTATTTCGGGGGACGATCATCCTACTAATACAGGGTGTCCCAAAACCCCCCTCCAGCGGCGCCCCGACGTGTCCGATTCTCACCGTTTAGGTATCTATCGAAAGCTCTCGAAAAGGCGAGAAAACATGGAGGGTTCATTTTCTTTATTATGTGTTTTTATTGGCGAATTTTACCTCCAAAATCCATGAAAACGGCTGATTTACGCGAGATCCGCATGCTAATTGCGAAATCCTATCCTACTATATATAAAAAAATAGTGTCTGTGTGTATGTGTGTGTGTGCCACTTTGCATGCAACTTCCGTCACCATGTCCGGAGGATATCTCGATAGGGAATGAAATTTAAGGTACGTATGATACGTCATTAGGTGCGTAATGGCTTTGGGATGACTGCACGATTATCAGATTTCACTAAATCATTTGTTTTAAACATTAATTTTCAGTTTTTCTAAAAATTTCGGACGCCCTCTTTGTTAAGAAACAATTAGCATCCGCCGGAAGTTCCAGTAGCTTATATGAAGGGATGGAGGGAGTGTTTTTCATTTTTTTTGTCTTCGCAATTCGGGCACAATTATGCAAAATGAATAACATCTTGGGATGAGACGGGGCCAGGGTTGAAAAGTCGCGAAGCGGCTTTTCAACCCTGGTTCCTATTGAAAAGATACCTGTTTTTTAGAAAAACGCTGAATATCGGACGAATCAGAATAAATCTTAGAAAATGAAGCCCGCTTGTTTTCTCGCCTTTTCGCGGGCGTTCGAATGGTGTAAAAATAATCCTGATCTGAGCTTCCCACGGACCGCTAGAGGGGGGTTTTGGGACACCCTGTAGTGTCTGTGTGTCTGGGCGTGCCACTTTGCATCCACTTCCGTCTGTCTGTCCGGAGGATATCTCGATAGGGGAGGCATGTTAAAGTACGTATGATACGTCATTAGATGTGCAATGGTCTTGAGATGACTGCACACATATCAGATTTTTCAAAATCTTAGATTTTCGATATTAAATTTAGGTTTTTGTGAAAACTTCTTTATTAGAGACAATTAGCATAGACCGGAAGCGGGGATTCGACTATATAAGAGGGCAGAAGAGGTTGTTTTACATTTTTGTCATCTCAATTCATGAGAATTATGCAAACTGAAGGATAAAATGGGGTCGGATGGGGCCAGGGTTGAAAAGTCGCGAAGCGGCTTTTCAACCCCGGTTACTTCGAAAACCAGTGCTTTTAAAAATGTTACTTCTAAAAGTTGGTACGTCGCATTATCAGTTTTTCGACATGTTTGGCCATTTTTATGCCCAAATCGACACTTAGAATGTTAGAAGTAATGTCTTTTACAGTAATGATTTTAAAAGTAATGGTGGGTAGCCCCGATTTCGGTACGGACTTCTTACTCAATTATTACTATGATCCGCTAGTGTAATTCCAACGCCGTGGTCGTGATCGGGGTGGTGGGCTCGAGTATGGTATGTGGCATCGACAGCCCTTTTTTATTGAGCAGCGCTTTCAGCACGTACAATGTTATCGATCGGGATGCCGGGGTATTTTTTCTTGCGGAAGAAAATGCGTGCCAGAGATTAGGGGCACAGGACTCAGAGCCCGTCTCATTCTTCCACAATCTTTTCGAGGCTATGGTTAACTAGCAAAACGAAATCAATTTCTGTTGCCATGAACGCTTTGTGATCTGTTTAAGGCGCCTCGGTGTACTGAATCTGATTCCCTCGCAAAATTCAATGCTTAAGGCTTCTAGGTTTTTAAATCGTTTTACGTGAATTGCGTGGGATTTGAGCTGTGCCACTCATTGGATCCGAACCAACGAATGTCGATAGGTCAGGTTATCCTCAAAATTGGGCACCACAGAAGAATCGACGAGTCCTGTAACCGAGGCCGAGCCTCTAGTAACCTTTTTCTCTTGCAACAAAAATACCCGGGCGTCCCGATCGATGAGGGATGCCGAAACGTTTCTGAGACTAATTCAATATCTTCGTTTACGAAATGACGGCACTACTGAGCTATAGCCTCCGTAGCCCAGCCAGTTTTATGGTCAAAATACTTTTTTCAGCATTTCCAGCAATTTTTTTATTTTCTTTTTGCACATCGGATCGATTTGCATCCACTCCGGCTTACAATACCTCATTTTTCTTAAAATCCTCGACAATTTACGTTCCAAAAATTGTTTTACTCTGTATTCTTGAAGAGATGTTTAACCTGCTTATATCAGCAATGGGAAACGAGTTGTCCTACAAGCAGTATGTCAAGGAGCAAAACATGGCCGACACGGCCATGGTCGATCACGCGGCGTTGTGTGTTGGCCGGATCTACCCGAAGCACAAGTCGATGCGAATGACGAATCGGTTCGGCGAGCTACCCACTTACGAGTGGTCGTTTGATGAACAGGTGGGTCGTCAAAATTTTGGATGACCCATAATCAGTCATAACAAGCGTTAAATTATAGAATAAAATAAAATAAAAAACCCACAAATAGCCGGATGCGGCCGAAACGCGACCGCGCCGATGAGCTTTTGTTCCTGTTTGGACGTGAAAACGCTTGAATTTAAAAATTTCCGGTGATATTTCTACAATCCCCAACGAACTCCGATCATTCTAGAATTTTTGACCATGCTGGAAAATTCTGATTGGGCGCTTTACAAGGCATTACGACATGTACACGCCGCGCACCCAAAAAGTCGTTTTCGCCCCGAAAACATTTCCGTTTTACTCAAATATTTTACGTTTTTTCGCAACGAAATCAGTATTCTGATACTTCTCGGCAGTGACCCGTTCGTTTTTTGACCAGTACGTTCAATCCCCGCACTCATTAATTTTGACTTCCGAGTCCCTTAAAGTGACGTAATCGGTTACAGGGATTTGCGTCGTATATGGGAAGCTCACTAGACACTATTACCCTTCCTTGGGTTCTTCTTTCCTTCCCGGGCAATAAACTAGATGCCAGTTCCACAACGCGACGATCCTAATTTCTCTACTAAAATTTTTAAGGCAATCATGGACGGAATCTCTGAAGCCTTCTCCTCCAAGTACGGCGGATCTTGGACATGCCTGGCAGGTTGGACAATTCGAACCCTCCCTCCCCTCCCCGTAAACACAAAAGTTCGAAGAGATTTTGTTCACTGTTATAGTACGCACCGCTCCGCACGTGTTTACCTATCCCTTCAGGTCCTAACGCTTCCTTCGGTATCCACCCGCGCCCGCAAAACTTTATTCGCTTCGACATCGATGAGACGGGCTTCGGGGACATGATGAACAGCCAGAAGTCGTTCTGCCGGATTATCATTTTTCAAAATTGAGGCATTCTGCTGAAATAAATCATTAGCAACGTCATTAAGTTTTCTGCGTTACTAAAGTTAGTATCAAAATTACAAAAAAATACTTCAGCGAAAGAAAAGCAAGATAATAAAAGGCTTTTGTCAGTTTTACAATTTTACTGAAAGCGAGATAGAGAGAGAGAGAGAGAGAGAGATGAGTGAGTGAGTGAGTGAGTGAGAGCGAATTTTCAGCACGCTTCCAGAGCGAATTTGCAAAAGCACGGTGGTTCGCCAAAAATATTTGAGTAGCGGCCCAAATGTCCTGTAAGAAACGAACCATTCGGAATACTTTATCACATTGTAAGCAGTGACGGAATAGAAGAAATGACAATCAGAAAACTCGAGAATAAAACAAGGTGTGGCTCATAATTTATGGGGTACACGAAAAATGTGCAAAAAACAGGTATTGGCATCTATTCTCATCAATTTTATGAAAAAAAATCGAGCTCAAAAATCGGGAGGCAACGGGGTGGTGTCTTGTATAACTGATCGAGCAGCATCAGGGGCGTGGGACGAGGGTTTTGAATGTCGGTGAGCAATAGGGATATTGTGGCAGAATTATGCAATTAGGATAGGTTAAATACGCATTAATGAAAGAGAGGAAAGGCGGTGTGAAGCGATTTCGCGAGTTGGGTTTTTGTGTTGAGCAGCTCGGGGAAGTGAGGAAAGCGCAATTCTTTTTTGACGCAATTTCAAAAATGGGCAAAGCATGGGGGTTTTAAAGGGGGCAAAGCTTTGGCAAAAAAATTCGAATTATAAAGGGGCGAGCTGTTGGCAAGCAGCCAAGCTCATCCTGGTCGAGGTTCGGACAAATCTCAAAATATGAAAAAATCGCGAAATTTGAGTAAAGAAGAGCGGTTGCTATACGTATTCGAATAGGCCTCTCCACGTCGTCTACCAGTTCGTCATACCGGGCTTGTTCAGCGTCATAAAGTAGATCTGGCACGAGCCGCCACCCTTGGCGGAAGAGAAGAAGACCTAGGATAAATGGAGATGAATGTATCTTTCTCTATCTCAATCTCTTTCTCTCCCTCGCTCTCCATCTCAATCTCTCTCTCTCTCTCTCTCTCTCTCTCTCTGCGTCACTACCCCTTTCGCTGCTCCCATCTCTCTCACTATCCCTCGCTCTCTCTCATTATCGTTCTCTGTCGTTCTCTCTCTCTCTCTCTCTCTCTCTCTATCTCCCCTCTCCCTCTCACTCACCTTATCATTCCTCTCGCACAAGAACTTCAGCTTCTGCGCTTTCTTATGCATGAAGACGCCGTCGAGGTGGCCGGTGTCAACCGATCGTATCTCGATGGCCTTGTTGCCCCAGCCCATGATTTGGCCGGTCGAGATGTAAGCTGAAATTCAAACTTAATAAAAATTGAACTGAATTAAAGGTCTAAACCACGCTTCCGATTCAATACACTGTTACTAATAAGCTGTGTACATTTAGAAGACATCAAGACCTACCAACACTCGATGGCAACTCTCCCCACTGCAACGTCGTGCTCTTTGACCGCTTTCCGTAGGTGTTCACGTAGACGCCTTCGTCTAAAAATTTGATGTTTGACAACAGTGTAAAGCGCATTATATAAGCAAACATACGTAAAAACAAACTGTTATAGCAGAGCAACAACTGCATCCCATGGGAGTTCGGCAGAACAACAATACAGTGGGGGGTCATGCTGGTCTGCCCGTTTGGTGGGGTGTAAATGTCATAAATGGCCGCACTGTCGAGGTCGATTGCGTGGAAGCCCTCATGGGATCCGTATAGAACCTAAGAAAACGTATTAATGTTTTCAGGAAATTTTGGAAACCTTTAATCTCGCATTCTCCTCAACGGTCAGGTCGACGACGAGCGGTTGATGGCAGAGGGATCCGAAGGACTGGAATGGAAAGCTTAGACGAGAGAGACAGAGAGAGAGAGAGAGAGAGAGCGAGATTGAGTTTCTGCCTACCTTGAAGCTCATAAACTTGTGGTACGGCTTCGGGGCCCAGGCGAAGATCTCGATCGTGTCGGCGAGGCCGATGACCAGGAATTTGATGCGCTCGTACCGGACAATCTGGAAGCAGACGCATTAATAGATGGTACGCTCATTTTCGGAAGGTAACAAATTCAATACATACCTTAAAGTGGATGGCACCATGAAGATCACCGACGTTCACCCAGCCGTTCCGTTTTTCTTGAGGAACACCTCCGGCACCCTAGAAAAAGGAATTGAATTATTTCTAGCTCCTTCCTTTCTCTCTCTCTCTCTCTCTCTCTCTCTCTCTCTCTCTCTCTCCCCCTCTCTCTCTCCTCACCTCGGTTCTCAAAATCTTCTGCTTCAACCACGATAGATAGTAGACTCGTATCCGCTGCTTCTTTCCACTGATGGTCACAAGAATATTCTGCCCCTCCAACACCGACATTTGCTCGAAGCGACGGCCGCTGATTAGAGGGTAGACTAAAAATAAGGTTTTTGATCGAACTAGTCATATTCCCCTACCTTTTCCTTGCCCCGACCGATCCAGCAACATCAAACCCTTATCCGTTCCGATTAACAGATTGACACCCCAGAGCGCCGCGCACAGGATATCACCCGAGAACTTCTTTTTGTATTTTCGGATCTCGGGAGCGTCCTGGTCGACGGTGATTCCATTTGAGCCAGCGGCTGGGTTGACATTGACGTTGACTTGCACCTAAAATTGCCGATTTTCACTTTAGTTAAGGTATCTGACGAGGTATCTATTAGGTTGGAACTAAAGTTCGCGCAATATTTTTCTTTCTTTGTAATTTTCGGACGGGAAAACGGGCAAGAACCAAAATGTTTTTTGGATGAACGGATATGCAATAAAATTCTCTATTCGATGTGTGGGACGGAATCGCGTTGCTTCCCTAAGAGAATTTTTTAAAGCTAGATTTAAGCGAAAATGAAAAGACACTTCGGCCCGCCTTTACAACACAAATTTGGCTTCCTTTTTAGGCTAATTCGGCATGCAGCTGATAGATATAACTTATTATGATAGTGATGATCAGTTCCTATGGTGACTTTATGGCGGTTCGGAAAGATGTCCGGGTCAAAAATTTGAAGTGCCCTCGAGAGAAACGCAAAAATCTTCAAAACTACTGGGGCTAAAAACCTGTAAATTTGGTCCCACATCCTCATGAACCCAATAGATAAATGCAAAGAGGAAACATCGGAATCTGGCCACTAAATTTTCAGAAAGAAATTTCCAAAGTTCGATTGCGCGAACTTATGTTCCAACCTAATACAATCTAGCTATGCTCTAGTTTTAAAGTTTTATAGTTAGTTTTATCGCTACGATAAGCAACTAATTACGACATTTGTTACCTGAAAGCGGATCCGTAGTTCGCCCTGGACGGTTGACAGTTCCGTTTCCGCTCGAGCCAATGCCACCTCCAAAGTAGCCGACAAAGGATTTTTCCCTGAATTGCCGGATTAAATCGTTATTATTATTTGCTATTTACTATATTATTGCAAAATTTTATTACTTTCGAACTTTAATAGATTCTAGCACATTATGATAACTATGCCCTAAAGATTTTCTACAAAAATTATAGCTTTTGTAGCGTTAGAGGCACATCGCCATTTTACTTACAAAATTTTTAAGGAGAAATATAGAGTTTCAAGGTATATCCTCGTCAACAGCCTGAAAAATTACTCACCTTTCCCGTTGCTGTGCGAAATTCTGCCCATTTGACATCGACGCTTTCGGGGTACCGTTGGAGCTTTGTGGGAACTAAAAGATAATTTTTAAAGTTGTAAAAAATCAAGATTTAACGACACATGCACATTTCGACATCCAAAAAATTATGACTGTCTTTGTTTGGCCGAGGTGTTAGCCTAGGCACCAAGACGATAGCGCGGAAATGGAAAGAAAAACAACTAAAGGGAAGAAGTAGTAAAAGTGGGGGCGGCTGAAGGAGGAAAAGTGCTTTTAAAGGGGCGGGGAAGTGAAGTCGTAATCAAATTTTCTGTAGATTTCCTTGGAATGTGCCAATTTTGCTGAAAAATTTCAGAAAGCGCTCAACATCGCGTTCTAATGCTCCTTAGGAATCAAAACAAATTTTCCATAAAAATCAGGCGTCCGGAAATCTACAGAAAATCAGAATTTTGCCTTCACAATCCCTTGAGAACGCCGGGAGGCTATTCACGATATAATGGTACCAATACTCGGTCCGTCTCTGGGGGCGAAACTTACATAGAAGCTCCCGAAAAGCGAGCGGATCTGGACAAAAATGGGCGTGTCGACATTTTCAGCACAAAAATAAATGAAAATTTGCGGCTCACCTCTTCATTGGCGGTGTCGTCGATGCTGCTCTCGGATTGGAAGGTTCTTCTCGACTCCGGGGTGTTCGGGAGGAGGTCCGGCATCGCCAGCGGGTTCGGGCGGATGATTCTGGAATTTAATAGGGCTTATAACGGAAAGCGAGGGATCAAAAAACAGAGAAGTTTTCTATAGACCTTCGCGGCAAGTTTAAAAAGCTTAATATCTACCTCTCATCATCCGAGTCCTGATCATCGTCACTCGAAGAATCGTGACCAACCCCAAATTCCGGAGATCTCGCATCAACTGTAGACGTCGTAGAATCAGGCATAGAGGCGGCCTTAAAATCCAAATTTGCCCTTAACAAAAAAAAAACAAGCTGCATCTCCTAACAAAGGGCACCGAAATCAATCTCTACAAGCCTACACCTACCACCGAGTATGAGTGCCGGAGGTACTGGAGAGATGGTACTGTATTACGCCACGATACTATACTCACCTTGACCATATGGTGTCGCTGTTGACTCGGGCTTCTTCCATTACGCTGACCAAGGAGGGTGCCGTTTTCCGGGTGTTCATGATCCGGGGTGTGCTCGTTCGGGGTGGGAGGTAGGGGTTTGTTGGGGCCGCGGAGGGTACCGGAGCCTTCCTAAAATTAAGAATTACGTGGCGTAACGGAGTTATGCGACTCAACGTACTTGACAAACTCAAAAAGTGCCTAGTTAGAAAAACGCAACGCGTCTGTAACGCTTTGAAACGTTCTAGAATCTCTTAAAGAACCCCTTTTAAATGAAATTCTCATGGATTTTGACGGCCATATGCAACGCGGCACGAAATTTGGCACGCAACTTGCAAAGCAATACGCAGCGACACGCGCGCCGCAACGCGACACGCAACGCGCTTAGGCCACACCGTTGACTGGCGTTTTTATAAACGATTACGCCATAAAAACCCCAGTCTGATCCAGAGTAAAATCCAAAAGAATTTTTTATCAGCCTTTCTCGTCCCTTTAATCCACTTCCAACCCCACCTCTTCCTGATCAAATCCACTCGTAATACTCGCATCCCGAGGTGGAGGCGCAGGTGGTGGAGGTGAAGCCGACGTCTCCCCCTCCCGACCGCCCATTCTGGACAGCTCATGGGCCAGCACGTCCAGATCTTCCGGTCGTGCTTGTTGAGGATGAAGCAGGGGCTCGGACATTTTCCGGAGTTGAGGCATACCGACGTTAACCTAGAAAAAGTGAAAATCAAAGTTATCTTAGGTACCGTCGGCATCATCCTGCTGCTGTTGGGGGCCTGGGGCTGTCGAGAATGTGCGCTTCGATCACGCTGATCACGATTTCGGTATTCCCGCTCGGAGCGTCGCCGCCGATCGTCGTAGTTCTGAACCTCAGCCAGATGAGGGGCTGCCGGGTGGGATTGAGGGGCAGGTGGGGATCTAAAAAATATATTAAACGCTATCTCGTAATTTCCGACATACCGTTGATGATGACTAATCGGCCTCGACCTCCGGTCCCTTGCTTCCCCATTTCCGCTTGGCCGTTGCTGAGCAGCAGCTTGGGCTCGCATTTTGACGGCTTGCTCACGTTCCCTGGCATCTGGCGCGTATCTGAAACATTTGATTATATAACGCAATTCTACAAAAAATATATACATTCAGTTAAAACCTACAAATACGGCTTGTGAGGTTGGTGAGGTCGCTGCGAAGGGGAAGCTCCAGCTCGCGGTTGATTTGAGATCCGCTTGAGTTGAGGAGCACCGGGCTGAAAAAGGTAAGGCATAACAATCTGGGTCGAGTGATGACAGTTTCTACACTCTATTCTAAAATAGATACAGAACTGACCTGCTCGAACACGCCGCGCCCATTTTCCTGCAACCGCTGGAAGCCCTTTCTCAAGGTGTCGTCAGCCGGAATCATAGATGCAGCCTCGGTCCTGTCCCGAGCCAAGTAATCTCCACGGTTAGGCTCGTGATTGCTAGCTCGGGGCTGGCCCGTCTCCTCATCTTCAGAACCGGAGTATTCGTATTCTCCTTCATCTAAAAATTCAGATGATTTTCGTCTATTTTGATGTCATCGTGATACTAATATTTGGCTAGTGAACTATTTTTGTGCCAACAAACCTAGCACTGCCTTTTTTCGATCTAGACTTGTGGCATATTCGGTTAATCGTAATTTTTACCTACCTTTCTTGGTATGAAGTCGCCTATGGCGGTCGATTTGCTCCTTGATGGCGATTCGGATGCTCCGCTCTGGAGGCAGATCCCTCACAAATGGATGTCGGAGCAGCTGATCCGTGTATGGGCGTTGTTTGTAGTCTTTCACGAGGACGGTTTCTGCAAAAATCATAAATTAGCAACGAAATCCCCGTCTCCTATCTACTGTTATCGTGTTCTCATCAATCTAGTCTCCTACTCCATTCCCCTCTTCCACATCTTCAGAATCTTATTAATCCTAATTTTCCTTTATTTATCTATCCCCTCCTTCACCCTATTTACGCTCGATTCCTCATACTGTAAGCGTTGACTTTGTTAACCTTGTGTGAGAATAAATAATAATAATAATAAAATTAATCGATGAAACTGCAAAAACCAGTTATTTAAATAAACCTACCAATGAATGACTCGAACTTCTTGCCCCATTTCTTACTACGCTTCAGCCGTGGCGGTGGGTTTCGGGGGATCAGGAAGAGAGCTCTAAAATGGAAGAAATAGACTAAAAAAAAGATGAACTGAGAGAGAGAGAGAGAGAGAGAGAGAGTGGGAGCGGGAAAGAGAAAGAGAGAATCGTAGAATCGTACCTCATCGGATGCATATCACAGAGCGGCGGATGTCCTTCAGCCATCTCGAGGAGGTGATCCCGAGCGACCAGAGATCGGAGCGCGAGTCGTATGTGGCATCTGGGTTGTCGTCACAGACGATCACTTCCGGAGCCATCCTGAAAGAAAGAGTCGAATGATTTGATTGTTAAATTTGTCAATAATCGCATTAAGTCAAAGGTTCTGACTTTAGAGGCCCTTTAAAGCAGCAGAGGAAATTTCAAAGTGATATATTTATATAACGATGGATAGATATGGCGTGGTGCCTTATGATAGCGATAAAAAAGCTAAATACCCGATTCGCATATGGACAGTTCACTACCGTAATGTGATACCCACCAGTACGGCGTTCCAATGAATGTATTCCTCCTCCCAACCGTCTTGTCCAGCTGTGCCGATACTCCAAAATCCACCAGCTTCACCTCCCCATTGTCCGTCAAAAGCACATTCTGACCCTTGATGTCACGATGGATCACCTTGTTTTGATGCAAGTGATAGAGGCCCTAGACGCAATAGTTTACGCCTAGAAATTACAACCTAACCTGCAGCATTTCTTTGCAGATATACCCAATCCATTCTTCTCTCAGCGATCCCTTGCTGGTCTTGACGAGATCGGTGATGGACCCAGATCCGCAGAATTCCATGACAAGCCAGAGCTGGTCATGCTGCTTGCCGGTGGATGAGGGGAGCTTCTTGATGAAGGCGCCGTAGTAGGTGGCAATGTTCGGGTGATGGGAATACTAAAAATTTGCGGGTTAAAGGGCTGAGAAGGCGGGGGATCGATTCCTACTGATGACAGAAGGTGATGGCACAAAATGCATAAAAACGATATCCCAGTACAGTTTTTTTTGAGCCTCCAACATCTTTGAAGCCTCTGGTAGCTGTCTAACCCTAGCGAAAAAAGGGTAAAACTTTACTTTACTCTAGCAGAAAGATTCCAAGTATTTTTAGCTATCCTTTTTTATTTTATAGTATTTTGAGCTGCAATTCAGACTCTTATTAGTATATTTTTGATGCTCTATCGAATGGCGGTGCGAAAACCCCCACAAATAAGCCGATGAGGGTAGATGTTAACATTTTGAAGCATTTTATTCAAAACCAGCGGGGGAGGAGCCGCTTCGCGACTCTCCCCCGCTGGACCCCGTCTAGGCCCTATGAATCGAGCGCCCTTCCACATAAAGTTACCCTGAAGAACGAAAAACGTATCTCCCATGCAAACCTCTTTGTATTGGTATGCGTCGCAAGCTTAATATGCTAGTGTCGTTATTAGACCTGCGGCGCAGGTCTTCATCCAGCGGCGGATGCTTGAGCGGCTAGCTTCGTTCTAAAGCCTGCGGCGCATGCTTGAGCGGCTAGCTTCGTTCTAAAGCCTGCGGCGCTAGCTTGAGCGGCTAGCTTCGTTCTAAAGCCTGCGGCGCATAGCTGAGCGCTAGCTTCGTTCTAAGCCTGCGGCGCTAGCTTGAGCGAGCTAGCTTCGTTCTAAAGCCTGCGCGCATGCGAGCGGCTAGCTTCGTTCTAAAGCCTGCGGCGCTAGCTGAGCGGCTAGCTTCGTTCTAAAGTCTGCGGCGCATGCTTGAGCGGCTAGCTTCGTTCTAAAGCCTGCGGCGCTGCTGAGCGGCAGCTTCGTTCTAAAGCCTGCGGCGCTAGCGAGCGGCTAGCTTCCTTCTAAAGCCTGAGGCGCTGCGAGCGGCTGCTTCGTTCCTAAAGCCTGCGGCGCTGGCGAGCGGCTAGCTTCGTTCTAAAGCCTGCGGCGCTAGCTTGAGCAGCTGCTTCGTTCTAAAGCCTGCGGCGCGTAGCGAGCGGCTAGCTTCGTTCTAAAGTCTGCGGCGCTAGCGAGCAGGCTAGCTTCGTTCTAAAGCCTGCGGCGCTGAGCGAGCGGCTAGCTTCGTTCTAAAGCCTGCGGCGCTAGCGAGCAGCTAGCTTCGTTCTGAAGCCTGCGGCGCTAAGCTTGAGCGAGGTGGCTTCATTCTATAGGCTGCGGCTGGTGACTAACTTCATAATAACGTCCCTACACGAAATCCACTCCGAAACGCACTTTCCGAGCAAAAAGCAAAACAATTACGATATCCGAGGATCGAACCTCCGATAGTTGATTAGCACGGCGAAACGCTAACCACTACACCATGCAATGCTTGGCAGCACACGACAAACACCCTCAAGGGGACTGCCCGGGGCAGGGGAAGGAAAGGCATCGAGAGGCAGACCCAAAGAGACGACCAAACTCGCGAGTGCAACTGGCAAGAATGAGAAATTTGTATTTTTTCACATTATGCAAATTAGGCCTCGCGGACCCCCAAAAATCAATAAAACCGGCTTTAACTTTGTTAACTTGTATTTTATCGGGATTCTGAAAGCGCCATCGGAAAGGAGGTCGATTCCCGGTGACGGAGAATAGGGCATTTTGTACACGGAAAGGCCCTCAAATCGGGCCTCGAAACTGACATCCACACACACACACACACAGAGATACACTCCAAAATTATATAAGGTAGGATATTCGAGCTTGCCTTCTTCCCTTCATTGCATAGCTGTTCCTTGGTGGATTTTTCCTCTTGCTAAACTTAGCTTGTCCTCGAAAACCACAAGGTAGCACCTGCACCTTACTCCCCCTGGCTGGGCCATAAACTGTGAGATCCCCCAGGCTCGAGCCACTATTTTCCAGGGGTCGGCCTATTTCTTCTCCTACCGAAAACGCGAAACTCTCAGCGGTCGGCGCGGACAAAAAGGCCATCCACCCCGCGGGGAGCGCGGATAACGATCGCTTTTTCGACAAGGCGCAAATGTTTTGCGAGCCAAGGGCACCAAGGCTATCCTTACGAAATGTGGGGGAGGATGCCTAGAATAGTTGAGGTGGTTTTTAAGAGGGTGGTGACAGGAAAAAGGGACTGGCCATCATTTAGTCCTGCAAAAATCAGCTTCAAATCATATTCTTGAATTTAAAGGGGCGGCGAGCGCAGCACGAAAATACAAAATTTCAAGGAAAATCGGAGCAAAACGCCCAGAATTTATTCATATTGATTTACAATTTTATAAGCTATTCCACTGACCTTCTTGAGCATGTTGATCTCCAACTTGATCTCCTCCTCCTCTTCCTCACTGATGTTCATAATTTTGATCGCGGCGAGTTGAGAGGTTTTGACATGGCGACCCTGGAAAAATTAATTTTCGATGATTTCTATCTCTCTCTCTCTCTCTCTCTCTCTCTCTCTTTCTCTCGCTCTCTCTATCTCTCTGTCTCTCGTCCTCTCTACTCACCTTGTAAACTTGACCATAGGTGCCCGTACCGACCACCTCGATGAGCTCGAAAATTCCGGAGGGGTCCTGAAAACGATTGATGGAAACCATACTTTCCAATATTGAAGAGCTATATGTCGTACAATTAAACAATTGGCTATAAGCGCCACGATTAAAACTTACTTTAAGTGAATTCAAGTCGATGACGTCGAGTGACTGGCTGGGATGGCCGGCCATCATCTCGACTCACCGCAGGGAAGGATTCCCGGGCACCCGACACCACGGAAATCTGAAAAATTAATTCGTAAAATGCTGAAAAACGGGAGAGAAGCAAAACGAGAGAGAGAGAGAGAGAGAGAGAGAGCGAGAGCGCGAGAAAGAGCATTAAAATTAATTCACGGCTTTCCAAAAACAAAAAAAAATCAGATGGAGAATACCTTGGTGCGATCGGAAAGTGCATATCGAGAGACAGAAAAAGCCACAAAAAACGCATGAGTGTGCGGTTGGAGGAGATACGACTAGAGGGAATGGCTGAGGGTGTAGAGGCGTCGCTTCGGTATCGGATTTCCGGGGCCACAACGGGCAAGGGGGCCCAGTTGGACCAGCTCTTCAGGAGGGGGAGGGCATTTCTGTGAGGAGGTGCGGCAACAATGGAATGGCAGAAGCATTATGGAGAAATTAGATACATAAAAGTCATAAAAATCCGGATTTTCCTCTAGCTTGAAGTCTCTAAATCTTCAGCAGAGCATGGTTTTTGCTATGATCAGGAGCGAAATTTGAAGCGCACCGAAATGGGGCATAGAAAAGGTTAAAACAAATTGTAGAAATCTAAAACCCGAAATACCGGAGCTAAGTATTTTGCCGGAATGACCGGCAGACTGGCCGTTTAGCAACTCGACTCGTTGCAGCCCCGCGACGGCTGACCATCTGGTTCTGGTTAGTGGAAAGGGTGCCAGGTCTAGGGGTGCGGAGTGGCATATTTTGAGGGTTAATACTGGTTATCCAGTGTTTTCACCTGACTTCGTCAAAACGTTCAATTTGCAATATTAGAAAAATATTTTTAAATATTAATAGTAAATTAAATAAATTATAAATGGTCTGGGACAATTAATCTAGCAATCATCATCATAGCAATTTTGCTCCGAACTACGATCTTTAGCAGTTCTGAAAACTGCCGAACCCCCTGAAACTCTACTCCTTCTGCCCATTTGCCAATTTTTTTTGATCGAACCCGGTTTCGGCCCGGATTCGCTATGAGTTTGATCTTTCCGAACCGCTTCCCTCCCTCTTGGACTGCCCCGGCTTCCGACACTATACTATTTGCATTCGGCTCACAGACAGTGCGGGGCGGGAGGGAAATTCGGGTGAATGAACGGGGCAGATGAGAGGCCGACAAATAGGCAGCGGAAGGGAGAGAGAGGGAGAGAGAGAGAGAGAGAGAGAGAGAGAGAGCAAGCTCGACATCGGCATACTTTCCACCACTACCAATACACACAGTAGGGATAGAAGAGTACGACCGGATCTACTCATCACACGATAGACCAAGATGAGGTAGAGTAATGCAGTTAGATCGGATTGATTTCTGAAAGTAGCCGAGCTAGAATTTGATTGTCGTGTCTAATTAAGAAATAAAAAAAAGGCATCACGATATGCTAAAAATGTATAGTCCGGATTGAAATGCCGGAAATGCGTAAAATATTTAATTTTCCTTTCTCGGTCGAAAAAACCGGATTCTCAATGCAATATTTAGAATTAGAATTAAGGCCCTACACGATCGATAGAAATTTTTGTGCTGACTGCGCTCCTTACTTTCGAATTAAGCCCTCACGCGCAGCTAATACATGCCCAATGTCTTTTACGGGTAAGAGGTCACAAAAAAAAATGTAATTGCGGCGAAGGGCAAAGTGATTTAGAAGTCGATTCAGACAACGCGACGATAAAAAACGAGTTCACGTGATTCCAGGAGTCAAGCGTATCATACATGATCTGAAATCTTGAAAAAGGCAAGGAAGTGACAAAAAACGTATATCTAAACCTGTTAATGTGTCAACCTCAGTTTCGAAAGCTATGATTTTATTGGATTAATGACGTTATGGGAAAATTTATTACGCGCAAGGGGGGGAGCCGCCATTTTATTAATATGCTGACGTTCAGTTCCTACTCCAATACTTTTCCTTTAATTTCTATGACAATTCTCATCCAGCGGAAAGCAACAATTCGTAAAAAGCACGTCATCTGGCAAGCAGCGGAGGCGTTGTGGCAGACGTGCGATGGGCTAGGGTAGGAAATCTGGTGGGGTGGTGGGGCTTTTAGGGTGCCCAGGGGACGTCCGTCTCCCCGCCTTCAGAATAAATGCCCACCTCTTAGCAGTGGGTGATAAATGAGCATGAGGGGGAGATGGAAACCCCGAAAAGGAGCAGCGTCGAAGATGGACCTGAGGCTCACCGGAAACGGCCAGGAAATAGAAAAGCGCTCCTTTGAACGCGTTTCATCCTCCCCGGCGGCCAGTTGGCAATCAGAAACCAGGGAAGGGTATATGGGGGGCTAGATAAGGGTTGAACGGGGGGAGCAATATGAGTCATCTGGCACGCGTGGGGGGTAGTGGAATATTTGACGACATGTAGCACACGACTTTTGGTATGTTTTGGGTTGTTGTTATTCGATTTTAGCTTCAGAAAAAATCGGAAAAGCTTAGCAATTCGAAAAAACTATTTCCAGCCTCTATTCTGCCAATTCCTATCGTAAATTCAAGATTAAAAACAAAAAAGTAACCGGCAAAAACCTGGAACATAAAATTTAAAACTCCTGATGTACAGCGTGATTTGGCAAGAAGAAAAAAAAACGCTGGAAATGTTTGGGATCGGCCAGTAAATTTTCGATAGTTCAATTTTCTATAAAATTACGCCGAGTTTTGCTTTTTTTCTCGGCAGGTTTATGCACAGTTAAAAGAAGAAAAAGTGTGTAAAATAATGCTAAAATCCCATTTAACAATAGATTCCCAGTTTCACACAAGTCTGGCAAGCTTTTGGCATCCATAATTTTGATCCCAGTCCTCTAAAGCGCATTTCGAAGTCCAAAAGGATAAATTTGCAGCCTTAGAATGTAAAGTAAATGTAATTAGAATAATGTAAAAATAATCGAAAACCAGCTAAGCCTCAAAAGTCAGCCTTTTAGCTAATACCTAAAAAGCGTGAATAAATAGGGAACGCGGAAAAATGAGCAAAGTACGCTGGGCATCAGATTTCGGGTAAAAAATTTAAAGTACTAAATTTTTAGGCTTTGGATATCGGAAAAGATAGTTTTTGAGTAGCCTTAACTGTTCAGTAAACCATACTAACCGTAAGAAAATGTAGATCTACGTCAAAAACGGACTGATTCACAAAACAGCAATGAGCCCTAGCGATGGAATGCCTGAACACTGATGACTAGCGGCGGAAAGTTGTGGCAACTCCACTAGGTTAGGGTGCCCGATAGGATGGCGAGAGAGCATTGAAGGGGAGAGGGGGCGAGACGGCAGAGAGGGGGACGGATCGATAGCCGAGGAGAGTCCACCAACCACCAACCAACCCCCTCCAGGGCCGGTCTCGGACCACCACTAGCCACCCAGCACTCCACTCCAATACCAACCACACCATCGGCTGCCACCAATTGTGCCCGGAAATGGGTTAAAAATTGGCTAAAAACCGGATTTTTGGGCCCAAAACTTTTTTTTTAGATTCGTTTAAAATCGGGATATCTTCACGATATATTTTTAGAATCATGCAATGTTACAAAGCTTTAATTGCGTCTTGCAAAAATAACTTGAAGCATTTTTCATCAAAAAAATCCTTGATCAAGCTTTCGGAAGCAATAATAAACCTTAAATTGAAGATTTTTTAAATTTTAAAAAATGATGTCCCTGATTTTCTTTCCGATTCCTACTCGAAAATGCAAGAAAACGTAAGACGACTGATTGAAACGTAAGGAATGAGCCAAAAGGACTTTATTTGCTTTACAAAATTCTTCAAATTACCCCAAGAATCATCATAGTTAGTTTACTAGTCTTAATAAGAACGAAAACATCAAATCATAGCTACTACGGTCAGGCTGGACCCCCGGAAAAGCGATACTACGAGGTGGACCCCAAAGTCTGGCCGTGGGGGCTATGGGCTCAAAAATGGGCCCCCAAGGGCATCTCCAGTCCACCGGAAAATGGCATTGACAGGGTAATTAGAGAAGGAGAAGAAAGAGGAGAATTTTGAGGACTACGGCCTGTGGTGATGCTTACTTTCTTTGAGCATTCGGAGCCAAAAAATAGACACGAAAATATGCGGAAAATGCCTGGGCAAGATTTTTCGAGGGTTGGCTCAATGGAATTCAGTGTGATACGGATTTTCCTGAATCCTCGCGTCCGGGAAATTATGTGACCTTCAGCGTTTAAAACCGAAATCGCAAAAAATGATCGCGAGGTGAAACCACAAATAATGAATCAAAGCTTTTCCCGCCCCAGCGCTGAGGGCTAAATGAAAAAAAATTAATTTTACTGAAGAAAGGTGAGGAAAAGTGGTGAGGATGACTAATGGGCGGATGGAGAGGAACGGTCTTTTTCCATCCGCCCATCCATCCAGTCGTCTACCCCCAGCAGCCATTCAAACAAATCGATAGACACGCACACCTCAGCCACCGGATGATCCCATCAATTAGCAATGACATGAAGGGGCAAATGGGAATTGGACCGCCTAGGGGGTGGAAGGAGGAGGAATTGGTTCGAGATGTTCGAATCAAGTAGTAGGCAAGAGAGCAGAGAGACACAGTGAGAGAACGAGAGAGACAGAGAGAGGGGGAGAGAGAGAGCCGGAGATAGTAAAAAAAATAGTGTATATGCCCTTTCCTTTGAACGCCCTTTAAAATATGCAAAATCTGTATGAAGACTCACAAAAACGAAGTAAAATTCCTGTCAACATCCCCTTTGAAATTAGCCTTACTACTTCGAGGCCAGCTACTAACCAAAACCCCACCAATAGCCGTAAGCTACTCTTTTTTTCCAACAATCCCCATAAACCATAAATATCCCATCCCGGAGGGTCGTTCCCAACTACTCTCTGCCTACATCGTACTAGCCCACTTCGATCCCCGTTGGCAGATTGACAAATCGGCGCACATTTTGCGCCTGCAAAAAAGGCGCCCAGGCCCCGGCGACATGGCAATAAATTGGCGAAAGAAGAAGCTGGCGGAGTAGCGGTTCTACTAGTGCTTCCACGGAGGGTGAAACGGCCCAAAAAGTGAAGCGCGTGGGCTCATTAGTGGGGCAGGAGCAGGGATGTAGAGGTCGAAAAAGGGACTCGGAAGGCAAGAAATTCTGGAGGAGGCATTTATCGGTTTCGAGCCGATGGCTACGCGAGGCTCCACTTCACACGTCTGCTTGGGCAATATTGGCTCCGGGAGGTCGGGGTAGTCGATCTATTTTTTTGTCATTCTAAGGGGGTGCTTGGAACGGGTGTCGTTTAGTAGGAAGGAGCTTTTCAAGGAGGAGCCAGACCGCTGCGGCTCAGAGCGTGTAGCTCGCCAGGGACCATCAATGTACAAGCAAACGCGTTATTCCGGAAACGGTACTGTAACAAAATCGCACGTTGCGGATGCGGTAGAGGCTCAAAATCGTAGAACAAAACAATTTTTGGGTCCCATTAATGCGCCGATATCAGCGTATGGGATACCTTTTCGCCACCATTACGAGGTGATAACCTCAAACCATCATAGAGTGCAAACGGCTTATCCGCCACCCTCGGCGTTCCCAAATGGGATTTGAGCGAGAGAGAGAAAGAGAGAGAGAGAGAGTCAGAGAACACTGTTGTTAGGCGGAGGAAATTCTTCTTCGTATTGTCGCGGCCTTCGCATGCCCTTTCCCCTTCTGGCATTTATGGAATAGTGGACGACGGGGCTGGGGGACGTCTCCAAGGGGCCGTTCCTCGCGTTGTTTTGCCCCTTTTAAAACGAGCCCGGGGCGACCCACCGCAGCTTGGAGGATCCGTTATTTTATAGCTATACTCGGTTTCCACCGGAAAAATTGTGTTTAAAGCTGTGGTGCATAGGGACCTTGGGTTTTAGGTTTGAAGGAGTTTAAACGAACCAGTAAGACATCTTCTATAGGTAGATTTGCGCCCGCGACACGCAACGCATGACGCAGCGCCACTGCGAAAAAGGAGTAATCGATTACGCAATGTAAGCCCGGGGCGTGCGCGTTGAAAAAAATGGACATGGTACTCAATTCAAAAAACTATCGGTTTAGTTTTACGATTTCGTGCGGCTAGGTCAAGCCAGCCACCAAAAAAACGCACACATTTGCCTTTGCAGCGCACAATTTATCATGCGAGGCGGCGTGCGCGTTGCGTGTCGCGGGGCCCGGAAAAATTCAGATGAAATCCGAAACCAAAAAAAATGACCCAGTCCCATTTCCGAACAAAATCACAGCTGAAGCTGTCACCTATTGGCAGGTTGATGGAAAAGTGGTGGAGAACGGGTGCGGGGGCTGACCTAGATTATCGGAGACCGCCGAACCCGGGACGAACACGAGTCCGTTACGCGGAAATGGAAGGGGGGCTGCAAAGGGTTGAGGAGAGGAAGTGAGGGAAGTGAGCACCACCACCACTGCCCGGGCCACTTTTCTACACAATGCAACGCCCGGGCCGCCGGAATATTTTTCTCAAGGTCGTGCTGTGATGGGAATGTGCACGCAGCTGGGCTTGGGTCGTTAGGAGGGCTGGATGGGGATGATATTTTAAAGGGGTGGTGACAGGAAGCGACTGGGAGTTAGCCTTCACCCGGCAGTCTTTAAATAGCCTAATATCTGGAGGTTTGCTAAAATTTTCACTTTCAATGGGCAGCGACAAAACAAAATCTAGAAGGCAAAAAAATTCACTTTAAAGGGGTTGGCAAGGCTTAGATTTATAGATTTTTCTACGATGGATTGCCTATGGATTTTGACGGTACAGCAACCCATATAGCAAAAGCTCGATTTCCATTGCGTAATGAATTATGTTTGCTTCATAGACGTCAAGCGAGTGACCAGAGCGGGCGAAGGGGAGAGAGAGAGAGAAAAAGAGAGCGAGAGCGCGAGAGAGAAGAAAGAGAGAGAGAAAGAAAGAGAGAGAGAGAGAGAGAGCTAGGCCGCTAGTGAGTAAGATTTAAAGAAACGGCCGGCAAGGGAAATATGGTTCAACTGACAATCCCAACAAAAATCGACAATACCAGCCCCTCTAAAATGCGCGATTCCACGCGCAGACGGAGGTGTGGGAACGGCCGGTGGTATGCCGGGGCTACACGCCGTTGTTGTGTCACACCCCGGCACCTGGGTGCAAAAACGGCTCCCAGCGCCGTTTCCTTTCTGGCACGGCTTCTTCTTGTCGTTCGTCTAGCCCACCCTTTCACGCCCTATTCCACCACCATCGCCTCGCCATCGGCTAATGCTCAAATAATGGGCCCGGGATGGGGGGAATGGCTTTCGGGAAAACGATGGGCAGGGGCAGCACATCATTCGTTCGTGCACTTTTGGTGATGATGAAAAGTACGGGAACGTCTGAGAGTATAGCAAAAAAAAACCGAAGCGCTATCTTTAAAGGTATCGTGACACTCATGTTTTATTGATAAGCTACGCCACCTCGATATAGATTTGATCTACTGGCTAAAGTTCCTTTATTACCTGAATTAATCTAGGCTTAAAGGGGCTCCGAACTGCCAAATAAAAGCCCTTTTGGGAGGCCTCCTTGATTTCTGGAAAATTGCCAGCGGGCGCTGCGGGACGAGAGCCCTCACTCGTTCGATCTTTGCGCTAAGTTGTTTTTGCCCGGATTCTTCGTGAAAACACTATAATTTGCGCATTCTGAGCCCATTTTTGAAATTCTCACTCAATTTTAAATAGTTTTGGTGTTTTAATCATCAAATTTGGCCCAGAAACAGCCGAGAACGTGATTTCGAGGTGACAACAGGCAATTTCAAATTTGCGAGCTTCCTGCACCCCCGGGTGTACAGAGGCCTCCCTAGGGCCGATTTTCGGGCAGTCTCTCAATTTTTGGCATTTCGTTGCCCATTTAAACGTTGTTTTAACCATGCTCACACAAGGCTACACAACGCTACACGGGTTACGCAAGTTACGCAAAGCTACGCAATGCTACTTACCTCGCTTCTACGCCTCTAAGGAATTTGTTTAATTTAAGAAGCGCACTCAATTGTCGCATTCCCTTTAAATAGCCGAAAAACAAAAATATTCAATACGACTTTGTGCGGAAGCCCCAATTTTCACTTTTATAAAGTCACTTGTGTCTGGAAAAAACTGACAATTCGTAAAATGATCTCTTGGAACGTTCGAGTTGTCAATTTCCAACCAGACATCCAGACAAAAAGGATTGCTTAAAAATCGCAACACTTCTGGAGGAGACTGGCAAGTCCAGTAAAAACGTAGACAAAAAGCCAAAATCTTTGATGGATTCCCCTCAGACCAAAAAGTAAAAAAATAGCAAGAAGCCCCAGGGGGAATTGGTAAGTTGCGGAGTTTCAGCCGGGCTTTAGCTAGGTGACGGAGCTTGATGGCGGTCAAAAATCGAGCCACAAACAGCACGAAGAAGCCATTGAGGAGGGGGACTACCCCCCGGCCAGAGTTTAAGACAAAAAGACGAGCACGCTATCTTCGGAGCGCCGTCCAAATGGGACAGCTGTTGGGTGTACGGAGTGGATGGGGAGGGCGGATCCGGGGCGGCGGCAAAAAGGAAAGGGCGGGAATGAGAACGGCTCGCTTTCCGGTAGGCTACTACTTATTTAAGTAGTTTGCAAGAGGTTTATTCGCTCAAAAATGACTGCATTAAAATTTGGCTTAAAGACGCATTAAACTGGGACGTTCTCGTCATTCCTAAGTCTATTTTAATATACGGTAACCCTATTTCCATTATTTATCGAATTCCATAAAAATACGCCACGCTACGCTTCAGTACGATGCGATCCGACATGCACACGCTACGCAAAGTTCTTATAGTTTACGATACGATGCCATACGGCAAGATACGCTAAGCTAAGCTACGCCACGATACGCTACGCTCGCCTGGATCGACGAAGCGACGCTACGATCCGTTTGGATACACTACGTTATGATACAATGCCGTAAAATGCCACATTTCAACGCAGTAATGCCTATAAAAAATAGCAAAAAATGCCAATTAATATAATTTAGTCATACAGTAGGCGTGTACCGTAATAGTCACAAATTTGTATTGCACCAGCAAGAGTCTTTTTCGTGGTGGGACCCCATCGGGAATTGGATGAAGAAGACGAGCAGATGGTGCAGCTGGTCATCAACCAGCGGGCCCCAAGCCCAGGGGGGCAGATTGGTCGTTTCGGGGGGCGCGTCTCAAGAGATGGTGAGCGGCGTTAATGGGGCCAATGGAGTGACATTTTAACGAAGTAGAAAATATTTTACAAAAGTCGGCAAAAATTCCTTTAGAAGACCCATAAAGGTTTAAAATCTAAATTTTTGGATCAATGGAGAATCTCGAAGAAATTCTTATCTTTTTCGAAACACGATAGCAAAAAAAAGTAAATGGGAAAATGCATTGAAACTCTTTTCGAGCTTCCCGAGGTCGAGATATCTTACAAAAAGCCTTTGATTGCAAACGACAAGCAAATAAAATGAAAAACTAATCTAAAATCTCAAAAACTGTCCGAAGAACGCGGTGTTAAGAACTTTCAACAGTTCGTATATCCTGATCGCAACACGAGAAACAGGCCAGCCGCCATCAGCCGCTCCGGATCATGACAAGCGACAGAAAATTTCGGGCGCCCGAAGCAGGGGTCCGGTGATGTTGTGGGTCCTTTTGTGGTCACAGGGGGACCCAGGGGGGACAAAGCAGCCCGCAAACAGTGGCCACCACCAGGAAGAGGGGGCCGATCCCGCGATTCGATGGGAATCATGCGCAAAAAAGTTGAGGACATTTAAATAAGGAAAACTTGGGGGGAAGGAGCGTATCGCGACGTGACGTACCGAAAAACCTTTCGAAGGATTTTTGAAAAGCAAAAACATAAAGTATATCGAAATCCATATAGATCTATATAAAATAATTATAGGATAGAAAATAAAATAATATAAAATCATATTTTGATCATTAAAAATTGCTCCTTATCTGTTTTAAACTAATTTTTCGGCAGCCGGAAGACGATTAAAGGGCTGGTCAAAGCAGGATGATGCGAAAAGCCTTGAGCCGCGACGCGTATGACCGATACGTGACGCGACACGCAACGCGTGGTCGGTTTGTCCTTCCATTCCATCAAAGTAATATCTGTTAAATCGGTTAACTAACTATATAGCACTCGACGTGCGCGTTGCGTGTCGCGGCGCGGAGAAATGGCTTACTATGGCCGTGCCTTTCTCGTCTCTTTAAAAAAATTTTTGTGTCTAACAAGTCTGAAAAAGCCTGTGAACGCGAGAAGACGATGATATCAAGATTACTACGGTTATAAGAATTATTTTCTGTACAACGTTTTTTACCGGAAAACTCATTCAAAAATTCGCTCCATGGCCAGCGCTCCCGTTTTGTTGTAGAAGGCCGACTTTTTGGTAGCCCAGGGGTCGCGCACGGGGCGGCGGGATCAAACAAAAAGTGCGCAAAGGCCGGCGGGTGGTGGATCCAATTCAAATAGATCACGGGCGAGGTGAGGTGACTGTGGAGGTGACACACGCGGCACACTGTCCGGATCCGCGTCCTCACCTCTCTTTCTCTAGAGGTGGTGGAAGCTAGGGCTGGTATCAATGCACCGGAAAGCGGGGCGATTGTTGGTCGCAACAGGGACCGGTAGTGCGGTGAGCTGAAAGCCTTCCATGAAGCCTTTGAGGTCTGGGGCAGATTTGCGGGACCGCAAAACGTATGGGTTTCTAAAATAAAAAGAAAAGGGTAAACGTAACAGAAAAACCTGAGTTTTGGTTTTCGCTTTGAAACGGAAGCTAAGAAAATTAAACGGAGCCGTGTGCCAGAAAACTCGAAAAAGTAAGGCATCTAACGCGGTGAAGTTGACATCGTATTTTAAAGGCAGCGTATCAGCGAATGTTGCGTCTTTTTCCTGAATTTCCGTGCGTTCATGAGTCGCAATGCGCATTAAAGAAATCTGACATATTGCGGATCGGGGAAGAATTACCGTACATCGATGGGTTAAATGGGCCGCCTCATCTGCCCAACAACATTTATTTGAGCATCGCAAAACCTTGGGGAAAGCATTAATGGAATTAGAAAACCGGCCCGGGAAATCTCGTGGAACTGAAAAACAAAAAAATAGTTTCCATGATAGCGCTTGCTTTACAGAGAGAGAGGGGGGAGGGAGAGAAAGAGAGAGAAGGAGAGAGAGAGAGAGAGAGAGAGAGAAAGAGAGAGAGAGAGAGAGAGAGAGAGAGAGAGAGAGAGAGAGAGAGAGAGAGAGAGAAAGTTAAGGGAACGGAATGCCAGGAAAACCTCGTTTTGGAGGAAAGCGCATTAATAGTAGGCGGTTTGGTGAGAATGGATCAGCTATCCTTCCCGCACAACAAAAAATTGGTTCAGCGGTTACCGCCTTCGGCTTGGTGTCCGGCTCTCCTTAGTGCTCTGGGAGGACGGATTGCTGTTCTAAAACCCTCAAAATGGCAGAGGCTAGAGCTATAGGGCTAGAGCGTGGATTACCACTGATATGACCTCGTTAAAGGACGCGTTACATCACATATCGTATCGTATACCAAACTAACGGTTTTTCGCCCAAGCATAAAGTTCCAAAACACGGTTCCGCACATTCCACACGCAACAAAGAATGATTCTAGTGTGCGGGCGCCCCATCGCTACGGTTGCGCACGTCTCGTCAAACATGGACTCTCTGTGTTTTTCACCCAAAAGCACCCCCGTGCCCGACAAATCCGTCGCCTCTTCCCCTCGGGATCGACGAGACCGAAATGTTTGCCTCGGAAGCACCCAAAAAGACCAACAAAAGTCACTTGGGTGCTTTGGCTGACTCATTAGAAAACCCGAAAATTTTAGCTGATTTTTACAGTGACCAGGTAATGGGAGTTTTGGCGCGTTTCGCAAGCAAGAGCTTTGGGCGGGAGTCTGAGGTCTGAGGAGCGATCTTGAAATCGGATTCCGGAAACAGGTGGCTGGGAGGGGCTTGGGGGTCAAGGTTTTTGATGGGATTTTTAGGAGATTGCAGGAGATTTTTGCAGGGCTAGCTGATTAACGAGATAATTTTCTCGGGGTTTACAAGCCTAAAATTAATTCTTTTTGGGTTTGCAAATCCAAAAAAAAAAATTTGAAAACGATTTGGAAAAACTTGGAAAAGCCAAAATCTCACGTATTTGATAGAAGATTCGAGTAAAAATTTCGTATTTTTACACTTATTAGACCTAAATAAATTCTTTCTGATCGTTTAGAAAATCGTACATTTACAAAACAACAGATACATGACAACCGGATACGCGCGCGCGCGCGTACCCGCGCTATTTACCCGGGTGGGGATTATTTTCTTTTTTTACAAACCCATGAATGCCCAAGAATGTTATCGCACGTATTTTAATAGTGGTTTCAGGAAAAATTCACTATATTTCAAGTGAAAATACCAGCTAAAAACTTCAAAAATTTGAATGTTGCTCGGATTTTCGTCGAAAAATCTATTTTTATGTTTTTTATAAGAAGCTGTGCAGTTTTTAAGCTTAGGACTAGCAGAAAATGTCTTAAAAACACTTCAAGAATTATATTGGAACAATAGCGTCAGTCACGGACGCGTAGATACGCGCGGAAAACCGGACAGGAACGGAACAGTCTGTTCAGAATCAGCAATCAAAATTATTCGGCAAGTTGAATATAATACTATTTATAAAATATTTCAATCGTAATGAATTTCGAAAAATAACTTGAAAACTATTTAACTTAAGGAAATTCCTAAAAGTCACCCTCAAAATCAGGTTAAACTAGCTTTTCGCGAGCGTTTGTTAGCGGAGAATCCTTCGGAAAGCACGGCTGATGGATGGATTATCGAAAATTCCTGGGACTACCAGCTCCCGGCTGCTCTATCAGGAGCAGTCCTAAGGCTTGCTGAGTGAGGAGGACGAGCTGGAGGAGGAGCTGGTTCCTCTTGCCCTCTTCTTTCCCCGTCCCCACCCTCACATTCCCACCAGATTTGCATTGACCGCGGCGGCGGGGGGATGTCCAGACGCAGACGCTCTTTTCGGGCCTCGCTCAAAATAGCTTGATTTTTGGGGCTTGAGGCAGATGGAATCCTGGAAGTGAAGAATGAGGACGTTTTAGAAGCAAAAAGTTGTGAAATCGTCCTCCAAAGATTGATTTTGTTGAAAACCGGACGAGAGTTATTCAAGGTCAAACCGTACCCTTGAATCTAAAAGCTAAAAAAAAAATCGCGATTTGTACAATACAACTTTTCGTTTCCATTTTCAATCTTTGGGTCATAAATCAAGAAAATCTTTTTCTTGTTTCAGGCTGTCAAAGTTTTTGCGCGAGAGAGAGGCAGATAGAGGGCGTGAGATATCGAGAGAGCCGGTGAGAAATATAAAATACCAGAAAAGATACAAAATTCTTTAACGAGATTAGCTAGGCGAAACCTCATAGGAAAAAGGCGCGCTTCTTTGGCCTTTTTTTTAAATAGCAGACAATTTGAGGCATAACAAGACTTCAGTAAACCCAAAAACCTTCCAAATCGTCTAAAGAAAACGTTGCCAGTGTGATATCATCTATTCCTGTTTATTTGCATACTTTTTGTGACAAAAAAACTTGTCTGGTCCTTGTATCAGACCCACGACTATTGTGAACCATTTGTAAGGCTGAACCCCCCGGTCTTTTTATGGCGCAAAATCAACAACGGTTCGTGAGTCAGCCATGCTATAGGAGCCATTATAACACAGGAATGAATGCGACAACCTGATAACCAAAATAAACAAGATACAGAGCAACAAAGGAACACTTTCTTATAAAAACGGCAAGATAAAACTTAACCAAAAAAATCTGTGATTAGAAAAATATAAAGATGTACTGCAAATGACCCAAAATTTATTTTTTGGGAAGAATATGAAAACCAAAATAACCAAGGTTGATAGCAACAAAAATCGTAGCTAAAAATGGTGACCTTTTCGAAGCAGGGCTTTTCCTAGCGGGGAACGTGTGTGAGTGGCAGCCCTTCAAAATGCCCCAAGGGCACGCCGGAAGTTCAGAAAAATGGGTGGTGCTTTTGGAGGATGGGGAGGAGGACATCGATCCCCAGACCACCCACCCCAACGGGGTCAACAGCAAAACAAAGGAATGCCAATAAATTTTATGAGCCGGAGTTGTCGTCCTCAAAACTCGTCTTATTTTTCAAATCGGAACGCTACGGAAATGCAAATGGCGCAGTTTTTGGGGATCGGAGAATGGGAAATAGCAAATTGCTGAACGTCCCATACGTTGGCTTTTCAGGTGAGAAAATGCCTGGAGCATCCATTTCTTCAAATCTGAAAATTTAGAGGTTTCTAAGTGAGCTCAAGAGTTGCTTGAAAGGCTAAGATAAAGTCCAAAGGTCCTCAAAAGTCGTGGAAACATATAGATAAATCGAAATAGGCCTGTATCTCAAAATATCTGGATTTTTAGACAGACTGCTTTAACACGCCATTTTGCCGGTTTCCCAAACGACTATGTTCCCGATTTTTTAAACAAAATGTTTGATTTAACGAGCTGATATTATTTTCCACCTCGAAAGACTTCGAAAGTTGGGTTGTTCGAACACTTGGTCTGGGGCTCTTCCCGCTACGCAACCCACCACTTGCAAAAATCATCTTACGACCCCCACAGTTTTTCCTGGCCTTGTCGACCCGTCCAGACATGAGTTGGATGTGTCTATCAGCACAGATCAGGGAAAGCGTTTCGACAAAAAAGAGAAAAATTTGCTGCTCATCGCCCCCACATTTGGATTGATGGCCCCATCCCGAGCGAGATCCGCGCGGCTATCGAACGGGGGTGCCGCGCGCACACCGCAACCCAGTTAATTTTTAACGGTTACTCCAAGTTTGTCTAGAGATGCCGGAGGAGGTGGTACGTTTTAAAACATTATTTTTCGTTTCATCCCTTAAAAATAGCTATACAAGGTTTCCAAAAAAAAAGCACCCCCACTAGCGGCGCGCAGTCGTGTCCGATTTCCACCGTTTAGGTATCTATCGAAAGCTCTTGGAAAGGCGAGAAAACAAGGAGGGTTCATCTTTTTATTCCGTTTTTTATTCGCGAATTTTAGCTCCAAAAACCAAGAAAACGGCAGATTTACGCGAGATCTGCATGCTAATTGCGAAATTCCTATTGAAAAGCTGCCTGTTTTTTACAAAAACGTTGAATATCGGACGAATAAGAATAAATTTTAGAAAATGAAGCCCGCTTATTTTCTCGCCTTTTCGCGGGCTTTCGAATGGTATAAAAATCATCCTGATCTGAGGTTCCCCCGGACCGCTAGAGGGGAGGGTGCTTTTTTTGGACACCTTCCTGAGCTGCAAACGATTAACGAAAGAATTAAAATTTGCGAGATTTTCCCACGTTTCCGGAAGTATTTTCGGTAGTAATCTTAAAGAAGCGTGGCGCTGCTTGTAAGTTTGGGTCACCAAAGATTCCAATAAAGGAATTCTGCTTACCTTGCAAAATCAGTTAATATCGTTTGTTTTTAGACCGCTACCGAGCCAAAGAAACCAGCTTTATTTTCCATACATTCTCAAAGATTACGGGTATGCATTCTGATGATGCTCTCCGGGGCTATTGCTCAATGTATGAGGCTGAATTTGAGCATGGGACTGCCGTGTATGGTAAGTTAAGCCGAGAAATCTATTAATGTTGTTCCAAGACAACGTTTTATGCGATAGATTTTCACCACTTTCGCTAAATAATTGGGTGTTTTTTTTCAGATCAACGCCACTCTATCACATGAGCTTTATAACACTACCTTAAAAGAAGAGAATACGGTATGCTATCCTCCAAAATCATAAGGTTCTCCGCTCTTTAAGGGTACACTCGACTGGAGCCCCCAGCAAAAATCAGCCATCCTGTCGGCTTCTTCCTGGGGATCGCTGATTGCCACCTTATTGGCCGGATATGTTTCAGATAAATTTCAGCCAAAAATTGTCATTACATGTAAGTAAAACCATACATTATTGATAGCTATTCATGATTTTTACATTCTCTATAAAACGCGATTTAGTGGGCGTCCTCGGGATGGCCATCATGACCGCTTTGGGGCCGCTTTTTGCTAATATTTCCTATTACCTATTCTTTGCCTCCAGGACTATTCAAGGAATTTCTGGGGTATGATTTTTTGGCAGCTCTTATCCGCTCCATCAATGTGATATAAAATAATGAACTGTTTGAAAAATCAGGCAATTTAATTCCAAGATTTAGGGCTTCATCTTCCCGGCCGGAAGTGCAATGGCCAGTCGCTGGTATCCGACTACGGAACGCTCCACGTTGGCGTCGATTTACAGCATTGGGAGTACGGTAAGTAGAGCGTTTTATAGAAACATAGATCGTTATAGCTCGGCTCCTCTGTTACACCATTAATCGTTGCTCTATTATGCACCTCTTTCCTGGGCTGGTCTTCTTTGTTTTATGTTTTTGGTATGTGAAACTGGAAAACTTTACTGTAGTGTGTAGTTTGTAGCAGATGTCCGTTAAAATATTTTTTTTCCAGCGATTGCCGGTCTGGTTTTCGTGCTTTTCTGGGTGTACGTCGTATCGAACCACCCGTCCTCCAATCGGTTGATATCGGACGAAGAGCGGGAGTATCTCGAGCGAGAGATCAGCTTTTCGGGACGTCATGGAAAGGGGCATGAGAAGGTCAGCGATTTTTGACCGTCTTTCGGGATTTATAGTCCCGTGGAAAAATGGTCGTAGTTGTGGAACGGAAAAATCAAACATTTGATCAAAATAGGAATTATTGTCTAAGTCTGGGAAAATTCTAAATCCCAATTTTCGATTCATTTTTCTGAAATGGAGACGTAATAATCAATTCGCAAAAACAAACAAAATCAAAAAAATTATGAGCTTAAAATTTACAATCCTAAAAGCTACATTCTAAGGTTTAGTTCGGACATGAATTTCTTAAAGATCGTAAGACATGAGAAGGGGGATTTTCATGAATCCCATAATCAATTTGATTTAATAATTGTTAACATCAAAAACAAGTTTAACTATTTAAATTTGATAGACTGAAAAAAGTAAAAATATTTATATCAAAGTTTTTAAGGGTGCCGATAACTTCCCATGGACAAAACTCCTATTTTCACCACCCCTGCTAGCCAACTACACGTGCCAATTCTCATATCAATTTGCCCAGACGGCCATGCAACAATTCTTGCCCCTGTTTTTGAACGATCATCTGGGATTCTCGATCACAAAGGTTAGCAAAAAAAACCATCTTAATTCCAAAAAAAAAACGAAAAATCTATAGAACGGTCTCTACACCACACTCCCCTTTACGTTCAACGTTTTTTTCGGGCTATTCTGGGGCCGAGTAGCTGATCTTCTCAAAGAAAAGAAGCTAATGACACCAACGATGGCTGCAAAAGTTTTTCAGGCTATCGGTAAGCTCCAAAATTAAAAGTTAACTGTGTTTTTAGATTGTTTTGGAAGTGCTTTCGCGATAGCCCTCATCGCCATCATTCCCACTGTCGAAAACCCGAACTCGGCCCTGATCTTTCTGCTGATATTTGGTATCGAATTGTCTGGCTGAATTAATTTTGAAGCGTAGGCGTCACTTTCCCGGCGGGCGTCAGCGGCTATTTCACGTCATTGATTTCGATTTGCCCTCAATATTCGGGGACCGTGATGTCAATCTCGAGGTATCGGAGGGTAGAAGCTGAAAAATAGTATTTTTAGAGGATGGGGGTTGGTTTCGCATATGGGGACACCGTGGATGATGACGTTGTTTAATTATTGGGTATGTAGAGCTATCCAAAATTTCTCTAACTCTCTCTCTCACTCCCACTCTCTCTCTATCTATCTCGACGCTCTCGCCTCATTTTCATTTTTCTGGTATTTTCCAGGGACTCAAACAAAAATGGATAATCCTCTACGGCCTCGCCGCCGTCTTCCAGCTCATCTCCGGCGTCCTGTTCACCATCTACGGCGATTGTGAGGAAGTTCCGAAATGTGTCACGAAGAAATGGTGATTCGCCCACGACGACTACGGCCTGCTCCCACGTTTTTCCACTTTCGCTATTTTGCATTTTTCCTTAGTTCCTCAAAAACCCAAGCTACGGAGCTAGCTGTAACCGTAGGCGCCATTTCTTCGTTGTCAGATTTGCTAGCCAAAAACCGCGAGAATTTTTAGGCGAGGTGCAATCGTGGGCGAGAAAGGTGGAACCGCGAAAGGTGGACCCGGAAAATGTGCCTGAGGAGACGAAAATTGACTAGAAAAATTGAATAAAGAAATGAAATTTGATACTTTACGTCACGACCAGTTATTCGACGCTAGCTTGGGGGATTTAATTAAAGTATGCAGATTTTATTGGGCTGAAGGGTGAGAAGGAGCAAGAGAGAGCGAGAGAGCGAGAAAAAGGAGAGATAGCGAGAGCGAGATAGCGAGAAAAAAGAAAGAGAGAGCGAGAGAGAGAGATAGCAAACGGAGATAGAGAGAGACGGATAACGCGTTTACCCAGGAAAATTAATGAGGCTTGAAATTAGGTAATTTTCTAGGATATCGTTGCCTTTGGAACCCAAAGAAATTATGCATTTTTGACTTTTTTGTCTATTCTTAATATAGATCAATTGATTTTCTATAGTTTAAGCCGAGACTTTTTGTTATATGAGTTTGTATACTCAAATTTTAAAGCTTAAGAAACATTTTCATATTTTAAACCTTTACCCACACCCGTCAAAATTATTACTTAGAAAATCAATTCTTTGAGTGCTAGTAGCATTTCGCAGATTTAATTTTTCCAATACCGGACTCTGCTGGATTGTTTTAACTTTTATAAACCTGCTTTTCGGAGTTACGTTATAGATTTTTGCCTGAGCAAAACGCAAATTTCAACAAAACGTCCATTCGGACCTACAGGGGCAGTTATTTCGCAAAAAAAACGCTCTTATGCGTTTCCAATAACATATGAAATCGAGCACCCGGGCCCCGAATAAAATATTCCAGTCCTGTTTAATTCCGGACGGCAGCGAACGGGGATGAGGGCGATCGGACCCGAGGGTTCCTCACTAATTCTGATGCCGCACACGCAGAGACCACGGTTGTTTTCGCTGCATTCGCAGCGACTTCGAGTATGTCTTCTGCTGATGGCCGCCGGGGCGATCGCGCAGTGTATGAGGGTCAATTTGAGCATGGGAATGCCGTGTATGGTAAGGAGCTTGAAGTTTTCGGTCGATTGCGCATCTACAAACTGCCAACCTGCCAAAAATGCCAAAAATGAAAATATCGACCGGTAAAAATGTCGACAAACTAAATCCCAAGCAACAAAATCCTACATGAAAAATCCATATTTGTGCCGATTGACATAAAAATTCAGTCTTTTCAAGTTTTCTTGTCGGCATTTTGGCGTGGCGGCGCTTTTGGGTGTCGGTATTTTGCCTGTCTGCATTTTAAGCTAACTGCATTTGAGGGTTTCCGCCAAATCACTTGTTTAGATGAACGCGACGACGTCGCCGAGGAGTTCAAATACCTCTCATATCACTTCAGAGGTACGTAATACACCTATGGAAAAGTATCAATCATGGTTTAGGGCGTCTGGAACTGGACTTCGCAACAAAGATCCGCGATCTTTTCCGCTTCTTGGGGAGCGTTAATCTCGACGTTGATAGCCGGATTTGTCGCTGATCGCTGCCGGCCGAAACTTGTGATCAGTTGTACGTCGCATTTTTGTGGTTTTTAGGATTTCGACACTCCTTTAGTAGCTCTTTTCTTCGTCTGCCTAACAACTTCACTAAGCCCCTATATGCTTGGCTTTGGATATTATGCATTCTTCGTCACACGGACGCTACTGGAATTCTCTGGCGTACGGTAGAAGACCGTAGTTTTAGCCGGTTTTTAGGGCTTCATCTTCCCGGCGGGCAGTTCTATCGCCAGTAGGTGGTTTCCGCCTACAGAGCGGTCGACCTTGGCCTCGGTTTATAGCATGGGGAGTACGGTAGGGTAGATGTGGTCTAAAAAACCTAAAAATGAGGTTTAGCTGGGATCTTCAATAACTCCACTAATCGTGGCAGGGCTCTGTACATCGCCGTTTGGATGGGAATCGCTGTTTTATGTTTTTGGTACGTTGATGAGAAGAATTTGATGAGATAAGAGAGAGGGGAGAGAGAGAGAGAGAGAGTGAGAGAGAGCGGGGAGAGAGCGAGAGAGCGAGAGAGAAGTAGAGGTAGAGAGAGAGAGCGCGAGAGAGAGCGAGAACGAGAGGAAGTGAGGGAGAGAGACAGCGAGTGAGAGAGAGTGAGAGAGAGGGAGAGCGAGAAAGAGAGAGAGAGAGAGAGAGAGAGAGAGAGAGAGAGCGAGAGAGAGCGGAGAGGGAGAACGAGAGAGGACCAGAATAAAAGGCATAATAAAATTTTTACGAACTATAAATCCCTTACAGCAATCGTCGGTTTTCTCTTCCAAATCCCTTGGACCATCGTCGTCACCAACAAGCCCTCCAAAAATAGCCATATTTCCGAGGCCGAAAGAAAATACCTCGAAAGTGAGCTCCATTTCGGACCGCTAGAAGAGGAGGATGACGATAACGAGGTATGCCGAGCCCAAAACGACACATTAGATTACAAACGACAGGAACTCCCGCAATTCCCTTGGAAACGGCTTCTTTTCTCCGCCCCACTATTGGCCAATTACGCGTGTGAATTTTCATATCAATTCACGCAGGCCGCAACACAACATTATTTACCAAGCTTTTTCAGTGAGAAGCTGGGATTTGCGATTGGACAGGTAAGGAATGCTTTTGATTTTTATATGGGGAAATTCAGAATGGATTGTACACGACATTACCATTTACACTCAACGTATTGTTCGGGATATTATGGGGCGGGATGGCCGATTATTTGAAGGAGAACAAGGTTATGACGAATACAGGAGCTACGAAAATGTTTCAAGCTATAGGTAGGTTGTACCAAGTAATTGATTAAAGGGACGGACAAGGCATGGTTATGGATTCTGGGAGTTACGGTGTTCAGGGACGTTTTTGGCAAGAAAGCAAAGATTTCTGCCGCGGGCGGGGGTCGAACCCGGGCCTCCCGATCGGGAGACGCGGTCGCATACCAGTCAGCCACAGATGCAACCTGGCGAGGGGTCGGAAAGGAAGGGAATTGCCTCTTACGACACGGGCAGGCTGCGCGCGCGGTCGCTACGTCCATAGGGTGTACACGTTGGGCCGAGTACACGGCCACTCCCTGAACCTGCGCTTTAAAATATTTTTTTTGCATACGCGACACGCAACCGCGCGCCCGTCGCCCCGCCAGTAAGAGAGTGGACGTAATCGATTTCGCAATCTGTAGAGACTCGACAGACAATAAAATCCATAACTTGGTTTGTCCGTCCCTTTAACGTTTTCATGGAAATGACCTCTTTGAGAGTTCCTCACATGTATTTCTATGTTCTTTTTCAGATGGTTTTGGTAGCGGGATATCCCTCATCCTACTTACTGTAGTCCCATCGGTAGAGGATTCAAGAACAGCACTTATATTTTTGCTTTTATTTGGTTTGTAGTTTTTAACCGATTTTTCGATTTATACATTACTTTAGGCTTGACTTTCCCGGCCGGTGTCAGCGGCTACTTCACCTCCATGATCTCGATTTGTCCTCAGTATGCGGGGAGTGTGATCTCGATCTCAAGGTGCGCACTAATTTTCGCATCACATTATGCCGTTTTCAGAGGCTGGGGTGTGATCGGCTGTATGATAACGCCTTGGGTGCTGACATTTTTTGAGCATTTGGTAGGCTTTTGTCAGTTAAAGTCGGAAAAATGCTGTTTTAGGGATTTGAGCATAAATGGTTCTACTTTTATGGTCTCGCAGCGTGCTTTCAAATAGTTTCCGGATTTTTGTTTTTGATTTATGGCACAAGCGAGGAGTTTCCGGAATGTAGAGAACGTAGGAGGTATGTTTTTCTCCTTCCCTCTCTCTCTCTCTCTCTCTCTCTTCATTTCCTTCTCTCTCTCTCTCGCTATCTCGTTCACTGTGTCGCTTTGACTTGTGAAGAAAAAAAGCCGATTTTTAGTTCCAATCCACGACGTGAAGAAACGAGCATCAACTCCACCAAGCTCACCACCCTCTCTGCCTAGTATTTTTTATCTTTCTGAACCTGACATTTGAATTCACATGTTTGGAATAAACGCTTGGAATATCGCACGTGTTTTTGTGGTGAAAAATGACGAAAAAGTGTACCAAACCTCACACTTCCCACCTGCAACGATATGCAAAGCGGTGGGGTGGATGGCGGGTCAGCGGATGACTCGTCCGCCCGGCAACCATCCACGACCGGGCAGCTACGAGATTCTGAGATGCAATCTGTCGCCACGGCAGTGTCAGCTACACATTCTTCTGAGGCTTCAGAAGACAGGACACCTCACGTCGGCTTCTTCTCGATCCACTCGCATCGCCTTCGGATATGTCTGCTGTTGATGCTCGGGCTCTACGCGATGGCGTCGATGAGGATTGGGTTGGGCATGGCGGTGACTTGCATGGTTCGTTAACGGCACTGTTTACTTAGCGGGGGAGGGTCATTCGGGCGGAAACTTACTTTTACCTATATAAAAAGATCAAATAACTTTTGCGAAGCTTTAAAGTATAGATAATTTACGCAAATGGCAAAAAGACTAGATTTTTCCTCAGAATCGTTTTCGGCTCGACCGTAATGTTAAGTTTCGACTCCCCATATCTCTCGATTTCAGGTCAATACAACAGCTTTCGAGACCCCAATCGACTCGAACTCAAGCGTTTCACCTGGCCCGATCTCAAACCCAAAATGCAGCCAGCACCTCGCCACTGCAGAGGATTCGGGATACAGAGTAGGTTACGGTATCTGAAAAAATAACAAACTTTTAGGGAACGCTGCTATGGAGCCCGGCTTCTCGAAGTCTGCTCTTTTCCGCAGCTTTCTATGGTGCACTGGTGACGACGCTGGTCTCTGGCTATTTGGCTGATCATTTTGGGCCCAAGCTGCTATTATTTGGTTTGTCAATCTCTATCTCTCTCTCTCTCTCTCTCGCTCTCTCTCTCTCGCTCTCTCTCTCTCTCCCATGCTCTTTTTTCAGTTGCCGCCTGCGATTTTGCCTTCATCACCCTCCTCGGCCCAACTTTGGCCAATGCTTCATATTGGGGCTTCTACGCTTCGAGAGTGATCTTGGGACTTGGAGACGTACGTAATTTACCTGTACACCTTTCATACAAAGATCTAGGGCTTCCTGATCCCCTGCATCAATTCGGTCATCTCCAGATGGTTCCCGCAAAGCGAGAGATCGATGGCCGGAGCGATATACACGCTGGGGAATCAGGTAAAATAAGACAGGCATATTACTTTGCATATAAGAAATTCAGAGTGATTTCGCTGTCTTTAGATGTCCGCCGGACTTACTTCCATCATAGCTGCCTGGCTATGCACATCATTCCTCGGGTGGCCGTCGATTTTCTATATCCTCGGTTGGTCTAATTTTTCTGGGCTACAAACTCCGGGCTACAGTCTACAAACTACCCAATCTTTTAGGTGTTCTTGGCCTGTGCTGGGCCGTCGCTTGGCTCATTTTCTCGGCCAACCGCCCGGCTGAATGCCGTTGGGTTTCTGAAGACGAACAACTCTTCCTCGCCAAAAATCTCGGAAAGCAGAAGCGACCCCTACCGCTGGTCAGTCACTTCCCGGCCCCTTTAAAAATATTTCCTACCTTCAGCGAGACGCCCCGTGGCGCCAGCTGCTCCTTGGAAAAACGACATTGTCCATCTACGGCGTCCAGTTCGCGTTCAACTTCACGATCTCCCTGCTCCAGTCATTTTTGCCGACATTTCTCAAGGAACACTTGATGTTGCCAATCCATATGGTAAAGCTCACAAACCGTGAAGTCAAAACTTTTTTCAGAACGGCATCTACAACATGATCCCCTTCATGTCGCAGATGATCGCTAAGCTGTTCGTGGTCCCGCTGGCGAATTGGTTGAAGGCGCGCGAGATAACGGGGGCCGATGCATCGGTGAAAATCTTTCAGGGGCTAGGTGGGCGTAGTGTAACGTAACTGACGAGTTCTTAAGGATCTCTCGGTTGTGGGGTAACGATTTTCCTGCTGGCTGTCGTGCCAAGTTGCGAGCATCCGACGTGGGCCATCCCGATTTTGATATGTCACGGTGGGGGTGTTATCTGGATCTCTCGCGCTCTCTTTCTCTCTCTCGCTCTCTCTCTCACGATGTATCTCTCCCTCTCTCTAGCTCTCTCTCTCTCTCGCTCTCACATTCTCTCAGTCTCTCTGTCTCTCTCGCTCTCTCTCGCTCGGTCTCCATCTCTCTATAGGCATCTCCTTCTCCTGCTCGATACCCGGCTTCTTCACGGCCTTGGTGTCCATCGCCCCTCCCTACACCGGCACGATGACGTCACTTGGCCGTACCTGCGCTACTCTAGGAAACATCTCCGGCGCCATGATGATGTCGTTGATAGATAAAATGGTTAGACTTCGAGTTTCTTGCGCTCTCTCTCTCCCTCTCTCCTTCTCTCACGCTCCATCTCTCGCTTATCTCTCGCTTCCAATACTCCAATTTCTAGAACTGGCCCAACAAGTGGTTGATCATCTTTTCTTTCGGCGCCGTCTGCCACCTGTTAACGGGCCTCAACTTTGTTTTTCATGGAAAAGGTTGATCCTCATTTTCTAAAAAAAAACATGTTTTAGCTACGGTCCAAGCCTGGGGCGATCCAAGTACGATCAGATCCAAAAGAGCCCCATCAACGCCGCCAAACTCTGAGGCCGCCGCCAGCTGATTAAAAACATTTTATTTTGCTCTTAAATTGCTTTTATGAATGGAGCATATTATCATGGTGCTGATGAATAAAGAATTCAATGCAATTTGGTAAATGCAGCTGAAAAAGTTGTTTGTTGATTTTTATCGCCGCATTAAAGGGATAAGGAAGGCCCAGTAGATCAGGGCTCATCTATAATTGGCAACGAGCCAACCGGTAATGCTAGTGCAATATACGGGGGTAGAGAGTGGGCGCAGGCGAGAGGGAGCAGAGACGGTTTAATCCAATTTTGCAGTGAAAACCGGCTTTCTGCCTAATTTTTCTGAGCCTGCCTGATCCCCTTAATTGATAAAAATCCTGAATTTGCATAGTGAAGAGACAGAGACCGCTAAATTTTGATCAATCCGACAGAGAGCAAATTTTTGCAGGCAGGGAAATGAGACACCAAAAAACTACACAATGTCTGGCGTATGTCAAAAATTCCACATGTCACATAGCGTAGTCAAAAAACAAAAAAAAAGCAACCAGCGTCTGGAATTATTACAAGCAATTTAACCATTTTAACATTTGCATTACTTTCAATTCGGGAATTTGCATATTACTCACTTAATCTTAATTTTTCGTCCACTTCCATCATATTCTCGAAATCTAACGAAGATCTCATTCTTAGCGTCGTCCTCCCCACCATGGCCGACCCTCCGGATGACCCGTCCTCCGCAGCACCTCGATCGAAGCAGGATTCTGGCAGCGTCTCCACGGCAGTCTCCCCCACATCATCTGCACCACCTTCCCCGCCTTCTTCAGAAGACAAGGCCCCTCATGTCGGTTTCTTCTCGATCCACTCGCATCGCCTTCGAATATGCCTGCTGCTGATGCTCGGCCTGTACGTGATGGCGTCGATGAGGATTGGGTTGGGCATGGCGGTGACTTGCATGGTAGTGCCGGACTTTAATAGTATCTACTTCCCGGTTTAGGTAAACGGTACCGCCTTCGCAACACCCCCTTCGAACAACACCATCTTGGGCCGGCCGAGCCAGAGTCCGTCCTGTGAGGCGCAAGACCCATCAAATGATGCCGGATATGGGGTATGGAACAAGATTTTTTCACTGATTTACTGAATCTTATATAGGGTGAATTATTGTGGAGCCCGGCCGAGCAGAGTCTGCTTTTCTCGGCCGCTTTCTATGGTGCACTCATCACTACCGTACCCTCGGGATACTTGGCTGATCGGTTTGGGCCGAAGTTGTTGCTTTTTCGTAGGTTTTTGCTAGTTGAAATTGTTCCTATTGGGTCGCACGCGAGGTGACCCGCAGCGCGACACGCAACGCGGCAAGTAGTGCGACACGCGACGCACAAGCGATGCGAGAAGCGACGGGCAAAGCAACGCGATACGCAACACACCACTGGGCCGCCGCCTAGGCACCGTAATCAATTACGCCAAATAAACAGGAATGCGCGCGTTGCGTGTCGCGGCCGCCGGCGTAGCAAGATCCATAGATCCATAACCAAAAAATCTTAGTTTTGGCTGATCGGCCCTTAAACTCATTTTAGTCACTGCCTGCACCCTCACCATCACCACGATGCTCGGTCCCTTCTTGGCCAACCTATCCTATTGGGCCTTTTTCACCTCACGTGTCGTTTTGGGACTTGGTGACGTAAGCCACCTCACTGCTACCTTTGAGTTCCCATCACCAGGGCTTCATCATCCCGTGCATCAACACCGTCATCACACGTTGGTTTCCAAGCAAAGAACGATCCACTGCGGCTGCGATTTACACGCTCGGGAATCAGGTTTGAATTTGGACATCCTGAGGTGTATCTACGCTTTCCTAGTTGACCTCTGGCTTGACAGCAATCATCGCCGCGTGGCTTTGCACTTCGATTTTTGAATGGCCGTCGATATTCTACTTGTCTGGTGGGTAGAAGACGCCAGTTCAGAAATTCTAAGCTACCGTGTCTCCTCAAAGAACCTGGTTTCCTAGGCTTCACCGGAATCGCTTGGGCCGTCGTGTGGATGATTTTCTCGACGGATCGGCCGGCGGATTGTCGTTGGGTTTCTGAGGATGAGAAGCTGTACTTGGCGGATAGCATGGGCAGGCCGAAGAAGCCGTTTCCGTTGGTGGGCATTTGGCTTCGGCGGCTTAGGTTAGTGTTGGCTCAGGTTTAGCTTAGGCTTAGCTTAGGCTTCGGCTTAGGCTTAGTCTTCGTTTAGACTTTACTTAGGCTGGAATTCAGCTTAATTTAGGCATAGGGTGGCTTAGTCTTTGGAGCAGAAGGAATTTCACAGGTTTTATGAAAGATTTCCAGAGAGACACGCCCTGGAAAAAACTCCTTCTGAGCAAAACCACCATCGCCGTCTACGGCATCCAGTTCGCGACCAACTTCACGATGTCCATCCTCCAGTCCTTCCTCCCCACCTACTTCAAGGAGCACCTCATGCTCCCCATTCACATGGTAGCTCCGGGTTCCCGAATTTTTGATTCCCACGGGTCACAGAACGGCGTCTACAACATGATCCCGTACATGGTGCAAATGTTCGGGAAACTGGCCATCGTCTGGTTGGCCAACGTGCTGAAGTCGCACAACGTTACGACGGCCGACTCGTCGGTGAAGATCTTTCAGGGGATGAGTAAGTTTTGGCGCATTAGCGAAAATGTGATACTTTAGGCTCGATCGGATGTGGGGTTACGATCTTCCTCCTTGCCGTCCTGCCAGATTGTGAACATCCAGAGTGGTCGATTCCGATTTTAATCGTACACGGTATGAACTCTTGAAGCTCACGATCGAGATTAGCTTCTAGGCCTCGCCTTCTCCTGCATCATCCCCGGCTTCTTCACGTCGCTGCTGCTCATCGCCCCGCCGTACACCGGTACGATGACGTCGGTCGGCCGCAGCTTTTCGATGGTCGCCAACATTTCCGGGGCCATGCTGATGTCGTTGATTGATAAAATGGTAGCTGAAGGTTTGGATAACTCACCGGAAAATTAGGGCTGGAAGAACAAGTGGCTGATCATCTTCTCGCTCGACGCCTTCTGCCAGCTCACCAGCGGCGTGTTTTTCATCTTTTATGGGAAAGGTCAGACTTTGGTTACGAGCTTGGGTTTGGATTTAAGCTTAAGGGTAGGCTAGGCTTAGGCTTAGGCTTGGCGAAGGCATGTCTTAGGCTTGGCTAAGGCTTGGCTCAGGCCTAGCTTAAGCCGGTTTTTACGATTAGGTAGGCTTAGGCTCGACTAACTAACTCAGGCCCAACTGACACTTATCTTCGGCTTAGCTTGGGCCTAGCTCGGGCTTAGCTTAGACTTAGCTTGGGCTTCGTTTGGGCTTTTCTTAGGCCATAGACAGGATAGAAAAATACAACAAATTTTAGCGACCATACAAGAATGGGCAATCCCCGCCACAACCACCATCCCAACCCTCAACACCCCAGCCACCTCCGAGGCGGCCATCGACTTGAATTAACTGCCAATTAATCCCTATCATTGATCGTGTGCGATTTGGTTAGATAACGAATGAAGTAAACGCCGTGGTGGCTTCTGAATAAACACATGTGCATTTCTGTGCCAAAATCTGTCCAGATACACTTTTTGCAGAGCGTTTTTTAGCGTTTCACTTTCTCGAGTTTTGGCGGAAAGTTTTTGCATAGCACGGTGGTTGTTCACAGACCATCCCACGCTCAAAAAAGTGCATGCTAGAGAACAGGGCAACGGGTAAATTGCATTAAAATCCAATCGGAAGCACGGCACTGGAACTGGAAAACAAAAGAACCCGGGACTGCTTATGCGAAGTGGACTCGAGCCTTCGCCACATTATACAACAAGTCGGTAGAGGGAGCTCGAAAATTAAACCAGAATTTGGAAATTCTAAGTATTTCAATATTTTCTATAACATTAAAAATGGATACTTCAACCTTGTTTTCCCTGTTCTTTATCTTCAATACTGAGGGTAAGGATTACGCAAAGCGGTCACTTAAAGGATCATGAGTCTGTTGGGGATCCTGACAAACATATTTCTTTTTCCCTCAAATTTTTTGAATCTGAATAACCCTGTAAACTACATTATTTTTAAGCAAGATCCAAACCTTGAGCCGAGTCCAAAACAAAAACTGCCCAGACGCTTGAATAAATATTTTGAAAATTTCGTGCATTTTTTGGCATGGAATGGAATGTCGTGGCGAAAAAGCTATTTCCGTTCAGCGGTTGATTTCACCTGCTAAAACGCTCATGACAAACATTTTTTTGGGGTTTTTGTCTAGTTTGGGGTTTCCATCTATTCTATTTTCCGGCAATATTACGATTTTTTTGGTTTCTGCAGCTTTCCAAACTCCGCAAATCAAAAATGTTTCCTATGTATGCAGGCACAGAAAAAATTGCACTTTAAAGGGCGCCCGACGTAGATAGTTGCATCAGATATCAACGCACCGTGGCGTGAGTCGACGCTCCGAACAACACGAAAACCCGGGGCGGCTTATGCAAAATGGACCCGAGCCGCCTGCCCAGGCATATTATGTAACAGACGTTAAAGGCTCACCGCGCGGAAGAATATCCCAAATTTTTAGTGTACATTAACTAGAAAAATTTATTACTTGTAAGCTGTTCTACATATCTATAGAACTCTATTAATCGATTAGAACCATGGAAAAATCGCCGTTATTCTCGCTGAAATCTCATCGACTACGGATTTGCCTTCTTCTAATGGCCGGCCTCTACGTGACGGTATCGATGAGGTTAAATTTGAGCATGGGCGTTACTTGTATGGTGAGTTGATGCTAACTTTACGCCAAAATATCACCGCTTTCCGGTGAATTCGACTGCCTATACGAATAATATCCGCTCTTCGAATACCTCGTATCAAGAAGCGGAAGAAAACTGCTTGCTTGGCTTCGATGAAGATCCCTCAACAAACGATGGTGGATACGGGGCAGGCTTTTGCAATTGGCCTTAGGTAATTTTTTGACCGATTTCAGGGCACCTTACTTTGGACCCCATCGATGCAAGCCCTGCTCTTCTCGGCAACATTTTATGGTGGTCTGGTGACGATAGCGATTTCGGGATATTTTGCGGATAAATTTGGCCCAAAAGCAATTCTATTAGGTTCGTTTCAAAAAAAATGCGATAAAATTTGCGTGTTTAGTTGCAACTATTGATTTTTCCATATTCACCCTACTCGCGCCGATGCTAGCCGAAAATTCCTACTGGGCATATTTCGGGTCGAGGCTGTTAATGGGATTGGGAGAGGCTGGTTTTTATAGTTTTGGCTTACTTATAATTTCATTTTGCTGAAGGTTTTTCCTTTCTTAGGAGAATCTTGCGAGCAACCAACTGTGTCTTTTTTTGATTCAATCTTTTTAATTCAAAGTCACAATCTTAACTTAAAGCGCACGCTCAGGGAGGGGCCGTATACTGTGCCCAACGTATACACCCTATGGACGTAGGGACCGCGCGCACTGACGGCCCGTGCCGTGGCAGGCAATTCCCCTCCTTTCCGGGGTGGGGCACCCCTCGGCCCCCCGACAGGTTGTAGCTGTGGCTGTTTGGTATCCATCCGCGCCTCCCGAGCGGGGGGCCCGGGTTCGACCCCCGGCCGCGGCAAAAAACTTTTCTTTGTTGCCCAAAAACGTCCCTGAACGTGCCCTTTAAGTTATGACGTTTTTAGGGCTTCGTCTTTCCATGCCTGAACTCCATGGCCGCCAAATGGTTTCCTCCTAGTGAAAAATCGACTGTTGGAGCGCTTTATACAAGTGGGAATCAAGTTAGTGATACCTGCATGAAACTATAAAATATGATAAAATTAATAAAGCACATTCAGTAAATCGGTAAAGCAAAAACCTTTTTCTAGCTGGCCGCCGGGTTGACCTCTTTCATCGCCGCTAGCTTGTGTTCATCTCCGTTGGGCTGGCCCTCAATTTTCTACATATTCGGTAAGATCTCATCCATTTTTACTCTGCGAAAATATGATTCGATAACACCTTAAACCCCATTAAATTCAGGCGGACTCGGTCTGATCTGGGCGCTAGCATGGCAAATCTTTGCCACAAATTTTCCAAGTGAAAATAAGTGGACCTCAGCCGAGGAATTAATATACATCGAGAAGAATCTAGCGGCTAAGCACCACTCTCAAATTTTTGTAAGTATTATAACAAATTATAACATAAACGCGTTTTAGAAGGACAACAAAGTCCCGTGGAAGCAGCTGCTAATTAGCAGACCATCCTTGGCGATCTATACAAGCCAGTTCAGCTACAATTTTTCGGCAGCAATTATGCAAGCGTTTTTGCCGACGTATTTCAAAGAAGTTCTGTATATTCCGATTCATATGGTAAGTATTGTAAGGGTATTACCGTTTCACTTAGATTTTCGACCGTTTTAAAGGTTTATTTGTATCGTTAAAGCTAGGTAATATTTTCAGAATGGACTTTTCACAATGGTCCCCTTCATCTCGCAGTTGGTATCGAAAAATATCTTTGGCTTGTTGTCGGACTATATGAAACGGCATCAAATTTTGAAGCCAGATGCTTCGGTCAAGATTTTTCAAGGGATTGGTAAGTGTGATCGAGTATTTAAGGTAATTGACAAAAATTCCAGGAGCCGTTGGTTCCGCTTTATCACTATTTGCTTTGGCTACGCTACCATCCTGTCGACACCCATATATCGCGCTACCAATCTTGATGATATATGGTAGGTCGCTCAATAGATTGGAGTCCAGAAAATAGGAGGTCTTGAGTTTGCAATTTGTAGCTAAGGAGTAGAATAAGCCAATTAACTTCCGCTTAGGTATCTCATTCTCCGCCGGGATCTGTGGCTTTTTCACATCACTAATATCGATTGCCCCTCCATATTCTGGCACGATGACCTCAATATCGATGACCTACGCTACGGTGGCCAATTTTAGCGGTCCACTGCTACTATCATTAATTGATGTGATGGTAGCTTAACGATTTCCACAAATAACAACAACATTTTCAGGAATGGCCCCACAAATGGTTGATCACGTTCAGCTTCGCCGGGTTGCTAAATATATTCTCGGGGATTTTTTTCATCTTCAATGGCGAGGGTAGGTTTTCAAATGACTTAGCTAGGTTCACCAGGAAATCGTAACGAGACCGCGTCGCATTTTTGAACGCGAGAATCGAGAAAATTCTTTTTCCGGCAAGGTTCAACGGTGGGCGGAATCCATTGTAAAATCTCGAGAGCGAACTGTCAGTGTAATTGAATAAAGTTTTTTTGGTCGCCCAAGGAAATGTCAGCAACTATTCTACAGCGTGTCCCAAAAAAAACGAATCATCTGGCATTTCGCCGTGTTACATCCAATCGGCCGAAAATTTGGACCAGAGGTGTATCAGACCCTAAATAACAACAATCCTGACTCTTAGAAGCAGCTCATTCATACACTTTATTCCTTCCTTGGAAGTCTGTAGTAAGCTATGATGCTCTCTCTCTCTCTCTCTCTCTCTCTCTCTCTCTCTCTCTCTCTTTCTCTCTCTTTCTCTCTCTCTCTCTCTTTCTCTCTCTCTCTCTCTCTCTCTCTCTTTGTCACGTGTCGGCTAATCCCGTAAAGCGATCCACTCGATCTGGAATCGCGCGATGTGCCAGCGAGAGCATGAGCATTTTGCGGATCGGTTATTGATGATTGGTGTGTAGCGAATCCCGCCGGAAATGAGGTTGGGTTCCCAAATCTCGATCTATGTTCTAACACATAATTTTATTCATACATGATCAAGTCACTGAAAACGGAGAAATTGTACTGTGTAATGATTAGGATCCTGCCGCTGTGTCGCTTCGGGTCCTGACTTGCGAGACAGGTGCGCTATACGGGCGTCCCAGTAAAAACAGGCCACGCTGGCATTTTGCTATTTCATATCCGACCGACTTGGAATTTTTAACAGATGTGCGGAAGGGAATTTAAAATGTTCACAAAAATGCTTAGCCCGATCCGTACAGTAGTTTTCGAGTTATTGCAAAAAATCCTGTTTTTCTAAATAAATCTTTTTGGACTTTACATCAATTAACATAAATTTCCGGCTCTTTATCCCTAATTCTTCTAAACATCGGGGCTGCAAAACCCTGTTAAAATTGCTTAAATAGTCTATTTCCAAGCCGAATTTTAGAAATAAAAAATTTCTTAGGATAAAAAGGGTCGGTGCTGGCTTTTCCCCATACATTCCAAGACTCAATTCCGGCAAAATCTAGATTAAAATGTTAAAAAGACGTTTATTTTTGTCATAACGCGAAAACTACTGTACCGATCAGGCTGAAAGTTTTTGTGGACATTTTAAATTCCCTTCCACACCTCTTTTCAAAATTTCACGTCGATCGGATCGGACCGTTTTTATTGGGACACCCTGTAGTCATACTCGAAATTGAAAGCTATACTTACCGTCCCAGATAGCCCTCTATTCTATTCACGACGTATTTCCGGTATGATGGAGTTACGATATGCAGTGCAATCGACGTCAGGGTAGTGTGCGCTGACTGGAAGCCGACGAGCAGGTTGATTAGCCCTAGAAAACTGAGTTGTCTGGTGAACTCGAACAAACACTGGCCGAAACCGATCTGGCAGAGGATCATGATCATAACAGCTATGTAGGGGAGAACGAGCGTCGCCAGAGGGATAGTGATCTCCAACCGGACGCCCATTAGCTTGAAGCCTGGATACTCACCCCGATGATCAACACATGAAAAAACCTTCGGTGCATCTGCTTGGTCTTGCTGCTCATCATTGTGCGTCGATCGTTAAGAATAGAAAATGAATGCCAGATAAGAAAAATAATCTAAGACTTCCGTTAAATTTCTTGAAATATACATACCAATGGGAGTCCATAGACAAGGATCAAGACCACCACCACCGACATCACGGCCATGCTCGAAAATTCGATGTAGGGAGGATAAATTGCCCTACGGTCCATGATGTAAAATGAACCCAGGGATAGCATATAAGATAGGGACGAGTCCTCCTCCAAAAGAGTGGATACCAGACTTTCTTGAAAGTTACAGACCTGCACCAAATTTTTCAGGATCTGAGAGTCTGACTAGGGAGGTATCTGAACTTGCCATCGAAACTTGGGAAGTCAGATACACCATTCGACGCGCCTTGACGAGAGGATTACAAATATGTAATAAAATCAACGGGAGCGCATAACGGTAAAAAGTTATGAGGGTTCAAAGTTCACCAAATGACGAAAAACACCATCTTTGAGACCCTGTATCATCCCGCGGAATGGAATTTAGTCTAAACTGATTAGTGCTTCTGGTTCAACAAAGAAAGCTCTTTCAAATGAGCTATATTACATACGGCTGCCAAAAAATTCCTCAGAAAATTTTTCGGAATGCGGTGTAAGGGTAGGGTAGGGTGATTCTGGCGAAGACTTTTCGAGAATTTGGCGTAAAGCGCATGTAAGATAGCTCATTCGAAAGGGAATTTTTTGCTGAACAAGATGTACTGTTCCTTTTGACAAATTACATTCTTCGAATTCGTGCATAGTCTTAAAGCGTGGTTTTAACGTTTTGTCAACTTGGAGTTAAAGAACTTCCAATCCTGAATTTTTTCTCCGAAGTTATTTTATCATCGCTTGAGCTTTTTATGGGTCACAGAGTCACGAGAAACTTATTCCCGAATTCGGAAATGTAAACAGTAGGAGCTGGGCAAAAAGCAAAAAATAAAAATCGTGACTGGGTCCGAACCCTGGTCGTAAAACTCAGCGACCTTTGCGCACACCACTAGGCCACGGGACCGATGGGAAGGGTGCGCTGGGAGGGGCTAATATCGCAGCGACCCTTCACAGCATAAAAATTAAAATGCTCATAACTTTTTACCGTTATGCGCTCCCGTTGATTTTATTACATATTTGGAATCCTCTCATCAAGGCGCGTCGAATGGTGTATCTGACTTCCCAAGGTTCGATGGCAAGTTCAGATACCTCCCTAGTGAGCCCTCCTCCAGCGGCGCCGTTAGCGATCCAGATAGAAATAATGCAACTGGTGCCAAATAATGAAAGATTGCCAGGCCGATATAGGTTCTCTTGGAAAAGCAGAGGGGACTCTGGTGTTTTAGCAAGATATGATGGCGATAGGCGAAACATTGCAGGGTGGACACGACCATGCCGGCGACAAACACGGCGCCGAGACTCTGAAGGGATCCTAAGGGGGGATGATAAGGTTAGGAAGACGTGTTATCCTTTTATTCTTATTATTACTCACAAGTAAAATCTTGGCATGAACTCCCTGTAGAATGCCTAGGATGGAGGCCGCCAGGGTTGGTAGGTAAAATTCCGGACAAGCCGCATGGAAGATAAGTTCTTGAAGGATGGCCCAGACCTGGTAGGAAACATTGCGTTAACGGCTTATTTTTAAAATGACGAAATTCATAATGTCGAAATTTCCTACTGCCGAAATTTCGTAGTGTCGAAATTTCATCATGTCGAAATTCAGAATGGTGAAATTTACATAAGCTAGTTTTCCCGAGAAACCTCCAGATCCTAGGCAAAAAAATTAGCCATTCTGAATTTCGACGTTATGAAGTTTCGACATTATGACATTTCGACATTATGACATTTCGACATCAAGACATTTCGGCATTATGATTTTCGACATTATGATGGCAAATCCTCGTTAACATACGTATGCCAACTCTCCCTCTCCCTCTCTCTCCCTCTCTCTCTCTCTCTCTCTCTCTCTCTCTTTCGCTCCCTCTCGCTCTCTCTCCCTCTCACGTTCAACAAAAATAAATCTGTTTGTCGCACCTGGAACCATGCGAGATGCCAGCGGTAAGACGAGGACTGTTCCGAGGGGTTCTTAATGATTATCCACAAAGTGAAGCAATTCCACGGCGTCCCGAGCAGCAGCAAAACTGTGGAGAACGTCATGAACACCACTGGCTCATGATAGCCGTACGACGTCGTGGACGCCCGAATATCCGAATGCTCCATGAATCCGAGAAGAGTCTTGTTGGAGTAGTGAAAGCGTTTGCAGCCATGCTGGGCAGCAGGTGCAATTTGATCAGTATGGTGAGGGTGCGATGCTGCGAAACCTCAGAAACCTGATACATCAAGTGCGGACAAAAGTCTTACAATTAGACATCACTCCTTATGTCTTTTATCTTGTCCATAATATTTATATTTGTCTTGGATACTCTGGTGGAAACCAACTGGCGGATACTATCGTCAAGCAATTTAGGCTACACTTACTTTACACCCCAGCCGTAAGTTTTTGGCTATAGCTTTTTTTTATTTTACATTCTTGTATGCTCAAATTCGAATTTTTTTATTTTTTTAGAAATTTTAGAAATTCTTGTATTTTTCGACGCTCCATCAAGGGGCGTTGCAAAAATCTCGACAAAATAAAAGTTACCGAAAATTTTGAGACCCTTAGGCTGTGGGCGGGGGGCAAAGTAAATTCTTACCGCAAATTAAGTTTATTAACGGCTGCGAAAATCTGAAAGTGAAAACAAAGTCTATTATTTGAGAATAATCTAGAGGATACTTTTTTTCAGGTACGTGGCTTACGCAAAAAGCTTTGTTGTGCGGAAACCAGGTATCCATCAAACCCCTTATTCAAATCCGTATTCGCTCCTTGCGGGTACGACAATCGAAAGCCTTGCACGTCGAGATTTGTCATGTTGTGGTGGGCTAAAAAAACCGAGGTTCAAACTAGAGATCCCTACGTTACCGTCCGAAGAATCCAGACACCATCCCAATGATATACCTTCGATAGGAAGGCGTAGCTGATAACAGTACAAATGATGTTAAGGTTGTGTGTGCCGCTTGGGTGCCTACGAGGAGGTTGGTTAGCCCTAAATACGGATTATCGATCAAATATAATACAAACATTGTGGAAAGCGGATCCGGACCAGTACCATTATTAGCACACCGATATAGGGTAAACCCATGGTAGCAATTGGGATCGTCACCTAATTAGAGTAGAGGTAATTTAATAGAAGATACACTGCGATACTTACCCCGATCAACAACACGTGCAAAAATCTGCGGTGTATCTGCTTCGTCCTGGTGCTCATCAGCGAGTGCTGATCATCAAGAATAGCGAAACAATGCCAAACGATCAAACCCGTCTAGGCGAACGTTTTATGACGCGACAGAAACCGATACCACTATCACGCCGTAAACAATAACTGCCAGGATGGCCGTCGCCATCAGCATCCCGCTAGAAACTTCGAGGTATGGTGGATACATGGCGCGACGATCCATGATGTAAAAAGAATTCAAGGAGGCCATATATGCTAGACTAGGATCTTCCTAAATCCACAGTTTCCTTGGCTGAGCGGGTTTACAAACTCTGATAGTCTTCTGCAAAATTTCCGAGTCAGGTCCAGCCTCCAGTGGCGCTGTTAAGGAGCCGCACAAAAACCATACAATTGGGATCAAGTAGTGATAGAGAGCAAAACGGATATATCTCCCTTTCGAAAAGCGCAGCTTGCTGCCGGGTTTCAGTAATACATGATGCCGGTAGACGAAGCATTGAAGTGTTGATGCCATCATTCCATTCATGAATACCGCGCCAATGCTCTAATTTAAAGGGATAAGGGCGGCATAAGTTAATCGATTACGCGCGGGAAAGAAACTGTCTCTCACAACCGCCCATGGGTTCGGTCCCGATGGCTCCCGGGAAAAGGCGTACTGTACGGGTTTTTGCCTGGGGCGCGAAATAGCAGCATGATTTTAGCTGCGCAGGCTTGCTTTCGCAATGGCGCGACGCGTCTATCGCACGCGTTGCGGTCTTTTTTGGTTTCCAATTCTACCGGACGTTTTATTAGGCGCCGGGCCGCTGTGCTCTGCGCCTCTCCCCTGGGCGCCCTCTCTCGCCGCTGCATCTGTTGAACCCCCCCTCCCCAAGGGGGGTTCAACAGATGCCGTCCTCATCTCTTTAAGTTTCGTCAAAGAGGTATCTGATCTGTTAGCGGGGGGATAGTAGGAGGACGCCAAATTTTTCACAGTAATCCCGTAACCCTACGCGGTAATTCTCAACCATTTGTATTGCAATGTGCAAGGATTGAGATAAGTCTTTTTGGCCAACAACTACGAACCATTTGTATAACTTTTTATGAGTCTGAGGTTTAAAAATTTAAGACCTCAAAAAATTATACAAATTTTCGAAAATTTTTGACTCTTTTGGAAAAAACGTCTGAAAATGCCTAATAAAGGGAAAAAATTGCAAAGTTTCCAAAAATTCTGAAAGTTTTGAAGACGATCAAAAAAATACCAAACCTGTAAAGATTTTCATGTTTTTCAAAAGGCCGGACTACGAGCAAAACAAGCATTGGTTTTCCCCCCTGTTAACAGTCCAGTACCGTCAGAATCGTAATCATTCCAACATCCGGAAGCATAACAATGACCATAGACTTACAAGCACGATCTTGCCGTGAACCCCACGCAACACACCCATTATACTCGCGGCCAAGGTCGGTAAGTAAAATTCCGGACATGCAGCGTGAAATATTACTTCTTGTAGTATCGCCCAAAGCTTGCAAAGTAATTGTTTTTCCGTTCTAATCTTGATATCCAGTACCTGGAACCATGCCAAATGCCAGCGATACACTGTCGCCTTTTCTGATGGGTTTTTAATAATTACCCAAAGCGCAAATATATTCCATGGTGTCCCGACGAGGAGTAATAATGTGGAAAAGGCCTTGTAAATTGTTGGGTCTTCATAATCTGGCTGAGAACCCATAAACCGTGATGCCGTAAACCAACACTAACACTTGAAATTTGCCCGATCCCGAGAAAGGTGTTTGTAGACGGCTAGAATGACCAAATACCGCGTCCAGGTGATTGTTAAAGTACCAATTTGGCGTCAAAACAGGTTTGAGACGCGAATGGAGACAGCTTTATCCAGTAATTACAACGAGCAGTGGGCGTCGGAATTCATTTGTATTTATAGAAGCCCTCGCCCGATTTTCGTCCTAGTTTTCCTTGTGAAACTTTTTCTTCGAGTAGTCTGCTGGGCCGGAACAGGGGCTCGCCGGGGTACGCTTTGTGCCAACCTGAAAGGGTATTGTTTTTGCTTTTTGCAAATTCGTAAAATTTTAACGGTTTTTTGGACAGTTCATGCTCACACGTACCGTCAGAAATAAATTTTGCGGTGTCCAGGCCACCATAATCAGAGAGCTCAAACGGTCCCATCGGATAGCCAGCACCAAGCTTCATGGCAATATCAATATCTTCCATTGAGGCGTCGCCACGCTCGTACTGAAGTTTTTTATAAGGATTTAATAAGGATGACTGTCAGCTTAGCGACAGCGTTCATTTTAGTTCAATCAAAATCTTACCATTCGCAATGCTTCAAACATGTAAGGTACAAGAAGCCGGTTCACGATAAAGCCGGGAGTATCCTAGGGTTTTTATTATATTAATTGATGAAATCAAAATCAATCAAATTCAATTACATTAATTATAAATACCTACCTTGCAAGCGACGGTGGTCTTCCCAATCGCTTTTCCGTACTCGTTCAATTTGTTGAATGTGTCGTCCGAGGTATCACTATGTTTTACCACCTAAAAATGTAATTTTCTGTGGTACTTTATTATTTACCTCCAACAACTTCATCATCGGCACCGGGTTGAAGAAGTGTAGCCCACCAAAGTTTTTCTTGTTCTTCAAGTTCAACCCGATATCGGAGAGCTTCAGTGACGAAGTATTTGAGGTAAAAATTGCGTCGCTAAATAATTTCCTATATTTTCTGTATATTTTAATACCTTTTTGCATCCTTTTCGAGCTGCGCAAACAGCGCCCTCTTGACGTCCAGGTTTTCTACGATTGCCTCGATCACTAAAAATACTTATTTTTAATTTCGAGTTCTAGCTCTATACCCAGATCAGCGTCCCTCACGCCCTTCTTCAAGTCGGTCGTCGTCGTGATGTACTGGCTGACATCGCTCACGAATTTTTTCTAAATTTGTGGATAAAAACTTCATAATTATGCTCAAACCTGTCCAGCGGCGTCGTCAGCAAACTTCTTCTTGGCTACTCGCGAAAGAGACGTTTCGATGCCTTTTTGGGCCTTTTGAAGCGCAGCCTCTTTTTGGTCGACCAGGAAAACATTAATTTGTGCCTGCGCTGAGGCCTAAATTTAGCCTGTTCTTGCACTTGCTGTTCTGCTACAACCAACCTGAGCAATGCCGGAACCCATAATCCCAGCACCGATCACGGTCACATTTTTAATTTGCTTATTGAAGCTGCGGGAAGTGGAGAGATGTCTATTAGCATTTAAAAAGCTGCGGCTCAGCATTTCTAAACCTCCAAGGAATAGTTATAATTGAAAAAGCCGCAAATAAGGAAATTGAATCAACCCGGAACCCCTTGGAAATCGAGGTAAAAATTGTGGCAAACAAACAATTGTGGCTCAGCGAGTGCCGATAATGCGCGCATCCTTGCAGCGCTGATACGGCCTACATGCTAGCCAAGGTCAGGTCAAATCGATTGTGCCCGTTAATAATCGGGGAACTATGGTCAAAAAGTGTACCTTACAGCTAGCTACCTAATTATGACACCTCGTTTATGCCGGTGTAATTCAGCAAAATCAATTCTCTTTATCTCAAATCTATTCACAAATCACAAGTATTACACGTTAAGGACGAATTGAATACAGAAGAAACCAGTGAGCAAGAAAAAGAAGATCACAAAGCATGATAATTACTTGTACTTGTAAAAGCCTTCGCCGGATTTGCGCCCGAATTTCCCGTCGGCCACCTTCTGCGTCAAAAATTTGCTGGGCTTGAAGAGCGGCTCATCCGGGTACGCCTTGTGCCAGCCTGGAAAAAAGACTGGGTAATTTGAAACTTTGAAAAGCACGCAAAATCAAAATTTTTGCTACTAACCGTCCATGATAAATTTCGAGGTGTCGAGTCCGACATAGTCGGTGAGCTCGAACGGTCCCATGGGATAGCCGGCGCCGAGTTTCATGGCAACATCAATATCCTCCATCGAAGCATCCCCACGCTCGTACTAAAACCTCATATTTTACCATCTTTCTTCAAAACGTACCATCCGCAAAGCTTCAAACATGTAGGGGACGAGAAGACGGTTGACAATGAATCCGGGGGTATCCTAGAAAGAACCCTATTTTCAAAAAATCACAATATTTTTAACCTTGCAAGCCACAGTCGTCTTTCCGATGGCTTTTCCGTACTCGTTGAGCGTCTGGAAAGTCTCGTCCGAAGTATCGGCATGTCGGACAACCTAACAATTACGAAAATTAAGTGCTTTTGTCAATTATCTACCTCCAACAGCTTCATCATCGGCACCGGGTTGAAGAAATGCAGTCCTCCAAAGTTTTTCTTGTTCTTCAAGTTCAAGCCAATGTCGGAAAGCTTCAGGGAGGAGGTGTTTGTCGTCAGGATAGCGTCGCTAAATTAATTTTACAAAAGACACCCCTAAATTTACCTCTTGGTATTCTTCTCCAACTGCGCGAAAAGATCCCGCTTGACATCGATATTTTCCACAATAGCTTCAATGACTGAGAGATACGGAATTGCCACATTTTTAGACAGTAATTTACCCAAATCAGCGTTTTTCACAGCCTCCCCGACATCAGTAGTGGTCTTGATGAACTGGGTGACGTTGCCCACGAATTTTTTCTAGACAAAAATATTGGCGCGAAAGATATAAAGCACCTGTCCCTCGGCGTCGTCGGCAAATTTCTTCTTGGCCACCCGGGAAAGCGAAGATTCGATTCCCTTCTGGGCTTTCTGGAGGGCCGCCTCTTTCTGGTCGACAAGGTAGACATTAATCTTCGCTTGCGCCGAGACCTAGAATTTTCGCTTTAGCTCCTCCTTGTTCTGAGCACAAAGCTTTATTTGCTAAAATCTTACCTGCGCAATTCCGGAGCCCATCAGCCCGGCGCCGATAATCGTCACATTCTGGACCTGCTTGTTCAGGTAGCGCGTGGAGGATAGGTGCCGGCTGGCTTGCACAACGTTTCGTCCAAGCATCCTGAAAAATCGGTATTTATTTGGTGCAACAAATGCGGAAAAAAGGAATTAGAGGAATGATAACATCTTTACACCGCTTTGTTGACCCCGGGGAGGCGAACTTTGTAGTCTGACACCAATATCGCTTGGGAAAGCAAGAAAGAACCTTGGGCGTTCGAAACTTGGAAAAAAATTGCAGCGAATGCTTGCCAAACAATGAAAAATCATAGAAAATTTAAACACTGATTTTCCGAAAAACAAAAAAAGAAGAAAGAAAAACAACAATTCTGGGCTTAACTGTCCGTTGTGATACACCTGACATTTTGACGCGTAATCGGTTTGGCATGGAGCCGAGAAATTTATTTTTTCCGGGTCGTTTTTTTTTCTTTCGAAATCACGCCTAGAAAGTTATTTTTTTTGCAAAAAATTGTAGAATTTTGTTTCCAAGCGCCTCTATCAACAGTGGTTTCTATTTATGCTTTCGTGGACTTGGGTCAAGATCGAACCAGTTGTGCAAACAGAGCCGTTTTTAACGCCAGCCGGTCTTCCCCGTTCTTCACTCATTTTCCGGCTTCATTTCTTCCTTTTCTTAGTCTTTTTCTTGGCTGTACAACAATTTTTATTTAGGCAACCACTGGTCGCCTGCGAACGGTCCAGATGTCGGGCGCGGTAAATGCTACAAAGTATGCTCTTTTTCTTGTTTTTATTTAGATTCATGTTTAGCCCTGGCAGCCTGTCGCTGTGGAAACGATATGGTCTTTCGGAAAATACGGTGCGTGGAATTACGATTGGAGGTATGGCCGTCTAATCTTTTGAAATTCCAGTTTTAGGACTAACGGGTGCGATCGAAATCTGCATAACTTTCCCGACCGAGTACGTCAAGACTCAACTGCAGCTGGACGAGCGGAGCGCTCAGCCGAAATATAAGGTATTTGAGTAGAGCTTTTTTGGAAGAGTTTTAGGGCCCGATCGACTGTGTGAAGCAAACGGTTCGCGGTCACGGCTTCTTCGGGTTGTATCGCGGGCTTTCGGTGTTGCTCTATGGCTCGATTCCAAAAAGTGGAGCTCGGTTCGATTTCTAAATTATTTATTGTTTATTTTTAGATTCGGTACTTTCGAATACCTAAAAGGAAGGGCCGCTGACGAGAACGGAAATTTATCCCCGGTGAAACGACTTTTGTGCGGTTTGGGCGCTGGTAAGCTTTTTCAATGATTTTGAAAATCGCAAATAGGTGTATCTGAGGCGATCCTTGCAGTGACACCGATGGAAACGATCAAAGTGAAGCTGATTCATGACCAAACCCTTGAGGTATAATAATTTATTTTGGGGAGGATTCAGTTAATTTTAGAAACCGAAATACCGCGGGTTTGCACATGGCGTGTCGACGATCGTTAGGACCGAGGGGTTGAAAGGAATCTATCAAGGGCTCTCTGCAACCATCATGAAGCAGGGTTCAAATCAGGCGATCCGGTTTTTCGTTATGGAAACGTTAAAGGTAATTTTTCGTCCAAATTCAAAACTCTTTTGCTCTTTAGGACTGGTATCGCGGCGGAGACAACACGAAGCCCATCGCCAAGCCACTTGTCGGTTTGATGGGTGCTGTGGCGGGAGCAGCTTCGGTGAGCTAAATATTAAAGCTTTGTTTATGTTCTGTTTAGGTGTACGGTAACACTCCAGTTGACGTCGTCAAGACCAGAATGCAAGGCCTTGACCGCCACAAGTACAAGAACACCCTTGACTGTGCGCTGCAGATTTGGCGCAAGGAAGGCTTCTTCGCGTGAGTTTTTTGTGTGATTTTTGTTTCGGCGAATTTATTAGACTTTTGTCTAGTTTTACATTACTAATTTTAGATTCTACAAGGGCACCGTTCCACGACTTTCCCGCGTCTGCCTCGACGTCGCTATTACCTTCATGATCTACGACTCGATCATCGAAGCCCTCAACAAATACTGGAAGAAGGCTTGAAGCTCTTTTTCCTCCCAAAGCATTCCCGCCCGTCTTTATGCGCACTCTAATAAGACCAAATTCTAAAGTGATAGTCCACGTTGCGATTGATTGATTTTAGTGAAGCTGGTACTTCCTTTACGTTTCCAATGTTCTAGTCCTGGTCTCCGCATTCTCCCGATGCCAAATAGCTGCAATTTTTGGGTTTTTTTCTGGGTCTAGTCTTGTTCATTTAGCTACTCCGCACTTTCCTAGGTACGTTGGTTGTGATTTTGCAATTTCGTTGTGCAATAACCCCCCTGTGAATAGCGACGATAAAACTTTTATGATTATTCAGAATCAGTCCGTTCAATGTTCGCTTCTCCGGGCACGTCATCGAGTGAAAAACTTGGTTTCACCTTATCCAAGCGAGCCCATGGCAAAACTTCGGCTGAAAATTGAAAATAACATCAGGTTTTTAGGATTGCTATATTTAGATCTCCAATTGCCAACCTGTACCCCAGGTCAGAAAAATGATGCCGCCAATCACCTGCACCAGGGCGCTGGAGCAAAACAGGATTGGCCATTTGTGCTCAAGCTCCTGAAAATTTATACATTTTCTAGTATATTTTGATACCAAATAATTAATGAGTGATAGAATCAGCGGCCCTAGCATGCTGCCAATCGTGCCGAGAATGGTACCTTAAAATGCATACAAATTAAGCTATTTTTGGAATTTATTACTGAGCGAGGTGATTGTCCCGGTGTAAGGCGGAGCGATGGAAAGTACAGAAGTGAAATAACCAGGCACCAAACACGAAAATGATAATCCTGAAAAGGTCGAATTTTCCGTTTTTCGCTTTAGACTCACCGTAGCCTAGCAAAAGCGGAACAGCAACGATAGGATTCTCACAACTTGGCACAAAACATAGCAGAACCACAAATAAGGCCGACCCGAAACAGCCTAAGGTAATTTAGCCATCTAAATTAATGTTTTCTACTCACTAATGGTCTGGAAAAATTTTCCGAGCTTCGTCGGGTCGAAGCCCTTATTTCGCTTCAAATGATCAGCCAGTGGACCCATCGTATTTTTTGAGAGTAATTGCGAGCAAAATGGCACCATCGTGTAAAAACCATTCTTGAGGAAAAGTATTATTTTTTAGTTTTTATACTTACCAAATGAATCGGTAGGACCAGAACTTCTTTGAGGTATGTCGGTAGAAATGACTGCATAATGTTTGAGATAAAGTTGCAAGAGAGCGTGCAAAAATTCACGGCTATCACTTCTTTCGAGAATAGCAGCTTTTTCCATGGCATTTTACCGTTTTTCTAGACATAATTAGCATTAAGGAATTTTTGCACTTACCCCCAGCTTCTTATTTTGCCCAACATGAGCCTCGATATACTTTTTCTCTTCTTCAGAGACAAATCTATTTTTCGAGGGTGAATTCGTCATGAAAATGCTGCAGCAAGTTAGCCAGATGACTCCGGCGGTCGCTAGGAATGTGCTTTTTAATTTTTGTAAAGCCATAATACCGAAGAAATAGAAAATCATTGGCCACCCGACAGCGGTAGTGCAGAGGAAGGCACTAATTAGGGAAGATAGGCCAGAGGAGAGCGAAAAACCTTAGTAAAATTAGAAAAAAATATTTTTACTTGGATTCCAGACGTGTAGATCGCAGCTATGGTAGATTTTTCGGTGGGTGGGAACCATTTTGCTGCCAACGAGTTCATACATGGGAAGAGAGCGGCCTAGAACCGAGATTGGAATCTTACCAAAATTATGACGTGGTTATTGCGCATGCTGTTGCGTAATTTAACTGCATGCAATTTCTACATGACTAATTTAAATAATTTAATTGTCGTTCGTAATGTATCATTTGGTAAAGGGGTTTTCTTTAAAAAGTCTGGATCTTTTTAGATTTTTAATCTTCTAATGGTCCACTTTTCTTGCCGGTCCTCGTAAAGAGGAATCCTACGTAAAACCCTAGACTTCCGCGGATCAGACTCAGGACATCATGATGCAACCCACCTCAGCCAGCCCCATAACAAGCCTCGACCCGAAAAATGCCCAAAAGGAATAATTAGCCAGCAGCGGTGACAGATAGCTGACGATGATGAAATCGATAGAAGCACCTGAATGATGTATGATGCTACGAAATCAGAATGATGCCCACCTATGAGCATAATCTTAGGCCCAAACCGGTCGGCCAGATACCCAACGAACATCACCGAGATGAAGCTGCTGTAGAAAGTGGATGAGAAGAGAAGGGCTTGTTGGGATGGAGACCAATCCAAGTCACCCTAAGCAAGTTCTGCAGTAGAATGTAGGATTTAGGAACTTACATCGTATCCGAGGGATACTGCAGAGATATTAGCATCCAATCGAGTACACTTGGCTTCGCTTGCCGGGGAAAATGAGGAAACAGAGGTGTTGGATGAGGTAAGGGTGGAGTTCACCTGAAAACGCCAAATTAGAGGGCTACCATACGGAATCCAAGCGAAATTCAAAGCCGCATAAGTTCTACTCGTTCAGAGAAACGACGCGTTGCTCTGATTCGGACTACGCGGCGTTCCTTTAAACTTGTTCACGATGTGCGTTGAGCGCGGTTTGGTTTTAAGGAGTCCGCGCTTTTTTGCAAAGGCATCAACTTCAATCCAGAGTGAGTGGGTGCGGTACGATAGGGGAGGAATGAAGCGATGCAAGGGAACGGCGCGTAGCTTTGATTTGGACTACGAGTGGCTCCTTTACACATGTTTCTGACGTGCGTTACGCGCTGGCTTGGCGGTTTCTATCATTTAGCATCATCTTACCATGCACGGAATAGCCATGTTCAAATTCAGCCTCTGCGACCAATTTGCCCATAACCCGAACGTCATCATGAAGCCGAAACGTAGCCGATATGATTTTAACGAGAAAAGCGGCATTCGCTCGACGACGCCCGCCGACATGGCTGCCTTTCGAAAATGAGGGACGGGTCAGCGGGACGGGCAGGTGTGGCTCTGATGCTGATCGTGCGATGGGGTCTGTTCACCTTTGCATAAACCCGCCCCCATCTGTCGCATCATTTCGGACTGTTGTGGTGGTCCGGTGTACAATATTATGACTTTTAAAGGTTCAGTCCGTTTGTGGTACTTACCCGGCTCATTAGGAGCCTGCTAAGCATACAAAGTGGCCGGAGTAACACCGTGATGCCCCGGAAATTGAAATCCGACTAACGTACGCTTAAAGGGGCTCGGAAGTCAAAATTCGTGCGTCCGGGGAATGAACCTACTGGTCAAAAAACGAAAGAGTTACTGCCGAGGAGTACAACAAAGCTGTTTTCGTTGCGAAAAAACGTCAAATATTTGAGTAAAACCGAAAAGTTCTCGGGGCGAAAACGACATTTTCAGTGCGCGGCGATTACATGTCGTAATGCCTTGTCAGGCACCCAATCTCTCGATCTCGGTGATTCTCTGATCAATTTTCATAGTTTAAAAGTCTGGAATAATTAAATTTCGGTGAGGATTCCAAAAAAGCATCAGAATTTTTCAATTCAAGCGTTTTCACGTCGAAACAGGGACAAAAGATCATGCGGCGCGGTCGCGTTGCGGTGGCATCTGGCTATTTGCCAGGAATCACAGCAGGGGGCCGTGGACCAGATATCGGATCCCCTTTAATAATGTACTATACAAACCATAACGCCCAAGATACCCTCAGAAAAACGGAACGACAAAGCGGTAGCTGCACAACACTCCTTTGCTACAACCACAACTTTTTAAAAACCTTGATGGCCCCGAAAGACCGAAAGTCACGCTTGCGATGACGACTTATGCAAAACGATCGAACCCGGCAGTCCATCAAGGGCCGTTTTGCCCAGTCGTTGCTTCTGCCCGAGCCCGAAAGATGGATGCCATTGATCGACCTCCCTTATTCTCGATCAACTCCTTCCGGCTTCGTTTCGGACTTTTGTTGACGTTCGGCTTCTGGGCGAATTGGTCGATGAAGCAAATTTTGAGCATGGCGATACCGTGCATGGTAGGTGAAAGAGGCTTTATTAACCCTAGCGCCATCGTTTTTGGTTCCTGACTGTAAGTCAAATCAGCTCAACGACAAGAAATTAAATATCTAACCTGAAAAATGGTTTCGGAATCCGACAACTATGAGGTCAGGTGAACACCACGCAGTCGATCCAAAATGCCACTTCTTCTGACCCAGACCGCTTCGAAACCGCCGCAAAATGCGGCCGAATCCTGCAAGACTCGGCGGCAGCACATGAAATGGGCTATCAAGTACGATTACACATTTTTCTGTTTGAGAAGATCATATTCAGCACCCATTCTAATTTTAGGGCACCCTCGATTGGACCCCCTCGATGCAAGCCCTCCTCTTTTCCTCGACCTTCTACAGTAGCTTCATATCTGTGGTTTTTGTCGGCTATCTGGCTGACCGTTTCGGGCCGAAGATCATGCTAATTTGTAAGGTGTACTGATGAAGGGTTCCGTTATGTCTTTCAGGGGCTTCTATCGATTTTCTGATCATCAGCTACGTATCCCCATTACTTGCTAACCATTCATATTGGGTATTCTTTGCATCGAGGCTTGTGATGGGGTTGGCTGAGGTAATATAGTGCTTTTGCCGTCCCTCTAATGCTTTTTAAAAGTGAAAAATATTGCTGTAGGGAGCTGTATTGCCATGTCTAAATTCTCTGGCTGCGAAGTGGTTTCCACCAACCGAAAAATCAACGATGGCAGCGATTTACACCTCGGGGATCCAGGTGAGAGACAGACCTTGCCATTCGCTAACGATTCACTTGAATTTTCTGAAAATTTTTTGAGTTCAACAGCTATTTTTAAGTAAGATTTCAGCTCTCCTCCGCGCTCTCCGCTCCTATTGGCGCATTTTTATGCCGAACCCAGATTGGCTGGCCGTCAATTTTCTACTTTTTCGGTTGAGATTGGCTTACAGTCGTTTATATAGCTAATTTTAGCAACGGCGGGTCTTGTTTGGGTGATCCTGGGACTAATTTTTGTCACCAATTCCCCCTCCAAGAACAAGTTCGTCTCCGAGCGGGAGAAGAAGTACTTGGAGTTGCATGTTGGGAATAACGCGAAATTGGGGGTAGCTCTTTTCAAGTTCCTCTATCATTCGTTCTCTCGTTCTCCCTATCTCTCTCTCGCTCTCTGTCTCGCCCTCTCTCTCTCTCTCTCTCTCTCTGTTTTTTCTCGCTCTCGCTGATTCTCTTGCTCGCTCTCTCTCTTTCACTCACTCTCACTCTTACTCCCTCTCTCGCTCTATGTCTGACTCTTCTGGTTTCAGAAAAACGCCAAACTACCTTGGAAAAAATTATTATGCTCAAAGGAAGTGATAGCCCTCTACGTATGTAGTTTGTCAGCAAATTTCATCGCCACCATGATGCAATCATTCGTCCCGATGTATCTGATGGAGATGCTTGCTTTACCAATCCATTTGGTATAATCGGTTTTAATGCCTCTTAAAGGGATAGTTCAGCTTTGGAGTTTGGGCAGTACCTTGGGTGACTATCGACGTAGGGGCGACACAGGCCAGCAGGCAGGCCGTCCTGCGTCGATAGTCACCCAAGGTACTACGCGAGCTCCAACGCTGAACTATCCCTTTAAAGGGCACGTTCAGGGACTTTTTTTGGAAAAAAGCAAAGATTTTTGCCGCGGCCGGGGGTCGAACCCGGGCCCTCCGCTCGGGAGGCGCGGATGGATACCACTCAGCCACAGCTACAACCTGGCGAGGGGGCGAGGGGCGCCCCACGCCGCAAAGGAGGGTATGGCCTGTCACAGCACGGGCAGGCAGTGCGCGGGTCGCTACGTCCAGAGGGTGTACACGTTGGGACGAGTACACGTCCTCCTTGAACGTGCGCTTTAAGCCCAAATATTACAGAATGGTGCCTACACCATGGTACCCTTTGCTCACAACTACTCTCAAAAATACAATGAGCCCGCTTGCCGATTGTTTGAAGCGTCGCGGCCACAATCCGACAAAGCTTGGAAAGATATTTCACGGAATCAGTAAGATTCTCAGTTATTTACCCTCTTAATTTTGGTTTAGGCTGTTTTGGCTCTGGAACTTTTGTAATCCTCCTCGGCTTGATACCAAATTGCGACGAGCCAATGCTGGCGATCCCATTTTTGATGGGTTACGGTAGAATCGGTGCCCGCAGCTGTCTATCTTACTTTAGGCCTCTGCTTCTCGTGCTGCATCCCTGGATATTTTACCTCCTTGATCTCCGTTGCTCCGAAATACACCGGGACGTTGTCATCAATTAGTAGGCTTACAAGCATTACAGAAATGATACTTCTTTCTGTCGTCAGGTGCAATTCCGGGGACGGTTGGAAGCCTCTGCGGTCCGCTGTTGTTGGCGCTGATTAATTATTGGGTATGACCAAAACTTTTTATAGATTTCTTTAACACATACCTTTCCAGCAACTGCCGCATAAGTGGTTGATACTATTTGGGTGTTCAGCTTGCGTACAGTTCATTGCTGGAACGATATTTTTGAGCTGGGGCACGGGTTGGCTTTTTAACGTAGAGAGAGATCGTGGGAGAGAAATCGCGAGAGATAGAGAGAGTGCGAGAGAGCGTGAGACAGAATGAGAGATAGAGAAGGCGAAACGGAGAGAAACAGAGGGATACAGAGATCCGAAACTCACGTCTACGAAGGTCTGGTCCAACTGATTTTCAACGCAGGACAATGTTAGGCGATAGTAGCTGTTGTACTATCTCTCACGTTGTCACTCTCTTTCTCACTCGGTCTCTTTCTCTGTCTCTCTCTTCTCTCGCTCTCCAAAACAGCACTCATTTAGCGGAAATCCTTCCATGGGCTCGACCCGACCCCGTTAAGCCGATTCCCCATTTTCGATGCTTCCAGGAAGAAGTCAAAATACCACAGACTGCAAAATAAATACTCTTTCTGCCTCGAAACTACACACGTCTTTCTAAAAAGCACAACAGTCGCACCACGCCAGGGTCCACCACTACTAAAAAGGCTAGGGACTCGCAATCACTTATGCAAAACGGGTGGCTGGTGAACCCGGCGGGGTGGAATGGCTCGCTCAAAAATCGTCGAGTGACCTAGTGTATGCCGACCGGCGATCGACCACCCCCTATTCTCGATGCGTTCTTTCCGGATTTGGATTTACTGGTCTTGTTTATTTCGTCTAAAACAAGTAACTTGACTCAAAATTCAAGTGTTGCCTGAGCAAGGCGTTGATATGCGCGGCATTTCCGTAGTAGCTGAAATCGTACGGCAGATTTGGAGGTCGGGCTTGGCTGAGGGTTTTCATGCACTACCATAGGATAGACGATTTGTTTCCATGAATATTACCTGTTGAGCCTTTTCGACGCTTTTGAAAAAGATGAAGCCAATGATGCCCTTTTCGGTGCGCAACCGCTCGGTGTGAGGTCTGAAACGTGGGTTGGATAGCTTTACCCCGACTCCATAAGAAAAGGCATAGGCGCAGCGAATTGCGGCCGATATTCCGTTACCTTCCATTCTTCATCTCGTACCCGGCATCCCAGCTCGGCGCCATGGTTAACAATTCGGCATCAGTCATCTGCTCCGGGAGCCAGATTACACATAAAATTCGCCGGTTCGAGTCCTTCGTGTCACCGGATGGGTTCGGGAGACCGAGCTTCCAGGCATCCTAAAGGATGCGAAACGGCTTTAGGAAAAATGGATCTGGTTCGTTAGCGGGGGGCGTTGTTTGTCAACAACACCTCTTAACCTAAACTACATTATTTTGATCCCTCCCCTCGCCAAAACGCGCGCGACCTGGCTCACTATGGCCAAAATCACCCCAACCTCCGTCCCCACCCCTTTTACTAAGGAAAAAACTTTCAAAGTTAAATTTAATAATTTAAACGAAAACTTTTTCGTAATTTTTTTATCAGTTTGGGGGTTTCCGACCACGCTCTATCCGAATGCGAAGAGAGCTAAGCTCTAGCTCCTTTCCCCTTCGAGTTGAATTCGGCTTCGGACAGACAGACGGACGGACACCACAGCAAAATTATTATAGTAGATATTTTATTTTTATATGCTCTATCAAATACCGTTAACAAAACGCCGAAAAATATCGAGAATCCAGAAAATTGGCTTAGCAACCCCATTTTCAAGGTTATTATGCTTTTTTATACCTTACTTAAATTAACGTGTTTTGATCTAGAATTGAAACTCATAGTATATTTTTTGATGCTCTACCGGGCCGCGATGATGTAGGCCCAAAAAAGTGAAATATTGAAAAATCTACACGGTAAACCACCTCCCCTATAAACTTCCCCCGTCAACGAACCAGAACCTGAAAAATATTACGTACGATTTTCTTCTGGGTTGTGACTTGCGGGAGTGGCTTGGTGACACATTGTGGCTTTGATGAAATCGCCTCGGTAGGCTTGGGCAAGGCTTCTTCGCTTTTCTTTGGATCCTGAAAAAAGTGTCTAACACCAAATCTAGCAGAAAATTTCGTATTAAAATTACCTCGCCCTTTACAGTATCCGTAGTGGGAGTTGGCATTTTCGTACATGCAGCATAAGAAACTCGTATCTTCTGACCGCCATCCATGACGCCATTCCATCTTTGGAAGACCTAAACAAAACCTAAAAGAGCCATCACAACCTACCGCTTCAGCCGCTTGCACATTTTCCAAATACGCGACGCACCTCTGGGAATTCTCGCCAGACAACCGCAGCATCATATCCGGACTAAAAATTGTCATTCTTCAAAAAAAACAATCACCATACTTTTCATCCCAATGGATCAAATGTTGGCCCTTGATTAAAATCTTTTCGATCACTTCCTCGTACGAATAATCGATCGGGATATTTTCGATGATAATTCTTGTTCGGTTATACTGAAAATAAGATTACAACTAACCCAGGTGGATTACCACTTGCTCCGCTAATTTTTTATGCTCCACTAGCAGTTTTTGGCGTTGCCGCTTCTCCTCGGCGGCCTGCGTCTTGAATTTTTCCAACTGAATACCATTATAACGTCATAACTGCTGAATTATACCTCGGCTGCTATTAATTCTTTTTCGACAACATTGCGTTCCTTTTCCTGTGCCTGAAATTGTTGGCTGGAAGCTTCAAGGCGTACCTGGTTTTGTTTCAGCTGCTGAAGGCCGCCGTTGCGAACCGTTTTTAATTCGGCTTCTAGCCTTTGAATCTAGAGGAATAGTGCAGAAAAATTCATATAAATAAAAAATATTAAAGCATTACCTCTTCTTTGTGTGCCTGCTGAGCTTCCCTCAATTTTCGTCTTGAGCCGGTCTGAAATTTCAAATTCACATTGATTTTGAAGGATTACTTATTGCGAGTTCGCAACAAACAGCCAAAAAAATCGGAAACACCCACAAAAGCTATGTTGATGCTAGTGTGCTTCGTTAGAAGTTTCTCGTATCTGTCCCGTAGCTAAAATGTGAAAAATGAGCCAACTCGGTATTCCCTGCCTTGACATGCTCATCCGCTGATACCGTATTGGTTTCAGCTGCGCTCTAGACTCATATTAGGCCCAAATTCGGAACCAACCAGGGCAGCCGTCAGTTCGTTTAGCCTCGCTCTCAGTCCGACGACTTCAGAGCACTGAGCTATGACTGATCGTTTCTAAATTTTAAAAACCTTGGCATCCAGCTTCGATTGGATTTGCCTTTCCTTCTGCTTGGAGGATTCCTGGAAAATTCAGATTATTGAAAAGCTTAAAATTCTGATTCAAAAAGCGCCGAAAAAATAACTTAGTGAAATAGAGATATTCTGTATTTTCATTTTTGATTTTTACCTATGAAATGGGAAGGCAGTGAGAGTTGACCCAAGGAGACGTGCGACAAACACATCGATGCACAAAGAAACTACACCAAAATTACCAGTTGCACAAGCGCCTCATGGTATGCATCATTCAGTCGGTTGATGCCGATGACCAAATTGCTCGTCGGAGCTTGCTAAAAATGATGAATCCACTTGCAAGTTGGCACTAGCACTAGACGGCACGTGTCAATGAGGTTTATGGGGAGGCTTGTCGACAGATTTCGTCTCGTAATCCTCGATTTTCGACTCCACAGGGCATAAGTAGGCCATTTTTAGGGTTTGAAGCGCTGCAGTTAGCGCAGCAGCGTCCATCTGCCGTCGATGCAAACCCCCACCCGGACGGGTTATGGTCTTGGACGTCAAAAAATAGAGGATTACGACACGAAATTTGGCGAGGAGCCTCCCCTCCCCTAAACCACGTCCACACGGACCGTCCGAGCCCCTTTAACGAGCATACCTCAGTAGAAGTTCCCGCTCCCATCTTGGATTGTTAAAAGCCGCCGAAAACTGGGAATTTTTAGGAAAGTTTTGTCGATTGATGAGCAATAGAATGGCGACACCTGGACGCTACTCAAACTGATAATAAATGCTTGGGTAGGGGAGCGGATACGTATTATCGCAAGCCCCAAAAACTGAGCACATCGGGCGATTTTGTCCGGTTGGGCGACAAAATTAGCGGAATAGAATACATTAGTAATTCACACCCAAAGCAAAAAGCAGGCTGAATAAAGCATTTGAAAACTCCAAAATGCTGAATGTGAATTTCGGATCATAAACGTGACTTATTAATTCCGGGGATCTTCAGTTTTCGGCGCCCATTAATTCCGGGAGACCATTTTTGACACCGCGCGCTGCAAGCACCTCTTGGCAAAAGTAGTACTTTGTCGATGAAGCTTCAGCTCTTATCATTAAACCTATTTCTACCACTTTATGGCCATTATTTTCATTACGCCCCTTGGAGAGTGGGAAGCCCGGGGCGGGATTGGCCGAGTAAATTTTAAGTTCTATACCTACGCCTCATGGCGATAGTTTCAAACCATGAAAAGAAAGGGAATATCAAACGAAAAATTAGAATGAGCACGACTATATTACTATCGATTAATTAGGTAGTTCCCATGATGCGTCGAGGCCCGGCTCTCCCGATTCTCAAATTGGCCTGGACTCGAATGTACCAGGTAAACAAAATATTTAGAACTTTACGAAACGTTAAAAGTAACTTTTGATGTAATGTTCTGTAGAACAAGCAAGTGTCGGTTTAGAAGATGCCTACCGGATCGCTGACCTCGACAACATTCCCCTGCACGACGATCATCCGCGGTCCAGGAATCCAAGCCCGGACTGGCGTTGTATTTTGTGGCCTCTTAGTGTATTAGTGACCGTTTAGTACCGTGGGATACGTCGGACCCTTGGGATCGTGATAGTATGCAGTCTCCACCTGGGAGTTCGAATTCTGAAAGTAGGGAGTACGAGAGAGATCGTGAGGGAGAGACAGAGATCAGAAGAGAGCGAGAGAGACAGAGAGATAGAGTGAGATAGAGAGAGTGAGTGAGCGAGAGATTGAGGGCGAGATAGTGAGAGAAAGAGAGAGAAGAGAGAGAGAGAAAGAGAGAGTGAGAGAGATAGAGAACGAACAAGGGAGCTATATAAATTACAGCCAACTTCCTCGACCAGCCGCCGGCAAACGTAAAGCAACCTAGGAAAAGGTGGCCGCATAAAAGTACGTAGCTTTTTTTACTTAAAGAACTTGAGCTTTTTTAGCAAGGCCGGTGCCTGGCTTAAATCTCCCACGTCCCGCAGAAGTCCCTAGAGCACAACTGCTTGAATGTATCAAGTTTTCCTATCCAGCTAGCAAAATATCTTTTAGACGCCTCTTCAACCGACCCAGACAATAAGCAAAAGAATACAGCAATTCTCAAGAAGAATTTGCTAGCCCGTAAATCCAAGGTTTAAGACGGTATCACCGGTTTTAGGGGGTTACCCTGGCTCCCTCTCCAATTGGACCCCAGATTTGAATAGTTATATGCGGGAAGTTGGTGAAAGGAGACCGCAGAAATACGAGAGCATAGGTGAGACCGATTGTTAGAAATATTCAAAAAATTTACACAAAAAAAACAGAAAATTCAAAATTTGAATATCCACTTGGTTAAAAGGCCAAATTCAGGCAAGGCCAACCAAATCGACGCCAGAATCCGCGCACGCGTCTATGAGGAGCAAATTTTTTCGTCGTATTTTGGAATTGCGATGGATCCGCTGAACCTGGCGAAAGAGACGGGAATTCCTCGTGAGGACGTGAGTGCGATGAGCTTTGGAACAACAGTCAATAATTTACTAATATAGATGGATAACTTGATCGACCACTATTACGATCGGGAAAAACGGTAGTTTCAATACAGGGTGCCCCAAAAAAAAAAACGGGCGGTGAATCTTACAAAGGCCCCTTGCTGATGGGAAGCTATCGCGCGCCCCTGCGCCCTAACTACAGTACCCCACCCCACCGAGCCCCATTACGCCAGCCTATTGCTCTCCTTTCCAAAACTAACAGCACAGCATTCCGCCCTTTACCAGTTGTGTTCGTTTGACCGGGACAGGATGGCAGGCATACAGGGGAAGGGATGATCTGCGCTCTGGCCCCGCCCCCTGTTCTCTTCCCCCGTGCCCTATAGCCTAGTCTCACTATTTCGCCGCCTATTCCGCGCCCCACCTCTCCCCTGTGTGTCTGCACCCCGCCGTCTGGCGCACTATCCGCCAGCCTACTCACGAACACCGCGGAATCATGTGAACAGTGAGGAGAAAAGAACAGAAATCAAGTAAAAAAAGATTACGATGAGGCAAATAACTATCCGTTCCATTTCAGTCAGTAGCCGAGGTAAAATGGGGGGCTTGTTTACTTTTATGGTGCTTTTATAGAAGAGAGGTCGTTTTAGCCCTGAAAAACTTCTTCCTGCGAGTTTTGACAGAATACTACATTTTGAGTATTGCTAGATCGTTTCCGACCCGAAAAAAAAACACTTTTGGGCGAAGACCATAAAGGTTTCCATAACAAATTTCCGCAAGTGGGGTGTCGTCAACGATTAGATTGGTTTCATTACTCATTCTACAATGAGATATCGGTTGTAAGGTGGTGAATGTTTTTGTCTCAGAAAAATAATTGAGCGTCCATGTGATGATTCTAACTGCACCTTACAACGCTGAGTGTGTTGGAAAAGGTCAGCGGTGCTCAAAGATCTGAAACCCTCATCCTACTCTTCTTGTTAGCATTGACTTCGAATATTTTAGAATTCGAACTAATTATTGCGCAACTAAAATCGATTCCTAGTTCTACGATGGTGTCGTGATGCCGTGAAAATTTTAAAAATAAAGTAGAGTACGTTTATAAGGATCTCGCAAAACTGCAAACAACGCGGCTTTATTTCTTCACATCTTCCGCTTGTTCTTTGGGTAACAAAAACTTTACATGCTAATACCGCGCCTCAACATTCGGAAGCAACATCGAACAACGGACGAAGCTCCATTCCATCTTGCTTCGTGCATACGGATGTTGAAAGCTTGTTTGGTGTCGCAAGAGCTATCCAGACTTTGGTAAGTGCGCAATTCCATTCCAATTTGCCATTTTCTCGTAGTTTCCAATTTGTCTGATTTTTTACTTGATTTCTGTTCTTTTCTCCTCACTTTAGTTTTTGGAAAGGAGAGCAATAGGCTGGCGTAAGGGGGTATAAAAGCCCGCTCGCAGAAGCCCGAAGACAGAAGCCCGCACGCAAAAGCCCGAAGACAGAAGCCCGCAACGACAAATGCCCGCAGCGACAAAAGCCCGCAGCGACAAAAGCCCGCAACGACAAAAGCCCGCAGCGACAAAAGCCCGCCACAAAAAATCGCAACGACAAATGCCCGCAACGACAAAAGCCCGCAGCGACAAATGCCCGCAACGACAAAAGCCCGCAACGACAAAAGCCCGCAGCGACAAAAGCCCGCCATACATTTTCGCCCTTTGGTGTGGAGACTAGGGCCCGGATGATCGTTGTTGTATTTTGTCGTTTGAATTCCTCGTTGGTGAATGTTGCCATCGTTTCTCATCCTAACTCATTCCTTTTGCTATTCCACTTGGCTAGTTTGTTGGAGCTAGGTAAGTTTGATGACCACAAGGCGTCAAAAAAGTAGAAAGTCTGCTGTTTTGCAAAGTTTGTCAAAGAAACTACGCTAAAAGTCTTGAATTCGAACTCAGCCCGCAAAACTAGCCCAGGAACCTCGTTTTTGCGACAATCGGGCCCACACCGGTTAGCAAATAGCCTAAGGAGGCCTAGCTTAGACCTAGCTTAGGCTTGGTTTTGACTTCGTCTAGGCTTGGCTTAGTCATGTCTTAGGTTTCGCTAACGTTACACTTAAGGTACTAAGTGAACCAAGCCAAACCTAGACTTAAGCCCACGCCTAAGCTAAGTCTAGGCTATGCCAAACCTAGACCTAGACTAACTAGAAAAGTGCAAAGAAAAAAGCTAACAAATCGCTTAACAAAAATATGGATCAGCCAGGCTCGACGACGGGGATTCCGAATCTCCGGTGAGAATAGGCTTTTTTATTTGCACTTTCCTAGTAAGGCTAAATTAAGCCAAAAAAAGATGCCCTCCAACATCAATTGGTTCATTTGCTGTAAGGAACCGTCCGTTAGTACCGTGCGAGCGACTATAAATAACGTATGAACCCGGGGAATATTTCAATCCCTTAGAAAAGAGCCGTTTTCGTGAAGGCCAAAATATATGGCGGGCATTTGTCGTTGCGGGCTTTTGTCGTTGCGGGCATTTGTCGTTGCGGGCTTTTGTCGCTGCGGGCTTTTGTCGTTGCGGGCTTTTGTCGCTGCGGGCATTTGTCGTTGCGGGCTTTTGGTCGTTGCGGGCTTTTGTCGTTGCGGGCTTTTGGTAGTTGCGGGCTTTGTCGCTGCGGGCTTCTGTTTGCGGCTTCTGCTTCGGCTTTGCGTGCGGGCTTTTGGTACCTGCGGGCTTCTGTCTTCGGGCTTCTGTCATACCCCTGGCGTAATGGGGGCTCGGTGGGGTGGGGTACTGTAGTTGGGGCGCAGGGGCGCGCGATAGCTTCCCATCAGCAAGGGGCCTTTGTAAGATTCACCGCCCGTAAAAAAAAATCGACCCCCCCTAGCGGTGCAGAGAAAGCAGGGATCTGGACGATTTTTACACCATTCGAAAGTCCTTGAAACGGCGAGAAACAATCGTTTTTCGTTTTAGAAATTTTTTTCGCCGGCGCTTGAGATGAACGATTTCTTAAAAAAAGCGTAAAAGTTCAATTGTTCTGTTTGCTTTAGCACGCAATTAACATACGGATTTTGCATTACCTATCCATTTTCATGGATTTTGGCCCTCAACTTAGTGAATAACGAAAAGTGCTTATTTTCTTGCCTTTCCGATGACTTTCGATAGATCGTCCGACGAATCGACAATATCGAACACTTCTCCGAGTCGCTAGAGGGGCGTCAATCTTTTTTTTATGAAACCCTGTACTATAAGCTAACTTAAAGCCCTTATTCCTCTAGTTCTTTCCAAAGGAACGAGGCCGCGAGATTGAGAAAGGAGGAAAGGAGGAGTGTAGCTGTCGCCCAGAAAGGTCGATTTGCGCCAGAGGCGTCTGATTGTGAATATGGAAGTTTAGATGTTCATCAACCGGCCTCGAAAAAGGCTCGAGTGGCGGGGCAGCGGCTTTCGGAAACGGAAGGTTCGAAAAACAAACGTTTTGAAATGTTTGTAGATGATGAAGATCCACTTTTGTCCCAGCCGACAAGTAGCCGGAAGAAATCAAGGAAGCTCCGCGAAGAACCCATGAAGTGTAGGCTTCAAAATGGTTTCGTTAGCTTGTCCTAAAAACGTATCACTCCAGCGGCCAACGGATTTCTATATTATGAAGGAACGGATTTTTATGTATTAGGTATCAATCGAAAGTTTTCTCGATAAGTCTCAGATTTTAAAATTCGGGAATTTTTGCACGATTTTTGGCACTATTCAAGTAAAATTTTCACCAAATACCAAATTTAACTAGCCATTCAAGCCGTGTTTTCTCAAATGGTTTTCAAGAAGCTGCTGCTGGGGCTGCAGAAACAGCGAAAAAATTGTGGGTTTTGGTGGAAAAACCCTTTCCTCGAAAACGCCACAAAAAGCCGGCCAGTTTTGCAAAAAATTTAGTAAATATAAACTCGAGAATTTCCAAAATCGGTAGAACCCACTCACTCATATATGCGACTTTTTAGAGCTTTCTACGGCGCAACAGTTGGATACGACAGTTCTTTCAAGATACCCTGTATAAAATCGCTATTTTTAGACCTCGGTCCGGCAGATGACCCAAATTATCGACAACTCAACCGAGATATTATGAAAAGGAATTTACGGCTTCGTGAGTTTTTGTTTCCGGCACCCTGCACCCAACCCCAAGGTCCCGGAAATCAGATTTTTTGTCATTTTTTTGCGATTCTTCACACTTCTTAACACCATTAGCTAGAGCCTCAAAAATATGCGAAGAGTTTTTATGGCAGCCGCAAATCGCGTATTTGAAAATAGTCCCACAAAGAACATTATTTTCTTTTGGAGCATCTATATGTAGGTGGCTACGAGGAGCGGTTTCAGCCTTGGAGGCCCTGGTCCGATGGAATCGATGAGCCATCGAAAGACGACCCGCACAACATTCTATATAGTGGGTCGCACTGTAAAGCAGTGTAAATGCGCATACAAAAATCCTCAGGAGAAAGAATCGCGCTCCCGGAAGAGCAAAGATGGCAAATCTTTGAGGAGAGGCTGTTGGCGAAAACAAACGGGCAACAGCTGGACATAAAATCCCTGGCGCAAAAGTTGGGTGTATCGGAAGAAAAGGTACCCTGTAAATTTTCCGGTATAAATCCTGAAAATCAGATCAAAGCCATCGACGACCACTACGCATATATGGAGGGCATGAGGTGAATGACCAATATCAGGGCAAGGTTACCCTCAACTTTTAGTAAAGCGGGTAGGGACCGGTGGGCCAGGAAGAAGGCAGGACACCCGGGCGGGCAAGCAACAATAGAGGTAACTCAAAAATTATAGACAACTTGGCCAAGGGATACCAGCCACCACCAGGCGTGACCCCGCGACCGGTTCGCCCAAAGCCCGGCGACATACCGGATGCGGTTCGTGATCGAAAGTATTACGATACAATGGTGAGGCGACTGGGTCGGTTTTGGGCTTGGAATTTATCGATCTCGGTATTTTTACATATCGCTTGAAAATAGCACGGTATGACCGGTGCCAAGTTCAACTTGCGGCTAATACACCCTATTTTTAGACAGATACCCGGAAGCCATGGACTTTTCTGAGTTCCAAAACCAGCGCCTGTACAAACGGCTGCGTGACGAGGGTCATAGCATGGAAGCGGTAGACCTTGGCGCTTCTCTCTAAAATTTTATCTATCTAGATCCGTTACTTTTTCGACTTCGTCTCACCAGAGGTGAAAGAAGAAAGTGATTTTTGATATATTAGCGTTGGAACTTATTTATTTCAGTCGAGGGGTACCGGCGGCGTGGACTGAAGCCAAAGGAACGTCTGGACTACTTGCCAAAGCTAGAAAGTACTTTTAATACAGGAAAATTGGTACTCTACTCAAAACTGCAGGTTTTGCGAATGCGAGGCCGCAGTCATCAGATGGCTCACTACCGCATCATTCAGTTCGAAGTAGTGATGATGGTTTAGACGTATTAAGTTGGATGCTGTTAAAGATCCGGTGGCGAACCCATGCGTAGAGCGCCGGAAACGGTCAAATGACGGGAAGGGTGGAATGGCTTTTGGATGTAATTTTGCGGTCAAAAGTCTGAACAAGCCGAAAGATAATAAGGTAGGTATTAAAGTAACTAATCGACTTTATAGTGCTTGTTTTAATATATACTTTGTGCTCTATAGTTTATATGTTTTAAACGATAAATTTTGCAAAATACCGAGAGTGCCCTGTTCTAAAACATTTATTGGCTGTATGCGGCGCTTGCAAGAAACCAAATCTTCTCCACATTAAAATTCTAGACGTATGTTGTTCTAGAAAAAACTCCCGAAGCGAAAACGACAATGACTTATTGTCCAAGGTGGGTCCTTCCGAGGTAGAGCATCCCAAGCCCTATTGAAGCATGTATCCAACGTGGAAATTGGACCTTCCTACGGGTTTTTCGAGCCGTTGCAAGATTTTTTGCTATTACTTTCCTTCCAACCTATATAAAATCATATTTATTCACGGGTTGCCCTTCAGCAGTCCTTATCACCGCACCATGTCAAAATCGCGACATAGGCCCGTGATGTTGGTCATGCGCTGCACCCACGGACAATAGTGCGCAGCGTTCATGTAGATCCCTGGAAAGAGTGTCTGATTAAACCGGTGCAAGATTGTCACAAGGCAGATTTAGCCACTAAGCCTGAAACGTGCCTGGCATATCCTTGCGATCACAATCACGGGGCCCGCCGCTGACGATGCCTATTTGAACGAGGTGCTTGACGCCGTGCGCGTCAACTGGGATCACCAGCGGTCCGCCAGAGTCGCCCTGCACTCCGATGCGGTACGATGAGAAGTTTGGCCTACCTGGCATGGGCCTGAGTACCTGCTCGTGGCGCAAATGACATTTCTCGCATAGGAACGCGGTAGGGCCGCGTGGCATCCAGCAGGCGTCCAAAGGTCAACGACGGTGCTGTAGAGGTCCCGTGAGCTTGGCATGCCTAGGAAGCGGAATTCAGTAACGGTTATGCAGCGCTCCGTCCCGATAGTTGCACGCATAAAACCAAGAAGTTATTAAGTCTGTAGGGGCTTCTGCCAAATGGATCAAAAAGCTTGACCAGTTCCGAGCCGCCCCCATCCAGCGACGTACGCTTTGCGCCCCGGCCGGTCGATGTAGGCATTCAGGGCTTTCGGCATTGTCAGCAACGTCGGTGTTGCGTGTTTTGCACTTATTTGGATTGGTGTTTTTAGCTGAACGCCTGGGTAAGCTTTGATGATAAGCCTTGAAACTTGCCCTGAGTAAAGCCACATCCGCCACACTGTGATCGACGAAACCGCCAGAACTATTGTGCCGCAAGGTTTGGTAGTTAGGATGCGGATAATACCATTCAACGTCAACGATTTGCTTACAAGGAGTGCTTTTTTTGGGCCACCGGCAGAACTTTACGAGGCCTAGCTCATTCGATAGAAAATTGAATTCTGAACAAGCTGCCGTTGTTCATTTTTGCGGAATCGCTGTCTCTGATTCTATAAAATTAAAAAACAAAAAACGTATTTTTGGGCCCGGCTACTCGCGCCACTACCGTAAGAGGCCCCGGGGGAAGAGCCGCTCTGACGCCTCACCCGCACTAATAAGCTTGGCACAGGGGCTAACATTCCGCTTTTTTCTAATTTTCTCTGTTATCTGCTAATCTGCTAATCAGCAGTTTTTTAATGTTAAAAAATCAGAGACAGCCATCGCAAAAATGAGCAACGGCAGCTTTTCAGAATTCAATTCTCTGTAGGACGAGCTAGCTCTCGTAAGGTTTTGCCGATGACTCAAAAAAGCAATCCTTGATAGACAAAAAGAAAAATCAGGTATGATTTTCTGTACCTGATGCGGTGATGGGAGAAAGAAGTTGTTGACGCCGGCGATCACGGCCAGATGAGGTGCATGTCTAAAGGGTACTCAAAATTAATGAATGACCATTCATGACTTGAGAATAACCTTTACTCATGTTTTATTAAAGGGGCCCGGAAATGCCAAAGATTGAGTTACGGCCCGAAAACCCACCTGTACGTGGGAGGCCTCTGTGCGCACATGGGCGCGGGAAGCGCGTAAGTTTGAAATTGCCTGTTGTCACCCCCAAATCACGTTCTCGACTGTTTCTAGTCCAAATTTGCTGATTAAAACACAAAAACTATTTAAAATTGAGCGAGGATTTAAAAATTAGCTCAAAATGCGCGAATTATAGTGTTTTTGCAAAGAAACCGGGCAACAACAGTTTCGCGCAAAAATCGAAAGACTGGGTGCTCTCGTCACGCAGCGTCCCGCTAGCAATTGGCCAGAACTCAAAGAACCTTCCCAGAAAGGATTTGAATTGGCAGTGCGGTGCCCCTTGAAAATATAATCATAAGGACAACACCATTTGTAAACCTACATATCACGAATACAATGGGCAGCCGTCAAAACCCAGTAGGGGCTCACGATCGTGCCACCGCAAAATTGGCCCATCAGGTCTCTATAGATTTCCTTCCCATAAAACTATTTTGCCTACGGGAAAATCTCGTCCTTTTTCATGATGGCAACGGTAAACGAGTACTGGCCGATCGTCGTCACCATTGTACCATTAGAAATCTTTAGATTTCTCTTGATGGCTGCAGTCAGATTGATCAATACAGTAAACATTAGATAGATGACAACACACATTTTCATTCCTCCCATCGATTTTGAGTAGACGGGTCAAAACCATGAAATGAAATTCCGACAGCTCCTATATCTCGGTGATATTTTTTACATAAATTTTGTGCAACGGCTTTTTATTAGATTTCAACTTTTTACGGGGTAAGAATAAGATTTCGCCTAAGATCGGGGTGGCTGTGCGTTACAAAACTTGTGGACAGCAGCCGTTATTTTGTTTTGTCAGGAAAAACTGCTTAAGGATAAAGAAGGCTTGCCTCCCCAGTTTCACTCAATATTTGTGAGGTCGATTGCCACGGAAATCCTGCGAAAAACGTAAAATAGGGTTTATTTTGCCTTAGCTCGAGACTCATCGGAGGGGTTTGGCTATAAGTCAGGATTGTGGTCATTTGGGCTCTGATACACTTCTCGTCCATTTTTGAGCTTGTTCGGAGATAGTATGACGAAACGCCGCAGGGAGGTCTCATAGCGATTTCAGCGGTATTCAGCATAATAATAAAGTATCGAGCTTTTATTGCTTTTTCAAGGACGCGGCCTTTGAAAATCGGGTTGTTTTGCGTTATTCTAAACCGAAAATTGCCATATTGTTGTAGTTTTATCATAAGGCGGTGATATCCCGGCAAAGCGAGATAATTCTAGTCGTTCGCTCGATCCAATCACAGTAGTAGGCAGCGTCCATATAAGTAGCTAAAGGGTGCTAATTAAATAAGGCACTGAGCAACGAATATTTTCAAGACGCGCGTTATCCTACGGACTGTACGCAAGTATTGGGTTGGAACGTAAGTCTCTGCGCTTTTTTCAAAGCTCGCTGCTTGTCTTAATCGTAGACTTTGGACCAAGTGTTATATATCATTCAAAAGAGCTTTCTTTTCTCTATCAGACACCGGCATTAGTTTATTTTCTACGTCCACATTGCTCAAAATTAATGGGTTAGAATGAAAATCGTCGCTTTCCTTTGAGCTCGATTTTGAACACGATCGCTAATTACTTTTACCTTTGATCTATTGGGCTTTCAAAGAATTTTTATTTCTCTACCTTTTCATGTAATTAGTTTATTTTTTAAATTGCCTTTCACTAATTTTTAACAGATCGAAAAATTGACCAAAATGTGCCTTTCCTTCACTTGCTAATTTCTGCGTTAAAAACTATTAGTTAGCACATCCCAAGTCGTGCTCGACTTTTCTGCCTATTTAGAAGAAACTACAACGTTCAAAATCACACAGAGCTATCTTGAAATTTTCATGGAAAAACATCAACCAAGGAGAACCACTGTCTGGTATGATAATTTGAGCCCGAGTTTAGCGTAGACGAATCCATAAACATGTTAATCTTTGGCAGCAAGCTGTAGTCCTACTGGGTGAGTACATGATAGATCAAATTGAATTTGATAATTATGGTGCGAAAAGATTTTGCATGGTGCGGTCGTCGAGCCTTCGAGGCTCATTTTTGTCGATACTTCGTTCCCCGAAATCTTCGAAAATAACGCCTATAAAATAGGCGGCTATTGGAGCCTTGTAGAGCAAAAAATGCTCTTTCTAATGATATATAGGACACAGCAAAAAAGTTCGGATTTCCGCGCGAAAATTGAGCTTGAAAACACGCAGAGACTTACGTTCCAACCCAATAAATATAAAATTCAGAAATACCCGCGTTTCTGTTATATCGACAGAGCTTTGGGCCCGAGTTGACGATGCCGATTTGGACGAGATGCTTTTGATGGAAGCGTGATAGAACGGAGACGACGAGGGGCCCTCCAGAGTCACCCTGAAAGCAAAAGTTAGTATTTAGTAATTTGGCCAGATACGATCGGCCAGGTTGTAAATTAGGTGGGATGAAAATATTTCGGTTCTGCCGAGTATCGCAGACATATAAAGTGCCCTAAAAAACGTCCCATCGGCGTTTGGTCGTATTACATTCGATCGGGCCCAAAATGGATGAGAGTTGTATCAGACCCCAAATACCCACAATCCTGACTTATAGCCAAATCCCTTAAGTGGGTCTTGAGTTATGGCAAAATAAACCCTATTTTACGTTTTTCGTCAAAACAAATTTGAATGAAACTGATGCGGCAAGCCTCCTCTGTTCTTAAAGGGATAGCGCAAGCAGCAGTCCACGTGTTACGTGGATTCCTGGAACTTTGCCAGGTTTGGCTGGATTTGCGCTTATCAGTATTCCGATCAGCGCTTATCAGCAATTCAGCACACTAATGAGATGGTTCGACCTGATAACGCGTGCCTCGGGCTATGTTTTGGGCGGAAAAGGGCCTTTTTGGAGTACAGATGCGCAACATCTGTGCAATTCCAGAAGTCCAAGTAACACTGAGATTTCTGCTTGCGCTATCCCTTTAAGAAGTTTTTCTCGACAAAACAAAAACAACCGCTGCTGCCAACAATTTTTGTAACGCACAGCCATCCCCGATCCTAGGCAAAATTAGAGATTCGTGATGCAAATTGACCAAAGTCTAAACGAACTCAAAAAAAACTGTTGAAATCGCGGAAAAACGGTATTTAAGCTATATCTCGAGAACCGCTGTATCAATTAGACTGTAACTCAGGATTGTGGTTAGTTAGAGTCTCATATCCCTCTGATTCAATTTTGGACGGATTGGATGTAATATGACCAAATGCGGAGGGGTCTTTTTTGGGACACCCTATGCATGCTGTACTTACCTTACAAGGACCTGTGTCTGGCATCGAGGTGCAGATAAGCTTCTTTGCAGCACCGCCACGAATTGCTCTACATCCCGCTCGTGAATAAATGTTGGCGGTGGTATAGCGAAGGTCAGGAGAATCGAAGGGTCCTGATCAGTGCGCAAAATGGAAGATCGCTGCTTCCGAATATCCAGCAAAATACTGAACAACTTGCGATTTCAAAAGAAGTGAATGTTTTTTAGAGAAACATCCACCTCCCAGCTTTTTGTGAAAAAGCAAAAAGCCTTGTCACAGGCGGGGCGTTGAACCCGGCCCTTGTGCGCGGCAAGCGAACACAAAACCAAGGAGCCAACAGGCCGACGGGGCAAGCCCAGGGGCCTTATCCAGGACAGGCCTGCTATAGCGGGAACCGATTTCATTAAATTAGGAGGTGAATTTTTCTTTAAAGATTACCTAATGGACCCAGCTGTCCCCATCCCATCACGATGCCTTGCACTCCGGCCACTTCCGTGTAATTGTTCGGCTTCACCAAGATTGTTGGCCTGGCCTGATGAGCTCGGAGGGCGATCGGGGTTTTTAGCTAAGGTTTATGGACGTCACAGACTTCGCAGTATGCAAAGTTGATACCAAAAAAATTTACCTTGACCAACGCAACATCATCCAGCCAATAGTTCATACGACCGTCGGAGACGTTGTAGCGCTCGGTACGGTATCCGGAGTGGATGTAGTAACGTTCGACCTCGATTATTTGCTATGATCAAGCTATAAATTCTTGTTCGAAGCCGCATTACCCGTTGCAGAGCGCGGCGGCGAATATTGGCGACGCCCGCGATTATGCTCATATTGAGGGGCGAGCTAAATTCTGTAAGTTCCAGGCTAAACGATGTAGCTGCGACGCGTATGCCACATAAACGCAACGTTTATAGCGGCACTTTCAGCAGCGCGGTTTTCCATGAACGTCAAAAAATTCGCATTCATTTCCGGTTAGAGAACGCACCCTGGTGAGAGGCGCAGACGTTTTGCATGCAAATTTTTCCACGATTCGTGGAGAAACGAAGCTGCTGAAAGTGCCCGTTTAAGCTACGCGTGCATGTTCCAAAAGCAATCCCGAAAACAGCCGGGGCTCACCCAGGCGTGATCATAAAACTAACACTACGCAAACCCAACGTATGATTAACACGCTGCATTCGCGCTGAATTAGCTCATACGCAACACCCAAAAAACTAAACGCAACGCATCCGCGACGCAAGCCTAACTAAAGGCGAAGTTATCAGAAACGTGCTAACCCACTATACTAAGCATGGCGCAGCCGTCAACACCCAATCCGCAGCCACAATGGACCCGCCGCATACCGGCTGAATTCCGTCACTATTCACGGATGTTTCAAACAATAACATAGATGTTTCTCTACGTTTGGTTGTCGTCCTGTACCACAAGCGCCACAATGAATGGAAACTCCCGCATGTCTGCGGCGATTTGGCCATTCAAAATCTTCTGATTTCGGCGTAGCCCATGCACCAATTTTAGGTGGCCGAAAAAGCAGACGACGAACAAGAGCTGCATTTGGAGATTCATCGAAAAATTATCGAATGTTCCGACCGATGCCCGCGCCTGGTTGGATATTTTCGCCGCATGCTAAGCGACTTGGAATCATCGAAGGGGAGAAATATGTCCAAAAGTGTTGACGTATTGTTTCGGCATCGCTCAGAAATACGCGTTTTATTGCTTATTTAATCGGGTGTAAACGGAATCGGACCAACTGACAAGGAGACGGAAGAAGAGCTTCGGAAACGGTTTTAGAAAAAAGCCGCTAGTCAATCTCATTCAGAAAAAGCTCCTCTGGAAAACAAGCTAGTTCACTCACAAAAGTTTGAAATTTTGGAAATTTTCAGAAAATTAGGTGCATCAACATGCATAAAATTTTCTACAATTTCTCAAAAATGTTGCTAACCTGTTGCCTTCCATCGAAAATAACCGATTTATAGGGCTTCTTAGGTTAGAATCGTTGATAACTTTTTCACGGCCTTCCTCACTCCACTAGAACTACCACAAAGTACACAATCATAAAAGCATCAGGGTTCACCGCACATCAAAAAACGCTAGGGTCGCGCCATCACTTATGCAAAACGGCCTGGCTGGTGAACCAAGGGGGGGTGCCGGTTGTCCGCTCAAAAATTTTCGGGCGGCCTACAGGATGGAGACTTGCGATCGCCCACCCCTATTCTCGATCCGTTCTTTTCGGCTATGGTTTGGGATTTTGTTAACATTTGGATTGTGGGCGAATTGGTCGATGAAGCAGATTTTGAGCATGGCGATCCCTTGCATGGTGCGTACATAGCAGCAAGTAGTTACACAATTCTTCTTGATCAACTAAGTTGTCTAAAAGCTTAATTTAACATTAAACCGTGTAGCTTACAGGTTTTTGTATAAACTTGTCCCTGTTTTACAGGTCAACACGACGATAGCCGTCCAAAATTCGTCATCATCTCACCTCGATAATTTTGAACCTACCGCGAGATGTGGAAGGATCGTCGAAGATTCGACAGCAGCCCAGGAAATGGGTTATCAGGTATATGCTTTTAATGCAAAAGTAACAGACTTTGTTTTCTAGGGAACCCTCGACTGGTCCCCATCGATGCAAGCCCTCCTCTTTTCCTCAACCTTCTACAGTAGCCTCGTCTCCGTCCTCTTTGTCGGCTATCTGGCTGACCGTTTCGGGCCCAAAATTATGCTCCTAGGTCAGAACAGTCACTCGAAAATTACTTAACCGTTTTCAGGAGCATCTGTCGATTTTCTGATCATGAGCTATCTAGCCCCATCGCTGGCTAGTCACTCATATTGGGCATTCTTCGGGACGCGGCTGGTAATGGGACTGGCTGAGGTAAGAATCATACTTTAACGATGCTTTCCGAATATTTTCTAACGTCAAATTGCGGTTTCTTGCTACTGTTACTACTGTCAAGCCTTTTTAGGGTGCTGTTTTTCCATGTCTCAACTCCTTGGCAGCCAAATGGTTCCCACCCACCGAAAAATCAACGATGGCAGCGATCTATACATCCGGAATTCAGGTAAGCTTCGCGTAAGCCCATAAAACCCTGAATTCTAGATATCCTCAGCATTTTCTGCCCCCATTAGTGCATTTCTATGTACGACCAGCGTGGGGTGGCCGTCAATTTTCTACTTTTTCGGTTTGCACTGACCTAGCAGTCGTTTTTATAGCCAATTTTAGCGACCGCGGGTTTTGTTTGGGTGGTCCTGGGACTAATTTTTGTCACCAATTCCCCCTCCAAGAACAAGTTCGTCTCCGAGCGGGAGAAGAAGTACTTGGAGCTGCATGTTGGGAATAACGCAAAATTGGCGGTGAGGGTTTCTCTAGCTCGTTGTCTCTCTCGCTCTCTTTCTCTGTCTCTCTTTCGCTCTCCCTCTCTCAATCTCTCTCTCTCTCTCTCTCTCTCTCTCGCGGTCTTTCCTTTTCTCTCTCTCTCGCTCTCTCTCACTTTCTCTCTCCCGGTCTCTCCTCTCTAAACCAGGATTTTCAGAAGAACGCTAAAATGCCGTGGAAGAATTTATTATTCTCTAAAGAAGTCCTAGCCGTTAACGCCTGCTCCCTATCATCAAATTTTATCTCAAACACGATACAGTCCTTCTTACCTACCTATCTTATGGAAGTGTTGGCTTTGCCTATACATTTGGTATCTTACGCTTTCAAAGTCAACGCTTTTTTTGAAGAACGGTATATATTCGATGGTACCCTTCTGCTCTCAGCTCCTCTGCAAAAATACGATGAGCCCACTATCGGATTATTTGAAGCGGCGCGGGCATAGTCCGACAAAGTTGGGGAGGATATTCCAGGGGATTAGTGAGTTAATAGATTCTGTCCTATTGATTGAGTTTAATTCTTCTACAGATTTTGTTAATGTCGATCTTATACTACCTTATGAGTTTTTCTAGGCTCATTTGGCTCGGGGACCTTCGTTATCCTCCTCGGCATTATACCTTCTTGTGAAAACCCGGTTCTTGCGATCCCGCTCCTGATGGGTTACGGTATAGTTGCCGTACCGTAGAGCTTAACACGACTTTAGGCCTTACTTTCTCTTGCATGGTGCCTGGCTATTTCACCTCACTACTATCGATTGCTCCAAAATATACGGGAACACTGTCGTCTTTTAGTAATTTGCAATTATAGCGGGGTTTGAATGTCTTTAGATGCAATCCCAGGGACGCTTGGCAGTATGGGAGGGCCGTTGCTGTTATCGCTAATCAATTATTTGGTCCAATTTTACTTCTATTTTAATGATGTTATGAATTTTAGCAACTACCCTACAAATGGCCAATACTTTTTACGTGCTGTGCTGTTGTCCATTACATTGGTGGAATTATCTTTGTCAGCTGGGGATCAGGTTCGTTTTTGAAGCGAGAGAGAGAGAGAGAGGAAGAGCGGTCGAGACCTATGTGATAAATCCAAAAATAAACCCGATTTAGCCGAAGTCCTCCCATGGGCCAGAGCCGATTCCGTCAAGCCTATCCCGAGCTTCCAAGAATTCGGTCACGAGACGAAAATCCGTTCCGTTGAGAAATAAAAGTTTTTTTTTTATGTTTTTGAACATGTGATGCAAGTGACACAACACTTGCAATATGCGAATTACCCCTATCGACGAGCCCTTCGAAAAAAATATTGATCACGTGGCATTCCATTAGAAAAGTTTAGTTCTAATTGATTAGCGGAAGGCGTCGCCTGGATAAAATCTTTCTAGATAACATTTTTTGAATTTTACAAAGATATTCGATACGCAAAGCCTGGTTCTACCCTTTCAAAAAATCACCAAATATTATTTTTCATAACAACCACTACTTGAAGACAATCAACGCATTGGACCGTATAAGGAAGTCCCTTGAAAAAGGCGTGGACCCCGGAAAATGGCCACAAAGTCCAGTCGTCCATGAGCCACGCCGCGGTACAAATAATTTACTTGCATAACGGCTCCAAGGAAGTCGCGCCGTGCGAAACGCTCCCACATTAATGCGAGACTTGCTCCAGGATTCATTTGCAAGTTTTTACCACGCTCAGCTAGTATACCATAATTTTTTCCCAGCAGCGATTCATAGATTTTTGCAACTAATTTGGTGGGAAGAATTACCGATCATAGCTCGTAGTGTAGCTCACCTAGCCGCTGCGTTTCAAGGATCGGGCCGAAGTCTTCAAGTGACTTCTAAACTAAAAACCGGAATTTTCTTATAGGTATCGTTATTCGTTTGAGCAATATTTATTGAAGGGACGAGGCTGCGAATTTTTTTGGATTCTCTCACTTTCTCTCTCTCTCTCTCTCTCTCTCTCTATCTCTCCTTCATTCTCCCTCTCTCTTGCTCTCTCTCTCGCTCGCTCTCGCTCTCTCTCTCGCTCACTCACGCACCCTCTCTGCCTTTCTCTCTCTCATCTCTATCTCTCTCGCCTCTCTCTCTATCGCTCGCTAAACCTCCAAGTTTTAGAAAAACGCTAAAATGCCGTGAAAAAGCTGCTATTCTCCAAAGAAGTCCTAGTTGTTAATCCCTTCTCCCTACCTTCAATTTTTATCTCAAGCTCTCTCGCTCTCTCTCTCTCTCACTCTCTCTTTTTCCTCACCGGCATTTCTCTATATCTGCGTAAATAGGTGTATACGTAGTGCCTAAACTATTTGTGTTGTTTTTCACTATTACAAGCACTCAAAAGCAAGTAAAAAGCATCTAGATACGCACTACAATTTTCTAAGCTCAGCTTAATTGATGCTTAGAAACGACAATTTCCGAAATGCACTACCGCTTCGAAAAACAAAATTGAAAATAACTACTCATCCGGTTTTTTTCCAAGATTCCTTTCGAAATTTTCTTCACGTCTTTAGACAATCAATAATTACAAAACTTGATAGATGACGTACGACACAACGGTCGTGATCGAGCGTATCAGCGAGTTTTTCCATTCCACCGTGAACTTATTCGGGATTCTGACCAATTTATGGCTAATGATATGTATCGTTAGAAAGGTGGGCGTGGATAGAATTGTGCTGAAATCCATATTATACCAAAAAAAAAACACTTAAATTCGATTTAATACCATAATTTAGACTCCAGAAGGTCTACGCCCCTACGCGGTGCTACTCTTCAACTTGGCCTTAACGGATGGTGTGGCCTGTTTTGTGGGGTATTTTGTGATGCAAAGGTATCGATTTTTCGGAGTTAACAGCGCTAAATTATGAAAAAAATTAATATATCGCTATTTCAGAATCATTCCCTACAAATTCCAACTCTTCTACATCTCCTACGGCCCTTGCCGATACTTTAGCCCTTTTGCATGTTACGTTGGGTATAGCATACAACTTCACTGCTATGCCCATTCGTTAAATTCGATTCTTTTATCGTTTTACTATAGGTTATATATTTTGAAAAACGTAGGTTTTCAATGTAAAATCGATAAATTTTTTATTTTTAGCCCACCCCAACCTTCAGAATGGTCATTTTCTATACCTTAATCGTCTACAGCCCGTCACTTTTTCAAATGGTAAGCAAATTTTAATAGATTTCAGGCCATAAAAATTTAGAGTTACAAAGTGTAGATAAAGAAATATTACATAGCCAAATTTTAGACCTCCTTCCTTTTTGCCGTTGATCCGCCCGAGCTGGTTCGTAGTTTGTTAGCCGCAAATTATCCGCTTTATGACGTAACTGGTGAGCAAAAAAAACGTTTTTAAATTTTATAACTATTTTTATGATAAATATATATATATATATAGAATATTTTGTATTATTTAAGTTCTAGTATATAAAATCGCAGTTAAAAATGGAATTTTTAGGCCTAACAGTCAGCGGCCATCAGTCTATCTTCACCTTTTCATGCCTATTTACAATTTTCTATATGACACTGCCGTGTGGCCCGATCTATGTGATGATATTAATCACGAGGCGTAAGGTATTCGCTGTAAGTTTCGAGCTTTATCCTACTTTATATAAAAAAATAGTGTTTGTGTGTTTGTGTGTGAGTGTGTGCCACTTTGCATGCAACTTCCGTCAGGGTGTCCGGAGGATATCTCGAGAGGGATGGGTTTGAGGAGGTGTTTGATACGTCATTAGATGCGTAATGGGCTGGAGATGACTGCACACATAGCGGATTTTGTAAAAAATGTTGTTTTCGACATTAAAATTAAGTTTTTCGTAGAAATTCGGCCACCCACTTTGTTAGGAGAAAATTAGCATACGCAGGAAGTTGCAGTAGCCTATATAACGGCCCGAAGGGAGCGTTTTCAGTTTTTTGTCATCGGAATTGGGGCACAATTATGCAAAAGGAAGAACATCATAGGGTTAGACGGGGCCAGGGTTGAAAAGTTGCGAAGCGGCTTTTCAACCCTGGTTTTAAAAATATCGAAATTTTGACGCGAAAAGCTACGTTTTTAGGTCCTCGCCAAAGTCGAGATGAGCGAGCGAACCAGGCAAACTCATTTGAAGCTTGTCAAGGTATACGAAGCTTACGGAAATGTCTATAAGAATATATAGGCTTTAACCTTTCAAGCGGCTCTTCCATGCTTCTTCTCAATATCGGTAGGCTGCTACGCAGTGGAGCAACTCGGGATTTATCACCATCCGATTTTGGAGTTTATGGTTTTTCAGGTAGGCTCGGTAGGGTTTAAAAGAAAGCTTACAGACCTGTTTTTCAAACTATATGAGTACATTATAATGTTCTTTGATAACGTTACAAAAATAAGCATACTTCATCTGTCACTACACCTTTAAAATACTTTTTGTAGTCGGTGGCCTGGATACCGTTACTTGCCCCAATGCTATCACTCTACTACGTGGCACCGTACAAGAAAGCGACCAAAGAGCTGTTGAAATGGCTGGGACTCGGGAGACTGAAGGTAGAGCACCAACTCAAGTCATTTAATTAAGATTATTTTAGTGCCTAAACGATCAGAAAGACGTAAACTACAAAGTACGGCCGGTCGCAAAAATATCGACAGCAACAATGTCGTCATTTCGCTAAAAGATCGAATATATAGGTTTTGAATAAACGCTGAAAGCATTTCTATCGATAGACAGCGACAAAGAGAGAGAGAGACAGAGAGAGAGAGAGAGGGAGAGCGATAGTGAGATCGGGAGAGAGTGAGAGAGGTAGAGAGCACGGAAGAAAAACCGTTCGAGTGAATGGACATGTAATTGAATAGCCGCTTCATTGTTTACGGGACGCGCGCTCTTTGCACCTCCGAAGCCTCAGACAGCCAATTCCTCCAGTTTTTATTTTTTTCCTTCACGAAACGGTGGTTCACCCCCGACTCGATGTGTTATGTTTTCACGGCCGAAAAAACCAGATGGAGATGATAGTCAACAAATTTACACTGATCGGCTTCTCACCCTGGCTTTTCTAGCCTTCATATCGATCCCCTGACCACTCATCGTATATTTGTTTTCCTTTTTAGAGGCTGGAAAGCAAGCCAGTGATCCTTGAACAATTATTGCCTAAGGAAAATCGGCGGTGTTTAGCGTTTTTCAGGTAATTTCGCACGTTTTGGAAACCATAATTTATTGCGAAATGGTTTAAAAACACGGCATTGGACAAACCCAATTTTTTTGCGGCATTGTCGTTTTTTGCGTTTTTTTTGCGGGAAATGTGATTTTTAAGTATTCTTACGCAATATAATCTGAATTAAACTCATTTGGCGTTTCAATAACATTTTTGAATTGTTATTCTCCCTTCTTTCTGTTACTTTCTGTCACTCTTATTCTAATCTTTGATTTATTAGGTTCTCCTGGAAAAGGTGAGTAATTTTGTCTAGATATTTCTCTTTCCTAAAATTTATACGCAATTGCACACAATTTATATGGAAGTGTACGGAAAATATATACGCAGATTATGCGCAAATTATACGCACTATGCGGAAAAATTGAGAAAAATAAAAATGAAACTAATGCGGAACCGGAAAATCCTAATTTCACCCGTATGACCCAATATTGGCCCTCCCCAACCGCCGTTCTCACCAAATTGCTTCCGCATTTCGAGCCCCAGCACTCTTTGCACTTTCTTCTTTGCAATAAAAAACTGCCAAGAAAAAGGCCTCGGCTTTCCTTTCTTCCGGCTTTTTCTGGGGTCGCATCATCGTCTTCAGCCGCCCTGCCTCCCGGGCCTTACACTCACAGTGGCGACACTCACCCGAAAACGTGTGAAAAGACCGCCCTCCGGCTCATCCGGGCCCAATATTGCCCGGAAAATGTCACCTTTTCGAGGGTTAGATTGGAATTGCCCCTTCAATTTCTTAGGGTTGTTTAAAATTTTTTTTGATTGATTTGCATGCTCCGGTCTACGCTTTTTTTTCGGGGTTTTCGACCTTTTAGCTTCTTTTGTTTCATCTTTAAGCTGTTGCTCAAGCCACAAAACTTCTTAAAAGGTTAGGTGCCTATATTCGAGTATAGTTTTGCTTCCTAACCCTGGAAAACGAAGCCTCCGACTCCGTTTCGTTGTTCCAGCTCGAATTTCACTAGGAAAGGCTGGAGTTCCTTGACAATGGAGAAGCCCAATTTTTTGTATTGTATATTTTATGCTTAAATAGTGTTTTTGAAAGTCTAGATAGAGAAATGGAAGTATAATGATTTTTCGAGGTATTCTCGGTTGTTTTAGCTTGTTTTTTCCCATCGGGTCTTGTGCAAAAAAGCGGGCAAATGCCTCTTTGTTTGGGGAGAAGCAGCTGTTTCTGCGAGGTGCCCAGCTTTTACGCAATGTTTCGTCTTGGTTGCTTCTATCTAACTAGCGCCTTGCGTTAATCAAACTCTATTAAACTTTATGTGTCTTTAGAAATTTGAGAATATTTTGAAAAAGTAGCCCTAGAAATTTAAATTGAATGAAATTGAATTGATTTGAATTTAAAATTTTTGATATTGAAAAATTTGATGTAGTTTTTTATTTTTTATTGTTACGCTTTGTTTATTCATAGAGGCTCAATTCTAATATTTTTACATTTTCCTAAAATACTGATATTCGAAGCCGGCTAAGAAATAGCAGAATTTTTTTCAGGGATGGCCTTACGCAATTCTTCCAAAATTGGGAACTCGCACTTTCAGAAACAACAATCCCAGCCTATTTCTTCAAATTTCCTGGCCCAGACACTCGCGAAAATCAACCCTGAAAGTGCCTTAGCGTGGAGGGGCAGAAGCTAAAGTGCGCAAGTCGCGCGGCTGGGTATCCATCCCCCCTGCTTTTGGATAGCCATTCGAATGGGCATCCATCCGCCGATCGATGGCCCTTTTGGTGTGGTGTGGCCAGACTAGCCGACAACCCCTTTCCACAAATGGCCCCTTCACCCTTCAAATGTCGGCTTTTCTTTTTATTTTCTCTCGGCTCCGCCTGTGTTTTCTCGGGTCGCCGTGTCCCGTAAAATTAATTTCTGGTGCTGCTTGGGCGGCGCGAGATTCTGGCCGAAATTGAATCTATTCTGCGGAGCTTCTCGTCGTGGGGAGGGCCAAAGCTGAGGAGCTATAGCGGTGTTCCTTGGACTTATCCATCCTTCATCTTTGATTTTCAGCAGCTTTTCCACTAGGTCTAGAATAGATACGCTATTTTCCAAGCTTTTTCAATTGGCTTTTTTTTGCGTTTTCTCTTCCATAATTTTTCATGTAATGTTTTTATTTTTCAAACTTTCAGAGGATCTTTCATGATTTTTAGACGGGCTGGGATGGTTTTTGTTTCCACGGATATCTCTCTCTCTTGCTCTCTCACTTCTCTCTCTATCTCTCGCTCTCTCACCCTCTCTCTCTCTTGCTCTGTTTCTCTCTCTCTACCTCTGTCTAAATCCGTCAAACGCAAATTTTGGCGCTTCATCCTCTTCTCCTTTTCCAAGTTTTCGGATTAAAGAAAAAAAAAATTTTCCCGAGACCAAAAGATAACATTCACCATCTTTGTATACGTTCTAATTGCTCGGGCCTCGAGACTTGAATGCACCCAGTGATTCAGAAAATTCCGACCCAAGACAGAAAAAGCCAGCGCCTGACGTTGTCCATCTACAGGGTGTCCCAAAAAAAACGAACCATCTGGCATTTCGCCGCCTTACATCCGGTCGATCCCATACTTTGCACAAGGGTGTATTAGACCCTAAATAACCACAATCCTGGGTTATAGCCCGATCGATACAGTAGTTTTCGAGTTAGCGCCAAAATCCTATTTTTTACGCGATTCTTAACCGTTTTTTCGGCTATCTTTTTGGACTTTGCATCGATTTCCATCCACTTCCGGCTGCGAATCCCTAATTTCACTTAATATCGGGGGTGACTTTGAGTTACAAAAATTGTTTAAATCAACGGTTATTTGATTAATTTTATCAGGAAAAAATTTCTAAGGGTAAATAGCGCCTGCCGCTTCATTTTCACTTAATGTTTATGGGGTCTAATTCCACGGAAACCCTATGAAAAATAGAAAATAAAGTTTATTTTTGTTATAACTCGTGAACGACCGTAGCTATAGGGCTATAACCCAGGATTGTTGTTATTTAGGGTTTGATACACCTCTGGTTCAAATTTGCGGCCGATCGGATGTAACACGGCGAAATGCCAGATGGTTCGTTTTTTTTGGGACACCCTGTATTCTTTCTTTTTTTCCGGGCCCAAAATCCTCGTGTTCCCATACTCAAAAATCCCTCCACTTTTTGCTTGGTTGGCAGCCAAAAATGCCGGCCGGAAATGGGCCCCGGGTGAATCGAGTGGCCTGCCACATGTTCTCTCGTTTCCGCTTCAAAATTCATAAAAATTTCACTTGACTTCACCAGAAAATAGTTTTGAATAGTTTTTCTGGGTTAGAAAACTCTATATTTAATATTAGTGGATCTCGATACATTAAGGCAACCGAAGTATCTGAATAGTTGCTTCACGTGTATTTCACGTTCACCCTCAATCTCGCTCACACGCTCTATTTTTCTTGCCCCCTTCTCTCCCCCATTCTCTCCCTCTCTCTCTCTCTCTCTCTCTGTCTCTGCCTCTCTCTCATCTCAAACGTTTTAGATGACCGTCACCTACACCCTCGAGGTCAGCAAGGCAAAATTCTGGGGCTTTCCCAAGCTGCTTGCCAGATGGAGGGGCTCTATTTATCGCTTGATTTATCGGTAAGAGTTTTCCCACATATGAATTTATCGTATTTCAGTGAAATGCTAGTTTTCCTAATTGCTTACTACACGATATTGCTCGTTTACCGATATTTGCTAGATGTTGAGCAGAAGAGGTGTGATATATTTTGCAAACCACATTTTTCTCCCTGTCTTTAGAACGTTTGAAGCAATAGCTTTGTATAGTCGAGAATTCTGCTCAGAAGTGATGGTCACGTTTGTGCTCGGGTTCTATGTGACACTTGTGATGGGAAGGTGGTGGCAACAGTACATGAATATCCCTTGGCCAGACAGGTAAGACTGAATTTTTTTTCTTGATTTTGACAGCTGGCGCGACTAAGCTATCTGCCGCTCTCCCTTTAAAAAGTTTTAAATTTCTGATTTGCTCAAAATAAAAAGAATTTAGAATCTCAATGCAAATCGCCGCCTACGTCAACGGTACTGACGAGCGAAGTCGCATGATTCGAAGAGCCATGGCTAGATATTTGAATTTATTGACGCTTTTTACGTTTCAGGTACAAAATTAAGCAGTTTCTATAGAAAGGTGTTTAAGAATACCTCGACTGTCATCAAGAAGCGCTTCCCGACGATGGAACATCTTGTCGCTGCGGGGTTGATGACAGAGGAGGAGAAAGCTGAGCTTGATAATACTGCAACACCGCATGGAGTTTGGTAGGTTAGCACGAGGCCTCTCTCTCTCTCTCTCTTTCTTTCACTCACTCTCTCTCCTCCTCTCTCTCTCTCTCTCTCTCTCTCTCTCATTCTCTTTTTTCCGACTTACCTATGATTTTGTAGCGACAACAGGAGACTAGCGGAATTCCGATTTAGGTAGAGCACAGCTTAAAGGTTCCAATTTCATGCTACCTTTCTCATTCTTTCGCTGTTTGCCAGGTCAAATTCTCTGTGTCCGAACTTTTGCTGATACAGTGTTTTACGGGCTCTCTCTCGCATTCACTATCTCTCTTCTCTCTCTCTGCCGCTCTCTCTCTCTCTCTTCGCTCTCTTCGCTCTCTCGCTCTCTCGCACTCTCTCTCTCTCTCTCTCTCTCGTTCTCACTCGCTCTCCCTCTACTCTCGAAATTCAGGTGGCTTCCCGCCCACTGGTTCGTCCAATTGGCGGTCCTGGCTCGACGTGAATGCAGAATTCATGACGATTTTCATCTGAAGACACTAATAGACGTAAAAACCTTGTACTCTAAATACTTACAATCTCTCTAGGACGTGATGGAATTCCGCGGTATGTGTGGTATGATCTGGTCTTACGATTGGATATCGGTCCCGCTCGTTTACACCCAGGTAGGTCAGGGTTTTAAGGTCCTAAAATTTTAAAAATTTGAGGTTGTAACCATCGCCGTGTACAGTTTCTTTGCAGCATCATTATTTGGTCGTCAGTATTTGTATAACAGCGAGGCACCGGTAGGTAATCATTAACTGATTCCAAAGGCAAGCTTTTTTAAGAATTCATTCCCTATTGTGGATTACTACGTTCCGTTGTTCACTATTTTCCAATTTTTCTTCTTCGTCGGGTGGTTGAAGGTGGCCGAGTCGATGATATGCCCATTCGGGGAGGATGACGATGATTTTGATCTGAACTGTAAGTAGTACCTTTCGATCCGACGCTATCTTGACGCACTACTAGATGGCCTGGACTCTATCCATATTTGACGCATTAATAGAGCGTTTAAAAACCTCCTTGCTACTTGAGAAATTGGCAATTTCAGGGATCATCGACCGTAACATCCAAATCGCCTACCAAATTGTTGATCAGCTGCATGGAAGGACACCAAAGCTTTCGAAAGATCCGCTCTGGGATGAAGCGGAACCGACGTTACCGTATACTGAAGCTTCAGCTGCCTTCAAGACAGAACCTCACGTTGGCTCGACGACTGCAATGAAGTAGGTCATTCGGGAATCCCGATTTTTCCGAACGAATTGGAATTATTTCTCTGATTGGCGCATTGATGAACGTATTTTCTAGCATCCCCGAGAAAGCTGCCCAATGGGAAGCCACCGATGTAATGCCAGCCATATGTGAAGAGGATGGCGCAAATTATTACATTCGAAAGGTATAATCCAATCTTTAAAAACTTACAACTTAGATGAAGAACAAAGACCTTGACGATGATGATGATGGAGATAGTGATACTGCCAGCCAGCCTAGTCGGTAAGTAAAAGAAGATAGAGAGAGAGAGAGAGAGAGAGAGAGAGAGAGAGAGAGAGAGATAAGAAAACCATATCTGATTCCTTCTAGACTGAGAAGAAGCCGTCAACGCCTCCCCGGCCTGATGCCTGGATATAGCCGCCAAAACCTGGCCAGCCGCGTCGGCAGCAAGTTCGGCAGCCTGAATTCTGTCTTCGGGGTTAAACCGTAAGTTTCAAAATGGAAAAGCGATTTCAAGAATTTTTAGGCCCTCTTCCCCACCCATCCCGAGTGTTCGAAAGATGTCGATCAGCAGGGCCCGGAATATGGACAGCAATATGTCGGATGTAAGTTAAAATTAGATTTTTTTTGCGAAAGTGTCGGTCGGAACTGCTGAATACCAAAATGGCGTCAAGAATTTCGGAAATTTAACTACTTCCAGGACTTCTCGATCTTTAAGTTCTCCGACACGCTGATCCGGGACAGCCAGCTCAATATCGAATCGTTCAACACCTGCAATGTGCTTGATGGTGATGGGGAGCAGGCAATCACGAATGCTCCGCCAGTGCTTCAAATGATTCCGACGCCTTCTGAAAAAGTATGTACTTTCAGACATTACAAAATATATAGTGGTGCTTATACCTTCCTTACTGTTCTCCGTAAAAAACCATAGTTGACGTAGAAAGACATCAAAAACGATATTTCAGGTCTTCAACGCCACGGCTTTACAAAACGTGCCGGAGCATGGCGTACTCGATCTCATGGAACCGGAAACGCCCCGGAAAATGTCAATTCAAGGAGTTCATGGACCAGTTACCACATTTGACGACCACAATTCGGCTTCTGAAATTAGCGATTCGAATAGCCAGACGCTGCTCTGCAAGAAAAGTGACGAGGAATAGGTTTAGTCTGCCTTCTGTTCATAAAACCGGCGTTGTAAGATAATTTTTTAGTTCTTCCAATTTTCGGAAAGATTAAAATGACTACGTATCGGTTTGTCAGAGCTCCAATTGATGCGTCAATTAGCCACCCGGAGTCTTTTTTGCGCCAAAACTGACCAAACCAAACTTTTCATAATTTTACTCATTTTCTGCGTATTTGACTTTTCCCCGGTTTTTGATTAGGGCAATGAATGGATTTATTACAGCATCGTTTCCTCTTTCATATTTTGCATTACCATCGCCTTACAACCACGGTTATTTCAAAAATCACCCCCTCAAGTTTATTCGATTCCAAAGCGGTACCTCCCGATACAGGTTACAACTATCCTTTCAGGTGGATTACGGTATTTATATTTATATTTATTCCTATTAATTAATTTGGCTTTTGTTGTAATTTATATGATAAGTGCAAGCTGATAAAGCTTTCGTTATTATGGCTTGATGTTGGCAATGTTTTCGATCAGCTTCTCGTAGATGTCGACGCCGCGGAGGTAGATCTAAAGAGTTTAAATAATTAAGCGATACCTACAGGCAAGCGACACCTAAGTATAAGCTACAAATTACACATTTAAGATACCTTTTCGTTCAAGAACTCGTTGTGGTCGTGGAGCAGCACCGGGGTGTGATTCATAGGAGAGAAGCCGATGGAAGAGTACCCCTTCTAAAAGGAAAATTATGGTTCTCTCTCTATCTCTCATGCTCGCTCTTTCTCTCTCTCTCTCTCTCTCTCTCTCTCTCTCTCTGTATCTCTCTTTCTTTCACTCTGTTAACCCACCGGTCTCATATAACGCGAATCCGTAGCGCCAGGGAAGATAGCCAAATTCAATTTGCATCCACTGAAAAATCATGGTTTTTGAGTGCGGTTTTTCGATGCTCGTTTTAGGGGAATTCGTAGTCGATTGCCCCTATTAATTTAATAACGATGCGTTCGTATGCCTTACAGTGAAGTCAACGTGCTCTCAAACGCGTTCCATAGTGGATCGTCACTGGTGGTCTTTGTAGTGTTGCTCACGCATTGGCGCTAAAATCCAATTATTTTTTGGGGAGGATTTAAGAAGTCTTACCCCAACCCATTCGACTGTCACGTCCTTTCCAGCCTCTTCGAGCCAGCCATCAACTTCCGCTTTCAACGCATCAAAATCCATATTCGGGGGGACGCGGATGATAAAGTCTAGAATTTTTAGAAATCTCAGAACAGCATTGAAAGCTGTTTACCGAGCACAAATTTGTCCGGGATCACATTTGCTTGAACGCCTCCCTAGCAATAAGTATAATTTGATAGGCAAAGCTGGGTGGCGTACTTGGATAATTGGAATATTGAGCGTTGGGACATCTCCAAGCCGCAGCGTCGGGTCATCGTTGAGGATCTTTTTCCACTTAGCCCGGAACGCAAGGGCTGAGTTCATGAAGCGGTGCTAAAACTAATGCATAAAACAAAAATTCAGTAACCGTGCCAAATTAAAAACGAGGGTACTCTACCATTTTCTCCATAGCTGTATTCTCAATAAACTCCATGGCGTGGCCCGGGTTTCCAGGGAATGTTACTTTTGCCCCTAAAGTTTTTGGTACTGGAGAAAATGCGGGCTTTGTGTAAAAATACGACGCGCTACAACTTACACCATGGGTTACGTTCTCCGTAGTAGACTTGAAAGGTTTCGGTGGGGGAAGCGAGACCTTCGTCGAGTACCCAACCAATGTTTAGATCCTAAAAAAGACCTCTATACGCTCTCACTCTCACTCTCTCTCTCTCTCTCTCTCTCTCTCGTCCTCTCTCTTCTCCCTCTCTTTATCCCTATCTCTCTATCTCTCTCGCTCTCTCTCGGCCTCGCTCTATCTACCTTCGATGATTTCTTCATTTCTTACCTTGAAGTCCTGACTCTCGGTGAACACCCTCATTCCATTATAGCCACCGCGTTCCTCATCTGAAAATTTTTCATTGTATACCTTTCAAACCTTCCGCCTTCCATTTCCCTTATTCTTTATCTTAGAACGCACCAGACCCGTAAATCATATGCACTGTCCTCAGAAATTGTCGAGTTCGGCGTTCAAAATGGCGCCGAATGGCCTCCAGGTACTGTATACCGACGCATTTCATATCTTGGGAGCCTATGGCAATATGTTTTTGATGAAAACCTGGTGATTTTCACCTCTAGCATAAATATTGCCATTATCTTCTTTGACGGCGGAAAACGGCTCGTGCTTCCAGTGCTCCTAATGACCGGAGTATGTCTCTTTGTCTATCATTCTCGATCCACCTCCTTCCTTCCTTCTCCCTCTCCTCTCTCTCTCTCTCTCTCTCTCTCGCTCTGTCACCTCAAAAACTGGCACCACATCCGATTGCCAAACACCTGTCCGAAAATCATCTGTCCGAAAAACACCTGTCCGAAAAGCATCTGTCCGAAAAATCACCCGTCCGAAAAAACATGTGTCCGAAAAAACACTTGTCCGAAAATCGTCTATCCGAAAAATCATATGTCCGAAAAGTCGCCTGTCCGAAAAACACCAGTCCGAAAAATTAATGTCGAAGCAACAATCAAAACCCTTTTCGAATTACTTAGTCAGTTCCTAAAGGTTCGAGGTGTAACTGCCACCAGATAGCCCCACGTGGGGAACGCCCCGGAATTGTGACCAAACCAAGTTTCACCGGCTGTATCTTAGGGAATGCCTCCCCGAGCTCATTGAGTCACTCTCCAAAAATTTATGTTACAGTAGCGGTTTGTATCCCCGGAAACTACCCTCCCATTTTCTCCAAAATCCGGTTTGCATAGATTACCTGAAGAACTTGGGAAGTTTCAGCCGCACCTCGATTTCATGGTCCGATATTTACTTTTCGGACAGTAGATTTTCGGATGGATGATTTTCGGACAGGCGATTTCGGACAGCGGACAATGTTTTCGGACGATTTTCGGACAGCGTCGGACAGGTTCGGACAGTGTTTCGGACGGTGTTTTCGGACAGGTGTTTTTCGGACAGGTGATCGCCACCCGACTCTCTCTCTCTCTCTCTCTCTCTCTCTCTCTCTCTCTCTCTCGCTCTGTCACCTCAAAAACTGGCACCACATCCATATGAGAATACAACAGCAGGGCCGGCAATTCCGGATGGGTCCCCTTCACGGTCAGCACGACGTGGGGCTGGCCTTGCACTGGCTAAAAAATATAAGAATTTTTGTTAAAATTAGGTTCACGACTTCAAATTTCCGCCTCTGGATCCCCAACTCATCAGCCAAACGGAATAGGAATTTGACGCATCCCTCTAGAAGAAAAATGCAAAAAAAGCTACCGGTGTTCGTACCGTAATCCGGTTTCGGATGTACCGATTTGATGCGAAGGTACTCGCGGAAATTTGCGACTGCGATGTCTTCACCCATTACTGCAACGTATCTCCTTAAACGTAGTGCAACGTATCCTGGCTTAACTTTAACGGATGCAAAGTCATCTAATTTTCTTGTTTTAGGGACAAATTAGGCTTTTTAGAGCAGGCGGGAGATGGCAGGATCGACCCTTTCCGCAACCAGGTCTAGACAACTACGCCATACGTTAACTGACGTTTTGAGGGCAATTTTGGAGGCGGTTATCAAGTCGCTCGTTTTTGTCATTAAAATTGGTTTTTAAAAGTTAAAGAATGGGGAAGCTTGGGGCATCAATCGAATGCGATGGAAAATGCAGAATGCGCCAAATTGCCATGCAAAGCTGTGCGTTTTTGGGGTGTGGATTCAGTGATCTGTGCCCAGCCGACCGGCCCGGCAACCAACCTATCACTTTTTGCTTGTGATTGATTTTCGTCCAGCAAACCCTACCCCCAAAAAAAGGCTTATCACTTCCCCAAATGACCCGATTTTCCACCCGACCACAACGCAATAATCACGATTTATTTACGGTCCGTGAAATAGCAAGAACGAGAGAGAAAACGGAAAGGAAAATGATAGCCGGAAAGCACTCTTGCGAAGATTTCTGGTGGCAGTTTTCTGAACATTTTTTTTGAGCATCAATCAGCAGTGATTTTGGGCAAAATGTGATAGGTATGTTGAGCAAAATTAAGGCATCAAAAAGCACAAAACAAATGAAAAAAGCGATATAAAGAAGGCCCTGAAGTCGAGGCAACTGAAATACATGCAAAATATTCATAAAATTTGCATAAATATATAAAATCTCTGTAAATTTGGTCGCAAAATTTTGACTAGTTGATGGTTGGGGGATTGCACGAGGCATAAAATCTGGGAGTAGTCGGGGCAAGAACAATGTGAAAAACGGAAGTGTATGCTTTTGTTTTGTGTTTTGTAGATGATCAATAGTGGATGGCAGCCAACACGACGCCGGCAGACACGACGAGCGCGAAGGCGAGCAGGGCGACGGCAAGGGCGAGTGCCTGGAATTCGGAAATCTATATTGAAATTTAAATTAAATCACAAAGCTGACAAAAATGTCGACACTGAGACTCAAGAAACGTATCAACCTAGCCAAAGCGGACGTATCGGTATTTGAAATCCCGACAACGAAACACCAATAACCAGAAGGTTCCGCCGACGGCAAAACTATGAGACCCAAACGCCGACAGGGAAAACGCCGATAACCGAAATACCGACCTTCTTGAGAGATTTTCTAAGGATACCTGAAGGAAAAGTTGGCCGAGGAACTATACTTTGGATAGACAGCGCGCGAGAGGCATAGAAGAGAGAGAGAGAGAGAGAGAGAGAGATGACCAATTCAAAAATTCGCAAGATCGTGCCCACCTTTCTCTGCCTCAACCGACGTTCCCGCTCCCTAGCGTAAACATCGTAGTCGTACATCTCTTCCGGAAGAGCCGGGCCTATAACATTTTTATTGGACACTTGGCATGCCCTACCGTATCTAAAAATCGGACTCCTAGCCCTCCTTGCTGCCGCCGGGACGGGTTGATCATGATGCCAAGGATGGGGTGGCGGAGGGGGTTCCCAGATGGGCGGGCGGTACTTCCACGACATTGCCGGAGGGTAGATTTTTCGGTCTAGACGATCGATCATAATCATAGAGGTAGCCGATTTTAAGGGTTTGATATTACGATAGAATATAAAATATAGTGGTAAAAGGTGTATAAGAGTTTCAAGTTATGAAACTAGGCGCTAAACAAACCTGTATATCTCGTCAACGGTCGCCTTGCTTTATAATCCGGTGGCTGGGCCCATGGTGTTGCCAAATAAGGTGCCGCCGCTGTTCTTTGGAGTGATCTGGAAAATGTACTGAATCATCGCCTTTTTGCGATCATTATACCTAGCGCTCAGGATCTGCACTTGAGGATAGTATGGATCTGGAGCAAACATGCTTGGCGTCTGCCTACTGTAGCCTGGCCGACGGGGATAGTCTAAAAACGTAGGATTTATCGTTAAGTTGTCCTCACTCTCTCTCCCTCTCCCACTCTCTGTTTCTCTCTCTCTCTCTCTCTTTGTCTCTCTCACCTCGATAATCCATCCTCTGCGCTTGCCGCTGATAGTATTGCCGCTGTGGCTGTGGGGCTGGGTAGGCGCCTCGGGCACAGAACTGAAGTTAGGAAGTAATAAAAGGTGTTCAAGGTATTTGGATATTGATATCTAAATGTACAATGCAAAAAGTATTAACATAAAGATACACATACAGGGCAAAATTCGCCGGCCCTCAGCGTTTTGTATGCGCACACATCGCAGGTGGAGTAAAAATGCGGGGCCCTCCGGAGGGTGGTGGTCGGCCGGCGTTCGGCTGAAATGGAAAGCTTTCAAGGGGGAGTGGCACCAAATACCAACTTAAAACAGACACTAGGACTTCCGGAATGTTTCAAATTCTAGGGGTATAATGATAACGGATGTTTACGGAAAATCCCTCTCAACAACGAAAAAATCATGGCGATGAAGTGGGAGAAAGGGAGTGGACCAAAAAGGTAGAGAAAGTAAGAGAGAGCGAGAGAGAGAGAGTGAAAGAGAGAGAGAGGAGAGAGAGAGAGAGAGAGAGAGAGAGAGAGAGAGAGAGAGAGAGAGAGAGAGAGAGAGAGAGAGAGAGAGAGAGAGAAAGGGAGAAAGAGAGAGAAAGAGAGGAGAGACAGTGCGTGACAGTGAAAAACTATTTAAAAATCTGGACTGACTCGTCCCGCTGTCCAATAAATCGGCAGACGATCCCTGCCCGATTTGCCAACGACCGGAATTGAGTTGTTCTCTAAAATCATTTTCACGTTATTTTTGCGGCTTTGAATTACCTGGATAACCGTAGACTTCCAGAATCTACTGAATCGGCTCTTCTTCTCGACTGCGGGGGTGGGGAAAAATTGCGTCGGTCTGCTGGAGGGGCTCGGCGGGGTCGGGAGGCCAGGGATGGGGTGGATTCGGCTCTGGAGAGTGGATGAAAATGCCGAATTACGGCTATCGGCAAGGAAAAATATCCGATTTTGACATGACTAATGTGCGCTGCGTATTACGGGTGACGCAAAATCGACGAAAAACCAGCGATGCCTTGCCGATGCCTTTAAAAATGACAATGACCTCTAGTCGTCAGCAACGCGGAAAACTAGCATATGAAAATAAATACAAATTTGCTAATTCGGATGACTAAAGGGCCGGGCAAAGCAAGTAATAATACCGATCCCTTACCTCTGCGCTAACCGCTGATGTGGGTTGTTGTGGAGGTCACGTTGCGTGATAGATTGTTGGTGTGGCGGGTGACGGAGCTGTGACTGGGCCCTCCGTCGATGAGGACGGCCGCCGTTGTGGTGGCGGGCCCCGTCTGGAATGGAAGGGAGGTAAAGCCGATTTCTACCCCTTAATGCCCGGTCCGCTACCGTCCACGTGCCCCTTCTACCCGGCGAGCGACTGACCCCGACCTATCTACCCGCGCGCACCCTAATTCACGCACCGGATGGTCAGCAGACGTGTGGACAAACAATTGGAATGGGAGGGTGGGGTGTTCGGAAATGGTTGGGGGAACGAGTTCGGGCTTATTGAAGGAGCGCAAAACTCATTTTTTTTTGTAAAATTAAAGTCATGAATTTTCGGATCGTAGAGATGCGGATAAAAACCCAACCCTGAAACTTTTCGCATCAACGAAATCAAACCACGACTTTACAAGTACACTTTGAAACCCGGTGAAAACCCGTAATGCTCCAAAACTCAAACATCACTAAATTTGAAGGCAAAAAAAGTACGGATTTGAAAATCCTTAGAAAATTCGGGGGCTATGCATGATTCGAGAATTAACAAAATGACCAACGATAAGATTTCGATACCCTGCGGAAAATTCGATTAAAAATTCCGCAAAGTAACAAATTTTTGTTCGTAAAAATAACTTTCATATAACATTTTTGAAATTACAAAATTCTCAAAATTCCATTTGCCATAAAAAGTCAACTAAATCAAGCAGAAATAATGGAATTTGAACCATAATGTAAGCTAAAACAGTGGATTTTCATATAGTGATGGGATCTATCAATAAAACGCCTCCCAAGCTCCGAAATACGGAAAAATAATTATGCTGACTTCGAGACTCCCAGAAGAATTTTTCAAAAAGAATAAAAACACAAAATTATCGCATTAATGGAACCCAAATCTGGAAATTTCAACACAGCTATGAATTGCTTGTTCAACGCACGCTACCTAAAGTCCTTTTCTCATACACGGCGTCGACTTCTCCCTGGGAATTCCGGTGCTGTATCAGGCGGTCAAGGCGGGCCTCGGCGCTTTCTGAAAATGGTAACATTTTGGACGCCACGTAAAGTGTAGCTTGGTTTGTTGTATTTGTTGGAATGTGCGAACTCACCCCTTCGCTGTTCCCTTTGAGTGAACGATGGGCCGACGACGTCGATGTCGATTTCTCGAGAGTCTCTCGGGCGTTCCGATTCCTCGGCGATTGCCGGCGAGTTCGCGTACTGGAAAAAGGCATTAAACTGGACTCATTACTTCGGAAAATCCAGGAGCGTAATCCTAACCTAGCGTAACCGGATATGCCCCGACAAACGCAAAAACGCAACAACTTTCGAAATTAGGGTAGCGTTAGCAAAAGATAAGAAAAGGCAAAAGAGCAAAAATAGGAAGAGCCTGCACGGCCCCGCGCACGCGACGCGACAGGCAACGCGCCAGGCGACGCTACACAACGCGAAACGCAACCCGAAATGGCGCGACACGCACGACATGACGCAACAGGAAACCGGCCCGACGGAGCGCACCAGACGGCGCCCCAGGTAATGCACGAAAAGACGCGACACGCAACGAACGAGGGTAAATAAATCGAATGGCCGTGCCTTGCCCGTCCCTTTAAAGTGCTAATACTGAGGTATCTATTGAATGCGTAGCGGAGGCGTTGCGTTAAAGTCTCCAGGTCCCGCCCGCGACGCGACCGCTTCCGAGAATTTGAATATTTCCCAAGGTAGCACCTTCCGTCTCCGGCTGCTACTTGTCGTCTGCGACTCGACACTTCGCCGCTTTCGATATGTTGTTGCCATCAAAATTTAAGCATTCAAAATAAGACCGCTCTTCCAAGCACTCGAATACGGTAGCCAGATCAATTTATAGCCAACCGCGAGCCAAAATTAACGATTTCCGGGGGGCTACCAGTGCCGAGCGGGGGCAGCCGAGATAGAAGAAGCATGTGTCGCGGCTGGCTATTTGCTATCCCATATCACGGAGGGCGCGTCACTGTGCACAGGGGACTCTCGACAAAAGAACAAGCAGCCTTCTACATCCCCTGCTACTTCACCTACGCACCCATCCAACACCACGGCTTCCACCAACACAGCACCAACACCACAACGGGTTGCGCTACAAGTGTCACACACGGGATCACAGGACGGGAAGACAATGGAGGGTGGCGGGAACAGATTAGAACAATGGGGTAAGGATGGTGAAGGTGTGAATTCGAAGTTCAGAGATTGGTCTTCAAATGTAAAAAAAAACTACAGGGGTGTCCCAAAAAAAAATCGAATCCTCTCTATTAATTCGCTGAAGTGTCCGATTTTAAAGTTTTAGGTATCTATCGAAAGCTCTCGAAAAGGCGAGAAGGTCAGCACTTTTCTAGGGCCAAAATCCAAGAAAGCTGCAGATTTTATGCAGAACACGCATGTTAATTGCTTGCTAAAGCTAACAGGACGGTGCTGAATTTCCTATTTTTTTAAAACCGCCGAATATTGAGCGAGGGCTAAAAAATTTCAAAAGCGTGATTCAATTTTTTTAAACAAAAAGGGCTTGTTTCTCGCCGTTTCGAGAGCTTTCGAACGGCGTAGAAGTCATCCCAATCCGACCTTTCTCCGGAACATTAGAGGGGTCGATTCTTTTTGGGAAACCCGGTAGACATTTGATAGAATTTAAAACGAAAAATGCAAGTCTCAAGATCCAAAGCGAATTTACAAGCGTGATTCCGATAGCGCGGCTGGCCGGCTGGTCAATAAGTGTTTTGACCGTGAGCCCCGTCCATCCCTCACTTCCCTACTAGGGCTAGCCTCATCCCCCCACGATTTCCACATGAATCACTAATCTTCACGCCGACCGCCTAATAGCGGAGACGACCCACCCTTCTTCTTTTCTTCTCCTTTTTGGCCTACCTGTCTCTCTTTCTACCGTCCACTCTATGCTTGCCCGAAGGATCGTCTCGTCGCCCCTAAATCTAGAGTGCACCCCACCCCCACCATCACCCCCACCAACCCCCGCAGGACCATATGATCAAAATGGCAACAATTTTAGGAGGGGGCAGGAGGAGCGAAAGATCAAGAGCAAAGATGGAAACTGCGCTCTTTTCAGTCGGGTATTCATTTAAAAATGAGCACCGGGTCGGAACACCTTTTAGCATTTTTCCGCATCAAACACCATCTTCTTGGAAAATTTGACAATTCTAATTTAAAACTTACAGAACATTTCTGTGCTTGATTGTCGTTACTAGAAAACGGTTTGAAAGGCCGCTCTAAATCTGATACTCCATTTTTTTAACTAGAAAATCATTAGAACACGAGAAAAAAGTTAAAATCTCGGCTTTGCAAAACTGTGCATCAAAACTGCTGTGTAATTTTAACACAGGCTTTTGAAATAACCGTCAAACTTAACGGATTGAACCTAGTTTAAATCGGAAAAATTAAGCGTTTTTCCGAATTATAACGAAAAGGATCGGCTCGAAACGAAATATATATGCATAGCAGAAGAATGGCGTCTAGCGCGTATAATTACGACGTTTATAGCGGTGGATATCCATTAAACGGCAATATATAGAATATAGTATTTATTAGGAAAACGCTGCAAATATGCTTTTAAAATTTGCATTAGACATCTGTATACCCGGTCTCACCTTACTACAGTAGAAAAAGTAGAATGTATTAGAATCGACCCGTAAGCCCGCAAAATGAAACCTACGATCGGGTACTGGGCGGCCAGACGTCGCTGGATGCGGTCGTTCAATCGGTTGATTGAATGGATGCGTGTCTCGGCATCCCTGGAATACGGGTGGTAGAACCAGTAAGTGCTTCGGGTACAGATTGCCGCAAGGCATATGCAAAACCTGGGTACTAAATGGTACCTGTCCCGCTGACGGCTACTCAGGAGAGAGGCTCGCGAGGTGGACGGGTCGCCGAGCGAGGGGGTTGCGTAGACTTGACTGTAAAAATTTTTGTTGGAGAAACTTATTTTTCTTAGTTTAACGCCTAAGTTGCTTATTTTAAAGGAACTTGGCAGTGGTGAAATCGACCCTGTGGGATGGCTAGGTCTAGACAGCTATACGAAACGGTAAAATACTCATAAATAACCTAGTGATATAAAACTATTTGCTACTAAAAAAAATAGGGTCGACCCTTTTCTGACCTTTATCGTAATCGTCAAGACCTAGCGCAAAATAGGGGTCGACATTGGCGCTTTCTAATAACTTTAAAGGGATCAACTTTAATTTTAATTGAGACTTTAAAACTTTAATTGGGCAAAATATCAAAAATTACGCCCCACTACTACTTACCCTATGGCTGCCGCGATGCAATTTAGGGGGATGCATGCCTGGGATAAATTTCCACCCAAGCCCGGCGGGATAACCGTTCTCAGGCACTCCGGTTCTGTACAAACGACCCGGCTCCCCCGGCCTTATGTCTCGCCATACGGCGGTTCGCAAAGCGTTATTTGCCTCGGGAGATGGAAATGTAGTGGGATAGTGCTTTTTGGGGTGTAATTGGATCGCGTAATTGTTTCTGATACTCTACCGGAGGCAGGGTACGATGAGCTGTAAGCTAAAAATCGAAATCACAAGATACGATGAAAAGGTTTTAGGATTATGCAATTATGGTAATTTTTCGCGGGATACCGTAAACTAAAACGGATAAACCACAAACTTTGTTACAAAAATTACGCGATAGAATGGGTTTCTGAAAATTAGAAAAACGCACCGATCTCTGTCATTATATGGGTTGTTATGCCGTGAAGAAACCGTCGAATCGACCAGGATCCAGTTCCGCCGATAGTCGAGCTGATCTCTAAAACAAAGTTATAAGTTTGGATACTGCTTATGATTCTTGGTTTGTTTTTAAAGCGTCTATGAAGTGCGGAAATGGCAGCCTCTCTGTTTTAGTCGACAGCTACGCGGCACGCCAAAATACATTGGCAGTCGCAGGTTCTTTAGTAGTCGGCTCTCGGAATTTCGAAAAAATTTCCAACATTTCTGGTTAGGGTGAAGTTGTCGGAAATCTAGTGCAGGGAACTAGCCAATTTTCGCGCTGCTTAGCCCTTTAAAGGGACATGCAAGGGCCTGGCCATGGTTTTCCTGGAACCCAATCGATTTCTTAGCCAACGCAGCGAAACAATAATAAGTCTGACAAAAAAGTCATAGGCAACTCCATCCGCATTCGTGCCTTAACCATCTCTTTAAGATGCGAGTTCACAAATTACAAAAAAATCGGCGCCCACCGAGATCGATCCCTGCGCGGTTTATCATGCCGTGACGTCATTTGGAAGAATATGGAATTGTCAGCGGTGGAGAGGAGATCATCGCGGGGTTCAGCCGATGAGATCTGAAACCCCAGCGGGGATCCCATCAATATATCGATAATCAGTGGGGTGTCGGTCGATCGGAGGTAAAGGGTAGATCAGATCGGATGGGGTGGCAGGGTGGATTCGAAAAGGGTAGAAGACGCAGAAGAAAAAGCCAAAGAAGAGGTGGAAAAGCCAAAAAGGCCGGGTGGGCCCACCCCTTCTAGATTCGGGGCAGGCATATCCGGCTTTGCATGAGAGATGAGAGGGCTGAGGTGTGATACGCCTCTGGGATTCGCCAAAATAAACAGTCCGGTGCGGACCTTTGGGGTGGCCAGGGCCCCGCGTGCCATACGCGCGCGGGTCCGCGCCTTTTTGGCATACCGCGCGGAGGGCATCGTCTAGGGAGGTGATAGATCTGCATGAAACTTCGGGTTTGCGAAGATTTTATGGCACCATCCCTTCAAAATTTTCAATTAAAGAGGAAAATAAGGTGATAAAAATTGACCGTAAACTTTTAAAGTTTTTTAGTTTTTTCACAAGAAGCAATTTTGACCAATACTGCTTCATGATAGTAGTAATCACCTAATTTCCTTTAAGTGTTGAAAAACCAAAGATAATTAAAGTGAAATCCAAAAGATTTGGCAAATTAAAAATGAATAAAAATGGTTTGAATAAAAACAAACAAAAATGATTTTTTGTTGAATAGATAAAACGGATCACGTTACTTTCGACACCCGGCCGTCATAATGGGACGACTCTCGCGCTTTTCAGCTCTTTTTAACGGGTAATATCATCCAGCGAGCTACAGTAGCTACGTACAGTTTACACCATGTCACAAAACTCCGAATTTCATAACTACACTCTACAAGATTTGATGCAAATCGGAATTGCGCAAAATAAACAGACAAACGCGAGATGACGGCGCGCCTCACCCGACTTGCAACACGCGTGCTTTTTGGCATTGCGCGCGCTGCCCGGCGGCTACAGCGAGGGGACCAAAGAATTATATTTTTGCGGAAAATGAGATTCGAGTAAAAACTTTTTGTAGACTACAATAATTTCATTTTCAGAGGCTAGATTTGAACCCAAAGAGGTGAAGCCGAATCATCGATGAATCGCTTCGGCTTTCTTGCCAAATTCTATAGCTTTTGCGAGATTGAATACAATTTTCAAACACGAATGGAAAGGTCAGACTGAGAAAGAAATTGCGCAAAAAGGAGCTCTTTTCTGAAAACATGGCCAAATAGAGTTGAAAATATCTTTAATATCCGCTAGGCAATAAATATTTCCGGTAAAAATTCAATTTTTTAGGGCCTAAAATCCGGCCTCAATTCCTGAATCATAGCCCTGGGTGCAAAGTTGCAATCTCGAGATCAATTTCAAGTGAAACAGGGGGGCTTTGAGGAGAAAGCAACCAATGTCTGAGGGGTCAGTTGGAAGGGCAAATAGATTAGAAAGCGCGGAGCAAAAGGGCGGAGGAGGAGGCGATTGAGGATGATGTTCTACGAAGTAGGGAAACCGAGACAGAGAAAAAAATGGTGACGGGGTCGAAAGTACAACTTCCGGTCATTAATCTCAGGCCTGGACAAATGGCGGGCCGGCCGGCCGGCGGCGGCCCGGCCGAGAAAATTGGGATTTTCCGGGCCGGGCCGGGCCGGGCCGAGAATTCAGAAAAAGCCGGGCCGGCCCGGGCCGGCCCGGGCCGGCCCGGGCCGGCCCAGGCCGGCCCGACATTTTTGTCTAAGTAAAAAAATAGGTTTTTGGACGGAAATTGTGTGCTATTTTGCATATTTTTTGCTCGCAAATAGCCTATTGGGCATTGTTATATAACCTCAGTAAAAATTTGGACCTTTTTTTGGTTTAACCCCCTACCAGGAAATCGACCCGGGTTCGATCCGCCCGGTGCCATCTTTTGCTTTTGGATTTTTTAGTCATTCGGACCGGGTTTTTTCATAGAAGTATAATGGTACATTTGCGGAAAAGCTGTTGAAATTATACACTAAAATAGTTAATTAGAACCCAAATTATTGAATTTAACTTTATTATACTAAACTCCATCGATATTTATCCCTTAAAAATCGTTGTGAATTTAAACTTTGAATTTTCTTTGCGGAAAAGCTGTAAAAAGGACACACTAACGCTGTATTAACAGCTAAGTACCTTGAAAAGGTGTTAAACCACTTTGGTGACAGGTTTTTGGCCAACCCCGGTTTTGACCTCTAAAGTCGGCCGGCCGGCCGGCCCGGCCCGGGCCGGGCCGGCCCGGGCCGAAAAATCGCGTCGGGCCGGGCCGGGCCGGGCCGAGAAAAATGGGGTTGTCGGGCCGGCCCGGGCCGGCCGGGCCGGCCGCGTCCAGGCCTGATTAATCTCGGGTTTTTTTCTATATCTTGAACGAGAAAAATGAAATAAATCTAGAAGTATACATTACTTAACCATTACAGGTATTTTTATTTTTTTATGTTAATTATAATTTTTCGAAGCTGCGATCTATTAACCAAGGAAAATTTACCAAAACAAAAAAAAAACAGAATTATAAGCAATGATAACATCACCCATTAAAAATCTAAATTTTAAAGGTTGTTGCTTAGCTTGAAAGCTTTTCAGTTTCCAAAAAATCAGCATTTTAAGGGCATCATCTAGCTGGAAGCCCCTAAATACGTTAAAATGGCACTTTAAAGATAGGTATTAGGTTCAACTTTACAAAAAATCGCAACCTTAAAGGTATCGATTAGCGTCACAGCCTCCTAGGTTAATTTTTCAAGCATAAAGTATGCTAATAGACATAGCGAACACCGCGAAAAGCGCTAATGAAGTGCTGTGGGAGATGGTGGCGCTAGAGGGCCGTGTTCGCCTGGAGATCTCGAGGCCCCGGAGGGCACTGCATACACACACAACATCCACAAATATCCGCTTGCCTCTTCTCTCGCCTCACTTTCTCTAACCGCAGCCAGGGGAATGGCCCCCTCATAACCTCGAGAGGTCCCGGGCGAACGGTCCTAGCATGGTTTCTCGCGATGGGGCCATTTGCTGGGTCAGTGTTCGTTTGTGGAAAGATTGGGGAATCGTCTTTTTGTTAATAGGAAAGTAATTGTGTTTTTGAAAACAGTGAAATTACTATAAAATTCCATTTGTTCTTTTAAAAGAAAGTGAAATCGAGGAATCCATCTGTGCGCTCCACAAATCTCGTTTCCTCTTCTCCTTCTGCCTCTCTCCAGCTCGCTCTCTTTCGGTCTCTTGCTCTCTCTCCCTCTCTCTCCTCTCTCTCTCTCTCTCTCTCTCTCTCTCTCTCTCTCTCTCTTTCTCGCTCTCTTTTTCTCTCTGTCTCTCACTCTCACATTCTCTCACTCTCTCACTCTCCCGCTCTTTCGAATCTGCAAATTAAAGGGCCCGAGAAGTGCGAGAATCGACCTCTTCGATTGATTAGATTACAAGACAGGCCAAAACAAGAATGCGTGTTTGTATTTTTCTTAGAATCACGGCCATATGGGCCAACAAAAAGGTGTATTTTGTATGTTTTGCAAGGAATATTGCATAGTTGCCGATACCTGGTCGCCGGCAGGGTCGATTCTCAGTATTCCTCTGTCTTTAATGGCAGCAATAGCTTTTTTTGACGAGCAAGTAAGGAAAACTCTTCAAAACAAAAACTTTCGGAAAAATCACAGGAAAGAAAAATTTTTAAGTCGTACAGTATGCCAAAACGGCCCTTGACCACCGGAAGCGCGCCTTTGGAATTTAGCATAGCTTGCCCCGTGGGGAATGAGGCATGTTTTAGAATGGGGGGCTTTCGGTGAGCTGAAGAGGGCTCCCGGGGGCAAATACTGTTGTTTGTGAGTGTTTGTGGGTGTGTGGGGGTGGGGGTGTTCCAGCGAGATCCCGGAGGATTTGTTTGGGGATTCGCTTTGGGCGGCCGGAAGGCGCCTTGGCGAAGGCCAAGTCCGAGGTGGTTTGCTGCAATACAATAATTGCCCCCAAGGTATGGGCGGGTTCGTGTTGAGACTTGCATCGATTTATAGCACTTTCGGTATCCAGGACCTAAAAAGTGATACCTTAAAATTTCAGGTAACAAGGTACTGTATGAATTCAAAAAACCCCCATCTTTTCCGAACTTCCGCTTCTAGTTTTACGGTAAGACAATCTGGAAACTAACCTTTATCTAGATCTATACTTTCTCACCGTTTTGCAACAGCCAAAAAGGTTTCGAGGCTCCCAATGATTTTACAATTTTCCTATCAACACGAATTGGTCGGTTTTTATGCCAACAAACTCCTAAAACGTTTCCAAAAGTGTAGTCCTTTCTTTCAGCGGTTTCCGAATTATCGAATTCAACACATACAGAAAAAGGTGCTCGACTTGGCTTGACTGACGGTAGCCTATAATTTGCGTTGGGCCATTCCAAAAAAGTGCTACGTTCCCCCGAACAGCAAAGGAATTATTTTCCGATTTGAGCCAAACTCCAGCTTATTAGCTGATCCTCGTTGATGTCATTTCGTTATGGCTTTGAAAAGGATCAAAGACTTATCCCTCGGGAAAAATACGAACAGGTCAAAAACGACACTTCGAACCGGGAGTACGACAAGGTTGTTGGCCCGTTCCTGCTAGTGGTAAGTACAATTGGACTTTTTGCCATTTGTGCGAAACGCTGCGGCTCTTTAATTTTTTTAGCTTGGTAGTCTTCAATGTATCGTTGGCTTTCTTCTGCTAGTCCTAATCGTTATTCGTCGTAAAATCAGGGCTGTTCCGCACCTATTTCTGATCCCATATTCAATAGCCTGTATTTACGACGGAGCTGGCCGGTTTTATCAATATCGATGCAACACGGAGTTGGGTACCATTTTATATTTTGGCGCACTTGTTGTACTGATCACTTTTCCACAAAACCTTTTTGATGTGCCTGGCTTCGGTATCCTTAACTTAAATACATGCAGTCGCAACCTTTGAAGTGGCCTTTTTAAATTCATAACAAATTCCAGCTGGTTTTGCCAGAGAAACGGCTCGGATTTCTTACTAAATCTCTACGTAACCGATTTGCATGCAGCTGCCCAGAAGTGGTTTTGCTTTTTGAGGCTTGGGATGACTATCGAGAGGTGCTAGGCCAACCATACTGCCCAAATCTTTCAATTCAAGGGGTATAAGGCTAGCGTTCGACTCTCACTATCAACGTGGTCTCAAAATATTCCAATTTGCTTTTATCCTTCTGACCATCACCATCCCAATCATCAACATCCTGGGCCGGATCGCTTGTGGAAATTGTTGGTTTTTGAACTTTCACTGGCTAGAGGGTATCATAGGTCGCAAAGCTGCCATCTATCAGGGCTATGCATATTATCCGAATCAATATTGGATCAAGTCACCGTAAGTGCTGCTTTTTGAGTTTTAGAGTAAAAAGCTCAGCTCAACTGACTCGGCCTGGGCTGCCAGCGAATCGCTTTACGAAAGCCTTGAAGCTCACGTAAAAATTATGGCTTTGATTTTTGGAGTTGCGGGAACATGGCTTGGCAGGAAGAAGGTACCTTATTTCCAAGAAAACGAAGTCGTTTAGGCAGCAAGTAATGAGTCGACGGCACGCTATTCAACCGGATTTATGAAATGGGTACGTGGCAATGGGCTTTTTGGATTTCATGATCCTTGAACTGATTAAAGCCAAGTTCAGCTCACAGCCGCTTGTCTGTGCTCAGTTTTGGGACTAATCTACGGGATAGTGTGGTCAATGTTCAATATTGATCAAATGGTCGCCGTGCAGATCCGGTTCTTCTATTGGATGACGGCACCGGAGGCGTTGGTAAATCTGGGGGCAAGGTATGAACTTCCGACTTCATAATGTTTCTTCAGTGCATGCCTGGCAGTCGGCGTGTGGCGCTGTCGTGAACCTCGGGACGCCTAAGGTTCGAAAATGGACCGTCCATTTCCAAATAAATTTTTCGTTCCGTTCTGATCATAGTCTACCTGATATTGCATGTATGCTTATGCTTTGATTTTTATAACTATAATCAGGTGTTGCGTTCTGACAACGTTGCGTCACGCCGATGGAGCTGACTTGACCCTGTTGAGGTCTGTAATTAGGATAATTGCCAGTTTGCCGGCAAACGAAGCCAATGAGCATCGACCAGTATGAAACGAGCAGATGCTTTTCATATTTTCAAGCGCAAAAAGTTGCGCTTAGTCAGCCTGATTTTATGCTGCTTTACAGTTGCCATTTTTCTAGAATGTACTCTTTTCAGAGGTAGTTATGGCAAAAACGAAAAGCTCGCCCATCGACCCGGGGATTTATCCCGCAGCCTACCGGATGCTTCGGACTTTTTATATCCCGGTCAGCGCGGCAAGTAATAATTTCGTTTAAGACATATCCGATCATTTTAGCTAACTGTGATCGGGATTCCTATACATGCCTATTGCTTGTTGATCATTCTCAAAAAGCGCACGTTGGCATTTTCTGTCAAATTTCTGATGGCGCTGCTTGCCGCTCATCGGCTGGGGGCTACGGTTTTGCGCAGTTATTTTGCGATGTGCTATCATCGGTAGGGCTAAGCTGCCGGAAAGAAAAACCGATACCTAAGCATATTATTAGGCAAAACTGCTGGACTTGCGACAGCTGCACCTATTGGACTGATCCATCAATCACAAACGTACTAATCGTTTTGTTATATCAGGTCGTAAATCGCTCGATGGCTTTTATGGAGCTTGGACTATCTGTAAACAGGTGTACGACCTGGCACTACTCATGCATTCTTTTAGGTTTTTTGCGGTTTTCTTTGATGGACGGTTTTACCATAGCGTCCAAAAGATTACTATTCCACTCGCGATTTGCTCCTTCTTGGCGATCATGGCCATGTACGGATCAAAACTGCACGGCGAGTGGCAGAGCCAAGGCGAATGGGGCGAAGACTATCGGGATTACTGGTTTTTCCTGGGCGACTACATCAATCGGGATCTAGAGATGCAAAGATCGATCGGTTTGGAGCAGGATTTTCAGGTGAACTGCTTAATAAAGTTGAAAAAACTGAAATCAAAATGAAACTGTTTTGGTGCAGCCTTTTCTGTTTCGCTTGGCGGTTCGCCCCTAGCCAGTGCCCTGCGAACGTAGCGGGCCGCGGCGCGTCTTGCGGCGCGTCCTTTCCCACGGGCACGGACGGTCTAAATTGTTCGCACGCATATTTATTACATTGCTTAAATCCTGTTCCAGTATCACTTTGCCAATTTCGTCGAGCAAAGCGTTCTCCAAGCCTCAGCTATTAGCGTGGCGGCGGATGTACTGGTGTTTCTTCGACTCAGGATAGCTGTAAGCTCTCATGTGTGACTCATCTTCGACCTTTTTTTAGAAACGCCATCAGCCTACCAACAACAACCAGAAACTAGGAGCTGACCGCCGGCTTTCGATCATGGTAATTTAATTTCTTAAAAACCGTTTCTTTACTTTTTCAGGCTTTCACCACCCATTGCGTCCAGATCATACCGACGCTCACCCTAGAGCCATACTTGTTTTCTGGGTTCCGCACGCTATTGTCGTTTTATGTAACGATCTATAATTATCACTGGCATACGGTTCAAGGCGTCGCGCAGTTGACCATGTCGTTGGTTTGGTTCCGACTCCAAAAATCATTTTTTAGGCTCATCGTCATTTTGCTACTTCGCGAAACGCGGGAAGAAAAGAAGGCCGCGCGCATCAAGAAATAAAGAAGATTGATTATTTTTCGTTATGTTTTATAAGATAAAAATTTTGGTACCACATTTTCTAATGGTTTCCTCACCTTTAATATTCTCGAACCCCGAATAATCATTTAGGAATCAATTATCACGAAGCTACTGAGACCCCAAAAGATTAAAAAGATTTCTTTCGAGATCTTATTGACCTGTTTGTATGGGAGGATACTCTTAGAAAAGCCCCGATGGCGCTAGAATGTTAAATATTAGTTGACGAGCTAAACATCGGCTTTAAGGGGACAGCGAGACACCAGAAATCGGCTACTAAACGATCTTTTTGATGCAACTTCCGTTAAGTTTTGCGCATTTGCACGGTATAGACAAATTTATTTAGGTACCCGTCAAAAACTGTTTAGTTGACCTTTTAACTTGGTAACAAACATGAGGCCGGATCCCGGATTAAATCCCGAAATCTTCTAAAATTTCTTAAAGTATGGCTGCTGTTTCTTTCATCTTTTGATCTTCGGGAATGACGCTAGCCCCTTGGCTTTGACGGCACTTCCCGATTGCTTTTCAGTCTGACCCCGCTCCCCGATTTTCCGATCTCTCAATATTCCGTAACCCGTTTTCAAAAGGTTTGGCTAAGCTCCGAACTAGACACAAAATGGCACAAACACTGAAAAGGCGGTCGAGGGAACTGAAGCAGGGCTCGGAAATCCTCATCAAACACCACTGTAGCGAAGAGAGCAAGAGGAGTACGGAAATTTCCGCGTTGGGGGATCCCCCCGTAGCAGCTGAGGGCGATCAGGTCAGACGAAAAGTACAGACGACCAAACGTCCAACCGAGAGTGCGGAAGGGTGGACTGTGGAGCATGTTTTGGAACGGAAATAAGGACGATTTCTTTCATGTCTATTCAGGGAAACGTCTTTGCTCGCATTTTAAAGCCACGTGGCTTCGAAAGCTTTAAAAATTTGGCAATAGCTTACTTTCCGAACGGAACCGCATGAGGATACACCGATGCGATTTTTTCTTGGTTATGACTCGTGCTGGTGTCATTGATTCTCATCAATCGGTCATTAGCCGGCGCTTCAGACCCGCATCTATACCGTACGACTTCCATCAAATTTTTATCTGCCTGTCTTTTCACCGTTTTTACGTTTTTACGCCTTAAATTTTTTGTTTTCGCATTTCGCCTTCCTGAACCTTAAATTCTTAAATTCGATTGTCACCTTTCACGCCACTTGCTTGCGCAATGTTTCTTCCTGCCTTTTCAAACAATTCCCTGAACGATAATAGTTTAGGGACCGCCGTTCTTCGAATCTCGGCCTAAACTAACCGGCTACATCGGCGAGTCGGACCAAAAAAATGGGTCTATTGGTCATGTGAAAGGGTAAATGAGTACGAACCTCTGTAAAATCACGCTTCACAATTTTTTTGTAAACTTTTGAAACACACACAGTTTTCAGAAACCATGGTCGTTCGCGGAGCTTCTCGGGCCCTCGCATACCATTGTGTGCGGCTTACAACGGGATTTCCAGCCAGAAAAAAGCCAACAAAAATTGGGCAATGATAAATATCAATTAAATAATTGTTTTGGTCGCGTTTTTTTACAGCATGCTTTTTAAATACAGAGCATTATCTTTTTCTCTTTGAGTAACATCAATTTTTGAACATTCGCTTTAAAATTTTTAGGGTAAAAATTGACCGTGACAGGAACGTGGCTGTTATCTGTTTCCCCTAAATCTAGAACGCTATATCACGATGATTATTAGGTTAAAAGACGAATTTTACACCTTCGAAAATCGTTGAAAAGAGGAAAGATCTTTTTAGCATTGTAAGAATCAGCTTTTTTTTAAAAAGGCTGGTCTCCCCTCTTTATCTTTTTCTTTATCTCTCTAGCTTACGCTTTTTCTCGTTTTTGTACTCGTTCTCTCTCTCCCCGACTCTCTTTCGCGCTCTCTCTCTCTCTCACTCGCTCTCTCTCTCTCTCTCGCTCTTTTTCTCTCTGGGAAAAAGTAGCAAGGCGGAATTAGGCATTCCCTTCACCTTGGGGCTCACTGTAGATAATCTTCGTCACGCATTTACGTGGATAGAATTTTTGGAACACCCTGTTTTGGTTCAGCTCTCACTTTTCCGTGGCTATAGCCAGCCATTTCATCAAGGTCATTTGCTTCCTACAGTCTTCCACAGCCCCCAGTCCTGCAAATGAACACTCTAGGTTCAATTCTCATGCCATGTTGCCAAAGCGTAGAGCACCTACCAGCCCCTAGGCACGCGCGTGTGAGTCCATAATCTATGATGGGTTGCCGGCGCCAGATGTTGGCGGAACCTGTCCCCTTATTCGGATCTGATTAGCACCACCCTTTGAGCTTCACGGATTTTAAGTAGCTCCCCCTTTGACGGCCCGGTGTCCATTAGGTTTTTCGGGAGGTACGGGAGGAGCCTCGGAAAATGGAGAGGAGCATGAAGTCTGGCGACTCATGAATTTTGTCTGGCATTTCAGCGTGCTGTTCAGATGACACTACGTTCGTCAGATCAGAATCATCTTAAAATTCTAAATATAATTATTTCAGAGTTTTCCGAACTTGATAAAGGCGTTGGTAAGCGCTTTTATAGGCTTCGAATGGCTGCAAAATATGCTTTTCGAAGCATACCATACATATTTTTTCTCTGGTTTTTAAACAGCAAGCCTGGAAAATATGGATTTTACCTTATATATCATTTTGCCGCGAGACGACGCGATTTTGCGCTTAAACCCACCTACTCTACCAACACTAAAATTCAGAAGCCTTTCAAGGCTGATGTTTTGCATTACGTAGTTGTCGAAATCTATTCGATCAAAAAGGCTGCTACCTCGCATCCTAGGGCTACACTTTACTTTCGCCCTCCCCCCTCCCCCCCAGCCGGAAGCTTTTGGCTATAAGTAATCTTACATTATTGTAGGCTCAAATTACAACTTCTACTATATTTTTTGACGCTGTATCGAATGACGTTACAAAAATCCCGACAAAATACGCGAAAATAGCGAAAACTTTGACACCCTTCGGCTCTGTGGCGGTTGTCCTCAAATTCAAAAATCCTCCCTGAACGGTGGCCAACCCTGAAAATCCCGTAGTTGCCAACCCGCAAAAAATTAGCCACCTTTTCGCGGTTTCCCAACGCCTTGTCGAAACGGCGAAGAATGGGGGTTAGGGGTTGAGCCACCAGCGCCCTGGGGCTCAATTGGGCAAATTGAGCCCACTGGCTCGGGCTTCGAGTGACCGGTCTCGGCTGTCGGAAAAGGACCGGATCGGCCATCTTCACCTCCTCCATTCTTGCTGCATTCGAATTTTCTCATAAATTCTGCAGAGCTGGTGGCAATGTTCTTGCTGTTTTGTTGTTTTTTCAAGCTTCTTGGCTAAATTCTGATCATCAAAAATAAAAGATTACAGTAGGCGAGCCAGACAATATATCGGATTCCCAAATTTCCCGCATACTTTTTTCTTTTTCGCTGCACGAAATCCTTTTTCCGCCTTTAAAGTTAACAACCGATGTTTTTAAGCATTTAAAACTCAATCGACGGATTCTGGATCTAATATCCTGGATTTTGCGTCTCGATCACCTACTTTTTTAGGATATCTTTCATCTTACCAATTTTTTGCCCTGGTTTTCTCGCGATTTTTAATGAATTTTTAGAAATCTTCGTATAAACCGCACATAGCAACGATTCTGCAGTTTTTTTCAATGACCAGGGTGCTGCTGACCGCGGGTCTGCTCCCGCTGCTCGTCCATGTGGTGCTCCCCTGTATTCGTACCGTACCCTCATCGACAGCCGTACGTTTTTTGCTACTATGTAATTTCGACGTAATGCACCTTCCAAAGCATCCTTTTTAGACAACGACAACAACCACGACTACCGGTGAGTTTACGGCAAGTCGAGCCCGAATGTGGCAATGGCAAGAAATATTTTGCTTTGAATCGTTATCGTTCTAAAGATATCACAATTTTCTCATAGATACAAACTAAACACATTTTTTTAGCTACCACTACCACAACGACCACAACAGATCCCACTAATCGTAAGTTTCTGTCAGAATTTTTACAGTTTGATGATCCATCCCTAGTTTGTGCAACCTGTGACAAATCGTTGATTACTGTCGATCTCGACGACGACGGAACTGTTGAACCCACCTCTGACGTCATTACGTAAACACCAAAAGTACGGTTATCTACCGTGAACTCATTCAGGACGGATGCAAGCGGATGCTCTTTGCGTACGTTTACTTGTGATTCGACGACGGATGGCGCGCAAGTCGTCATTTCGGTAAGTCTGGTACCGTTTGCGCTAGCTCGAGTTCTTCCTCTCTCCCTCTCTCTCTCTCTCTGCCCCTCTCTCTCTCTCTCTCTCTCTCTCTCTCTTTCGCTCTCTCACTCACTCCCTCTCTCTCTCTCTCTCTCTCTCTCTCTCTCTCTCTCTCTTTCTCTCTCTTCATTCTTTCTTTTGCATTTCGGTCGGCTCTTTCATTACGGTCTATTCAGCCTTTTTTAGTTCAACAACGATGATGCCGGAACGAAAAGTGGCTTCGACACCGTCCAGGATTCTGTAACTTGCAATGCTGATGGCATGTGGGAAAAGACCGCTAATGGGGCGACCAGGATTATTACTGAAGTCGGATGCTTCACTTCTTAAGTTTTTTTTGCGAGCTGCGATGATTCTAGGGTCAAATTTCGATCCCTCAAGTTCCCAAAAATGATACAATTCCCCACGCCAATGCCAATACGGGTCGCTCCCTGAACTGTATGCACAATTAAATGTACTTGAGCTTATCTACATTTTTTCGGATGTAACCTGGGTGCAATGGAGAATAAAGAGCATTTTCATGGTTTTGTGATCAGCCTTGAGCAGCTCGGAAATAAATTACAAGAATTATGAATGGGAACATTTGTAGGCCGGATACTTTGATCGATTACGCGGCGCGTTACGTTCCCGCGACACGCAACGCGTTTTGCAGGGCTTGCCTGGGCGTTGCGTGTCCAGGCACCTTCGACGGCATTTATAAGCGGGAAATAATTTACTGTTCGTCCTCTTAAGAGAGTACAAGGTCGGGTGGTAAACGACCCATCATTGGGCGGTCTGAATTTTTTGGCCCTTTTTTTACCCATGAAGTCGTTGAAGTGGTTGAACCTCGTAAACGATGACGCCATAAAACTCTTCACAATAGTAAAAAATCAACCACGAAAATCGGGAAATTGGATCAGCGCGAGATACTAAACTAAATCAAATTAACCTGGTCAGGTAAAATCAGATTTACATAGGTTTTTTTTGACGAAAATATGTATCAGTAAAACGTTTCTGATGATCCAGATTTTTTCGGTTTTCTGCCATTTCCAAAATCCCCTTTACCGGCTCTCCTCCCCGGCATTGGGTGAGGAATCCTGAGCAAGAGCGGAATAATGGCCTCCCCTCCTCCCCTTCTCCTCTTGAGCAAAACCGGATCCCCGACGATGCGCTAAATACCCATTGCCTTACAGCCCATTGACCAGCTGTTTCTTTTTGGTATGGCTGTTGTGGATTTTTTAATGGAATCAAAATAAGAAACAATGAAAAAACGATGGCGATCAAAAACGATGGCGAAAAATTGGTCGAAGCGACCACCGGCTTCTCCGAAAAACGACCTTATCGAGCCCGGGGATAAACTGATAAAACCTGATAAAAACGGATTCGGTGGTTGACTAATATAAAGCTTGGCGCCGATCATCGAAACAGAACTTCGGATACCCGGAGCTGGTTCGATGATGCAGATCTTGAGCCTGCTCAAGCTTCATGATTTCAATGTTCTTATTAGGCCAATTTGTTGCTTTTAATTGCCTGTTTGCGCTAGAAATAACTCTTAAGAATAACTTTATAGTAAACTCTGACGCCGTAAGGCGCTGGAATAAAAAAATTTCCGCCCGATCGAACCGTCACAAGCGGAAAAACCTATGACGACACTAGCGATGAAGGTTTTGCTTGCAAGTTGGGTTACGCGAAGATACGCACAGACCTCAAGATATTGTACGCTACTATACGCCTACATGGGTTAATGTACGGTACTGCGCGCTATTGCATGTTTCTGTACGCTAGCATGATTTTACGGCAATTCAGATGTTGATAAGTAGACCTGAAGGGCTTGGCTATCATTTTTTTTGGTTGCGGGCTTAAAAGATTTTTATCACTGGAACTAGGCCGTGCGTTTCATCGCGTAATTGGTTGAATTCTTTTAATGAACGGCGACAAAGTACCTGGTGCGTTGCGTGACGCATGCTGGTAAAATCTGTGACAAACGATAATCATACCTCCTCGGTCCTTTAAAAAACATTTTCTGGTCTGCTAACTACTGTAAACACGGATTCCCGGCGTCTGTTGCCTTCTGAGTCCCTGTAAAATACTCCAGTGTGGTACGCACTGATGCTCCGTACATCTGTCCCGCCCAATGCGCAATTCGCCCATGCCATCATCCTTTCCCGTTTTTGGTTCACTACTTTGCAAAGCATTCTTTCCGATCGTCACGACAGCGAAAGCCAATTCACAGCCCGATGAAGCCCTCATTTAGGAGCAAATCGGACTCGCTAGGTCTTTCGGCTCCTCCCCATCAGGAAGCCCCCCCCCCCTGTGTAAATGGGACGAGCTTAGCAGTCGAAGCTCCCCGTTTTTCGGGCTCCGAACTTGCCGTGTTATGACCGATCTCCCCCAATGATTATTCAGCGTCAGGGTTGCTCACAGCAGCTGGAGATCCAAGTGACATTCACCGTACCTACGATCTTGTCGCCGGATTTGGTGTACTCGATATTCGTCACGGCGCGTTCAGCTGTTTCAGTGGAACTTCACAGCGCCTTCACGTTTCATTTCCGGTCTTTCTACTCCACCGTGTTTTTTGACGCTTTAGGATACCTTTTCAGCTCTTCATTAATTTCATCAGGAGACACTAAAATTATTACTACTCTCATCGACAGCGACAGCTATGGATTTTGCTAACCATACAGTTCTTAACAAAACAGCTTTTTCCGCTTTTCCACTGGATTTTAGCCTTTTCAGTTTTTAGTTTTGAGCTTAACCCTTTGGTAATACATTACGTAAGGGCGCGTTAAATGCAACGGCGCGTTCGTGAGCGGCAAATCACATGGGCACAAGCAAACAAAGTACGGTATGAAGCGGTAAGTCGTCCCTAAAGGCAAGCCTTGCCATGCGTACTTGGCGGTTTTGCCAAAAAGAAAACATAAATAGGTTGGGCAGTACTTTCAAATATAGCGTGGAAAGTAGGTTAGGCTTATTTTAGAAATGTTTTTGAGTATTTTGTTTACAGGGTGAGGCATATATATCGAAGCACCCCCGGGCCATGAAATTTTGCATGCAAGCAAAAAACTAATCAGTTTTTAGGGATTGTGTATATTTACCAAAATACAATAAGTGGTTCCTGATGCAGGGGTCGAAGAAAAACGATCGCCGACTGCCTTGTTTTTTATTTATCATTTATAAAAGTTTAGCCGTTTTGTCGAAAAAGTGGTGTGTTGGCACGCTGCTCCTAGAGATCGGCCCAAAGGTAGCACCGTCTCAGGATCGTCGATTCTAGCTTGATTAAGACCTATCTATTTATTGCAAAAGTCGGATCGCCAAAAATAAAAAATTTTTTAAAAAAACCCCCAAACCCCTCTATCGTACCGACTTAAAAATGCATTACAAAATAACGCTCAAAGAAACTTTTGTTTCAGCATGTTTTGACAATCTTGGTCTTTGACAAAATCAGGTGCCGTTGACTAAATCAAAGAACTGTACAGCTAAAACTCGCAAAATACAATTTTATGATTTTTACTATGCATTTTGAGGACAGTTGAGTCATAATCTGAAATTTCCCTCTGATATAGGTAAATAAACTACAGCTGCGACCGTTATTTGTTGTACCCACAACGCACCAACGTTTTTGACACGCATAGGTGAGCGAATCAAGATTTTCGAGGCCGGCCGAAATTGAACTCCAAGGGGTTGCGTGCCAAGCCCACCCCCATAAGCCTCAAGTTCTACATGAAATAAAAATTTTTTTAAGAATGCCAGGTTCTGTTATTTTGGGAACTTGGAAGTAGCACTAGGGGCTACATCTTGACAAAATAACACGGCCCACCGAGCTTTCTTAAATTTTTGAGGGCCTTCTGTAAGTGCTTCGATATATATGCCTCACCCTGTATCTTAAAGTTTATTTGGGCTATCCCCCTTCTCCTCCTCTTTCGCTTGTTTCTTGATCTTGCAAGTGTCCTATTAGCTTTGCTATTCAATCCATCGAATCTAGTCGTACTTGATGGTTTTCAATCTTCGCCTGCCTTTCCTGGCCAGGCCCTTTTTGCATATCTTCCCTCCCAGGCGCATGTGGCTAATGGACTTTGGGGCTTTTTGGACGATGCTACGTGCCTATTCGAAATCTGGACTTTTCATTCCCTCGGGTACAGAAATGGTTCCTGTGACGTCGAAGCGGGGCTTGCGTGTGGTTTTTAGCCGCTCGTTTGGGTCAAGGGGTTTTCAGCCAGTTCCTCAACGCCCATCGACCACCACGAACTCGCCAGTCCGCGCACGGCTGCACGTGGCGGAGCGGCACTTATTGGACTCGGCATATTTTTTAGCTCCCCTAAAGCCCTATTCTAATTCCTTATTTTATTAGTCATTTGTTTATTTTCGCTATCTTATACTATGATGCTATCTGCTCATTAATCACCGAAAATGTTCGTATTATCCACTCCAGTTAAATACAAAATTTCAATAATTGAATGATTGCGGAATTTTGCATGTACGGTTTGACATTGCCGTAATAATTTTGCGCCGACCGTTACTTTCTGCTCAAAACAAAGTAGTTTTATATTTTTAAGAGGCGAACAAGGTAGCAAAAATATCGGAGACGAGAGAATTTTCGGTATTTCGTTGTTTTTAAGATTTGTTAGTTGTTTTTGATAGCACGTCAACAAATCTGCTAAAAATTTTTTGGCTGCTTTAGCAGGATTGAACTAAAACCCTACACAAACAAACTTCCGATTTAAATTGCTAGATTTAGTTTACAAGATTTTAAAAAATCTAAAACCTCTAAACGTTCCCTTAATTTTATCATCCCCCCTGCCCCGCTATCCTCTCTGTACCCTCAAAATCATCAAAAATCTCCACCTCACCCATCCACTCTTCCCATAGCTGCCGATCTCTAATCACTCCGGGATAAGCCAGGCGTGCTTAATTTGCCCATAGCCGAGGGCAAAACCGGAGGCGCGACCTCCGGGCGGATTTTTTCACCCCCTCGGAGCTACGGCCGGATCCCGCAATATCCCGGTCGTCCCTTATCTCCGTATCCCATCTGGATCTTTGAGGTTCGAAAAAATTTTTGGGCGGGTTCCAAGAACTAATTGGGAAAAGTTGGAAGCACAAAATTAGGTAAAAGTTTACTTTACCTCCCCCCTCCCCCACAGCCTAAGGGTCTCAAAGTTTTCGGTATTTTCGCTTATTTTGTCGGGATCTTGCAACGCCATTCGATAGAGCGTCGAAAAATATACTCAGAGTTCTAATTTGAGCATACAAGAATGTAAAATAAAAAAGTTATAGCCAAAAAAACGGGGGGGGGGGTAAAGTAAACCGTAGCCCAAAATTTCAGGAAAGCTAATTTTTCGAGGAGTTTTAACGGGGATGTGGCATGAATTTCTGTTTGCGTGGGATGGAATTCACAGAATTTTTGCGGCGTCAGACTTGCGTTCGCGTCAAAACCCTGGGGAATCCTCCAGAAGAATTAGTTACTTAAGGGTTCCTTAAAAGAGACGTGCCAAAAACCCTAGCAAAGCAATTCTTAAATTTAAAGATTGCAAGGTTGCAGGCAAGATTGAGAAGGTAGAAAGTCTACAAAATTTAAAGAAGCTGCGAATTAAACGCCGCGTGCCTCGACGAATTTTTCCTTCGTATTCGCTGACTTTCTAGTTTTCCCTAATTTTCGCAATTTAAGTTTTCATTTATTTGATTTTCGCAACTTAATTTTTGACTCGCTATTTAATGAATCAATTGACCATTAGTTTCAGATACCCTATAATGCGGAGTACTCTCCTTTATGTAGCGCTTTTCGCGCTCCTGCATAAAGTAGACCCATGTATCCGAACAGTACCTACACCGAGCCCTGGAACAAGTTCGTCACCCAAATTAAACCCAAGAAACAGAATTTAGCATGCAATTGCGGACCAACCCCAATCGAGGATTCGACATCGGATGGTGTTTCGCCTTTCACAGACGTTAATGCACCGTGAGTTTTGCGTGAGACAAAAACTGCAGTTTTTAGGGCTGATGGCTGCTCGGTGACCTACACTTGTACGGCTGCTGATCCAGAGTTCCAGAGTACTATCTCGGTAAGAAATTGCAAAATTTTCGAGGCAGGAAAAGGGAGAGAGAGCGAGAGAGAGAGAGAACGAGAGAGAGAGAGAGAGAGAGAGAGAGAGAAAGAGAAAGAGAAAGAGAGAGAGAGAGAGAGAGAGAGAGAGAGAGAGAGAGAGAGAGAGAGCGAAGTAACGAGGCGAGAGCTAGCAGTTATAGCACGTGCAAGAGAGAAGAACGAGATCGTGAACGTGAGATAGATAAGGAGAGACAGCGAGAGAGAGAGAGATAGAGAGATAGATAGGTAGCTAAATATGAAAGCCAGTGCGCAAATACAAAGCCTCGTTTTAGCTCGACCTTGACGCTTCCGGTACCGTGAGTGGCACGCCCACAGCCACCGTTACGCTCCAATGTACGGCCCAGGGATGGACACTATCTGCCAATGGAGTGACAAGGGTCATCGCAGAAGTCGGATGCTTCAACGGAGGAGCTTAAACTTGTTTATTATACAGATGCTGTTAATGCTAAAGTGCTTAAGGTGCTAATAATCATTAGCGTCACAATTTCAGCCTAAAAATTATTTATTATTCAAAGAATTTAAGAAATTCAGTCTTATGCCCTGAATCTCATTTACGTATACTATTTTCTGTGCCTTTGTCTTACGAAACGTTATTAGCTTTTTAATACTTGTTAAACTATGAAAAAGTCTTTCAAGCCTTTCCTATGGGTTCTGCTTCTGTGATTTTTAATATGCCCTGGAAAACACCATACCATCGTTAAAATATATCCCCAATTTTGCTCAATCTATAAATATCTCCTTTATGAATAAATTTCGCGCATTATATATTAACACGTCTATACTATAATAGAAAAAATACGGGAACAAAACCTTTAACGCGCCATTTCAATACTTTTAACGTCCAGAAATGCTTAATAGCAATCACTTTCAAAACCTAATTTAATAAATTAAAGCTGAACGCTAAAAAAACCCGTAGATAGTCATGAAAGAAGATGGCAAAAATAGGTTGTGGCATTTATCGCATTTATTTAATTGCTAATTGAACAATTAAAAATCAACTATAATAATTTTGTTGTGGTGTCCGTCTGTCCGTCTGAAGCCAACTATAACTTGGAGGGGAAAGGAGCTAGAGCTTAGGTCTCTTCGGATTCGGATAGAGCATGGCCAGAAACCCCTTAAATGATCAAAACATTATAAAAAAGTTTTTGTTTAAATTATTAAAATTAACTTTGAAAGTGGCGCCTTAATAAAACGAGTGGGGCCCCTCTCCCGGGAGGCCACGCCCCCTTTCCCTTCGCCCCTCTTCCGCAGGCCCCTTCCCGCGCCCAAATAGCTTTGTAAGTTACTTTAATACTTTTAATACTTTTTAATTATGTTAATTGATTATTTAAATCATTTTAAGTATCTGAAGCCATCAGGAAGGTATTTAGGTAGTTTTTGAAGGATTTCAGCCATGGGGGTATCTGAAGCCATCAGGAACGTATCTAAGGAGTTTTTGAAGGATTTTTCGGGTATGGGGGCTATCTGAAGCCCTCAGGAAGGTATCGAAGTAGTTTTTTAAGGGGATTTCGGCTAGGGGAAGTATTTAAAGCCTTCCGGAAGGCATTTAAGTAGTTTTTGATGGGGGTTTCGGCTATGGGGCGTATTTGAAGCCATCAGGAGTTTTCTAAGTAGTGTTTTAACGGGGGTTTCGGCTATGGCGGGTATCTAAAGCCATCAGCACGGATATTGATAAAGTTTGAGAAGGAATGTGGTGGTGTAGCATATGGAAGGTAGACCGAAGGCCAGCCGATTGCAGCCGCGACGCGGCTGTAATCGGCTGGTTATAATTAATTAAAGATTAAGCTAATTAATTAAAGGTAACAACTTGATAGGTCATAATGTATATTTCAAAAGCTATCAAATCCTATCAAGGATCAGCCTTTCAAAGTTTTCTATGACCTTTGAAAGGTATTAAAACACAAAAAGTCACAGACCAGGAATACAGTAGGACACCACAGAGCAGAATCGGCAGAAAATTGGCATCAGAAAGCAAGTGTGCCAGGGAGTGTAAATCCGCCAGAAGGGCGGTTGGGATGAGCGAAAACTTGATAGGCTCACGTTTTTGCACCCGGTTCCTGCGCCTTTTGAAGCGGGAATCATTCCATCTCACGCCCGCCGGGCGCGCCATCATTTTGCTCGAATGTGCTTTTGGTGCCGATGTGCTAATCGCCGTTATTATAATGGCTTGTCCTTGCTTTGTCCTATCTTTATACATAGAAAACTATGGCTCGTTTCGAAAGATCAGGATCATTTCGACATTATGAAGTTTCGATAGCAGGAACTTTGGTTCTGTTCTATTTCGCGGGGGGGGGGAATATGCTTCGCGGAAACTTCCACCTTTTCACAATTTACCGGGATTTTTGCAACGCCTTTCGATAGAGCATCAAAAAATATACTAAGAGTTTTTTCCTTAGCTAAAAATATTGTAATATAAAAAAGTTATGGCAAAAACAAAAAAAAAACCATTGAAACTATTGCCGGAATGTTAGTTTTCCGCATTTTCGCCAGTTTTTCGATATTTTCACCTGTCATTCGATAGAGCATCGAAAAATGTACTAAGAGTTTTAATTTCATCTAAAATATTGTTTTACAAAATAGTTATAGCAAAAACAAGTTTTATACGGTGTTTCCACATGGGATCGTGGAGTCCAGCTGCTAGTTTTCGAAATTTTCAATATCTTTCAAAAACTTTTTTAGTGTCATTCAATAGAGCGTCATAAAATATACTAAGAGTTTTAATTACAACTCAAAATAGCATCATATAAAAGAGTTATAACAAAACGAAGAACATTTTCCCCCGCACAGTCCCCCCCCCCGCGAAATAGGACAGTACCGGAAATTTCGACAGTATGAATTTATATGAAGAACCTTATCAATTTAGACATTTTGATTTTTAAACAATCCTAATCTATGATTTGATTTTAATCGCCGTATTTATAACAATTACGCTTTAAGCGGAGCACTGCAGCAGGTAGAATTTAATAGCTTGAATATACGAGCGGTGCTGATTTTAATGAGCTGAACGTACAATAATATCGTATTATTTTAATCACGCCACGTTTGATGGTTTCCTTGAAACGATTTGGAATATGGCCGTTTAACATCAGCCCATGATTAAAACTACGTTTTCAGATGCGCCAATTCCTATTTTTCGGCCTAGTATTCGTTCTCCTGAATACGGTAGACACATGTATACGCACAGTGCCGACGCCGACTCCCGGCCCTGGAACAAGTAAGTCACCAAAAAAAGTTCGCCCGGTCTAGAGTTACTTTCGCGCTACAGCCAGCCGCTTCGCTTCGTCCATAGGGCACTCTAGCCAATAAGATCCACAGTGATGACTTTCCTTTCTCTTCAAAACCCGGGCCTTAAAGGGATACCCAAGGTTTTGGCGGTACAAATGGCATTCCGGGCAGTACAAATGACGCGCGAATTTTGGGCGGGAATGGCGGCCCATTGCCGCACAGAATTCGGACACCTTTCCCACTTGTGGCGTCCCGATCCGACCCAATGGCTTGCCACTATGGCTTAATGGATAGTATCCAGGCCTACAAAACGGGGGACCCGGGTTCCGCGCCCGCGCGCAAGATGATTTTTGCTTTTTGAGCTCCGAGAAGGTTGGGCATCCCTTTAAAGAGGCCGCCAACTCCCAGCTTTACAGGGTGTCCCAATAAAAAAGGTCACGCTGGCATTTTGCTATTTCAAAGTTTTCGAGTTATTGCAAAAATACAGTTTTTCCCACACTTTCGCTTCATTTTTTCGGCTATATTTTTGGACTTTGCATCAATTAACATAAATTTCCAGGTCTAAATCCCTCATTCTTTTAAACATCGGCGTCGATTAGCCCTGGTGAAAATTACTTAAATAGCCTATTTCCAACCCAAATTTTGCGAAATAAAAAATTTTATATGGTAAAAAGGGTCGGCGCTTCATTTCCAAGACTCGATTTTGGCGAAATTCAGGTTAAAAACGTAAAATAAACCTCGTTCAAAATATCAAAATGCCAGGGTGACCTTCTTATTGGTACACTCTGTATATGGAAAAGCAAAAACCGTCGTAACGGCCGGGGGGTCTAACCCAGGCATTGTGCGCGGCCAGCGAACCCAAAACCAATGAGCCAACAATCCAATGGGATCGTGACAGGGTAGGCCCTTTTCTGCCCAAGGGGCGAAATCCACGCTTTAGGGAACAGACCCTGCTATAGCGTGGACCGTTTTCATAAGATTGGGAGGTGAACGATTCTTTAAGCATGCAACTGTGGCGCAACGCCGACTGTGGACACTGCATCAGACGGAGTCTCGCCATTCACGGACATTGACCCGAGGTCTCCTAAAAATTAGCTTTCCCCTTCACCAGAAACTTTTTAGCGCTGACGGCTGCTCGGTGACGTACACCTGCACGGCTACGGACCCCGATCTTCAGAGCGTCATCTCGGTAATTTTGGCTTTTTTTCTTTTGCATTTGGCGGCCCACATCGAAAATCGCGTTCACAGGGAACCATCCGGCATTTCGCCGTGTTACATCCAATCGGGCCCCCAAATCTACACCAGAGGTGTATCAGACCCTAAATAACAACAATCCTGACTTACTGTAAAGTGTTTTTACTCAAGTTAGAGTTTCGATTCGGGACTAAGTGCATCTTGTGCAGAATTTTTCGCTGATTCCGAATCCGCTTTCCAAATTTGCTGCGGACTTTTATTTTGAAAGTTATACAGCGGTTATGGTAGTGTTTTTCACCAAAATCAAGGAACCGTTATCGTTTTCGCTTTTCCTGATCTATTTCAACTTCAAAATTGGATAGAGATTGGCTAGACAAGCATCTTAAAAGTCAAAACAAGCTTTTTTATAAAAAATTAAAATTTTTTTATTCAAAAAGCAAAAGAAAGGTGCAGGGCGGGGATCCGAACCGCCGCCCTGCGCTTGGCAAGCGAGTACTTTGCCAATGCACCATGGTGCCAACCGGGAGTGGAGCTGTGACAGAGTACTTCAGGGCCCCTGGGAAAGGCAGAACCATGGAGGGAATAGTGGGCCAGGATCCGAATTTTTGGCTTTTTCAAGCTTAATTTGCACCAAAATGACTTTTAAATAAAAGTCCGCAGCAAATTTGGAAAACGGATTCGGTATCAGCAAAAAATTCTGCACAAGATGCACTTGGTCCCGAATCGAAACTCCAACTTGAGTAAAACACTTTACAGTTAGAGCCCCATAGCTACAGTCGTTCCAGAGTTGTACCGAAAACACGGGTTTTTTCCGCAATTCTAAACAGTTTTTGGGCTGTTTTTGGTTTTGCATAGACTTGCACCAACTTCCGGCGTCGAATCTCTAATTTAGCTTAAGAACCTGGGTAAAATCGCTTAAATCGAAGCTTATTTGATTAATGTCAGTCCGGAAAAAATGCTTAAGGTATAGAAAGCCTACCAAATCATGTTCACTTAATGTTTACGGTGTCTAATTCCACGGAAACCTTATGTAAAATGAAAATAAAGTGTCTTTTTGTCATAATTCAAGAACTACTAGAGCTATGCAGTTAAAGGGACCGATTGGTGTTACTTATGGTCTGATCTACTTCTCGTCCAAATTTGGGAACGATTGTATGGAACGCGACAAAATGCCGGATGGTTAGGTTGCTTTGGGGCACGCTGTATAGCAGGCCGTTTTCAAGAAATCCGAAAGGCACAAAAATGTCTTTTTCTCAAAGCATGGAGAAATAGCTTCAAAGTTGTTTGATAGCTATATAAGCTCAAGGAAGTCGTTATATATTTCTATAGTTTGACGATGATACCTTGGGCCAAACCTTTGGTACTCCCACGGCCACGGCGACACTCCAGTGCGAAGCAGCTGGGTGGACATTTACCCAAAACGACGCGTCCGCCGTCATCAGCAAAGTCGGCTGCTTCAGAGGATGAGCTTAGAAAAAAAAAATTGCCTGCTCTGTGATACGTGTCAGCCCTCAAAGTTGTTGGGTGAAAATTGTGAATTGCATATACTTGTATTAATATTCATAATTGGATTTATATATATAATTTATACTATAATTGGATGTTTTCTGGGACACAAAGAACGATAAACGAAACTCGGGAATAAATCCCAAATTTTGGCTTGCATTTACGCGTTGAAAAAATGGATGTAAAACGGTCAGAACATATCGAAAACGGCAGAGAGTGATAGAGGAACAGATACAGGGGAAGAGAGAGAGAGAAGAGAGATAGAGAGAGTGAAAAAGGAGAGTGAGAGGACCATACTATTTCCGACTTCAGCAGCTTGGCGAACTCAGGTACACCCCGAAACATGCTGCACATCAGAAAGAATCTTGGCATCAAAAATTGTCCTTTGAACTTGCCGCCCATCCTGCACTATCCGCCAAGGATCCCGACCCTCAACGAAACTATCGGCGTGCTTTGGTGGGCTGATTGCCTACCAAAACCTGATTGCGCCCTTGGGAGTGGACGGTAGGTTCGAGTTTTTAGGGAAGGAGTGGCTATGGGCTCTGTTCACCTGTTGCCTCGAACCAGATGGTGATTCTTGAAAAAGCGATGTCGATGTCGATGACGGAACGACGCAAAGTCGGTCCGACGGACGACGAAGGACGACGGAAGTCGATGCAATTCGATGCAAAGTCCAAAAAGAAGCAGCAAAAACTGTTAAAAACAGCATAGAAAACAGTATTTTGACTATAACTCGAGAACCACTGTAGCGATCGGGCTATAACACAGGATTGTGGTTATTCAGGGTCTGCTACACCCTTGTGCAAAGTATCGGACCGACCGGATGTAAGAGGGCGAAATACCGGAGGGGTGCTTTTTTGGGACACCCTATATGTGTATTATCGAATGAGAAGTTTATTCGTAGCGAAAATCAGATTTTTCTGACATTCGGGGTTTTTTTCTCATCGTCAGCGGGTCGTAGCAGCAGAATGATAACGATACTAAATTTTGAAGCTTGTAAGTGATAACGTGACCAACGACATGATGGCGTGCGCCACGCCCTGAACTGTAGTCCAGTGATAGTTGTAGATTGTCACGTAGTGCGATAACAACCATCGAAATCCGGTGAAAAACCAGGGTTCTATGGTCAAAGTTGGGATTATTTGGACGCAGTGGGTGGTAAAGGCCTATAAGGTATCATTATGGAACCGGGAAAACGATTTTTGGCATTACGATTCGCTTTACAGCCGTCAAGGAAATATGGCTAGGACACTTTGAGGTAAAAGAAAACACGCACCAAAATCGACAGCCGAAGTTCCGCGCTAAATTTCTGTCGATTAGCTGGCTGATGTCGTTTCTGGAATCTTGTACGGGGTGTCCCAAAAAAACTTCGATCAGAATCAAAAAAAATCTCGAATTTAAAAAGACAAAATCTCGAATGACAGAATCTCGAATGACAAAATCTCGAATGGTCAAAATCTCGAATGAACAAAACTTCGATCCAGCAGGACACAGTTTGGATGAAAATTTCCACTAACGGCCTAGTAATTGAACCCAAAGTTTTTCTATGGAGGTTTTGGCAATCAATAGCTGTAGCAACACTATCTAAAAGTTAAAGACTTCAAGAATTTGAGCCCTTTGCGTCGAAAAAAAACAAATTTTTCGACTTAACGCTAATGTTCTTCACTATCATTTGTAAAGTATGATGCTCAAAAAGGACCATCCCTTGGCAGGGCATACTCACAGCCTACTAGCTTCTATCTAATACAAAAAATCGGTGCTGGATCGAGCCAGAGGAAACTAGATTAGGATATCAGTGGGAGTCCTGGCATTCGAGATTTGTTCATTCGAGATTTTGACCATTCGAGATTTTGTCATTCGAGATTTTGTAAATTCGAGATTCTGATCGTTCGAGATTCTAATCATTCGAGATTCTGTTCTTTCGAGATTCTGTTCATTCGAGATTCTGATCGTTCGAGATTCTAATCATTCAATTCTGTTCTTTCGAGATTCTGTTCATTCGAGATTCTGATCGTTCGAGATTCTAATCATTCGAGATTCTGTTCTTTCGAGATTCTGTTCATTCGAGATTCTGATCATTCGAGATTCTAATCAATCGAGATTTTGTCATTCGAGATTTTGTAATTCGAGATTCTGTCGATTTACCAAAAAAACGAACCATCAGGCATTTCGCCATCTTACGTCCAATCGGTCCGCAAATTTGGAGCAGATGTGTATCGGATCCTAAATAACAACAATCCTGGCTTATAGCCCCATAGCGACAGTGGTTCTTGAGTTATCACGAAAGCACTGTTTTTTCACGGAATTCTGAAGTTTTTTCGGCTGTTTTTGGACTTTGCATATCCCTATTTTTGCTTAAGATCTGGAGTAATTTGGCGTTGTAAAAATCGCTTAAATCGGCCCTTTTTATGATCAATTTTAGTCCGTAAAAAATTTCTGAAGACAAAGAAGGTCTGCCGAATCGTTTTCACTTTACATTTAGGAGGTCTAATCCCACGAAAACACCATAAAAAACGGAAAATAAAGTTTGTTTTTGCTATAACTCGTGAGCTACAAGAGCAACAGGTCTATAAGTTAGGATTGTTGTTATTTAGGGTCCGATACACCTCTGCTCCAAATTTGGGGCCGCTTGGATGTAACACGGCAAAATGCCAAATGGTTCGTTTTTTTAGGACACCCTGTACAGAGCCTCATGTTTAAGTATTACAGCTATTTTCAGCCTTATGTAGACGAGCACGTCAGCGGTGATGCTGAACACCGTCGCTTCGAATAACCCCTGCTCAAGGGCGTTTGAAAAGTGAAACTGTAATTGTTGCAGCTGGTGCTGTATTTTCTATAAAACCTGGAACTCGTTGTCCCAATTGAGTCCCCGAAACAGCTCCAGATCCATAGTTATATAATCCCCACGGAGTAGCCAAACATCGACACCCTCATCTTCTGGCTCGCCTCGATGGACCCAGGTACCGTGGAGTTTGGAGAAATACAAGATGAACCAGACCGACACCGAGAAGATGAACAGTGGGATCGTGGATTTTTGCACATTACGATAGTAACGTCCATCGAAGAAAACGGCAAAGAAGCTGGAAAGTTAATTTTTCTCTCTCTATCTCCTTATCTCTCTCTCGCTCTCTCCCTCTCTTTTGCTCTCTCTCTCTCTCTCTCTCTCTCTCTCTCTCTGACTCTACATCTCTATCTCTCTCTCGCTTTCGCTCTCAATCGCTCCCTGGCATACCGGTTAACAGATAGGCCGAGCTCCATAAAAGCCATCGACCTGGATACGATCTGATATAGGCACACAACAAGGATATTTGTGACCGTCGGATCGGGATTCCAAGGCCATGAGTTGTAATTCCAGCAGTTTTTCCTAAATTAAAGGGATAGGGGCGGCATAAGCCAATCGATTACGCGCGGGAAAGAAAATGTCTCTGCGCCTCCCCCCTGGGCGCCCTCTCTCGCCGCTGCATCTGTTGAACCCCCTCCCAAAGGGGGGTTCAACCGATGCCGTCCTCATCTCTTTAACAATTACAGTTAAGTAAACGCGAGGGAAATATTTAAAGCGTTTTAACGAAATCTGGTGATCCAACCGGTGGTAGCACATGGCAAAGTAGCTTCGCAAAATGGCCGAGGCTGTTCGATGGATGGCGATCATGGCCATCAAAAATTTCACCGAAAACGCTAGCGATTCTTTTCGGAGAATGATCACTAGCGAATAGATATGTAGCGGGATCGCGATGACGGTTAGCTATAATCCGATGCAAAATCCCAACAAAAGATGTACCACGGCGTGCGGAATATAGAACGTGTAGAGGATGCGATAAGCAGCATTTTTTATTTTGGCTTTTGCCATGTTTTGATACCTGACAAGGAGACGTTTTTGAGCGTCATTTTATTGCTAATCAAAGATAGCTCATTCGATAGAAGTAAAAAATTCCGAATTTGCTTAATCGCCGAGAGGTTCGAGAAAAAATTAATTTTAAAACGACTAAAGTTGTAGTTATTAGTTAGATCGCCCGGAAAATTTTGGAAAATAGGTTTTATAGAAAGAAAAAGCGTCTCAAGAATAATAATGAATAGCGCTGCAGGGCAAAAAAAAAAATTTTTGAGAAAAATCATATGGGTCCCCCCCCCTTATGTACTTTTCAGACCTCGCCCGTTTTCGGGGGGCATAAGAGCTATTTTCCCGCGGGTTCGATTCCCAGTTGTGGAGAACCTTTTGCTTTTTGATCGATCACACCCGAATCTGTTTCGACAGTATTCAAAACTTAACAAGAATGCGAAGTACGCTGGGAAGTTCAGCGGGTAAGAAGATCTACGTGGCACTCTTGCACAACTATTCTCAAAGTGTTCAGAAATCCATGGTGCTCCTAGTGTTTTGTTATTGTTTTGACCCGAAATCGTAGCTAATAAGGCAAGTTTTTTCTTCAATCGAATGAGCCATTTTTGATTGCCAATCTGGGATGTCAATCAAAAAGGTCTTCTTGTCAGGTATTACCAAGTGCAATACCCTAACTCGAATTTGCGAAATACTCTGACGATTCAGGGGACCCATTACCCAGGTTTTCTAATTACCCTCTCCTCTAACCCCCCATTTTAGCGCGCCCTTCAACACGTGATTTATCTCACCGGAAACACGGTGAAAGTCAGGTAATTTTGCAGGACAATGGCCATACTACAAGGCAATGCTGTAATCACGAATTAAGCCCATTATGGTTCCGACGACCTGTAATTCAGGAAACACCGGCGGTGTTGTACTTGCTGTCCGAACTATGAATGACGAGAGGCCAGCACCAAAATTTTGCGGAATTTCGAGGCGTTTTCGTAGCTTTTAACAGTCGTGTTTTTTTGCAGAATCGGAACTCTCACGCCTTGGCTTGATTCCAGGGTGGTTGCAGCTAATTTAACAAAAATGGACGTGGAACTGAAAAAGTTGGAGACAACAACCGAATACTACGACTATCTCCATCCCATAATCGAGACCTATCGCGATGGACGGGTGCTCGCTCGGGAAGACTACGAGAAGGCGTATTCGGTCAATTCGACGATAAATCGGCAGCTCGATCGGATTTTCGAGCCGTTTTTCCTGGCGGTGAGTCAGCGTGCAGCAAAATTCATTAAAAAAATCATCAAAAATAATGTTTTCAGGTCGGGAGCCTGCAGACTTTAGTGGGTATACTCCTGCTCCTAGCCGTTCTTATTCGGCACCGAATCCTCGGAAGATTGTCGCCATTTCTGATCCCATACGCGATTGGGTTACTATATGATGGATGCATACGATTCTACCAAAACCAATGCAACAAAGAGTATGTCGAGGGGTGCGTGAAATGTCTGGAACATCCCTTACAGTTGGGATTGCCAAAAAAGCGGCCGTCCGATGTTTGTTAATCTATACATTACATCGATACACGTAGCCGTGTCAACATGGTTTTGGATGTTGCGTTTTGGAATCGCGTTTTCACGGTATGTACGGAGGTGCAGTGGGTAAAGAACGCTCTCAAGGAGCCGATTTTTAGTAGTCTTGGAGCTCCAAGATGGAAGTGGAGTCTTGGAGCTAGTTTTGTTTATAATTACACGGCGATCTTAAAAGCTCTTTCAACTGCGACGTTTTTCCATGAATCGTGAAAAAAATTTGCATGGCGTTTCGGGTTATATAGAGCCTGCCGTATTGAAATACCGAGAAATCTCTCATGTAAATTTTTTTCACGGCTCATGGAAAAACAGAGGTGCTGGAAGCGCCCCTTTGAAAGGCGAAAAGTTCTTGAAAATTGTCGTTCGGCACTTGCGAAAACCTACCTGGGATCAACGCAAAATTTTGCGCACACTAGAGTTCATGAAAAAAACTCCTCGTCAGGGGTTTGCTGATCGCCTTCGATGACGAATGCGGGCGACATGTGAAAAGGTTCATGATCTGTTGGCCCCTCTTTTCCACACTGTTGCCAATTATCCAGCAACTGACTACGATCGGCTACGGGAAATCGTGGAACGGTAATTTTTTTGGGTGTGACTTT